>CM019180.2:12569500-12950188 GCA_009739505.2 Apolygus lucorum
TCCGGTCCTCGGACGACCAGTTAACTTTAAACTACGGATAACGGCTATCTGGGGACTGATAACGCGAGCGATTGAGTTACCCGATGACCGTCGGATAAATCTGCTTTACCGGGTGGTAAAAAGTGACTGATAAACCGGCCCTTAGACCATTCTGAATCCAAATCCGCGAAAAAAAACTAGGTGTATGTCTGAGTGTGTAACAAAATCTTGTGTCGTCTGCCCAGGCCTTAGTTCTCAACCGATTTTCCTGGTTATTTTTTTGTTCGGGCGGAAAACTATCTAGTTGTGCACTACGGCGCCGGAATTTTTGAATTTTGCTTTTTAAGGGGGGCTAATGCTTAAAAAAACGTGCGTTTGCTCTTCTAAAATCTTGTAAATCTGCCCTGGCCTCAATTTTCAACCGTTTTTGCGTGTTTCTTTTTTTGTTTGACTCAATAACTTCCGAGTTTGTACATGATTTTACCAAGTACCGAAATTCGGAAGGAGAGGGTGAGTGGGGGGATAATATTCATAAATGTCCGATTTTTCATATTTCGGTTCCTTTACTGCTTACTAATTGTAACCAACCTTTGAAATTCTCATTATACCTCCGGATTTTCCGACGTATTCCCGCTTTGGTGCCAGACTGGCACTATTTGGGGGGGGGGGGGGGGTGACTCGAATTCGCATGTTTGGTATCTTAGATCATGGATTTTAAAATGCTCTTCAGATTCGAGGCTCCCATGACGCTAGAAATGTTATGTGGATAAGAGCGATGGGGAGGGGATCACTATTTCTTGACTAAAGTAATAAATAAATTACATCGAGTGAAACAGTTTATCGCTTACCAACTGGTTGAACTGATCTAATGCTTATCCAATGGGACGTCCCCTGGAATGCATGCATTACTAAAATATATGTTTTCACTAGGTTTCACTGCCATCGTGATAACTTAACTTCACAACCAATTCACCAGACTATTTCATCGATATCACACAGATTTTTGGGAGGCACTCGGATACAGTTTCAACGCAATTATCTATGAATCATTATTTACATGAATTATCATTCACAAATAATAACCAATTCATAACTTTGAATCAAACACGCCTTTGAAGTGGTCGTTTCCTCGACAGAAGAATTTTGGTTCATTCTCGACTTTTTTGGAACAATCGAAGGTGAAAACAAGCCTTTGAACTGGTCGTTCCTATCGAGTAAATCAACGAGTTTCGGTGTTTTCAACCTTCTTTCTCGACTTTTTTCAAGAATTGGAGGTGGAAAGAAGCCTTTGAACTGGTCGTTTCTCGCTAGGGAATCAAAGAGTTTCGGTGGTTTCAACATTCTTTCTCGACTTATTCCAAGAATTGTAGGTGGAAACAAGCCTTCAAAGTTGTCGTTTCTCTCGAGGAAACCAACAAGTCTCGATGATTTCAACGTTCATTATGGACTTTTTTTTTGGAACAATCGAAGGTAAAAACAAGAAGTGGTAGTCTTTGAAGTGGTCGTTTCTCTCGAGGGAATCAACGAGTTTTGGAGTTTTCAACCTTCATTCTCGACTTCCTCGAGGAATTGGAGGTGAAAACAAGCCTTTGAAGTGGTCGTTTCTCTCGAGTGAATCAACGAGTTTCGGTGGTTTCAACCCTCGATCTTGTCATTTTCCAGGAATCAGAGGCCATAACAGGCGTTTGAAGCGGTCGTTTCTGTCGATTTAATCGACGAGTTTCGGTGTTTTCAACCTTCTTTCTAGACTTTTCCCAGGAATTGGAAATAGGTTTTCAGTTGAGGGTGGAAAGAAGAGTAAAATGCCGCTGGATATTTTCCTTCCTCCTTGGAGAAATGTTCAAATTTGAATTGTCTGATTTCAGAATGGCACTAGAAACTTATCTGGCGGGGTAAATTCAGGTTTTGTGGCATTCATGATGAGAAAATGACGTGACATTCATTCAACGCTGTTTTGAGGTAAATTTTGTTGAATTTTTCAAAGTTTTAATCTCTGTCTCAATTTAACGTCGTTAGTTAGGCAATCAGACCAGGGTTTTGTCTTTACCTTGGGTTCAATGGCTACCACTTTGTGTAGGTACTTTTTCCTGTTGTGAAGTGGGAAAACTCCTTGGCTCGTCGAATAAAAGTTTATCTGGTATTAGTTTTGGTGTTAGTAATAGCCCAGGGAGATACAGGGAGGTCATGTGCTAGTAGGGATGGGTTTTTATTGTACTGAACGGGTGATTTCTATAAGTTGTTCCTGCATTGTATAGGTTGAATATCTGGTACATGATATTTCGCAGTTATCCTTCTTCCGAAGATGAACTCCTCGGATGTGACGGCTTGGTGTCGTCGGGGGCACTGCCCCCCGTCCTGGCGCTCCCCGATCCGAACAATTCCCTAATATGGGGATATTGTCAGGGTGCGTGCGCCTGCTCTGGTCGGTGGCAGGAGAGGGGCGGCCAGGAAAACTTCGCCTTCTCACGGTCATCCCTACTCGTAGTCCGATCCTTCCGAGCGGGATGAGTAGAGCTGGCAACGTCGCAGGTGGGACAGACCCCTCCTTCCCGCCCCTGTCCTAGCCCTTCCCGGTGCTTCTCCTCCTCTCCCGAGGGAAAGAGGAATCGGGATTCAGGGAGTCCAGCCGATGCCAGAAGCCCCAGGTCTTGGAAGCGTGCTGCAGCTCTCATGCTCAGGCTCACGAACCATTGAATGATGTCGTACTGTTTGGAATGTTGAAAGAAATCTGTTTGAAATAAATTCCATTATTGCTTACCTCCATCAATAATACGAGCAATCAAAGTTCCTTTGAACTTATTTTGATTAGTCGTTTCAGAAACCACTACACCTAGCGATTTGTTAAAATTCTTTAGGAATAGAGCTTTGTTTCAAGGGTTTCCTCTCAGGGAATGTCACTGCCGAAGCTACACCAACTAGCTAATTATAGTTCTACAATAGTTAATTTCGATGGTTTGCACAAGTAACCCCATTGAGCTCCGAAATGCTATTTTATGTGTCTTGTGATGTTGGAATGGACGCCATAATAAGAAATTCACATAGTTTGTAGGGATATCGCTCGAAAATATGTTGTGCCGCAAATTTGTCGTTTCACCATCCCATGGAAATGAGTAAGCCTTATCAGCTTATGCCTTCTCACCAGTTTTTCTCGTGTCCAAAACCCTCTTTGTCTCCCTCTCTTTCCGAGCTCCCTTTCAGAATCTCCCTGAACACCCTACAGATTTGAGTACAGACTCATCTGGGAAGCAGACCGAAGTTTATTTATAGGCGCCCAGTAATCATCGGTTGAGGCTCGCCCCGTCACCAAGTCATTATGATAATCCTGACTGTCGGTGCATTGTGCCCAGGAGCACTGAACTTGTGACGCGTTGTATCAACGACTCAGTCGTGGGAACGTCCCTCGATATGGAACAAACGCCAAAGTCTACAGTGATAACGAGTGACACTGGCTGTTACTTGTTGACGTCCCAACGTCGTTTTCGCGTCGGCACCTGCAGTTATTGACTGAGAACCAAGGCGCTGTGAACAGCAAAATTTTTAAAAATAATTTAATGGTGGTTTGCTTGATTTGTTTTGGGTCTGATATGAGCGACGACCACAATGGAGATAATGAATGGTACTTTCAGACTACCTACCCGTCAGGTAATCTTCTGGTGATGAACTTGTCAACCCCGTGCTCAGTTCTGCTACCAATGATGATTGAGTGAATGATGCTTTGACCATGCATCGCTGAGAGCCATGGGGTAAACAGGTTCAAAAGTGGGGACTATTATGATTGGACCTAAGGGAAATAGAACTTCTTTATGGGTAGATAGATTGGATCAGTTTCCCCAACTTATTTTTCTTAGGAGCCCGCTTTCCACCCGTCGAGGAAAAGCCGCTTTTTTGGACCAATTTACATGAACCAGTCACTATCGAACCTTAGCTTTGTGGTACCAATAGTAGTGTAGCTGCTGGGTACAAAGGCAACCCATCCACAACTCGACGATAACTCGCCTACAATAAATTCCATTCTAAGTTTTCTTGGACTTGGGACAGGCTGAGTTTTTTTTAGAGGATTCAGCACCTCTGCCTTGAATTCACATTGCTGAATTTTAATATTAAAATTTTGCTTTAAAGACGCAAATTGCATCTTTAAAAAAATCACTGTCGCAGCAAGCTGAAGACACTCGTTTTAAAAATGATCACATAAATCGCTCTTACTACTGGAGGGAATAGGAGAAGTCTGGATAAAAATCGATGACGCTTGTCAGCACTAAGTGCACTTACTTACAAGTCTTGTAAGTAACCACTTGTAAGTCACTCATAATAAATCTTAAGGGACGCCAGATTTCTGATTGAGATTATAAAACGGATCATTCCATGTCTATAATATTACTATCCCATGCAAAAATGTTGCTATGTTATTATTTATCTTTATCTCCTTTTTTCATTCAGCACACCCCGCGCTAGGTATGGGAATCAGGTGGACAATAAAATAACATGGTTCTTACGAGTGGTGAACGATTTTTGTACGATGAAAAATGGTGAAGATAATAAAGTTCCGTAGCAACGAATGGATTGACAGGAAAACCCATATAAAGCCCTGCTCGTGCATCCTGTCCTGGTGCAGGTCACGATCCTACAAAAATTGAAAAATGCCAGTCCTTCCTAAAGACATGAAATATGTCGATATAGTGGAAACGAGAGGTATTTATAATTTTCGAATGAGCAAAACTCTTCTTGTTGTGTCTAATAATAGTACCTACTTAGTTAATTCGATTTACATCCATTTTTCCTGTCCCTAATCTTCTCGGAGCCCTATCAATGATGATGTTTCATAAGCGCCCTCGACCACCCAAAGTTACTCCAAGATTCTCAGTCGTGTTTCTCCCTCTTTCTTCCTGTCCGCCATTCTATGTTCCGCGTTATCTCAATCGATCCTAAAAGTTGTTAACTATAAAACATAGTATTAATTGCCTTCTTTGGAAGTTTCCGAGTTACATCATAAAACTATAGAAATCCGTGGCTCCCTGAATTTTATTAGTATGTTTTGACCGTGAAGGGTCGCATTCAAACAGTAGTGAGCAGCAGTGTACCTAAGAAAGTTATTTTTACTGTTCATTTTTTTCTCCTCGTCGTTCAGACTATTTTCGAAAGAAACAGATAACATTATCTGTTCAACTGATTACGAAAACAATGATATCGAATTGTTGTTTTGTCTCTTATTTTGGTTCCTCACTACACTACGCGGTGGAAAATCAATTGTATTACAAAATGAACATTTCCATTACATCTTTAGGTTATTGTTCATGCCCAGAAAATTTGGTATGTTTCAAATAAACGTTTTGTAGGAGAACTATAGAAAACTTTATGTATTTCGTTCTTAAAAAACAAGGATTTATACATTGAGAAATAGTCTTAGGAAAGGGATCTAGGTATAACATGGGTACGACCTTCCTTAAGGTCTAGAAAGGGTAGAGGCCGATTAAAAACGTTTGTCTGGGGACCCAATGGAAATTCATGTTCTATCTACAGGTATATAGCTGGTGAAAACCCCAAGAGGTCGAAGACCTGGTCTCGGTATGGTTTAGTATCTGACCTGAAGGCCTATTGTCGCGACTAAAAGCTGCCTGGCAATTGCCAATGGAATTCTGACCAAAAGGGAATGTGTTCCTCACAATGAGTAAACGAATTGGGAAAAGCCTAGGTGTTATTGCACTCGTGGGATTTAGAACTGGGTTCAAACTATGGTTTTGAACAGTTATCTTATCTTGTAGGCCCCAAGACTTGGTGATCTGATCAGTGATAATTTCAAGTCGTACATAAGTTTATTTTTACTATCCTCAAACCACTGAAAGATGAGAAGGGAAGTACTATTACAAATTACAATAGGCAGAACGCTCTATCTATATCCAACAGATCTATATCCGATATTTATGCTTTTTTCTACATTTTTGACAACAAAAAAATGTCAGCCCTGATAGGTACGTACTCGTTGATGCCACAGACCATATCCTAGTCAGCCAAATTGTCCATGTCCTAGTGTAGGGTGGAGTCAAAGACATTATGTACCTGAATTTTGGTATTTTCAGCGGAGTTTTCCAACGATGGAGGTTCTCAAACTGATTTGGTTGAAATGAAACTGATTGTGTTTGTATAGTAGGTACGAGGATGCAGCTGCAACAATTTCAGCCCGCTAGGTCAACCATTTGCGGAAGAAATTCGAGTTAAGTAGCTTTCTTTCCCGGAAATTCCACTGGATGCTTCATTTTATAGGGATAGGTGGAAACAATTTCCAATGAGTTTTTTACTGATCAGTGTCGAAACCGAGGGAATGTCTGTCTTAAGCCTCGATCCAAAAGTACTTTTACTTCCTTGGTGAAGGCTTCTTGCTAAAATTTCATCTCTTCCTGTATTCGCCCCACCGACGCAAATCTACATCTGAAACGCAAAAATGAGTGGAGGAATATTACATTTATTATTCTAATCAGGAATGCGATGAAACGAAACGTCAGTGAGATTAAGATACCTCTTCTCGACAAATTAGTTTACCAAATACTGACTCCGTTATCCGAGAAAATGTTCGTAATTATTTCCAGCTAAACGCAATCCCGAATTTCGCCCGAGCAACCACGAGCTGTTGTTATTCGCTCCGATATTCATCACATTTTTCTTAACTTGGGCTGGTCTTTGGCATCGAGTAAATAAAAAAGTGATCCCCTCACACACACACACACACACCCCGCCCTTAATATTTCGTGGTTAACGTTTCAAGATAGGTAGAATCCACAAATCAACGATTTTTCTTTAAACAAGTTCTTATGGATAAATTTTGATGTATAATGAGTCTAAATGTGCAGCGAAGATTTTAGTTTTTGTATGGGGCATAAGGGGGGGGGGGATTTTCAAAGGCTCAAAAACTTTTACTAGGTATACAGGTATTGTTTTTTCATAAATTTAAAATTTCGTGCATTTTAAAGAATTTTTGCCCCACTCCGAGCTTTGTGGGACCATCCGATCGCTTATTGTGGATAATTAATTACCTACCCAATTGATGAATGTCCCTGGCCATTTTTTCATCAATTAAGATAGCGTTAACATTTTAGAAAACAATGATACCCATACTATCAACGATTTATTGTGAAATTAATCTTTACACTTGGGTCTCTCAAGCTTTGCCTTAAGTTCCCCTCCTACCTACCCCTGGTCCTCAGAAGGTAAGGAGATCCTGACGTAAAAACGCTGCAAATTATTACACAACGGTTTATTATTTTTATATAGATCACTTTATATAAATCACCAACCATCCAATATGAAGAGAAAAAAAAAATCAAAATTACCAACCATTGATCGCATTTCGGTCAGCTCTAATTTGAATGGAGATTAGGCCTCTTTTGCGATTCACACTCGTGTTTGGATTTATGTATATATATATATTTCAATATAAACCCTTAAATTTTCGTAGGCAGCGAACGGTTTGTCCTACAGAGCTCTGCGTGGTCTCAAAAAATTCTAAAAATTCTATAGAATCTTAATTTGAAGGAAAAACAATACCTTTATATCAAAATTTTTTGAGTTAGGGCGTTTTCAAAATTTCAAAATTGATTTTGGAACCCTTAGGAGTGACCTACATCAACCAAAAGCTTCGGGGCACAACTAGACCCCAAATGGAGCCTACATACCAAATTTCATCAAAATCGGTCAATGCTAAGTGGCAAAAGTGCCGCGTACGGCGGACGGACGGCCAAATTTTTATTCGATTTTTGGATTCTACGTACCTTGAAACGTAAACCATCAAATTTTGAGGGGGTGTTAAATTTTTTTTTTCTTGGTCGATTCCAAAGGTTCATTATTGAAAATAATAAACCAAAATAATGAACTGTTGTGTAATAATGTCCAGCGTTCTTGTGTCCCAAAGAACGATTCGGAAGTGATCAGTGCTTTTGCTTGTTACGCACTCTGGTAATGCATTCAAAAGCAGATTAGATTGTTTCAGTGTGATGAATATTCCTTAATGTCTAACTGCATTTTTCACTTGCACATTTTTCACTTGCTGCATTTTTCGCTGAACATATTCATGGAACTACTGCAACGTGCAAGATGTGTTCATGTCTACGTGGTTGAAAAGGTACCAACCAACACCTTTATCCTCATAGTCTGTGGACGTAACCTTTTACGTCTTGGCTCTCGTTTCTGATCAGGTAGAGCCAGATGGGTTGGCCAAGAAGCCACCTGATATTGGAGAAAAGTCGCTTTCAGTTCTTCTAACGGTCCCGATTCCTCTCGTCCGAGTTCAAACCTGCACATCCCGGTAGACTCCCTTTCCATCCCTCGTTCCCTTGAATCTCACCGAGTAACTCGAATATATTTATTCCGTATACTGCACAACATAACACCGACCTATGACGAATGCTCATAAGAATCAAGAGCTTTAGCTGAAGTACGTTGCTTACTAGTTCAGATTCGCCCTCTTGTTTCCGCTTTTCTACAAGTCCACAAAATTCGAGTTTTATTCTAGGGGGTAAGGGCAGATCTTCACTGATACTTTTGAAAATCTGAAGACGAGTTAGAAGGTGACGATGGTATCTGGAGTGTTGGGTTTCTTGAGCACCTCAACTCAGCAGAAAAAAAAGATATTTTCCCACGATATCATCCTGAATCCCTGATTTTGATAATTTCTACCAATGGATCGAAATCCATTCGCATTTATAAACAACATTGAAACAACTCATGGCATACTGTCTCGGCATACCATTTACTGTTCTTTTGAACTCGATAACATTATTATTTGCGTCCGTTTGGTCCGACAAGTAATTTCATTATTATGTTGTAGTTTTGTCTAGTAGGTTCTACAAAAGGTTTTTAAAATCTATTTGTTCCAGGTACGTGTATTTTGGTCTCATCTTCAACTAACTGAACTTGACTCTCAATTTGAGTAAGTGAGAATAATTTATAACATCACCCTTATTATAACTTTTCTTAGATCTTGTTTGAACTATATTCTACGAATAGAAAATCCTGTTTCCTTTGTTAAAAGTACATTGAACTACCTAGGTACCTATCAAGATTTAAAAAAAAAAAAAAGATTACGCCCGACTAGAGTAACTTGTATTGGTTAAAATAAAAATTATAATATTTTATTCATGGATAAATCAAATTTAGAAAATTAAACACGTTGATGAGACTACATGTGCCATCTGGAGAAAAGTTTCAGCTTGGAATGATGAATGATTTGACTAAAGAAAGAGTTATACTAATGGGAGTTTTTTCAATATTCTTTATTGCACCAAGTAGAACTTATTAACATCATTATTTTGAAGATATAGACAAATATTCAAAAGTAAGATGCATCACTGAGTTTTGTTGATTATGATGGATGTTTCACTTCACTGCTTCACTAAGCTAGGTCAAGTGGTTTGGTACGCTTCAATCTTCTGATGATATCACTTGTATCAAGGAGCTGGACAGCTTCCTCGTTGATGTGACATCTTAGCCGCTGTAGGTGTCTCACAGCTTATCGCTTTATAGCATCGTTTATTGTTTCGATCCGAAGCTCATGATGGAGACGTTCGTTTCGAAAGTACCATGCTGCATTGACCACCGTTCTTAGCACGTTGTTCTGGAATCTTTGGATGATGTCTCAATTTGACTGAGCCGTACAGCCCCAAAGCTGAGCTGTCCAGACTGGTTTAAGGACTTGGTTAAACTAATGGGAGTGACGTCATTTTGGTTCCCTAGACGATGGAGTGAGGGATGCTCCCAGGCAGGCGGAAATTTCAAGAAGAATTTCAAGAGCTCGGGGGCTTTACGTAAACTTGTTAAATAGTTTGGATCTGACTCCCTCTGATTGGTCATTGTCAGTTATGTTGCGAGCTAAGGTCCCTCCTATGCATTGCATCTCTTTCAGATCTGTCGTTAGCATCTACGTACGTATTGGTTACGAACTTGATATTTTATTGTCATTTCGATTTTTCTTTCTGTTTTGTCGAACTGGTTCTGGTAATTCTCCACGCGAAATCCAGTTCGCTCTTTCGATGCTGTAATGAATGCTTCTCCGTTACATGCTTCAATCGTCCTGTGATCCTCAATTACTCAGCAGAACTGAGCCTGGCGAAGTGCTATGAGAGGAACAAGCCATGGAAAGCCGTTTCATCTCTTCTTGATGCCACTATAATATGAAGTAGAAGAAGGGAAGTCGGTTGAGTGCGTTCACTGGCTCGGTCTGAGTCACCTTGATTTATCTCGTGGTGCCCGCCCACCCTTCCACCACCACCACCTCTTCGAGTCGTCTTCCCGTTTATGCCCTCCTCCAACGGTCCACCGTTGGTTGAATTTGCATTTATATCTGCCGGGTGAGAGTACCGCTTTAGAGCGTTTTCACTGATAACCCTTCCAAACAACAGGTTTCTATGGTCTCGTTATCATTTAAAACCTGTTACGCGTTCTTCCCTCGAATGATGATAAATGATATGCTGTGGCTTCGAATCTTATGAGATTACTCAAAATCCCTCCTCATCATTATGTTTCTCGTCATCCAGTATGTATAAAGACGCTCAAATAAAAATGAATGAGCTATTCGCGATTAAGAGGTACTTATTTAAGAGACGGAGTGGGTAATGTTGGAAGATTCATTATTAAATTAGTACTAATATTATTATAAGAAATGTTTGTTTCAAAACATGTCAAATAGGTTTCTGTGGAGTAAACTTTCATAAAACCTTCGATACAGCAATAGGAGTACAATGGAATACCGATTTAGGTACGAGTATATTTATGGTTTTTCGCCGCCAACTCATTCGTTTCTATAAAACTGTATCCTCACCATTTTTCATCGTACAATAATCGTTCACTACTCGTTAGAACCGTGTTATTTTATTGGACATTTTGTTTTTCACCTTACCCCAGTACCTTGGGTGGCAGCGTTTATATGTGCACGACGAAAAAAAGAAGGTTCAATAAGGTAATCTGCAACATTGGTAATAACGACATACCTAGCAATATTATACCTAGCAATATAGCATCTGAGTCGACTAATGAGATAACAAACTGAGCGCCTTTCTGATCAGCTGGGTGAGCTAAATTTGCTTCTTGGTGGCCTAAGGAAGCTCGCAGGGCGCTTATTTAAGACTGCTGATTCTGGACAACAAACTTGAGCTCCAAAAAATCTAAATCCGATTATTTTTAAGTTTACATAAATTATTGTTTATACAGGGTGTAAACGTTGAGGGCGCACCATCGGCTAGGGATCAATTCTACAACTAATTTCCAACAAAAATGTCTCTTAGCAATTTTATTTAGAGGCTTAGTTTTCGAGTTATTTCACTTTTAAGATTTTTTTCGTGTTTTCGACCTTGTTCGTTAAAACTGTCATAGCTCCGTTAATTGATTAAGTAAATTCAAATTTGATTATACCATTGGGAAGAGCATTAAATTTCCTGTCGTAATAATGCAAGTTAATTTTTTTGTAAAGAGGTTTAAATGTAAAAACATAAGCCCAAAGGCAAAAATCTGTAAATTAGTGAAAATATTCAGTTTTTTCAATCGTTTACCAGCCCCACTGAATTTACGGTTTTTCTTCCTGCAGAAGTCCTAAAAGTTGGTCCAAAAGCTCACCTTTCCAACGGTTTATTCAGATTTTCTTAAAATGCTTTAATTTTTTGAAAAAGTGTGTTTTCCAGAGAAAAAGCGTGACATTTTTATCGAATCCGTGGGTTCAGCATGACGTAGTGACTGTTTCATCACTTGCGGGTTAATGAAGTTTGGGGCGGTTTTCCGAATGATTTTTCTCGCTGAATCAAATAGTGGCACTCACAAGACTGTGTGAGTACCTAAAACAAAAGATCTAGGTAAGGTGATAACGACATTTAAGTAAACAGAGTGTAGATACCGTAGTTCTCTTCATTCGGGTTCCTGTGGTGAAGTTTCAGTAGTTCTTAGAGTTCCTGTAGGTTGGCCTGCCAGAAGCCTCAGGCCCCTGGACGTCTACATGGGGGGGGGGGGGGCTGAAAGCTAGGGTTTACCAAGCAATAGTGGATATGTGGGATGAGCTGTTGGAGAGGATCCACCGGTGCAGAACCTCATCAGAGTGGACGAAGATGCACTACGACGGAATGCGGTTCGCCGCAGGTCCCGTTTGTGCATTACCCAAAATGGGGAACACATTGAAAATATTTTATAAAATAAAATCAAGGAATACTTGAGCGCAGATAATCAATATCCAACAATCCGAACCATAATAACTATTGAAACTTCACCACAGGAACCCGTATCAGGAGAGCTAGGGTATCTACATTCTGTTGACTTACATGCCGTTATCACCTTACCTAGATCTTTTGTTTTAGGTACTCACACAGCCTTGTGAGTGCCACTATTTGATTCAACGAGAGAACTCAGTTGGAAAACCGTCCCAAACTTCATTCACCCGCAAGTGATGAAACAGTCACTACGTCATGCTGAACCCACGATTTCAATAAAAATGTCAATATTTTTCTCTCGGAAACACACATTTTTCAAAAAATTAAAGCATTTCAAGAACATCCGAATAAACCGTTGGAAAGGTGAGCTTTTGGACCAACTTTTAGGACTACTGTAGGAAGAAAAACCGTACATTTAGTGGGGCTGGTAAACGATTGAAAAAACTGAAAATTTTCACTAATTTACAGATTTTTGCCTTTGGGCTTGTGTTTTTACATTTAAACCTCTTTAGAAAATATTGAACTTGCATTATTGTGACAGGAAATTTAATGCTCTTCCCAATGGTATGATCAGATTTGAATTTACTTCATTAATTAACGGAGCTATGACAGTTTTAGCGAACAAGGTCGAAAACACGAAAAAAATATCAAAACTGAAATAACTCGAAAACTAAGCCTAAAAAAAGTTGCTAGGAGTAATTTTTTGTTGGAAGTAAGTTGTAGAATCGATCCCTAGCCGATGGTGCACCCTTAACGTTTACACCTTGTATATTTTCAAATAAGTCTACGCATATTAATACCCAGCAGAAGTGATAAAAGTTGACCTAACACAAAATGTCTGCATGATTATTTTAACTTGGTGATAGAGTGATGTTTAGAGGGACGTTTTCCAATAATGGCAGTTTCAAGGTGTGAAAAATTCTGAAACTATATTGTAGGAGTTTGCGCATGCGTTGACGTGGCTGACTGGAAGGCTAAATGAGGCGTCTGTGCTGGTTTTCATGGTCTTCGGTTCCAATAATGAGAGTTAACAATGCCCTCAGGGCGGTGGCTGCGTTAGCTATCTGGATCGGAAGCAAGCGAAAAAAATTATCGGCAAAGAGAGAATCTTTCTGACGAAATGTTTGAATAACGCCCTTTGTATCCATTATTTTGAAGTTTAGTGTAAATTCTCCTGCCTACTGATGCTAATCATAAGTTTCTTGGTCCCCAACCATGTAACAGAGACGTAACTTGTATTCTATTACAATTTGAAATCTTGATATAATTGAAAACTAATAGAAAACCTTGAATTCCGTAGGATTGGTTTTGTAGGAATAAGTTCAGGATCTGAGGATCTGGAAATAATAGTTGCTGTCCTGTAAATGCACTGTATATGCACAACAATTGACCAAAGCTTGGTTATTATCGTCAGCTAAAACATCCAAGCCAAATAAATAAACGGAAATATTGCATTCGCTCAACTTTTTATACTGTAATTTACATGTCACACCATGAAATGAAGGTTCCTTCCCACTCTGGAATGTAATTTTCTAACATCGCTCAAAATGAGAAAAAGCTTTCCATTTTTGGAAGTCCAAAAACTTTTTTTAGAGAATAGTCCAAACACTAACGTTACCTACATTCCGTTAAAGAAGCCCATTTGGTAAATTATACCTACATTACTAATCTCATTTCATTTGCTGCATTTAATTCGTTGCTCATTTGCATTTGCAAGACTTTGCAAGATTACGAGTACTTATTCAATTCCAGTTGGTCGTTTGAGATGAAACACGTTTAATAACATGATCTTTTCCTCATTCTACCTAACTTGGTAGAATACAATGCTCATTGTTAACGGTTTTGATTTCACAACGTACATACCCTTGGCGTGTCTCTCATATTTGGCTTGATATATCTGGTTGATATATTTATTTGGTTAGCACTTGAATACAAAATCCTCCTACATGTGTGAAGGACAGCCACCAGAGACTATTGTTAAATAATACTTCCTGTCAATCAACATAGTAAACTATTTCGTAATGTAAGCATTCCGGGGAACTTCCAACCAGTTAGTGATTAAACTTATTGATTGTATTTCTACCGCATTATGAAGAAATTTTACTTAATGATATCAAACTGAGAAGATTCAATAAGGATTAATGCGCAATAAGGAAGATTTCCTAGTTGAATCGATTGGAAATTGAGGCCTGAGCAGCGCATTTGAGGTTCCTCCAAAAAAACACGTTTTTTTTTGGTTGGAGACAAAAAACCTAAAGGCGGAGTTTTGCTTTTCTTTGAAGGACATTGGAAGGATGTCAAGGACCCTAGTTTTATCAACTGATCAATCAGAGGCGGTCGCCATTTTCGTCTTCATTATTGCTTTTTCCCGACACTACGTTAAGTATTATACCTATACTGCGTAAATACTAAAAAAGCAAGTAGGTTTTGATTGAATGAGAACCAATATTAATTTACACTTCTGTTTTTGTCTGTCCGGAACTTACTACTAACTACGGTTCAACCAATTATTACCGAATTTGGCACGTTTATGTAATATAATTTACGGAAAGAGGTTCAGAGAATTGTGCGAAGTCGAGGCCAAAAATGAATTAAAACTAAAAATTGTAGTTTTAGGAGCACAAATGTTTTTCCCAGGTCGTCGGGGCCTCTTGCTCATTCTCTAATAATACACTGAACTTGAAACCTCCATTAAGAAAATGGATCTCCTCATTAAGAGACCACAATGCGGTTGGAGAGTGGAAATGAAGGAACAATCTGAACAGGTCACCGATCCTTTGGGAGAACTAACCAGTTGGCCCATAACCCTTCAGGTCGATAGTGCGTGACGACAGCTGGTTGGTACCTTCCATTTCTAAAAATACATCCCTTCAGGAAAGTCCCTTGGGCAATGACTATTACGAAAACTTCTCCACTCTCCTAGTCACAAATCCAAAACGGAGATGGATTGAAAGTTGTGACTGAGTGCACTATTAATAACTGCCTCAAAATAAATAAACTAGTTATTATTTTTTTCGGAGTTGGGTTCTGAGTCGGGTTATTTTCGGACTATACAGGCAAACTCAAACTTTGTTGTGAAGATAATGATAATGATGAAATGATGGTTGCCTGATATTTACATGTCAGACAATTTTTTTAATGTGCTGATCAATTCAATAAGTTTTGCTCGAATTAATTTAATGTGTTCATGATATTTTTTTGAGGGAGTTCTTTCTCATCTAGGTAACAGCATTTCAATGTGGGGGGTAGGCTTTTGAATGAATTTCTTCCTTGTGTTACTATTTAAACGTTCGATACGATAAAAATTAATGTACATTAATTAACGTAAATACACGTCTTACGTTGATTTAAGTGGTTTTTTTGACATTTTATGTCTTTACTATGGCACATAAATGAAAAATCGTCACGCGGGGAGCGTTATGAGGGGAGCGTTACGAGGGGAGCGTTACGCGGAAATTTCTGATGATTTTCACGCACAACCAATCGTTCCTAGGGAAAACTAACTTCCTCATTTTCCATCCCACAAAAATCCTTCACCACTCATTGGAAAGCTCTCAATTTATTAAACATAAGACATAAAATGTCTCTCGTGGTTGCGTACTTGTACGAAAGCTGTATCCACCGTTTGTTTTATCCTAGGGGCATCACAAATGATATTCCTCGCAGGTTTTCCCCAAGCAGTATTTGTAAGTATAGAAGTTACAAGCGTCCCATAGTAATACCAAATACTTTAATTTACGTTACGATCAAAGATGATATGATTAGTTACACTTTCCTCTACTTACCTATTAATGCAGTGGACACTTCTTATACTCAGACAGTCAAGATAGTCTGAGGCACGCAAAACAGTATTGTGGGCGTTGGGCGAGGATGCTCGGTTCCCCAACTGCTTTATCAGTAATCGGAGGACAAAGTTGGTTCTATCTAGGCGGTTTATTGCTGCAAAATCTACAGCTAAGGATCCGCCCCTTGTGGACTGCAGTGGAGTAAGCCCGAACTGCATCACCTCATTAGATTTCGCTCCGTAGAAGGTCCTCAGTTGATGTCCTTGATGAGTTTGTATAGTACAGAGTCGAAAGTTATTTATTCTTAGATGGTTTGTTATCCACGTGATTGGTAGAGTAGTGTTGATTGAAATGCCAGAAAATAGGACCCACCAGTTATTCAATAGTGACCCAACCATTAATGTATTAATTAATCATTTTAATTTGAAGGAGTATCTAGGTACCAAAAAAACTTGCACATTTCGTACGGATTGATTACTGTGATGTGTCCAATTCAAGAGAATTTGCGATTCATCTGATGTTGATGCGCGAGAGAAAATATTTCGGACGTCTAGGAGGTAGGCTTTTTCACCTTGGAGACCAACGAGCTCCTTGAAAGAACTAATCGCGTAGGGGCTGATAAGGCGAGCGGCAGCCTACATGCCAATCCAGGCCAGAGGCAGAACCTCCTTGGATAATAGCAGACGAAAGACTCAGGGTCGCAACCTCGCGAAACACCCGCGGATTTTTTTTTGTGAGGACCGTCACTGAATGGAGTTTCATCTGTTGACAATGCTGATGGTCTCAGGATGCTGTCTTGTCTACGTCCAGCGAAGGTCAAGAGGGGTCCTCGAAGCTGAAGACATTCATTGTGAACAGTGAAATCTTTTGGCTGGAAGGTGGTGAATCATTATAAAGGTTGGGATTACAAATTACTGAGGTCACGGCTGGAGAAAACTATGGGACAAACTAAACGGTCTACTAACCGAAGTTTGCGCCGGCAGAAACCTCGAAAAGTACCTATATTTTGACTGTGTATTTATTGAGGCTGAGGAAATTCCAAAATTCTGTGTGCGCTACAAGGGATGTTACTAGGATTATCTTGCGAGTAGACGTACAACCAATACGTTGCTGAGGAAATGTAACTCTTGGTTTCACTCCGCAAAAATTGTTCTACACTCGATAGAAAGCTCCCCGTTTAAACCACAATCTTGTGCCCATGTCTGAGGGTTAATCTTCGATTCATAATTATTACATGAATTGTTTCTGGGGTGTCTTCGTAGTTAACACTAGTGGAACTTTCCCAACATGACGAGTAGTCATATGTATATTTATGCTAATGAAAAGATTTAAACCTTAATTATCTAGCTCTCGGTAAATTTCTTGATCATTAAGATTATCTCTGATACTCAACGTTTTGTACCAACGTGTCCAACTTTGTCTGTGTGAATCGATCTTGTCGAGTTTCTTAGTATAGTGGTCACAAGCAGCCACTTCTTGTCTCCCGAGGACTTGCCCAACAGGTGTTCGGAGGCACCGCAGGTGGAAACTTGATCATCTGTTACGAAGGAAGTTGAAAGAGACTCTACCACATAACCGTCAACCTCTTCTCTGCCAACTATATCATTTTGTATCAACTCACAAAACTCCTCGGATATATACAACTAGGTGGTATATAAAAATCAACAAAAACCCTGCAAATTATTACACGCTTTGTTTCTCCAAAATCGAAATTTCCGCTCGCGTTTTACGTTTCAGACCTTTCTGTACAATTTTCGTTGTGTTATTGTCCGATTTCGATAAAATTTTCAGGGATTGTGCGGGTTGGCGTATAGACGGTTCCTTATGAAAATCATCACCCCCGTATTGATAGTAGCCGCTGCGTATCCGCACACGTGATTTCCTTGTAACAGCCATAACTTCCACATTTTTTATCCGATTTCGATGACATTTTCAGGGATTATGCGGATTAGGTTGTAGATGGTCCCCAATGAAAATCAAGGCCTTAAAATTGACGGTAGCCTCTGCGCATGCACAAACGTAAAATCCTTGTAACAGCCATAACACTTATATTTTTCATCCAAATTTAAGGTAATTTTCCAGGATTGTTCAGATTGGTGTGAAGAAGGTCCCCTATGAAAATCATCTCCCCCAGACTACTAGTTGTTGCTGCGTTTCTACATTTTCCATCCGATTTCGGCGAAATTTCTCAGGATTGTTCAAATTAGCGTGTAGATGGTCCCCTATGAGGGTAGTGGAAGGTACGTAGATTGATATTTTGAAATCAACTACTATACATCGGATCATCTATACAATCGGGTTATGGATACGAGGAAGCTATGTGCCACACCCACTTGGCAGACGTTTTTTAATCTAAACTAGTTCTCATTCTGAGAATTTTGACACCATCCGCGACCTTCTAGTGTGAAAAGACCTTTTTTTTAATGATTTTTCAAACTTTCGAATGTTTTATGACGTCACAGTGGGCTGGGGGGTTTCGCCCAGGCGGGTGGGGCGCATGACGTCATAAACATTCGAAACTTTGAAAAATCATAGAAAAAGATCTACTCGTCCAAAAAGTGAACGGCTATCAGGAACTTTCGATTAAAAATTTAAAAAAAATTAGGCGCATCCCCCATTCGATTACTGGTTACTAAGGACGAAGAACTCAGTATGTCAGCTACAGAGCCATTGGTCAGCTAAAAATTGAACGGAGATTAGGCCTCTTTTTGCGGTTCACACTCGTGTTTCTGATTTATCGCGAGTCCGATCCTCAAGTTCTCGTAGGGAGCGAACGGTTTGTCCTACAGAGCTCCGGGTGGTCTCAAAATATTCTAAAAATTCAATACTATTTAAAATTGGTGAAAAAACTATACGTTTATTTCGAGAGTTTTCTAGCTAGGGCACTATTGAAAATATCAACCCTTAATTTTCACCCCTTAGACGTGACTGACATCAACCAAAAGCAACTAGACCCCAAATGGAGCCCATATACCAAGTTTCATCAAAATCGGCCCATGGTAACTAAGTGCCGCATCCGGCCGACGGAAGAAACGTAAACCAACAAATTGTGGGGGGGGTAAAAAGAATCATTATTGACAATAATAAACCAAGACCGGTCGACATGTTAGTGCTCCTACTGTTGTCATCGTAGTCAAAATTTATATTTGAACAAATGTTATCTGTATGTTTATAGCCTTTTTGTGCTATAGTTTTCGTCAATAGTAGCCAGCCTCTCTTTTCAGGCCCAAAATCTGATCAGGGTCTGGGAATCCTGAAAAATCATGCAGCTACTTTAGTTATGTCAGTGACTCTTCATAATCACATTATTCGACTCGTTAATGTTATTACTTTTTTAGCAAGAGTAAATGAAAATATCTGTGGATTGGACGCTAATGGAAGATTTGCGTCAGCTTGGGGTAAAGTTGTTTTTCCTCCGACCGGTTGTTACCAAGTTTTCATTGCATAACTGCCCGGTTATTGATCCGCCTCGCGACGATTAGGTATTCTCGTATATTTTATAATTTTTTACTGGTAAATGCAATTACAGCCCACCCACAGTAAGGGTCTAGGACTGGCTGAGTAGTTAGTAGTTTTTGTTGCTTATATTGTTATTTTGACTATTATCGAATTACCAAAAAATACTAACGTTAAATTCCTGTAGTATTTCTATTGAAATTATCAATAGAATGTTGGAACCACCTTTGTGGTTTGCTGAGAGAACAAAAGGGTCTTGAAATGTATCGGCTTTCCTGTGTTTTCCGGGAAGTATCTTGTTCACCTCGCCCTCAGATCGTCTACCTCCTCATTTTTTTCCGGTGACTGACCGGCCAGAACCTCTGGGCTTATAAAAATATAACTTCGTTCTGCTATGCATGTGCAGGAAGCCCTTCCTGGCTGAAAAAAAGTCTAAAAAAAACAAGTCCCTCTTTGATCCAGGGACCATGATGTGAGATGGTTTGTAAGGCAAAATTTCCTGCTTTTATATTCGATTTCATTGCCACTTTCAGCGACAGTTCTGAAGTGAGATTGCGAATTTTGATTCTGAGAATTTGGGTTTTAGGCAACGGCGGAAGAGGGAGTTTCCGACAAGTGATTTAACAAAACAGTAGGTACGAATGTAGTATTCACGTCTTAGTACGGGGTTTGTGTTAGTTAAAAGAAAGATGGTTCATCGTGAGATGATGGTTTCTAATTGGTACCATTTCCGTGGTTACGTTCCTTCCGAAGGTGTGTATGGGGGGGGGGGGGGGGATTGGGGATGGTGTCCTGCTGAAGGACTGATCTGGATGATTCTAACTGGAATTGGGAAGATAGTTTTTAATGTCGAATGTGAAAAATGATTGATATTACTCTGATACCTTCCTGATAATCGGAAGAGTGGCCTAGTAACAAGATGTAAGTTGTGGAATTCGTGAGATTGCACTTGCACTATCCTCAAAAACCCTTTGGATTTTGATAGTCTCATTCCTGAATTTTGATGGACCTGATGTTGTTGGTGTGCTGCTTCATGCGCTCATTCAGGTACTACCACCCCTATGTAAACTTCATAGCAAATGAAGATTTCCACTGTAACGGGCAAAATTACACTAATTTACAATCTGGTTCCGATGAAATGTGACTTGTGAGAACCCTTGAATAACATTCATCCTGGATTGACTGTAGCCAGCCCGAATGAGCAAACGAAAAATCCAAGTATAATTTTCTTTTTACCTTGTAGTCCGATTTCGCTTGAACTTGGAGGGTAGTTGATGATTGACGTTCTAATCATCCAATTCATAAGTTTCAGTGTGATCATATCTGACGTAGGTGTACAACTCATTTGGTTGCGAGGGAGCTAAGTGTCACTGCCGCTCTGTGAGTTTGACACCACAGTTTTGAGCTATGTGCACAGCGAATTTCTGGTTCGATTTTAGCTGGTAGGAGTTGATGGGGGCTGATAATCATGTTGCTTCGGCAATGAGGGTGGATTGCACTGCATGTATTTCCTTCCCATAGCAGAGCCTGCCTCCTCTATCCCCAGTCTCCTGCTCTGGATGACTAATCGGTTATCCACTTCCAGACCGGCCTGTACTTCGGGAATCACCCCCGTCTCCCGCTTTCGCCTTGGACTGTACTCATGATCATCTGTGGTACTCTGGAGTGGGGAGGTTTACCCTTCCTCCAGCCTGCTTCACAATGAAGTTACTTTTGGTTCTTCTGTTTCCTTATTACTGAAGCTAGAATTAAAAGCAAAAATTGTCTCAAAATAAAAATTTCAACTCGTCTTTTTAATTTTTGAGCAATAATAAGCAATAATATTCGGACCAATAATAAATTGTTGCTCACTTTTGAATGTATGCATAAATAATGTTTTTTTTCCTGACTGAGTTCCTAAATCCTACCTAATGGGTGGGTTTCTCTCAAATTCAGAATCTCAATATTGATGAGAAATTTAGGTGTGTGGGCTACGGTTAACCCTTGGGTGGTTTAATATGAATTCTTTCGCTCAGTGACCAATGGCAGCCACTTCCAATGCTCAATCATCGAATGTCATTGGGCTCAGATTTTCATGGTCCCCTCCCAACTTTGTACTAGGTACCCTTGCAAAATATATGCGCTCAAGTTTCATTGATCGATGGAGATTCCATTGGGAGTCTTGGGACAATCCCCACGCAATCCCTTGAAATTTCATTGAAATCGGACCATAAGTTTAGTAATTTAGGAGAAATTACTAAATTTTAAAATTTAGTCCAGTGAAAACAGGAACTGACAGATAAGAAACCGGAATTGTTCCTGATGCTGTGAAATGAGAGGAAATTTTCATTTTTAACAGCAGGTATTGTTCCAACCTTTCCCTCGCCCCTCATTGGTCTGCAGTCGTCGACATTGGACCGTAGGTTTTTAATGTTTTGTTCGAAACAAGAAATTTACCTCTGACAGACTGACGAAAATGCATAATTTTATTGGAAAATTTGGTTCTGAACAACAAATATTGCTTCAACATCCTTCCGGTAAATACCGGTAGAATGGTATTTACTTGAAATACTTACAATCCGTGCCTTGCCCGGAAGATAACAAGGACAGTCGTCATTATTGCAGTCTGTCCCCCCTTCAAGGGTTTCTGTCGACAGGCGCTATCCAACTTCTATGACCTCAGATCGGCTGGTCGGACAAGAAACCTTGTCCATCCTCACATTGACCCCAATTTCACTCCACCAAGGCCTCGCCGGGCTCTCCGTTTTCCGGTTTCCACCAAACCTGATTCTTTCAGTCCAACTACTGACGCGGATAATAACTCTCGACAACTGCTGTTATAACTTGGCACTTTCTGGAAGAACTGCCGCCTCTGCTTCTCTCAAGAGCAATAGCAGATTATTTTCCTTCACAACAAACATTTGTTTCTTATCTCATCAGTCCACCCACCAGTGGTATGAAATGAAATTCTGAGTATCTTCAACAAGGATGCCTAATAGCTTGCAGACTAAAATGTTTTGAAAATCATCTAAAAAGGGATACCTTGATGAAAAAATATATTTAAAAAAGGGATAGATGAAAATTGAGGTTCAGTTATGGAGGCTGAGTAACTATTACCCTCTTACTCGTACTTAGTTAATTTTAAAAATTTTCTGTATAATCTATCGGTTTGTTGACTTCTATTTTGTGTGAACTCAGGAGAGAAAGAAATGATTCCTAGAAGAGAGGCTGCGGAAGTTTATCAGGTTTTTGTCGAGTTATTTCGAGACTGTTGATTCATTAGGTCTTAAAGCGGTATAGGCAGAACTACGCCAATCTCTCTAGGTTCTTTCTTGAGAGGTATGTGAAACAGCTACTCAACTTTCCTTAGTAAGTGGTCCAAAGTCTGAATAAATATTCAGGAACAGTTTTTCTTCCCCTACTCTCATTTTACCAGTTGTTAAAGTACCAAACTAGTATAAAAACTGTAGTTACTCGATTTGAACCAGTTTATCCACTTATTGGAGAATTGTGGAAGTTGTGCTCATAACGAGGATTCCACGTTTCCACATTTGCAGTTGTTACCAATGATCTTTATCGATTTCACGTTTGGGTATGTGGAGAGGCTACCATCGTTCCGAGGGCACGTGGATGCGAGTTGAAATTTCGACTTTGGAGGAAATGCATTTCCCAGAAGTGAAAACAATGATACCTTTGGAAGACTTGAATACCTCTGAGGTTCACTAGCTTTGTATTTGTATTCTGCATCGTGCAGTTTGTGGGTCTCTGTCACCGCCTACTTTCGCCTTCTGGGGAACCGGCTAGACTATGAATCCGAAACAAAGTCTACCTACTCAATACGAATAATTGCTCGGACCGACTCTCTGGCCTTATGCGTCTTGACTGAGCGGATTTACTGTTACTCGCTGTTAGTCCAAATACGGCTTGGCGTCTTTGTTAGCTCCTTCAGTCCGACTATCAATAAAATCTGTCTAGTTGTCCAATAATTCGTCAGAATGTCAAATCACTTATCGAAAAAAGAGTTGTAAGGATGTGGTTAACGCCGAAGAAATATTTTTCTATGGTGTATTAAAATGTAGGTTTTCGTTCTTGTCAAAAACTAGCGTGGGACGCCCTGTGAAACAAAAACACTACATCCCTGCCCCAAATTCACAAAATTCTCCAATGGAGAATAAATACTATAATATTCTTGGTACTTGTACGTTCAAAAATTGGAGTTCAGTCAAAATCCATCCAAACTTGATGGTGCAAAAAGAGGGTTAGATGGCACATTGATGTCATTCCTTTCAGTGTTTGACGATTTCCCTTCACGGAGTGTTTTTTTTTCGGGAAGGAGGGGTTATTCATGATTTTCCTCCTGAATTTCAAAGCAAATTGCTATGATGCCTGTAAGTGTGTTGTCGCCTTGAATGAAATTCATTGGATTGAATCTATAAAAGGGTCCATGGTCAGTTCCGACGCCAAGAAGTTGTTCGTACCGTACAGACCCCA
The DNA here is from genome assembly GCA_009739505.2 of Apolygus lucorum. NCBI lineage: Eukaryota > Metazoa > Arthropoda > Insecta > Hemiptera > Miridae > Apolygus > Apolygus lucorum. The sequence continues at coordinate 12,593,367 of CM019180.2, forward strand.
GGGTGAAGATCCAAATTATTGATTACGTTGACCATGGATTCCAGAATGCTTCACAGTTTTGGGACTGTCAGGTAAGCTGTAGAAGATCAGTATGAGTACTACCACCCGGAAAACTACTGTTTAGCATAATAGTGCTGTCATTTAAAATTTCAATTTTCTAGGGTTTCTGTCAGTGTGTTCAGGCTCAATTGCCTAGGGAGTCGTTTTCCTTTCCTCTACGTTGGACTGTGCTGGTGTTCCAATCCTGTGTCCAATTCTTCTGGGATGGGATGTGCAGGTGAGTCCTACGCAACAAGGCCCCCTTTCTTTTCTGGACGACGCAGACGGTTCGTTCTATTTTTAACGCGTAGAAAGTGACACGTGGTGACTGGGCCACGTCGTGTCGTCGTCTCGCTGTGCTCCTATTGCCTATTGCAAGTACCTAGTAGAAACATACGTTCATTTGTTCATAGTTTACTTGTTTTGGTCCAAAAAGTTCATGAAGAATTACTTATGTATAGCGAGTGATTGAGAGCAGCATTAACGTTTAGCTCATCTACTATTGTAAGAATATAAACAGTTATTTGTTATGGGTTGTCGTTCGGCTACACCGTGGCAGACATACTAATCTGAAAGTAGCATGTTAGCTAATTAGACATGAGGCACCTGGCCAGCTGTTGCTCGGTCTTCAATGATTAAACTAGTAGTTTAACTACCTAACGCTAATCGCGTGAATTTTCTCAATACCTTATAAGAGCAGAAATGAAGACCACAGGGGAAGAACGCACCAAGTCGATTTTTTGCGAAAAATAGGTTATGACGGTTTCTTATAGATTTTTTCACGGCGGACTCGATGGTGACAACCAAAATAAGCAAAAACGATCCAATATAGGAGAAAAATGCGAGAAACGAAACACCGTACAGGGGAAGAACGCACCAAGCCCAGCGCAACCGGGGAAGAACCTGCCAACTTTCGGGCTCCCTCCCCCAGGTCGTATTCCCCTACCTGATGGATCTCTGTGATTCACGCATTCATGCGGTTTTCCTGGGTTTTCACAGTATTATTTTCGATTGTTAGCGGCGATCATTATTATTTTCTTCATACCAATAAGTTTATATGAGACTAGTGTCTGTTTTCTTGAAAACGGTTAAACAAAAATGAATTTCCTGGATTTTATTCTATTAAAATATTTTGCAAACTTCTTCGTGAGTGAACTTTTGAAAATACCAAATCATTAAATATATTATTAAATGTCACGAAACCGTTATGCCCTGACAAAGAGAGAAATCTTATGGCAGGATACTATGAATAAAACCAGCAATACACGTTCATGGTGCGTTCTTCCCCTGTACAGATGGACCTTTGCCAACTTTGGATAGCAATATGGAGTTTTAAAATACTTTTTGCAGTAGTTTTGATTGTACCACCGCATTCTACAGTACGCTGAGATACAAATTCCAGTTTTTTAAAAATTGTATCGACCAAATTCGAACTAATATTGGGTTTTTGCCGGAAAAAAATGATTTCCTGAAAAGTTTACAAAATGGGACATGGTGCGTTCTTCCCCTGTGGTCTTCAAATGTTTATGGAAAAATCAGTGGAAAAAATATTTGACACTTCAGGATATTTTCCCTTTAGGGAAGAATTATTGGGAATTATTCCTACAGCAGCAACACTTTGAGGAAAATCGAAATCCATCATCCCAACTTGGCAATAAAAAAATATCAAAATTTGATATTTAATATTTAATATCTAGTATCTTTAGCGTAAAAACGAAGCTATGAGCACGCATATCTTTCAAGTTCACCTTTTTTTATTAGGGCCGTTATCACTTTTTCAGCATTCAAAAGTAGTATATTAAATATTCATATTTATATTATGTGAAAAAATTATGTTTAATAAATTTAAAAAATCTGACAACTGGTCGGGCAGACTTTATTTGACGAAATTCGCCTTCAAAGTTGCCAATGAAATAATGGAGAGGGTCGCGGGCTGATGGTACCAGCCTCTCCGCGGCCTGGATGGGTAGGATACGGTAAACGGATAAGACGTTGAGTCTGAACTGGGTCACTGGGCCACTCTCTCTTTTTAGTTGTTTGCTTCAAACGAAAGTTGTGACACCACCGAGGCGCAGCAAATCGAGATCAAGCCGTTTAGAGGACCCTCTTCTGCTCACATAATAAATTCATTGGAGGAGTTGTGATTTATTCGTCCCAGAACCAAGGTTGTTCTGCCTCTTCTCCGAGTCCCTTTCTTGATTTCCGGGTCTTCTTGTCAACGGATTCTTCTGGAGTACACGATTTCGTCAATCTGAATTTCGAGATTTACTTAACTATTATAAATTAACCCTTGATTAATTTTCAATAATAAACTGTTGTAATCGAGCAGGGAAAAAATCAATTTAACCCCCCCCCCCACCTCAAAATTTGATAGTTTACCAAAACAGTTCGAAATATACCTAACAAGATAAACTTATAAGTGTATTTAGTTTGGTTTGTTTTATGTTTATTTTGTTTAGTTTAAAATATACCAAACAAGGTGAAATTTAAGAATCTAATACAATTTTTTCCTTCCATCCGCCATGTTCCCGTTGACCGATTTTGATGAACTTTGGTATATTAGGACTCGATGCTTATGGTTATTGAACTAAGTGGTGAAAATTGGTGGAAAACATTTTCAAAATGCCTCAACTCGAAAACTTTTGATATACTACAAAAGTATTGTTTGTGGGACCAACCTTTCGCTAATGAGGATAATTAATGAATTTTCCATTACTTTTTCCATAAATTAAGGATAATGTTCAATTTTTAGAAACGAATGAACCATCAAGATGATCAAAAATAATAATTGAATACGCGTTGTTAGATTTATCAGGAAACATGGGCCTTGCGAATCCAGCCCTAAAATCCGAAATCCCCTCCCACCACACCTACCCATGATCCTTTTTTTTCGTACCTGGAAGGGTACGAGTCTGAGTTATGTGGGATTCTAACCCACTAAAAAAACGCCTCCTTTTCTCCTACATTGGAACTCAGTCCGGTACCGTTTAACACATTACTTCGAGCTGAGCCCTGGGGCGTTTAATCAGTTCTGGGTGAGGGGGCGGTCCAGATGCTCCCTCCTCTCTCACGTTATAAGAGTATCTTCCTTGTCAGGATGCTTTCTGTGTACTCTGCCACAGCTGTCCAGCTCCTTTCACCTTCCAGCATCCTGCTGATAACAGCCTCCGGTGTTGAACTCTTGGGAGCTAAATCCAGGTCTGCCATCAGCTGATTTCTTTCAGGCCCCCGTTTGGTGCATTTGAAGAAGGTGTGGAGCACATCACCGTCTTCTTTGTTCTGGCAGTGTAAACATGTTGGGGCAGATACCTTCCCCATTTCATGCAAACAGGCATAAAGCAGTCCATGTCCTGTAAAGACCCATGGTCCTTAGAGAAGGCAGTTGACAGTTGATTCTCCTTTCACAACCAAGAAGAAATTTCGTAAGCTGTTACACCCACAACTTTGAGAAAACGATGTTTATCTGGTTGGAAAGCCGTGTTTTCGCGGTGGGATGATCTATAAAGGAAAATAATCAATAAACCGTTGTGTAATAATTTGCAGTTTTTTTTTATTTATTAACCCACAAAACTGAGCTGCTGTGGTTGTTTTCTGGTCTGCTGCTTGTACCTACTGTTGTTGGGGACTTCCTGATTTGATGGTCTGATTCTCCTCGCCAAATTTATTCAAGTGAAATTGACACCCCTTATAATGATTTTCGAATGGCTAGCTCTACTATTGATGATTCTTAACCATCGGAATATTGGTAGAAACTTAGTTGTATAGACTGTCGTCATGTCAACGTGGAACATATCAATTTCGCCTTTCATGGCCGGAGAGTATTTTCGAGGTGTTTTGGGTTATCTTCACTTATGTAGAAAACCAAAACTGGATGGAAATGCAGGCAGTGAAGCACCCTTAAGCATAAAAGTGCCTATTATGACCAATAATAAGGAACTGGAAGAGAGGAGGGGTTGGAGTAATTAAATAGTGATTGAAAACATTTGTTGAAACATGGGTTTCCAGCTGCAAAACTTTCCACCCTCCCGTCTCAATCTGGATCCATAGTTCCAACGGATCTAAAATGGCTGTATAAAGTAATGTCTATCATATTTTCTAGAAATGGCTACAATACGAAACCCAATTCAATAATGATGTGCTAATTTCCCAAAACGTGCGAATTTAAAAGAAAAGTAGTGATGTGTGATAACAAGTGTGGTCTTATACCCCGAAGTCATATACACTGTTGAATGTAGATTGCACTCCCGATGTTAATATCTGTCATGAATCTTTCTCATTTTTTTTACTTCCCTCGCCCTACTCGGACCTTTTGAAACCATTTCCAACTAGGATTGCTTAATGGTTAATAAATGCATTGAATATTATCGAAAGGATGTTATGAATCCTCCTCCATTAAGCTCTCGACTGCGTCATCTCGTTATCGGGATCTGGGCCTATAGCGCACGTCTCCTTGGATCGATAGGGACTGCAAGTGAGGGCTGCCGCCTCCCATCTCCCCTCGACCCGCTCCCCTCACCTTCCCCGGAGTTTCACCCCTGTGCTACCCTCGAAGTCATTCCATTCGCCACCCAGCAACATTCAACAGATTTTCTTTCGGTTTTCTTTCATTTCCTCTGTCCTCCCCGTCGTCCATCAGTTTCTCGGAAACTTCTACGTTTTTTGAACCAGATTCTTATATTTTTCCTAAGGCCTGTCGAGACCAGCGATGCCCTTCAGTAAATCTTCTCAGATAGCGCGTTCGATTGTCATATCCTCTGGAAAATTCGTCTGAAATCCACCGGAAGTCTGCAGCAATGATCTATGCTAAAGTGGGTTATTCTGAGCTATAAACACGAACCATAAATTCTTGAGTTAATAATGTTCAACTCTCCGATGCTAGGTCATGTAGTTTCACACATCTCCTGAATCGTTCGTTCAATTTGAATTTGGTGCAATCGAATGAATTTTGTCTGAAACAATCCGGAAATAGTGATGCTTTTGGCTGGGTGTTTATTAGTCTTTGGATCCCTCAATATTTTCTGGCGATTTGGATCTGAGGGAAAACTAAATTATGTATGCGCAGTTAGTCCACCTGAGTGATGTACTCGTACAGGAACAATAGCTCCTTGTTGGAGAGTCTAGAAGATGGATGTAGGTCGTCGAAATTGTCTGGTCATTTAGTGAATTTTGTCTGAACTTACCGAGAATTAACAATTATTGAAAGTATTCAACTGGTTGTGGAAAAATTTTCAAACGTTTCTAAAAGATCCTTTTCTAATATTATTAGTTTGAGCACAAGTACTATTTTTGGCAAAAAGTGGGACATGTTTTGTATAGACCCACTTCATGCAAATGATGTGAGTAACGCTCATTAGAACCCATTAAATAGGAATGAACTGAACGTTGGTATCAGTAGTAAATAAGAAGGAAGACTAAAACATCAGTTCGTCGACAAATAAAGCTGACTACGACATGCGGAAGTGAAGAGGGAGCGGCAGGTTAGTTCTAAAATAATCTTCCTGGCTCGCAACTCCCGCCATAAATTTTCCAATCGTCTAGCGGCATGATACAACGGATCAGCGTTCAGATGAGGTTCGTTCTCGAGACCGATTGTTGTGTGTTATCAATAGTTAGGAAGAAGTAGAAAGAGTTCATTTATAATAGATTGTCTGTTCTGTTCACGATCATGAATATTTTGAAAGATTTTCGTTGTTTAGGTCGTGAAAGGTGGGCTGTAAGGGCAGTGGTGAGGCCACGAAACCGCGAAGGACCCCATTTTGGCGGCTAAGGTCGTGTTTCGGCTTGAGGCTGTAGCGGTGGTAGTGATGCCCAAGGCTCTCCTTCGACGTTTGCGTGAAATTGTGGGAAATAGAATCCATAATTTTGCAAGTTTATTTGTATTGATAGTTGCTCAACACTTGAGTTGATTACTCGCATTGGAAAAGCCTCATCTCCGATTAGAAAATTATGACAGATAGACAATATTAGTGTATACTATATACTATTATAATCATGTACACAGACAAAAATAATATATAGATTTTGTAAAGAATGCGTTAGATTAGGAGCCTTCTGCTGCACTTACTTGAAACGGAACGCGCTAAAGTACGAGATTGACACCAGCGATTTCTCTTTTCGACCGCATTCAATTAGGAGTACCACTGCTTAATTAGAACAGAAATTTAAAGAGTTTGAGACATCAAAGTTCCTCCGCTCTGCTCATGCTCAGATAACTTTCAATTATACAGCACATTGAGAGACGGGTTCTTTAGATGGAATGCTGGTTTGAGTAATACAGCGCTCAAATTTTTGGTGAAGGTAAATTGCAAACAGCTTAATCTAAACGCGAGGTTATGGACGCGAGGAAAGCAGGAGGCTCAATGTTCGCTATGTAATCTAGGCATTGAAGAGGACATTTACTATTTTTAATGTAAATGCCGTTTAATTTCAGAATTTAGAGTTCGGCATTTGCGCACAAATTATTTAGAGGATGAGGAGGTGGTTGATAAGTTAAATAGCACCGACGCTGAGCTATTTAGGAATGTTTATAATTGTTTTAATGAGGCGATCAACTACAGAAACGTTTTGGTAGAGCAACTTAATTTTTGAAATTCTTGCCTAATAATTTCTTAGTTATACAGGGTGTCTACCATTTGGAAGGACCAAACTTCAAGGATCGATTCTACAACTAATTTGCAACAAAAAATGTCTCTTAGCAATTTTTTCTTAACCCACTCAAAATTCTTTTTTTTCCACTTTAAAGTTTTTATTCGTATTTTCGACCTTGCAGCACTAAAATGGTTATAACTCCCTTATTTCTCATGCTACTTCAAATCTGAGTACACCGTTGGATAGAGCGTTAAATTTCCTACCCATTTAGTGGGAAACCCAGTTTCTTAAAGCCATTTGTAATAGTAAACAAATAAATCAAAGTCAACATTTATAATTTTTTTCGAAAATCGCCATTTTTCAGGCTAACGATTCCCCCCTAAAAAATACCGCTATCGTGGTGCACTCAACGGGAAAAACTACCCCAAGATCTCACCTTTTCAACGGTATGTCAGTTTCAAGGTTTAAGAGGAAAGTTTCTTTGACAAAATTGAGTTTTATGCGAAAAAACGTGCTTCTTTAGGCATATTCCGCTAGAGAGTCGACCAAGTATTCTTGCCTTCACTTTTCAAGGATTGCAATAAAAAGTCCACCAAATTACATTTCTACTCGTATTTTACGTTTTGGACCTTCCTGAACAATTTTGGTACCGTGTCTGTCCATCTGACAGTCGGTCTGTCTGTCTGAAAGTCCTTGCAGATGGCAAAAGCAATACGAAGGTACTGTCCGATTTCGATGTAATTTTCGGCGATGTTCTCCATGTAAATCAAAGTCAAAGTATTAAATTTTCAAAATCAAATTCAAAATTTTAATTTCATTTTTTTTTGTAAATAGAAATTACCAATTTTTGGTTTATTATTTTCAATATCAAGCCTTTGGAATCGAGCAAGAAAAAAAAAGTTAACCCCCTCTCAAAACTGTTTTATTGTTTGCCCGTAATAAGTAGCGCTATCGCGTGGCCAGTCAATGACCAAAACTACCCCGGGATCACATCTTTTCTACGTTAAGAATCAGTTTTTCGTTTAATTAGAATAAATATCATGAAATTGACTTTTTGTAGCAGAAGAATATCTTGAAGAGTTTCATTGACAATTATACTTTTTTTTTATACAATTATTGACTTTCCACTCCGATAATGAGTGGAATCATTGTACCTACCAACACTTTCTACCAACGTTACAATGACAGTTTTTTTCTGCTAATTGTTCTTTAATTTTATTTTAGTTCCATTTTTAAAATCAAAATGAACCTGAATGGTTTTTTGTCGAGTGGCCCTTCAAAGAATGAATAGGTCTCAACAGTTTCCTGTAACCTGCCCATAACATTCTGTTGCACTTTGACATAACTCATTCAAAAGCGTATCTAGAAGGTATTTATTCTATTAGGTCCATTATGCAGTACGCCCTATCTACTCGTCCAGTCGTACATGCTTATAAGTAGCAAGATCGATGAAGCGTGTTATCGCTTGAAGAGTACCAAATCACCCGCTTTCTAGTACTCTGAGGTCGCAAGTCGCAGTGCGAGCAGAGACCGTCCGGTGTTTGACTCCGCCCGCCCTCTTTTATATGGCTTTGATTCTCCCGTTTCATTGATTGGGCAACGACCTGGAATCTGTGACAGCCTTTTTAGTGTCTGCGTGGAAGGCGACTCCAAGTGAAACCATCTGGTTCCTACCTGGAGGAATCAGAAAGCCAATATCAATAACTTCTCAGGTTTGAAAAGAAAACCACGTGAGAGGATGTAGAATCTACATCATTACACAACCTATTATCTTATAGGTATATAATATACACCTATAAGATAATAGTGCGTTGTGATAATGTAGATATTATCTACATTATCACAACACACTATTATCTTATCATAAAATGATGTTAATACCTACTCGAAAGTCTATAACATTTCCTACCTACTAAAACTGTACGTCCTCCCTTTCATTCTTATGAAACCGATTTCTTGCCGGATTTTCAAAACTCATCTTGATTTTATCTCAATCCTATCCATGATTTCTATTTTAAATCACGTTCTTTGAATACCATATGTTTTAACTTCTAGAAGTAAGAGTGGAAACAAGTTTCACTTATTTCAAAACCTGACATTTTGAGTTCGCTACTCGATGGAAGTAGTCGAGGGAGACTTCGGTTGAGATACAATTAGACATTACAATTACTTTTCCGACTAGTCTCATCATCAGACACCCTTCATGTAGCAGTTTTTGAAAAGGCGTCCCTGGGATCTTCCAAATTAAAAAAAAAGTAGTGGAAATAATGGTGCTGTTGTACTTGATAAAGTAAGTAGGTGCCTACCTAGAAAAAAGGTTGGTCGTTCTGGAGGAAGGCAGTCGACTCCAAGGCTGCTCCTGGCCCAGGACTATTGTTGTTGCTGATGTCGACATCTTGAAGCTGACGAAAGGTCGAGCTCCCTTGGTACACGTGAACCCTTTCACGAACCCCCAGAACCCGTAGCTATTGCTTCTTATTCCACATCTTGCGACCAAGTCGCGATTGTGACATAATCTTTGGTTAAGAGTTGTATGCACAAAGCGGCAACGTCTAGTACCTATATTCCAAGTAGTCGTGTGGACACCTTCCTATATGGGTTATTTTCCCAGAAAGGGCCAATCCGTACCTGGGAATTTTGAAAATTGAATGTGTCGAATTATCGTCCAAAAATCTGGGATGTCCCTATGGGATTCACATTGAACAGATAGTTTTCAATAGAAAGTCATACAAGAGCGGACTTCGTTAATTAATTAATTATTAATGAAAAAGAAATCACATCATGCGGGGGAAAGACATCTGAGGCGGGGGAAGGACAACATGGCTGCCAAGATAGAAAACTCACTTGTCGGTGTTTAATATCACTAATTTAGGTGACGACTTTGGTAACTTTTCAACTTATACAACTAGTTATAAATAGTGAATACATTTCGCGGTTTTTAGGCTCTCAAATCTGATGCACAACCTAGATACCGTCGCAAACTCAGATACCCGTTATTCAGGACCACTAATTTGCCTGGGCTAAGCTACAGCCCAGATTTTGCTTCCGAGTCTACCAAGGTAGCGGAAGCTTTTTTACTATCAGCATACTGATAGTTACTGGGTAAGGCAGATCTTAAATAGTGAATTGTCCAGTTGAATATACAAGAAAGGCCGTAATTAATTATTGTATACTCCGAATTTCATGAATGTTTGTCTTTCCCCCGCCCACTATAATTATGTCCTTCGAAGTGGGCGGGGGCAAGACACCCGTCTGTTCATCATATTTTTCATCGTTTGCTATTCAAATATTGATCCTTTTTCACAAAATGATAGGTTGTTGGAAACGTCTCAATGAAATCTAGAAGCTTGAAGCAACAAAAAAATTAAATATAATTTCTTACGAAGTAAAATGCAGGCAGGGAAATACAGGGTTCACACATCACGCCGCGACACACTTGTTTTCACACTGACGGTCCTGAAGTTGCTGAAAACGAATTGCTGCACGAGCCCATTACCTTAGATGTTTCTCTATTTTAGGATGGCAGCAGAAGTCAGCTAGAACGGATTCCAAACCGCCAAAATACGAAAAAACACAGTTGGAGAGGGAAATACACAAAACCTGGGGACAAACCATTCTCTCAATGAAATGATCTTGTTTCTAAAAACGCTGCAAATTATTACACAATGGTTTATAATTTTTCTATATTAATCACTCGTCTGCAAAGCCACCAACCATCCAACATGAAGAAAAACATCGATCGCATTTCGGTCAACTAAAATTTGAACGGAGATTAGGCCTCTTTTGCGATTCACACTCGTGTTTCTGATTTATCGTACGTCCAACCCTTAAATTCTCGTAGGAAGCGAATGGTCAGTCCTACAGAGCTCCGCGTGGTCTCAAAAAATTCTATAGAATCTTAAATTGAAGGAAAAACTGAGAGTTAGGGCATTTTCAAAATTTCAAAATTCATTTTTGAACCCTTAGAAGTGACTTACATCAACCAAAATCTTCGGGGCACAACTAGACCCCAAATGGAACCTACATACCAAATTTCATCAAAATCGGTCAATGCTAAGTGGCAAAAGTGCCGCGCACGGCGTACGGCGGACGGACGGCCAAATTTTTATTCGATTTTTGGATTCTACGTACCTTGAAACGTAAACCATCAAATTCTGAGGGGGTGTTAGAAAATTTTTTTTTCTTGGTCGATACCACAGGTTCATTATTGAAAATAATAAACCAATATGGCACACCCCAAAATCAATACTAAGGGTGTTTTTGAACAGTACCACGCCGTGAAAATTTCAAAAATCATGATTGAGGGGGTTTGTAGACAAGTGTGAATTTGGGAAACTCAGGTGGGGACATTGCGGAGGAAGGACATTTCGACAGTTCAAATTGAAATGTAACCGTGTAAATATACATTTATTTTATTAAAACTCCTTGTTGTTGATAGAGCAAGTAAAATCACATAATTTGAGTTTTCCTAAAAGAACCCATCTGGTAAGAGGGCTTCAGAATCTTTCGGGGACGGCGTTTGGCCCTTTCTGGGAAAATGACCCATATTGAGGGAATTGACCTCTCCGTTCCCTTCGACCAAATTATAGAAACTAGAAAAACCTCTGCTAAGTAGGTGTAGACCATAGCTTCCTCGTATGCCTAACCTGATTGTATAGATGATGCGATGAACAATCTCCAGGGGACCATCTACGCGCCAACCTCCACAATTCCTGAAAATGTTATCGAATTTTGGTGAAGTTACATCACAACGTAACGTCAATCATACATAACGTACCTGATTGAACTGATTTCGCTCAAACTGGAGGGTTGTTGAGAACTTGTGTTTTGATAATCCTGATCGTCAATTGAAGGCCTTTGCACTTTGTACCATGCATAACATGTGGTGGATACGAAGATGTGTGCCACACCCACTTGGCTGACGTTTTGGAACGATGGCTCCGTTTTGTAACAACTGGTACCTACTTTGATGTGGCCAAAGGTTCTGGTACAGAAAACCCCGGTCTAACCTTGCATCATTGTAGGCTGGGTATATCGATTTTCGGTGGAAGAAAGGGAATGGTGTTTTCTAGAAGTCTTCATTGCTCACACAGACTTCCATTGCTCTTCAGGAGGTACTTTTTTGATATCAGGGCACTCCTATCAACTTGCCCTGCCTAGAAACTTGCGGAAAACTTTCGCTAAGATCTCTGTTATAGATGAATAAAGAACATCCGAAATTACCTTTTGAAGAAAATTGTTCTACACGCGGCTGTCTTCTACTCCGTGCCATTTCTGTGACGTTGAAGACCTGAAATATCCTTCGCCTATTGTCAGCACCAGTTGTTAGGTTTCATCTCGTTCCAAACAAAGGAATAAATAAATTCACGACGTTTAAAAAAAACTTTCGCTCTTCAACTCTTTTTTTTTGGCTGGCGCTTTGTTCTACTTTCACTTGCTTGTCGAAGATAGCGTTGCATCGCTTCCTTGGCTGATAAACTATTGTTGTATCTTGATGAATGATCTGATTTTAAAACAAATCATTCACGTTTCCAATAGGGTACAATTTTAAACTTGTTATTCATTTAGTATTTCAATGTCACCGTCCCGATGAGGTAGTTCGGTAGATTAAATAATTTTCCTTGAAGAGTGAATCCATAGGTTGATCATCATCCTGTCTTATCTTATTGCTCGTTACCAGCTCACTTCATGAAATTTGATTCAGCTCCTTTATTTCATAAGTACATGCTTTATTAATTTCTCATTCATTTGTTATGTTAATAAACTATGTTAGACAAAATATTCATCATCAATGATCTCATTCATGACTGCGAAATTCAGGGTAATATCCTTATCACTCCTTAGCATATTAACACATTTTTCTTGGCATTGCATCTAAATAACGTTGTTTTGTTTTGTTGCAGGTGTGTAAAGACTGATGTCGATCTGAGGTCATCTCCAATTGGGATCTGTGAGGAATTCAATTTTCTTTAATTAAATGATATAATCTACCCAAATGTAGGGTAGATATAACATAGTACAGGCTCATTTCGCTCAGTTTGAACTATGAATGCCATAAACTCCACTGGTATCAAGCTCCTTTGCGGCTTGGTGTATTCAAAGTTTTTTTTGGCGTATTCTTTATTCTTTCTTTTTTGGCGTATATTCTTCTTTTGTAATGATTTGCAAATGATTGTATCGAAGATCATCATTCAAGTCGAATAGTTATGTGGTTGCTCCTTTTTGATTGGGGGTCGTCGAGTTCGATTTATATAGTCTCTATTATAAACTTTCTCTTCATTCTCCAAATCGGTTGACGTGGCACCTGTCCCATGAATCCCAAGGTCTTAACTATAGTTTACTTACCCCTGTGTATTGGATTGCAACGCCTGAAACATTGAATTGAACGACTTTCTGTATCACTGTTCATAGTGTTAGCATCGATACCCATCTCGAGTTCAGCCTGGGGCATGACACGGCTCCCTGCAATCGAGTGAATCCAATTCGTGACGTGATACCTGCACGTTAAATGTCAATTGCTCAATATATTTTGACTAACGTCTTGCGAGATTACATCGCATCTGCCCTTTGTACCTTTCCCGATATTACGTGGATAGGTACGCAGTAAGAAAAATTTATGGTCGATAGTCTACTGGTATATTTGTCAGCTGTTACGAATGCACAAAATTATTCGGTAGTAGGAAATAATTGTTCAATTCAAGTTACTTTATGCAATCTCAAACTCGTGTAACCTGGTATTCTAAGGTTATTATTCTGGTATGCGCTCGTATTTCACAACATTGTGGCATTACATTTTTATTGTTGACTAAATGATATCTAACCAAATTTTGCATTTTAGAGCTTTCAGAAAATATTTCGTTCATTGTCTGTAGGAGTTAGTCTTTCTTTGGCCAACTTTATTTCTTCAGTGAAACTCAGCAAAGGAATGATCTGATCTTTAGACATCAATTTTACGGGTTAGCCTCTCAGGCACTCCCCTATCAATTTCATCGTGTTCAATTTATTCTTGAATGTACGCTCAAAATTCTTATTCACGCCATCAGCTGCATACAGAATCACTATTCTCAAATAATATAATAGTTTCATGGTTGAAATTACGTCAGGAATGTTTTGATAGATGTAACGTCAAGAAAAGTTGAAAATTAAAATCTATTTGCCACTCTGCTCGAGTTTTGACCGCGACCATAGAAACTGCAAGTTCAATCACCTCAAGTTCGGTACAAGTAATGAAGAAAATTGCTACTAATGCTGGCGAGGGCCAAGGTGGGTAATCAAGGGTGCTGGGGGCGAGCTGCCTCTGAAATGGCCCTGGTGGGTACGAGGCCCTGGTCACGTCAAGGTGCCAGCTGTCTAATCACGTAACGCAGGAAAATGACCGCGTTTGGAATTGGTAGTCACCTAGAATATATCCCAAGATGTTGTAAAAGATCATCTTGTGAATTGGCTGTGATTTCGATTATTTGCCTTAATGAATTTTCTGTGATCTCCTGTTTTAGTCAACGCCCATTTTATTCACTAAACATTTATCCATGTCATTAAAATAATCTGCTTCTCTGAGTACCAGGATTACTGCCTTTGAAAAATCTGTAGATCTTGGAAAAATAGAAAATCTCCTGGTATGTAGGACAAAAGTACTGGTATTATGGTTCACATTTTATGTTCATGGTGTACGTAGTCAGCATTTCACATAGATCCTGTCTATCGGTCTGGCTTACAACAAGTATTTGCAATTTCATTGCTTATTTGCTATATTACTTGCCTAAATCTTCCTAAAGAGATGCTTATATTTGTCAAGAAAAACTTTTGCCAAACTGTTTTTAGAACAGCGGGCAAAAACTTCTACTATGTTTGTGTGATTTATTACTGTGTTCTAACCATTCTTTGCTGGGGCTGGGAATTGAAAAATTGTAAGGTCTGCGGTGGCTAAGACTGATTTGGCTCCCATTGGCCTGTGTAGAGGAGCTGAACACTCAACTTTGCAGACTTTTTGAATTTGCAAAATAAAAACTGAGAAAGTAGTGGACACCCTGACGACAAAAAATAAATAATTGCCTTCTATATTGAGCAACAACGCTCAACAGAAGAAGGACCTGCTCTTCAGTCTCTAAAATGGGTCAAACAGTTCACCCCCGAAAAAAGAAGTGGGTTAACAGTTGTTATCTACTAGCTCTCATGCAAGGAACGTCCGTGAGAATGAGAGTGTTTTCTTTGTAGCAAATTAACAAACGCGAAAAGTAACAATGATGCGAAATAACTGTAATCAGTTGTGACGGAGAAGCCACCGCTAGGCGCTTTCAAAGCGGAGCACGGACCCCCTCAGGCTTCCTGTTACGTTTGCGACATTGCGGCCCCAAAAGGTTATTTGTAAGTAAGATGTCGAATTCTAGAACTTTTCAGTGAAATTTCTGGTAGTTTTGACTAATGGGGTGTGCGCCTTGGTAGGAAAAACTGTTTATTGTTATTTTTAATCTAAGGTAGACCTCATTCTGAGAATTTCGGTACCGACCGCGACCTTCTAGCATGTGTAAATCTTTTCCTATGAATTTTTAAAGTTTCGACCGTTTATGACGTCACAGTGGGCTGGGGGGTCCCGCCCAGGCGAGAGGGGCGCGTGACGTCATAAACGGTCGACACTTTGAAAAATCATAGAAACAGATCTACTCACGCTAAAAGGTCGAGGTTGGTGCCTAAATTCTCAGGATGTAGTCTACTTTCGATTAAAAATCTAAAAAAAATCAAGGCGCACACCCCATTTATTTGTATTTCAACCTTGTTTGCAGAAACATACTTTACTGTCTTCAATACGGAATGTAAAAGTTTATGCTGAAATTAACTTCCTAGTGATGGATACCTTGATGGGTTCCTTGAATATATAGCGTATTTGGCTATATTATGGAACTCGCTGATCAATTTTGTAGAAATGAAGGTATAAATCGGTCCAGACGTTTAGCCTTGCACAAATAATGCACAAACGCCTTCAGGGCGAGTTTGTATCGATGGACGCTGTGATGTTGCTGAGCTAACAACTCCTAGAGCTGAATCCAGGTTTTCTGACCATGTGCCTAGGATTAATGTTGTCGGCTTGATGAATGTGCAAAATGAAAGATGATGGGGATGTGAGTACTAAGTAGATATACTCCTCTCATTCACGATCATTTTCTTAAGTATTCTGGGCAGTAGGAGCTTCTGGGTCTGCGGGCTGAGGTGAGTTTTTTCTTCGTATAATGAGGAATTTCACCATGTCGGAATTTCCTATTTTTGACCCCAAAATCGGATTAAGCTCCTCGAAAAACCCCCTACGGCAAACTTTCAGCCCGAACTTCCTGATTTACGAATAAACAAAACAGTGTAGAAAATACGAACGTTTAAAAAAACCGGGAAAATGACGTCATGCTGGAATAGTTCATTTATGGCCGCTTGAAGCGCTGAGATCGAGAAATCCATAGTCCCCAGATGCAAAATTTCACGAAACAGTGAAGTTCGAAATCGAAAAACTAAAGAAAAAAAATAGAAAAAGCAAGATGAGGAAAATTAGGTTTCCCCTGTTTTTGTTTGATAACTTTTCTCATAGAAAACACGATTTCGTTGTCCCAATGGGCAACACTGGGAGGAGACGGCGATCCGAACAGCCCAATCAGCGAGCGTTCCCGCTTCACGTCTGTTTTCCCGGTTAGTTTTGAAATAAAAAATTTTGATTGTCTCCCAAAAATAACAGGAGACTTATTTTCCGAAACCAGCCTGATTTTCATCTATCCCACACCATTAACTATTCAGGAAAAATGCAAACAGAATTCGGTGAAATTCCTCATTACGATTGATTGCTCGTAAACAACATTATCGGCACAACAGTATCAATCCAGCTGATGCACTATGAACGGTTGATGTCAGTGCCTCGTTGCATTGATAAATCATCTCTCTATCACCATTACATCGATGCTCCAATCATTAGATCCTCTCAAATGAATGTCCTCCTCCCTTTAGAGAGTAATTTCCGTATTGCTCGCTTGATCTTGTAGCCATTAGCAGTTCGACATTTCTGCTACTGATTGATCGCACGACCCCGTTGTCAGTTCATTGATAATGAAGGTTATTTCAATTCTCGGAATCAGAACCATTCGAACAAGACAAACAGGAACTGGCGAATCTTGGCAGCTCACATTTTCTTCCTAGACGTTCGGACCATATTTTGGTTATTCCATCCAAGAAACCTCTGCTTAAATAGGAAAAGAAAGGAACCAGAGAATGCGTAGAATATTTGCTTGCCAAGAACTCTCCTCTGTTCATGTAAACAATTTGATAGTAACTAAATTATTGTCTATCAAATCCAATTTTGATGGATACTGAAGGTGTGCAAAGAATCAACAAACATTGTAGTAGTGTAGCTTTACTTTCTTTTTGATTAAATTATATTGATGTTTCCTGTATAATCTAGTACTAGGAGGAGATCCAATTATTAGGTTTCATCGATCTTGTCGAGAAAGTGTCTAAATGTTATTATACTGAAGTAATGACACGTGTATTATATAGTGCAAGATCATAAATTTTGTACAGAATCTCCTCCACTTACCAGTATGAATGAAAATAATATTACTGGTTGTTTGGAGAGATCCGTTCTGTGATTTCATAGACGATTCTCCTGGAACTTTTTCAAAGCTGAGAGACGAATTATTTTACTCTCCCGTTAAGTTAGAGCTAGGAGTCCTGATGTAATCAGCTACCTCTTCTCATTTTTGTTCTTCTTTGGCTCAGAGGTAGCGAGCCCAACTAAGGTTTGTGTAGTACAGTCGGAAGTCATTAGTTTGATCCCCAGTCGTGGGCAGTTCATTTTTAATGACACAACAAAGTGGCGCAGTCAATACGGACCCGAAATGGCTCCTCCGCATTCTCTGAGGGCAATAATGCTTCTTGTCATCAAAGCAGCTTCCTGAGGATATGAGTCGAGCCGCCGCCGGACAAATGTCGAATTCAACAGATTCCCCGCTCCATTCAAGGAATAACAACAAACTGAGTGGTAGCAGGCCCGATTCAAGATTTGTAGTATAGTTGGAAAGTCTGGAGATCTTATCTTTTTATAAGAATGATGTTATTGACGTTTTAACAAAAATAAGTTATTGTTTTTGACATAGTATCGAAAATAATTTATGATTGCTGATAAGTAATAACTGATCTCAGCCGTCGTGGGTAGCAAGTTCCTCTGTTGAATGAAGAGGAAGTGGCAATTTCAATACTAGGCGTAATGGAGGTATCTGCCAGCCCCCGCGAACCTTGCTTGGCAAGAGTCCAAACAAGATAGAAGGCTTTGTCATCTTTTCAATAGCCACTTCCCGGCCACTTGTTATGTAAAATTTAATGCGAAACACGACGGTTATTCTTTGGGTTCGACTTGTGCTCTGCGTAATCATCTTTGTTCTGGGAGGATGACGTGAATCCTGCTGAATTTTGATTCATCCATTGTTATTGGATAGAAAAAATAACTTCCTTCGAATATATACCATTCCTATTGCAGCAATGAAAAACGCCAGCGTAAAGGTCCATCCTCACTTATCCCCACCATGTATTCACAAATTTGTACTCGTAAAATCTTTGAAATAGGAGGAAATAGGGGTGTCGTGTATAAGAATGTTGAGCTTGCTCAGCAAGTTGGCTGCCGTTGTCGTAACCACCGGGTATTTTGGTGGTTTCGTAGTAATCTGAAATGGGCTCTGTTGTGCGGATCGAGAAGAAACATCTCCTCATATCATGGTCATATCCGTTGAGAATACGCTACACCTCCCTTGATCTATGTAATCAAGTTTTGAATATGATTAAATAATGCCACTTTTTTCCTGCCAATCTTTTATTCAATTGCTTAGGTTGTTTCTGTATCCAAGATAAGTTTAGGAGAATTAGAAATAGAATATCTTGCCCCTCATCCGATTTTTGGGTCACAATATAATATAATTTGTTTAGAATTCCAGAAGGGATTTCGTATTTTCCTTAAAAAATATCACTGTCGCTGGAAGTGAAATTTGGGATCAAACGTGCTGGACTAATCTTCTAATGAAGTTCTTGTTGTTATTCTGAGGTGCCGGGGGAGGAGATGGAAGATTAGGCCCTGGGTGACCTGGTTTACTTGGGAGCGGCAACTCAACCCTCCGATGTGATGCAGCCCCCCGTACAAATTGGTTTACGTATCTCTGACCCCGAAACCACGAAAGGCTGTTTTTCCTTATTTCACGTTTATGAAAAGCCCTTAAAATAGCCACGAAAGTAGGGTGACTATTGTATGTAGTTCATACCTATCATGGACAATATTTGCCTACCAACGTATCTTTTGCCGGTGATAAAATGCTGGAGATTGTAGGCGTGGTCTACTCGTATTCATGAAGTTGGGCTTAACTTCAGGGTTCGATTCTATATGGTATTTGCAACATAAAATGTTGTTCAAGGGGGGGGGGGGGGTCTCGATCGCCGTTCGTTCCTCGTTCCGGGTTAGTATTTCCCTAAATTACAGGCGCTCAATATTTAAAATATAAACTTTTTAAAATTTTAAAGGATTTTCGAAATTCATTACTACAGCAGCCTTGGGAATTGAAAACCTAAAAGATTGCCGCTGGAATCTTCAAAATCGAACAATAATTGCCAGAGAAAACGCTGTAAATTATTACACCAAGGTTTATTATTTTTCTATATAGATCACTCGTCTGCAAATAACTCGGCTTTGCCAGTGTCACCACCTGCCTACCACGTACCTACAGCAATCCCATTTTGGTCAGCTAAAATTTGAACGAAGATTAGGCCTCTTTTGCGATTCACACTCGTGTTTCTGATTATCGTTAGCCCAAACCTTTAGTACTCGTAAATAGCGAACGGTTTGTGCTACAGAGCTCCGCGTGGTGCCTAAACATTTTAAAATTCAATACTATCTTAAATTGATGGAAAAACAATACCTTTATATCAACATTTTTTGACCTAGGGCGTTTCACAATTTCAACCCTTAGAAGTGACCGACATCAACCAAAAACTTCGGGGCACAACTAGACCCCAAATGGACCCCGTATACCAAATTTCATCAAAATCGGTCCATTGGGAAGGAAAGTGCCGCGAAAGGCGTACGGCGGACGAACGGAAAAATTTGGATTCGATTTTCGGATTCAACGTACCTTGAAACGTAAACCAACAAATTTTGAGGGGGGGTAAAACATTTTTTTCTTGGTCGATTCCAAAGGTTCATTATTGAAAATAATAAACCAAAATGGGAAACCCCGTTTATTCTGTTAGGTTTTCCATTTTTCTCTAGCAATTATCGATTTTGATGATTCCAGTGGCAATCTGTTTGTTTTTCAATACCCAAGGCTGCCGCACTAAAGAATTTCAAAAGGAGTGTAGATATCCTTGCAATGTATTTTCATAAGATTTTACTAAATTAGAGATAGACCAAAATAATTTTGTCGGTTTTTGTCAGTATGTTCGTGGTCTGTTCCTTGTAAAAACTAGGCCACATATTGTTCGATTTTCATGTGAGGGTTCGTTCCTATAGCCCAAAAGTGGTTCCCAATGAATTTCATCACATATATTCTGACGCAAACGTGATTTTCCTGAAACATCAATGTTGCTTGATCAAAAAGTCTGTCTACCGTTCTGTACAAGTTGTAAGGGTAGTTGAAGGCTGGTTCCCAGCACATTACGAAAAATCTAAAATGAAAAGAAAACTTCATGAACAATCAATTATGTTGATGATTGTAAATTTATAAAACCGTCAACATTGATCGTTGAAATCTGCGATATATCAAAATTATGCTCCAAGACGTTTTCTGTGTTTCAACAATTTACTGTCCATATCTCTTGCCATACTTTTAATGGGACGTTTTCAATATAAGAGACAAAATTAAGGATTCTAGGAAAAACTATCGTATGTAAAGTAAACCACGAGAGGCAATAGGCGTCTTCATTGTTCGTAATCGTCCATGGCATATTTCCAACAGTGTTGCGTACTTTGCAAGGGGGTTGATTCCTACTTTCAAGTTTTTCTGCTAACTACATTGGGATGTTTATTTATTTATTTATTTTTTTGCAGATGGTTCGGCCAAGAAAGAGATTTCAATGTCCTAGTTATGGACCTACTGGGCCCCTCGCTGGAAGATCTCTTCAACTTCTGCTCTCGCAGTTTTACCATAAAGACTGTACTCATGTTGGCCGACCAAATGATTGGTCGTATAGAATACATTCACTCGCGATCTTTCATACACAGGTAACTACAATTTATTATGTTGGTACGTAAAAAGTTTTTAGAATTTTAAGGAAATTCCTGGAGTACTATCGAGTGCTATCGTCGGGATGCTAATCAATGTTACCCACAAGTTCGGTTCAGTTCATATTTTTTAATGAAAGTAGATTCGA
The DNA here is from genome assembly GCA_009739505.2 of Apolygus lucorum. Lineage (NCBI taxonomy): Eukaryota > Metazoa > Arthropoda > Insecta > Hemiptera > Miridae > Apolygus > Apolygus lucorum. The sequence continues at coordinate 12,614,373 of CM019180.2, forward strand.
TTATACGAATTTTGACACCACCATGAGTTGTTTCTATTCCTAGGATTTTTCAAAGTTGAGTGCGACGGGCGACGGGTTCTCGCCCAGAGCCTTTTTTTCTAGTGCTGGCTAGGCATCTATATTACTTGAAATGTCGAGAAAAATAACTCCTCACACAGATTTTTCACAATTTTTTTTTCATTGTCCACATAAATTCATAACTTACGCTCAACCGTAAGAATCGATTTTTTTTGGTGTAGGTAGCTATCAAAAGATTGATGCTTTTGAACTGATTTTTTCAAATATGCTGAATCACATCATCGTAGTTCGATGGCATAAAAATGTTGACTTTCGAAATTTTGACTTGGGAGTAAAAAGTAGACAGCTTTTGGGCAGGTATACGTACCTATACTGAAACTTTCTTGTTTCCAAGGTTCATAATTTGTATTATACCTAGTGTTATTTACTAAGAGTAATGAAGATAGCCTTTATCATTATCATTATCAACTTTATCATTATCATTTACCTATAGCCTTTATTTTTGGTGTAGGTAGCTATCAAAAGATTGATGCTTTTGAACTGATTTTTTCAAATATGCTGAATCACATCATCGTAGTTCGATGGCATAAAAATGTTGACTTTCGAAATTTTGACTTGGGAGTGAAAATTAGACAAAGCTTTTGGGCAGGTATACGTACCTATACTGAAACTTTCTTGTTTCCAAGGTTAATAATTTGTATTATACCTAGTGTTATTTACTAAGAGTAATGAAGATAGCCTTTATCAACCATGGTTGAAAATTAACTTATGTTTCCAAACTAAGAATTTTAGTTGAGGATTTATTCTCATTCTCTTCATTAGTTGTATGTACTTACCTAATGTTCATCGTACTATTTACATGATGAATTGAAGAATTTGTATTACGTAAAAAAACAAGGTGAGATCCCTTGCACCCGGAACGTTACATTCAAAAGCGCATAAATCGAAGAGCCCTCACAAAACTGCTTAGATTTTCTCAAACTTTCGCGTTCGGCTGACCACGTAACTCCCTATAAAACCGAATGAGGAAAAACGTTGAAGGTATATTATAATAATAAAATAATGAGGATGGAAAGTCTCAACCCGAATTCCGTGAGAATGGGGACTCGTTTACGTTATTCACTGTCATCTTTGAATGGAGTGCTTACATCGGGTCCAGAAGTTTCTCCTCCAGGCGCGTTATTATTATAAGAACAAAACAAGCAACGATGTAGTAGTACTTCATGAAGATGATATCGTAGCTCCTCCGCCAAAACCGCGAATCGAAAAAATCTTCATTTTGGGCTTGAAGCTTTTTGTTGTTCACTACGGAATTACAGTGCCTGGTTGAAGTGGACACCGTTGTGAGGTTTTTTCCATCGTCAGGAAATGTTGATAAAGTGCGTGAGGTTCAGCATAAAAGCAATTCCTCGTCCTGATGTACCTTGGAGGTTCAAAAAATCAGATTCGTTATTTTTGCATAGAAACTACGAGGGGCGTGCCAAAACAAGTAAAATATAAAACAATTTGAAAATTCTAAGGAATTTTATTAGGTACGTATTTATTTCTCCTCGATCAATGCATTTGTGAACCTTGGCACAATGTTCTTTAGGCAGTCTTCATAGTGCTGCGTGCCCTTTTTCGCGGAAGTATGTATTTGTGAAGTAGTACGTAAATAAAAAAAAATCATAATCCAAGAACAAAACAGATGGTCAAAACTTTTTATAAAATATTACTTTATTAATGTCAGTGACCAAAAAAATTCACAAACATGGAAAAACGGAATAGTCATATTAAATTGGCTACAATCATTATTGTAGACCATGTGACTCTTCTTCCTCTGGCTGTGGTAGAGCGTCCCGCGTTGCCGATAAGTGTTCAGATTTCGATACCAGTCGTGATACTCTTGGGTTATCGTCAGGTCTGAGCTAGGGATGGGTATCGATACTCGATATTTCAAAATATCGATACTTACGTACCGATACTCGATATTTTAGTATCGATACTGCACTACCCGATATTTTTGGATATCGATACTTTGGATCCGATATTTCTAAATATCGAATATCGATACTGTTCTCGCGGAAAATTCAACAAAATGGCTAAAAAATGAAGAAGGTAGAGAGGCTTTTGGGTCATTACTCTTGGGTTGCACAAATAACGTTTATATCATGGAAAAAATCACTCTGCTTGGACTCTTAATGGTGAAAAATGAATAAAAGTTGTTGAAGAAATTATTTTTCTTGTAAAAATTGTATGATATTGATAGTTTGTTACACTAAAGTATCGATACTCGATATTTTAAAATATCGATACTCATGCCCTACGATACTTGGGATATCGATACTCGGATACGATACAGTATCGATACAAAATATCGATACTTTTATAACGATACCCATCCCTAGTCTGAGCACATCTTTATGAGGTCATTGTACTTTTTAGTTGCCATCGGCAACTCTTCCTTGTAGGCAGGGCTGTTCTTGGTGGAAGTTGAGGCCCTGAGTCCGGGAGTTGCAGTCCTCAATTCCACTTAAGTGAATTAACTGTTGTAGCAGGTCTTTTAACGCCTAAAGCAGTGAATGATCTGAAGATCATTCTCGGCTCCATTTCGGGTTTTATGAATCCCACTAATCACAGTTGCCTCCTAGGAAACATGATCTTCAATGCCTCAACCAGAGGTTCAAAATCAAAAAATCGTTATAATCTGAGCTCAGCTTTCAGGCGTGTAAACTGGGACGTGTTTAAATTTTTTCTTGACGTGGGAGTCTCACTCCATTTCGCTGTGAGCAAGCAGCCTTTTGTTCAGAACACATTGCATTAGTCTTTTTTGGCTTGAAAATTCAAGATTGTGTTCGAGGAATGTTCTCCTGAATATTGAAGAATTTTAAGCATTAGGCGATGCCAATTTCTCCAAAAGCATCATTCTTAGTTTTCGCGAAACTACCAATTGTTTCCGAAGTTACTACGCGAAGTCTCGCGCTTGTGAGGAGGACTAGATGTGGATGAGAAATACATTTTTTTCAGCAGATTCGTACGAATAGGTACCGTTGAAAAACCACGTTTTAATGGGGTTAGAAAGATTAAATTTCTGGAGAAGATACTTGATCATTACTTAGTATGATGCTCAGCCCAATTTTCGAATTTTTGCAGTTCAGCGGTTTTGCCAAAGGATAGTTATAAAGTTTCTTGGTTTCGGCAGAGGAGGGACGATATATGTACTATTTTCTTAAACCATCCGGTTTCCTGTGTATGTGTGTATGTTGTAATAAATACGGAGTTGAGTAGAACGTTGTCTATTTCCACGAAAATAATGAGTTACAAGTTAAATCGATTTCGACGGTTAGGTCATCATCAATAACAAACAATAACGAGGAGTTATTGTTTGTTACTGATGATGACCTAACCGTCGAAATCGATTTAACTTGTAACTCATTATTTTCGTGGAAATAGACAACGTTCTACTCAACTCCGTATTTATTAAAATGGTTTTCCACAATCTCATCGCGAGTGACTTTATTCGTATGTGTATGTTGTGTTACTTGGTTTGGTGCTCATTGTGGTAAAATAACCTTATCCAGACTTCACTAAATTCGATATAAACTTGGGAAGTGCAGGAGTACTACTACCCAACAGATTTGACCTGCTACCACTCATTCTTAGTCGTGTTGAAGATTCTGAGTAGCAAATTTCATCACTCTAGATTAGAGCAATGAGAAGTTAGCTTCATCAGTGCAACAGGTACCTCATCACTAAGGAACAAATCAAGGGCTTCACAATAAACTGTAAAGTAGTTGTCTGTATCGCTCACTTAGCTGGCCTGCTTTTATTCTGATCACTTCTTGAAGTTCCAAAGCGGTTGAGTTCCATACTTGATCGCTCCATAACGAATAGAAACGTGTCATCACTGATATATTTTCCTTCCGAATATCCCTTGACGTCTTGGCTCTACGACGGAAAGTTCGACAGGAAGTAAATTACAGTGATATCAAGATTTCAATTGAACCATCACAGGATGTCCTCTCTTCTTTATTATCTTATTAAACCGGATATAGAATTCCCCATAAACAGGATATTGAATTCTCCATAACATTAGGAATAGCACTATAAAAATATTTGAATTTAAACTCCTGGATTTTATACTAGTACTTTAATAAGTGGTTAATTACATAATGTTTATTGTGAGGTTAATGAAGGAAAATGAAGAAAATCGTTGTATAATATAGTGCTTGTAGTAATGGGATTATTGTGCCGTTGAGTTGCTTCTCTATCTATAATAGATATCATATAGATATTAGAGATAATGATAGATCAAATAATTTGATCGTGTTTTCAGAGACATCAAGCCTGACAATTTCCTCATGGGCATCGGTCGCCATTGCAACAAGTTGTTCCTAATTGATTTTGGGCTCGCCAAAAAGTTCAGGGATAACCGCACTAGAAGTCACATAGGTTACAGAGAGGACAAAAATCTAACCGGAACTGCCCGCTACGCTTCCATCAATGCTCATCTAGGAATCGAACAGAGGTAAGTTGAAATTACTGGGCTGTTTTTGACCTGCCTTCTCAAACAGCACAAGAAATGTTACACGAATTCAAAGTCCGTTTTCGGAAATTTGAAAATTTGCACTTCGAAAATAACAGCTAAATTTTTAAATTTTCGGAAAATAAATTAAACCATTTTATTGGTCTAATGTAATTTTTCCACCTAAAAAATGTGTTCAATTGTTGATTTCCGTATGGTCAATTTTAATTAATTTGTCTTGTTTTCAGTCGGAGAGATGATATGGAATCACTCGGCTACGTCATGATGTACTTCAATAGGGGCAGCCTCCCTTGGCAAGGCCTGAAGGTAATGTTTCTTGTAAACCTGAGCAAGGTGATTTCATTATAATTGGCTCCGAATTGAACTCAAGCTGTAGAAGAAAACTCGCCGTTCTCAAGTCAAAGTTTTTAATGGGGTGTGCGCAAGGGTCGGAAAAACTGTTTATTGTTATTTTTAATCCAAACTAGACCTCATTCTGAGAATTTTGACACCAACCGCGACGTGAGAAAACCTTTTTCTATGATTTTTCAAAGTTGCGAATCTTTATGACGTCACAGTGGGCTGGGGGGTCCCGCCTAGGCGGGTGGGGCGCATGACGTCATAAACATTCGCAACTTTTAAAAATCATAGAAAAAGGTCTTCTCACGCTAGAAGGTCGCGCTTGGTGTCAAAATTCTCAGAATGAGGTGTACTTTCGATTGAAAATTAAAAAACAGAATCATATGGACCCCCCATTGATTTGGTTCTACTCTCAGTTCTTCTTCTGTGATTATTTGTTTGTTTTATCCTCGTCAATCTCATAAGGAATCGCAATTTTCCTACGCTAATAAAGCAGTTGAAGTAGTTGCTAAACAAGGTCCAATCGTAAACGACCTCCTGGATGTAATTCTTAAGGGAATAAATAGAAATTCCATTTCGAGACCCTTGAAACTCGGCCAAGATGATGTTTAGCTCATGTTGAACGGTTGTCCTCCGTTTAGACATTAGTTGCACTCGATGCAGTTTTGCATTTTTCGCCATTCCTTTCAAATAAATTATGACTCGAAAGCTGTTGGTAATGTGTGCCTTTTCGCGCACTTATTTTCGTTCTTGCCAAATTCAATTGAGAACGACCGCAATCCTTGCAAATTTGATTGTAACGTCTCATCCATACTTTTCTTGTCAGAACAACTCGTGAGAACGCAATTGATCACTCACGTAGCCATCTAATTCTAAGTAGGAACTTGTTTTAAAGAACTTTATGATTAGCCATAACTATATAGTTTTATAAAATATAATGGTTAGAAATTAGGTAGGTTATAATTAGGTTGTTATTGTAGTTTTTCTAATTGTTTTTGATGCATTTTCAGGCTGCTAACAAGAAACAGAAGTACGAGAAAATCAGTGAGAAGAAGATGTCCACGCCTGTCGAAGTATTGTGTAAAGTGAGTAGTCCAGATAATTCCCAATATAGATGTTATACCAGAAACACAAGAGATTGGAGGAAAATCTTGCTACCAAGAAAGGACCAACGAAGGACAAGGAAGCCCACCTTGTGGTGACGTTTTTATTGTGGAATAGCTGGCTATCGGTGAGGTTTGGCAGGCATGTAGGGATGTAGGTGTAATAAGTTGATTGATGATTGGGCCGCTTGAATATTCAAACTGGAAAAACGTTTAGTTAAAACGGATATATAGTTGATTGATTTTCTGTCAATATTGGCAACTGACGTCAGGGGGATGTATAGCAGATTGCATCGCTCTTGGATACTAAAGTAAGTGGTTGATATTTTCGGTCACACAACTGATCGAACTTCCCCTCAGTGGCTTCCAGCTACACCCAAGATGATGTGTGCTCGTACTGAATTGCAACGCTCCGGAATGAACAAAGGAGACGTTTAGATTCTGCGATCTTTGCAGAGCTGACTTCCTGCAAGTTGATTCCAATAAATAGTGCACTAGAGACTGCGTACCAACTTTCATCAGTAGGATGAACTCAGATGAGCTATCATCACTTTCTCCCAATTTTACCGTTGTCCGGAACGGACACTACGAAATTTTGAAAATAGCATCACATGATTTTGACCACATGTTGGAGATGCATGTTATATTTCTGTTTTAATAAATTTTCACAATAATTGTCAAAAGCATTTATTTTATTAAGCACGCGTTTTTTGAATGAAAATCTAACACAATTGTTGTGTTAGATTCTCAAAAAACGCGTGCTTATTTCACTAAAATAATTCAAAACTAATAACAGAGATAATAGGTACCAAAAACGAGATCTAACATAGTGGCGACCTTGCCAGTCATCGAGGTGATTTCTGGACAGGACAACTCAGCTAGAGTAGCCAAGCTGAAAATATCCAAGGGTGAAATAGTACGTCCTTTTCAAAGATTGTACAACCTGGAAGTCAAGACCCAAAGCCTCAACAAATCACCAGGGATACCCCTCGCAACTGAGGTGATCTCAGGACAGGCGATTCCTGCTGCACCTCCTCGAAGAAGTTCAAGAACCAGGAGGAAGCCAGAGAGGCTAACTTTCTGAAAGCCTCCTCTGATCTGCCTCCTCCGCCGTCCTGGTCTTTCTACTTTTGGGTTTCGGAGGATGTCCGGAACGGACTCAACGAAATTTTGAAAATAGCATCACATGATTTTGACCTCATGTTGGAGATGCATGTTATATTTCTGTTTTAATAAATTTTCATAATTGTGTTAGATTCTCAAAAAACGCCAAAAATTCAAAACTAATAGAGATAATAGGTACCAAAACGAGATCTAACAACCGTGTATAAAAAGTAAATTAATTCCAATCAAGGTCCAAGGTCAGAATTATCAAATTCCAACCCTCAATGATTGATGATTCACCTCCTGATTAATATTGCCCATGACTGACTTACTTTCGTAGCTCATGAACAGGAGACAAATAAATTATCCTGGATTATTTGTGGCTACGTCCAAGTTTTGTAGGTTGTGGGTAGCCTCTCCGGTAAATTCTTCATTTATTGGGAGTCGGAAGGTTAGGTCATATAAGTTGCCTGTAATTGCCATGATTTTTCAAAATGAAGCTATCTTGATCGGTCTATGAAACGAACACTGGCGGTTTTTGAAATAATGAATTCAAATAAAGAGTCCCTTTGAAGACACATTTACCACCTCTCCACAGATTTTATTAACTGAACCAATTTGAAATTTTCAGGGATTCCCCGCGGAGTTCGTCTTGTACTTGAACTACTGTCGAGGACTCAAGTTCGAAGAAGGTCCCGACTACATGTACCTCCGCCAGCTCTTCAGAATCCTCTTCAGGACGCTGAACCACCAATATGATTACACCTTTGATTGGACGATGCTCAAACAGAAAGCGACACTCGGAGGATCGGGCGGCTCAGGTCTCTCATCCATGATGACACAGGGCGCCGGCGGGGCCGGTGGTGCCGGTGGCGCCGGCGGTGCTGGTGTCGCGGGCGTCGCTGCTACCCCTAGCGGCCGAACAGCGACCACTGGGGTACCTGGGAGTGCACCCGTCAATCAGGGCCAAGGTGAGCCGAGATACTTATCTCGATCCAGAAAAAACAGACTTTACTATTGGTTAGGCTCAAATGCTGAGAAGTAGTTGCTGGAGACACAATACAACCTGAAAAAAATATAAAAATAATGTAATTAAAAAAGAAGAAAAAAACTAAAAAGAAGAAAAAGTCATCCCTCCCCCTCTATCTCGTTATTATTCTCCACATTTCACTTCATTTTCACTTCACCCGTTTTTAACTCCCTCCCTCCAATATCACAATGAAAACCGAATAAATTTTTGTTTTCACTTTGAATCGATGTTTGATTTTTGAAGTATTCATTCTAAATTAATTAGCTAAAGCTATCCTTTGTACTAACTGTAAGATTAATGATTATTGTTATCATTCACTGCGCCTCTTGCAGTGTTGTAAATTTTGCTCAGTACGAAAATCGTAAGAAATTTCGCTCTTTCAGTAAGTATTGTGCTCCTCTAACATATTCGTTCTCAGTTATTTGTACAGTTTCCCTTCTAGTTTTAATTTTTAATTAATGAATTCGTATTATGCTGAACCTTCAAATATTTTGGTAAGTTCACTCATCATTATATCATGTGACGATACTGCCTTGGTGAGAAATGCAACATTACCCAGCATTAGAGGTGTGTCGGTACAGCCGTACTGGGTCTGTGAAACCGAGTATCAACTTGTAACGGTTCCATGAGGTGACAAAAACTCAGCCTTTACCGGTCCGGTTCCATGTAACAGGAACCGCCCTTCCACGTTCCAAGAAGGTATTATGGAATGGCTCTGAGCTGGGAAGGCATCTTCTGGACTGGTTAGTTTGGATGTTCTATGTTTAGTTTTTAAACTGCAACGAAAGAATATTATTTCCTTGAAATGTCTGGTCACAGAATTGCAAGTTGTGATCATGAGAGTGGGATTTGACCGCTCTCGGTAGGCAGTACCGGTTATGGAACTGTACCGGTAATTTGGAACGGCTTTGTCGCTGTAACCGTTGGAACCTTTCCAGAGAAATACCTGGACCGACACACCCATCATAGGGAAACGCGATCGTCAGGTGGTCGCCACTTATTTAATGAACCAGCATTCTAGGTTCGTTTTGATCCCTTTGTGTAAGTATAAAATATTTCTCGAAGCATAAATCACGAAAAAATGGAGTAATGCCGTTCATTAAATATATTTTTCTTGCATACAGTACGAATGTATGGTTTTTGTCATTTGAAAAAATTCCTCAAAAAAAGAGGAGGAGAACATCAACTCAATTTAGCAACACGTGCTGGAAAGGAACAATGTGTAGTAGCTCCCAAGTTCTGCTCATTAAACTACAAAAAATTTCAAATTTTCCGATGTTCAATTTATCTGCACTTTAAAGATGAAAATACATGAGATTTTTGCAAAATTCTACGAAACTTCAAGTTCAACAATAAAACGGGTTCTCCTAGTAGTTTCCGCATTTCCTAAAAAATGGCGTTTCCCAAATCATAAAGAGTTCTGGTGACCAAATAAATAGAATTTCCTGCTTCTCATGCACATCAACCAGTTCTCTACCTGCCGTATTCTCCCCTTAATAAGAAGGAAGTCCTTAAAAAAAAATCTACAGTTGTATGGATTTTACGGTTAAGGTTATTTTATAGCTGAGTCTTACAGTAAAGTTAATTTTATTGTTGAGTCTTACACCTTGAGTGATGACTATAAGTGGCGACCACCGTCTTTGGATACTCGAGTTTTTGGGTCTCCGCATGGTTTTAAAAGAATTATTTTATACATTCTTTATATTTATTTGAAAGATAACGTGTTTATTTCATATTTACTTGCTTTTCCCTTACATTTTTATTGACTAAAGAGACTGGAATATTTGAAAGTAGGGCTGACGATGCATTCTGGGTGCTCTCTGATTGATGAAAGCGCACCCATGTGGTAAATTATGGAACTTCTAAAAGCTTGAGCGTGAAGCCAAAGTTTTAGTTTTTGATGACGTGGGAACTTCATCGCTAAAATTTCAAACAATTATTATACCCACATTTTTTTTTCGCTTTGACTAGTTTTTACAAAGAACCTCTCAACTTGGTTGTATATTAAAATTAAAGATTTTTTTTCCATTTTTTAATTTTTATTTCTCATGTACAGCCCTGGAAGGTATTTGGAATAGTTGTAGAGAGTGTCTGAAATTCGTATTTTCTTAAATTTTCTATTCTTTTTGTATTGATGAATCGAAAAGAATAGAAAAACTCAATTATTTAATTGAATACCTTTTTTTTTTAAATTTCAACTTTGTACTTATATTTGAATCTTTTTATTCTTTATTTACGTTTGATTTGGACAGTTTTCCGTCACGTACGCTTTGATGCCTCGTTTTTTGCACTAGAAAAATACGAAAAACAACTAATCATTTGTGAAAATGTCCGATCTGTGCAGCGAAATTGACTTGAAATAACCTACGACTACGTGCTTTTCATTCTGTTTTGGACTCATCCACTAACTTACTGACCACTGGGAAACTATTGGAAGACTAATGTCGATTCTTAACCACCTTTCTCAAAAACATACGTTCGGTTGGTGTTTTTTCAGGTTTATTCAAATTGTCGCAGTGACGGGGAAATTAGAGAAGAGGTCAGTAAAACCCCTGAAAAGTCAAAATGATGCAAACGGATAATTTTCTTGTCTGTTGGGCAGTTTTCTCCTTTTCTTATTTTTCCTGAGTGTTGGGAGGAATGTGGGGAATCAAATTTGGTGCTTGGTGACATCTTGATATCTTTTTTTTTCGTACGCTTTTCCTATTTCTCTGCACATGAATTTTATTTGAAGATGATTGAGACATGTTGCGTGTGGTTACAATCCCATTTGTGGCCTTATTTTTAAGGGGCTTCGTCTTGCTGGTTGTGGTACATATTTCTAAATATCTTTAGTTTTTAGCGAGGGTGGTGAAATCCTCGAATCTCCTCGACAGTTTCGATTGCTTTTGCTGTTATTACTTATCTGTACTGTTTTTTTTTTTTTTTTTTTTTTTTTTACGTGTTGAAAGAATTTATTTGGGTACTCGGTGTTTTGATCTGCAGAACAGTGGTTTGATAATTGAAATTTTGTTCTGCAGTTGTAATTTCAAGAACATTATTTCGAAACATTCCTCTATCATTTTTTTAACATTCATTGACTGATGAATCACTCGTTTTGTGATATTAGGAGAAACAATTTTCTCGTGTTTTTACGAAGGCCATTTCGGCAATAGATACCTCAAAAAACCGTTGATTTCCAAAAGACAGATTGATACGTTTTTGAAGTTAATTAATTCGATTCAATCAAAGTTATCTAGGGGTTAACTAAATTAAAATTTACTAAAAAAGAATGATTTTTATAATTTTTATGTCAAGGCATCAAAATAGGAGAAACGATAGTGTTCAACTTTTTAAAAGAATAAAATAATGAATTGAATTTTTTTTTTGAAAAATTGCGTTGCCCACAATCGTTTTTGTAAAAATTACAGGTGTATGAATGAAGAGTCACTAATTTGAGCTGTACCAATCCAGATCAAAGGGTGAGTTGACCTCGACACTAACAAAGGAACAAAAAAATAATCGAAAATTGTCCTCTCTACCCTGCTTTTCTAAAACACTAACTGTCCCTTTTTTGTGTGCACTATTGTTAATTTTTTAATGATTATTTTTCAATGCATCTTTTATACAACACTTTTTAAAAAATATATTTAACCGAATTTATTGTAATTTGATTTTTAAAAATAATGAAATGGCTGAAAGCTGTCAGGTGCTTTTTTTTAATGTCGTTGGTGCTACTTATTGCCAAGGCTTCTCTTTTGTACCAAATAGAACTTAATCTTTCGGGAGGTACTCGTACTATGTTATTAGGTTGTAGATGATTATAGAAATTATAGTGAAAATGATAATAGATTAAAGTGGAAAGAAAGTAGTAATAATAGGTTAAAAATCTCTCGAATTTACCTCGGATTTTTGAGGAAACACGTTGGGAGTTGAGCTAATTTTAGTGGACTCAGAGAAAATTTTTGAAAACAGGGGCCCAGAAGGGAGGAATAGTCAGTGTTTTATTTGTACAGCGGTTAGTTGAATGCTATTGGCCCTTCGAACAGGTCGACTGAGGTTTATGATCAACCTCGAACTAATCTATTTTTTATTATATTCTAATGTTACTTTCGAATGTCAAATTAAAATAAATACGAAGTCAGTAAAAAAGCTATTGGTAGAAGAAACTTGCCTTCAACGGGAAAGAAATTGGAATCGATACACCCACACTTCAGCTGTTGCAACAAACCAAATAAGGGATCAATTCAATTCTTCAAATTCAATTAACTTTAACGCAACCCCAAAGATAAAGAACTTGCTAAAGATATGCAGAACACTTCAAAACGAAAGAAACTGACTGATCAGCTGATTGAAGGCGGCTATTAGCTCAGCTACGAAAACAAGGAGTTGATAGAGTTGGTTATCCTCGCGAGATTTCTGCGACTCTCTAGCTGGATTCACATGGGACAGAAGAGGGCGGAAATGGAAAAGACGGAAAGACGAGAAAACCAGTGGAGGGGGTAGCCTGAGTTGGTGGAACATGGATGATGGATGGAAAGGACAGAATGATAACCTTCCTCTTCAAAGCCTGTGAAGAGAACCTCTCTCTCTGATTTGTAACCTCTGTTGACTGTGTTTTGAGTTTGACGTTCACTTTGTCGTTGAAATTAATTTTGTACTTAAAAAAAGAAAAAAAGAACGAGCAAGAAAAGAACAGCACAACAAACAAATGAAGCGCAAGCGTGGAACCTCGGGGTGCCCAATGGTCGGTTGCAACAATCGACCTCGGGGTGCCCAATGGTCGATTGCAACAATCGATAGTTTTGATGGTTTTTTTTTTTCAACAAAGGAGTAATATCGCTCTTGGAATTTTAAATTTGCCCAAATGCTCATTTATTTTTATGAATGCCAACTGAACAATGTTTCTAGAAAATTCACAGTTCGGATTCTGCAATAATTCTGGGATTACATTATCTCAACTCATCAAAGCATCTATTGCATCGATCGTATCAAAACAGTCGATTGTTGGCTACTATCGACAGTTGGCTACCCCTAGTGTAACCTCCACTCGTGGTTATCATTCCTGACCACTGCGCAGGAACCACGGAAAGGACAGAAGACGGACGGCGGTATACAAATTTCTTCCGCCAATGGGTTCCATCAAGATGGCAGCCACCATTCTCAACCGGGGAAAATCAGCCAATCAGATTGTGATATTTCTTTCCGTCTTTTCCATTTCCGCCCTCTTCCGTCCCATGTGAATCCAGCTTCACTGTTCCCATGAGAGAGCCAAGAGAAGCATATTCCATGAGCCTCACGGGTTCCACGAAGCTCGCGATTTCACCGTTTTGGTTTTGTTTGCTTGGTAGCAGATGACAAATGATGTCAGTTGATTGTAGACAAATAGAGGGTTGCCTGGCAGAAGTGACCAAGTGACTGGAAACAAATTTTAGCTGCGTAGGTAGCACTTGGTCATTTCTGCCAGGAAAATGCAAATCGGATACAAAAGGGTTGGATCGGGGTACTGGAAAGGGCATTTGAGCCCTTTATAGTTCCTTTATCATGGAGTTAACAATACTAGCGTGTAGAGCAGGCTTACGAGATATATGAAGCGTTAAAACCTCAATTTCGGGAAAAAATGGACTTGGTCACTTCTGCCAGGCAACCCTCGAAATGTACTATTATAAATAGAAAGGCTAATCACGGGATAGCCCCGTTCAAGGATTAAATGACCCCAAAATTGGCAGCTGGATCGTCACCAATTGTCAATGTTTTGTCAAGATAACAGGTTCTGTGGATACCGCGCTCTGTGGAAAGGTTATCGACATGCAAAAACTCTCTAATCTGTTGAATTCTGCGAACTACGCAACTGTTTCCTTTAGTCTTTCTGCTACAACAGCCTGTCGCTGATGATTCTGGCAATGTGTGGGTGGCAACGCTACTTTCTTCTCGCTGCTATACTTTGTAGTCTGTTTTGGTGGCGATTTACCACATCGTCTTCAGGATCGCTGCTATTAAAATGCATGTTGCGAGTACAAAACCTAAAAACGTGGGAGCGTTCGAACTTCGTTATTGGAGTCGAGAATCCGTTGAGCTTGTATTCGGACTCACGTTGCAAGTGGGTTGTACGATTTCCAGTTGCAGGTTGCATGAGCTCCCCGTTCCATACTCGAGTTGCTACAGATTCGATCCTTGAGTTAAGGGCCTTATTGTTACGCCATTCTTACTTCCCTTTATTCCTAGGGTAAATTGATTCTTTCCTTATCAAATCCATGAGTTGGTTTTTGAATTTTTTGTGTTTGGCATCACTGTACGATACGTAAAGGTTAAACAACCCCACCTATCAACCCCCCCCCCTCTCTATCACAGGTCCTTAGAAGGGTCAGAAAAAACTTGGTGAAATATAATAAACCGTTGTGCAATAAATTGCTGCATTATTCCATATTATCTTGCCTGTAACTCATGAAAATTATTATTGAGAAGAAGTCAGAAATCTAAGTTTTGGTTGAATTAGTACTGATTTTCGTGGGAACTATTACGTGTCTTATGTCCCCATTCATCCCTCAGCCTGTCTACGTCTACAACCAGATTATTGTTGTGGCTGTTTATTCGTGTTGAATGACGAATGGTGAATAATGTTGGGACAGGGATTTCGTCAGTGAATCAGCTACCGTTCACTCTACGGTTTAATTTTGTAACTGGGTGCAGTAGAGGCTTGCTTGAGCTATCAATTGAGCTCAACTTCAATATTAATGGATCGGTTATGTATCGTGAGGGTTTTTGGTAACTCAGAGAAGTTTATTCTTCTCTTTGTGGAGAGTATTAGCGTTCTCGTACTTCGATGAATTTTGCTTTTTAGCGTTATCTACGAGCATGATTATTGTTGGTTAATGCACTGCTTAGTTACTTGAGCGTGCTAAAAGCATCTCGTGAGGAATAAAAACACCATTTTAGGAACATGAATTACAAACCCCATGATACTAGAACATTCCAAATTTTCTGTGAAAAATGTATAGCTATTACAAGTATATTGCAGGGAAACGCTTGCATGGGAGTTGGGACAAAGAGTTTCGCCAAGTCTTTCTCTTGCATGCTTTTTGTGTATTTTCTACATAATTATCACATAACTGTTTACCTTTCCACTAATCTGTACTGTTTTGGTCTGCCATGCACTAGAATGCTACGTTTAAAGGTAAGGTTCTACCTGATATACGGTAGATATTGCTTTTGGGGATACTTCATTTGAGGTTTGAATTCTTCAACCCTTGGACGGTGCTCGTAGCAATTTAAGATCCTGAACTTCTTGTTGAATTTATTTTTAGTGAACTCAAACGGTAAAGCAATACTGGTTCACTTCGAGAGTAATTCTGGGTTTTAGTAGAATCCTGTCGTTTTATCCTTAACCAAGAGGCATACGTTAACTTTTGTTGTATGGAAAGAATTCCACCTCCATACCGATAAATGGAACATGGGTATCGATACTTCCACAGCCCAGTGACAAGAGTCGTTTTACCCCTTGGGGTTATCTCGTGGACCACCCTCCCTATCGAAAAGTCAATTCTGAATTTCCTTGCTTTTTATTTTCAAATCTCATTAAAAACTGCATGTTTTTGAAGAAAAAAAAGCACGTGAAAGAATTTCACTGCCATTTTATTTTCAAATCTTAAGGGTGTCTCAGTCGGTCGCCATTCCATTCTCATTGCGGGTTTAATCTCTTAGGGACCGGCGCAACGTTGCCCTTTCCCATCCCCACCCCCGTCTGAAGCAACATTGCCACCCACCACCCCCAGCCTTGTCATAGCTGGTCAGTTTTCATCAACAGTTTTTCCCAGTTTTCCAAGACAATATTCATCCAATTTTCACGTTTCTTGTGGCATTCTTCTCATTTTTATAAACTCTACACTAATGCACTTGTTTAATTCCAAAAGTAAAAAATTGGTAAAAAGTTGTACCTAAATTTGGATTTTTCAAGGATTTTTTATATTCATTAGTGCATCTATCTAGGGAATTCACTATATTCATAGCTGAGTTACTTGTATCAATTACTGAATTCATTTGCTTGGTCATTGCTGACGACGAGTAGTACTACTTACTACTATCTAGGGAATGAGGAATTTCACCATGTCGGAATTTCCTATTTTTGACCCCAAAATCGGATTCAGCACCTCGAAAAACTTCCTACGGCAAACTTTCAACCTGTACTTCCTAATTTACGAATAAACAAAACAGTGTAGAAAATATGAAAGTTTTAAAAAACCGTGTTGTGATCACCGACCTCTTCGCATTTCTGTTCATTCGCTTCCTTAGCTCATGTGGTAGGAGCTCTGATTCAGAATTGGAATGATAGGAGATCGATCCCCAGTCGAGGGAAGTTAATTTTTGATGACTCAACAGTATGGCGCAGTCGGTAGGACCAAAGTTAAAGTTAAAAGATTAACCAAAGATAACCAAAGTTAAAAAATTAACTTCCCTCGACCGGGGATCGATCTCCTATCATTACGATTCTGAATCGGAGCTCCTTCCACATGAGCTAAGGAAGTGAAGTGAATGGACAGAAATGCGAAGAGATCGCTGATCACAACATCTCCCCCCCCCCCCCTTCCCCGTTAGGAAATCTAAGGTACTTCGTTACCTAGTCAGGGCCTGCGTTTTTACAACCCATTGAGAACGCGTATTTTTGACTGGCTTTGGAGTTTCTTGTTATTGCTCCTTAATGATAGGGCGGGGGATCTGCTGACCTCAACGTTTGTCCGAATAGGCGGTGGTTCGACTCGTGTCTTGGGAGGGAGTTGTTTTGATGACCTAATCTTAATGAATTATTGTTTCTCTGAGAAATGCTAAGGAGACCATACGGGTCCTACCGACTGCGCCATACTGTTGAATCATCAAAAATTAACTCCCCTCGACCGGGGATCGATGATCTCCTATCGTTCCGATTCTGAATCGGAGCTCCTACCACAAGAGCTAAGGAAGTGAATGGACAGAAATGCGAAGATGTCGCTGATCACAACAACCGGGAGGATGACGTCATCCTGGAATAGTTCATTTATGGCCGCTTGAGGCACTGAGATCAAGAAATCTATAGTCCTTAGATGCAACATTTCACAAAACTAGTAAAGATCGAAATCGAAAAACTGAAGAAAAAACGCTGCAAATTATTACACAATGGTTTATTATTTTTGTATAGATCACTCGTCTGCAAAGCCACCAACCATCCAACATGAAGGAAAACATCGATCGCATTTCTGTCAGCTAAAATTTGAACGGAGATTAGTACGTAAAACCCTTAAATTCTCGTAGGGATTGAACGGTTTGTCCTACAGGGGTCCGCTTGGTCTCAAAAAATTCTATAGAATCTTAAATTGATTGAAAAACAATACCTTTATATCTAAATTTTTTGAGTTAGGGCGTTTTCAAAATTTCAAAATTCATTTTTGAACCCTTAGAAGTGACCTACATCAACCAAAAGCTTCGGGGCACAACTAGACCCCAAATGGAGCCTACATACCAAATTTCATCAAAATCGGTCAATGCTAAGTGGCAAAAGTGCCGCGTACGGCGGACGGACGGCCAAATTTTTATTCGATTTTTGGATCCTACGTACCTTGAAACGTAAACCATCAAATTTTGAGGGGGTGTTGAAAATTTTTTTTCTTGGTCGATTCCAAAGGTTCATTATTGAAAATTATAAACCAAAATGGGGAAAACCGTTAATTCAGTTATATTTATTTCTAAAATCCTTTAAAATTTCAAATTTAGGTACATCTTTTCAAGTTTTTGTACCTTCAATTTCGTGAAATACTGTTCCGGAACGAGGAACGAACGGCGAGACTGAGACCCCATTAAGGACTACATGATTTTGAAAATGGTATTCTACGCGGGCCTTCTAGTTTGAAAATGATTCCTCAATGCTGTATCATCAATTTTGATCCTGAACCTGTAGGTACATTCTGGTGCATGGTGTTACCTTAAACCGACAGCACGTTAGTTGATCACCTTTGTGCATGTACTCGTACTCTCGATATTCCTATGTACAATTTGGTATTTTTCACTATTTCATGAAGGTACAATGTGACGATATACTTTTTCCTTATTTTTCATGGCGATTTTCATTCACAAAAATATGAAAATTCTGAATGATTTTCGTGTAACTCCCATTTCTTTGGAATCCAATTGATTTTGTTTTGTTTTTCCTTTGACTTCAGGAGCACGTGAAGGAATGCGAGCCCTCTGAACATCTATTGCTGGAAATAATAAAGCATAAAAAAAGTTTAAAAATACCCCAAAAAAACAAAAAAAGATTTTTGCTGTATTATCTACGTAAAACTGATGGTGTTGCAAATGAGTTTTGATGTAGTACTACATGTTATAGAAAAAAAAAAAGTTTGTGTAAATGAAACCAATCTCCCTCCTTTCTACTGTCATAATTTGTTTTTTTAGTTCAGATCTCTTGTGTCTACATTATAAAGTGGAAGTAATACATGAAAGTTTGTCAACACCTGCGACAGTGTGGTTCTGATGTGGGCTGATTTTGCCTCTAGTTCCCCCCCCCCCTCGGACGCGAATGGACTTCGCAAATCGGAAAATCGTGGTATTTTGCCGCTCTAGAGAGAAGCCAAGGCGCTAGAGTCAAGCAGAGTGTTAACGTAAGGTGTTTTTTTTTCTGTATCCCCTACCATTATACCTTTTCCCTCATACCCCAAGTCCTTGAGTCCCCTCCACTCTGTTCTGTATGCCTACGAAATAATTTCGACAACGCCGGATGTAAAATCAATATAGTTGTACGTACAGTGAACATTGTAAACCGTTCTTGCCTCCCACCTCTTCTCCCTTTTGCCACGTTAAACAAAACGAAGCCATTTCACCTACAAGAAATTCGTTATTACTCATTTTCATTGTCAAATTTCGAATGTAACTGTTCTTTAGCTCATTTTGTAGTGTATTGAAATGACGTGGACAAAAATTGTAACTAAAAGAAGTAAATAAACATGTTAAAAACAATATTTTAAAAGAAGTACTTTCTCCGGACTTGGGTTATTGTACATAGCTAGGCGTACGTAGGATATAAAATCTTATTAATAGGTTTATGTAATTGCTATAAGTAATTATGAAAATAATTTATGGTAACAAAATGCCCGATAGGTTTTCCGTTGTGAGCAGGATCCACTCGCATTGATAACTTGCGAATAAACTGTCTAAATGACAATTATCTAGGTGGGTAATTTCGGTTTTTGAATTTTGAATTCATTGCCACTATTGTAAACCATCGAAATTTCAACCTTAAAGCAGCCACGATCTGCAAAAATTGTAAATTTAATCTTTTCTGACTGTTTTAATATAATTAATTACCAATCGTCACGCTTCTTATCCACATTTCAACTTTTTTTTTTTAAATAATGATTCTGGAGTCTGCTCAGACAACGGAAAACGATTGGGATTACAATTTTAAAGCAGGAACCAGTGTAGGGTTGTAAAATCGAAACATTCGCCAATATTACCATGCAAAAAAGTTTACATTTTTCTACTTTTTTCTTTCGGTATGTAATGAGGATTGAAAAGTTGAAAATCGATGACGAAAATTTAGTAAAATAAAGAAGGAGGTCTCTGCTTCTCGCCACAGGCCTATTTGATCCATGTAATGTGCTTGAAGTATTTTCCCCGATTCCACCCAAAAATTATCAACAAAATTGAGTCTTTTTTTATAGGATTTTTTTTTACTTCGAATTTGGGAATATACGTCTTTTTTTCTCTTCGTGAATTCTGTACATAAAATTGAGCTGTTTTGATTTTGAATATTGATCGTTTCGGCTTTGTAAGCGGTTAGGTATATTTTTTTGAAATGAAAGAAGAAAACAAATCGATGACCATCACGAAAAAATTTATTTTCCGTTATTTTCGATCACCACCAATTTTGGCTTGGAAAGCAAAAAAAAAATCACTGGTTCTCCCCCTTTTTTTGTACAGTCCGAAATTCATTCTTCAGTATAACTATTTGTCGATTCGTGTAAATGTTTAAAACTTATGGAATAATAACAAATTATTATACTCTAGTTTATACTTTAGTTAAACAAAATATATATAATAAAGTTAAGACTAATTAATTATTTTTTCTAGATTCTCTTTTTCTTTTTTTGTGAAGAACAAGAAAACACAAAAACTTACATTTAGAAATTTTTAAAATCAGTTTAAATTTTTGTTTGTTTTTTGCTATTTTTTTGTATTAATAATAAATTGTCCTCATTATAATATAAACTTGATGGTAAATGCTGAAGATTTATGACAAAAACCGTAGTACATTAATTTATAAAAAAAAAAAAATTGAAAAATATAAAAAAAGAGATGTGATAAGCCGCACCATTTTGGCTATGTTTTTTTTAATTTTATTATTTTTTATTTGAAAACAAATCGATATGTCCTAATGAAACGGATATATGAACGTTTTATTTATTTTGTTGGTTTACATTCATTCGCGTATATCAATTCTAAAAGAAAAAGTATGAAACTTAAATTTCGGAATGGGAAGAAATAATGATTAATGTACCTATTATCTTTTCTGGATGTTTGGGTGTATTTCAACGCAACTTGGATGTTCTGTACATAAAATTCTTGTTTAAATAAAATGAATTATTATAACCTAAATACTTGAAGTAGAATTTTGAGTCATTCAACAAATGAAGAGATAAGGAAAAAAAACTGCAAAAAATGAATTTTTCGTTTTCTGTATTTGATGGTCATTTTTTTACTTCTATGCGTATGATAACATGATATACATAAATATCTATTCATAATGGTTATGAGGCTCTGACATTATTTCGTGGGACCTCAGGCGTCTTGTCCGGAACCTGTCGAAGTGGAGAGCTGACTCTTCTATTGTATTTGAGGCGGAAAAATATATGAAAAAAAAATGTGAAGAACTGAAAAAAACAGTGGTTTTTATTGTTTCCTCGTTTATTATTATTTATCAAGTGAAAAAGTGTGGAATATGGAAAAAAACGCTGCGATTTATTACACAAAGGTTTATAATCTAAAAATTCAATACCATCTTAAATTGATGGAAACATTACCTTTATAACAACATTTTTTGAGTTAGGGCGTTTTCAAAATTTCAACCCTTAGAAGTGACCTACATCAACCAAGGGCAAAACTAGACCCCAGATGGAGCCCACATACCATTAACAATTTATATTTGGAAAAAATACTTCACCACTACAATTGATGGTATTGTACATAAATATTTACATTACAGCATTGTATCAGTACTCAGCAGTCATGTCCATCTGGCTTATCAGCGTCCGAGATCCGACCTCGGACATTGGGGTGAGGGACAAGGTTGAATCACCTTATCCTACAAATGATGGAGGGAGGATTGTGCCTCTTCCGGCTATGCCATCAGTCGACGCTTCTCCTCCCCATGGGGTTCGCGCTCAGCTCCAGGTCCCACGGGGCCCATTTGCTCGAGCCGTGGCACGCCGTCGTGTGGCCGTAGCCCTGAATTTAGACCAGATGAATGATCCTCCTGTCAGGACTCGGGTGGTCACCCACTCCAGGATAAACAGCCCGAATCAGATCCTTGGCTGACTTGCCATGCCATATCCCTCTCCAGGTGATAGTTGGTCCAATCACCTTTAGTTGGTTTCGCTGAATGTTTGCAAGTGCTGCTGCAGCCTCTAGTAATGCGTCAACTTCATATTTTTGAATTTTGGAAGCATTGATGTCTGCGAGTGATCTCTGGCCGGAGCCAGATACCACTGAGACATCAATAATGAAGGCTCTTCTTGGTGTTACCACCAAGAGGTCCGGGCGATAACCTCGCTGTTCCGGGTTAAAGTGTGGCTCTAACCATACTGGCCATCCTTTACGGCGAGCGTATGCTTCTAATAGGTTCAGGGCAGAATAGTGACGGGCACACCTGGGTCTTACCCTTAAATCTTAAATTGATGGAAAAACATTACCTTTAAGGTATGTCCGCACTTGTGCAACTTTCGTTCGTCAGAGGCATGCGTCGTAGCGCAAGGCGCTGACGCACGGGATGAAGACCAAGGCGCATGCGTCTTCCGAGTTGAATGGAAGTGTTGAACGAAGGGCAAGGGGCAGCGCAAGCCAAACCGCACTGGTCGGAGATCTTTTCGTTTCATTGTGCGTCTCGTGTTTATTTTTCCGTCTCCGTTGTGTTTAATTCTTTTTGTTTTTAATTTTTTTTTAAATCAGGCGCACTCCCATTGCGATTCAATTAATAAATTATGTTGGCTGATTCTCATCCCTATACAAGGTGTCTACAAAGCAGATCTCATACCTTCAATTTGCAACAAAAAAATTCTCTTAGCAATTTACTTTAGACGCTTCTTTTCCGAGTTATTTCAATGTTAAAGTTGTTTTTTTCGTGATTTTGACCTTGTCAGTAAATTGGTAATAACTCCTTTAATTTGCTGTAATAATCAGTCAACTGATTGGGAATGGGGGTCCTCAGATTCAAACTCCTCTTTTGCCGAGCTTTCGGTGAATTTATCGCCTTCCTCAGGGCTCAAAGGATGGATTACGGCTTACAAGTTCTGTGGGTGAGATAGAAGTTCCTCGTCAACACATACGGGATGTGTTCCTCAGCATTTTGCCAGTAGGGATGAACCCACAGTAGAGTATCGAGAAGCATTCTTCTCCTCCTTACAACCACAGCATTGTAATTATTAACTCGTCATCTGATGATAATTCATTTTGAGTGATAACCAGAGTTGGGCATTAGCTAACTAATTTATTAGCTAGTTAATTTTTCAACTAATAGCTAAATTAGCTTATAGCTTTTTTTAATAGCTAAAAGATAAATTTAGCTATTAGCTGCTGAGGAACAGCTGAAATTCCCAGCTAAATTAGCTATTAGTCGAAAACTTATAGCTAACAGGACTCCATCTTGAGGTGGCTGCTGAGGACTGACGAGACGCCAAACCTTGCGTCAGTTCAACTCAACGAGTTGATCAAATGCGGACAGAAATTGCTTGCCTTTCGGGCATACGTCAAGAGGCATGCGTCAAAACGCAAGTTGAAAGAGGCAGGAGGCAAGACGCAAGACGAAAGTTGAAAGCAAAAGCGCGCAAGTGCGGACATACCTTTACATTAACACTTTTTGAATAAGGGGCGTTTTCAAAATTTCAACCCTTAGAAGTGACCTACATCAACCAAGTTTCGGGGCACAACTAGACCCCAAATGGAGCCTACATACCAAATTTCATCAATATCGGTAATGCTAACTGAGGAAAGAGCCGTGGTCGGCCAAATTTTTATTCGATTTCGGATTCTACGTACCTTGAAACGAAAAACAACAAATTTTGAGGGGGGGGGGGGGGGTTAAACAATTTTTTCTGGGTCGATTCCAAAGGTTCATTATTGAAGATAATAAACCAAAAAAGTGAAATGGTCTGTGATGAATCAACTTTTTTTGTTGAGGGGGGGGGGGGGGGATCTACTTCATTGGAAGAGTGGCTTACAGTAGTCGTCAGCATACGAGCGAATGATTTCCCATATGTGGGGCTTCCACTGAGGGTGATTTTCGACTGCTTCCGTCACTTAGGGGGTTAGTGCTCCTCAATCTTTTTATAGTGAGCCCTCTGGACCCTCGGATGCTTACTGCTTAGAGCCTTTGGCTAAAATTCAAGACATTGAACATGCTTTAGCCGTGTTTTGTTTGCTATTTCCTTTTACTATGAATTTGTTGTCGGCTGTTTTCATTTAGCTTTGTACGGGCTGTTTTTCAACCTGCCGATTCACCAACTGCTTGCCGATTTCAAAGGACTCACGAGCACCTTAAAATGGAATTATAAATGGCTGACGGGGGGAAAACCAGGTAAGTCATTTTTGGTGAAAATCGAGTTATCTTCACTGTAGGCGTAATTTTGTGTAGGCTTTCGTTTGCGAGTATCAGCGTAAGTCTACCATGCTTCCTATTGGCTGGGGCGTTAGTGATTATTCGGTTAACTCTCATTCCCGAAATTTCTGTTTCGAGGACAGACCGGTAACTGAGTTTACCCCCTTTTTCCCAGTGTACTAAATTGTGCTTAACCAGGCAAGAAGGTTTTTTTTATGGTGGGGGAGCAGGTAGGTCTGAAAATTTGATAGCTCGTAACCAAGTAAGTATGGTAATTAGACTGCACGTAACCAGGTAACTCAACAATTTAAAAAAACCATTGAATTTGTCATTAAAGCTGGGTTCACATAGGTGCGTAATGTCCGCAATGCGCAAAAAGAGAAGTGGGGGTGGTCCGTAATGCGTAAAAGAGCGTTCACATGGCCAAATGATTACGCGATTACGCAGAAGCGCGCAGTAGGTTCTGCGCAAAATTGTTTTCCCGCTCGCCTTTTTTCCCGCGTTCAGCTGTTTTACTGTTTCGCCCTGTTCATCGATAGAATAATTTCTTATTAATTATTAACTTCGGAAAAAAATGATTTTCATCGTCTTCTTGTTGATTGGCGAATGGTATACCCAGTGTTGGGAAAAAATTAGCTACAGCTAAAAGCTACAGCTAAATTAGCTACGATTTAGCTGAAGCTAGCAGCTAAATATTTAGCTATTAGCTGTCGAGGAACAGCTAAAATGTCTAGCTAAATTAGCTATTAGTCGAAACCTTATAGCTAACAGATTTAGCTGCGGTGATTTAGCTGTTCCTCAACAGCTAATAGCTAAATTTATCTTTTAGCTATTAAAAAAAGCTATAAGCTCATCTAGCTATTAGTTGAAAGATTAACTAGCTAATAAATATAATAAAAAACTAGCTGATGCCCAACTTTGGGTATACCCATTTCGGAAAACGAGGTAAGTACCTTTGATGTAAAAAAATAATGTTATTGAATTGTTGTGAAGAATCGCAATGTTCAAAACGACCAAATTCTCTCAAAAATGTCTTTTAACCCAGATTTTCGTCCGACTGCCATTCCTGGCGTCGCGGACGTCATCAGCTGTCTTCCTAAGGGAAGATCAGAATTTGTTCTCATGATTTCGCTCATGGCTTCCCATTGGCCTCACCGCCCTGGGTTGGGACGAGGGGGAACTGTGACCGACTCGCCCGAAAATATGCTCCCGAGGC
Source organism: Apolygus lucorum (assembly GCA_009739505.2). Lineage (NCBI taxonomy): Eukaryota > Metazoa > Arthropoda > Insecta > Hemiptera > Miridae > Apolygus > Apolygus lucorum. The sequence continues at coordinate 12,639,522 of CM019180.2, forward strand.
GAGCTCCGAACTCATGGCCCCGCAACCGGTCCGAGTCTCGTCTCCAGAGACACATGCCGTAGCTCGCTCGGTCACAGCTGACCTGATGTTCCATGCTTTAAAAACTGGTTAAAATGGTTCTTTTCCAAAAAAACGCAAATTATTTCACAAAGGCTTATTATTTTTCTGTATAGATCACTTTCCTCAGATACCGTCCAGAAATTACTTGAAAGTTCGTAAGTATAAGAATTGAGAAATTTAGGAAAAAAGCTGCGGCAAGTCTCACATGTCGTTCTAATCGCGCTGACATAAGCGCATGCCTTAAGTAGTCCATTCACAAATACACGTAGATAAACAGAATTTAAGTGTTGGACCAACGATAAATCAGAAACACGAGTGTGAATCGCAAAAGAGGCCGAATCTCCGTTCAAATGTTAGCTGACCGAAATGCGATCGATGTTTTTCTTCATGTTGGTTGGTGGTAACAAAGGCTAAGCCGTGTTCTTTGCAGACGAGTGATCTATATAGAAAAATAATAAACCTTTGTGTAATAATTTGCAGCGTTTTGCTAAGCATTCACAGGTAGTTTTCCCCTCTGAGGGCTGGCGGCTGCGCGGCGTGCCCGCCATTCCTACAAGCAGTGGCGGCTCCTGCTCCGAAACTTCGGCGGTGCACAGAGATCAGGAGAGGCTATGGAGAAGGGACAGAATAGGTGCTTTTCTCTGCCAAATAGAAATTTCAACGATATGCAAATGGGATAAATCTTGGTAACTTTTTCATCTTAAAATTGCAAACGGTAGGTACTAAATACGTAGTAAATAGACACGAAACATGTTCTCCAGTGGTTAACAGAAATTCTGAAATACTTAATCATCAAAGGTGTAAACCCAAGAAATTCATCCATCTAATTGCAATAGCTGAAATGTATATTTGCCCGTTACGATTCAAAACATCGTCCAATTCGGAAGAAAAATTAAAGAGCCCCTTGAAAACTCCGAGATTCGAAGAATCTTCCCTCTCATCATGCCCACGCGCGGCTAGCTCGAAAACACCACGGAACTTGATACAATCAATGATCCGGGATAAAAAATGTACCTATTTTTCCTAACCATTTCGTTTTTTTCTCTTTTTTTCGTATCAGATTATGACGATGTGCACTGTCGAGTTGTTGCATTATATTTTGACGACACAATATACGCAAATCTACCAGAGCGTTCTTATGGGAGACAGCCTAAGCGTTTTTCAATTTTTCGGCTAAATGGGAGATCACTTATGCCGTCTTTAACTCAAACCTCATTTCGGTTGGTAGAAAAAAGTATTCAAGCAAAGCAAAATTATCAGTTAGTCACTTCACACCCCCAAAGCCAATCTACCTTCTTATAATAGTCGACATTAAAACTTACTGTACGAATCTGCACGGTTTTTAAATTTCAACGTCAGCTGGTGTCAAAGGAGAGACGGGAAAGGGCGGCCAGTTTCTCGAATTTCGCACTTTTCCACAATCGACAAACGCAAATAGTTTACTTTACTATAATGTAAACTACTCATCGTATCTACAACACTCCTAAATAATCACAATACTTTGAACAAAACGGTGTGTACCGAAACGGTAGTCAACCAAAAACGTAAAACGGAATTCCCATCAGGTTTGTTTGTTTACTTATTTCTCTATAAGGAAATCCGGATTGCAGAGCTCTCTGACGGGGGAGCAACGAACCAATTCTGCTCAAGCCGACAAAATGTCCTGCTCTCTGATTGGTCAATCTCACGTGCCTGCCTCCCTCGAAAGATGTCAAGATGACGTCACTTTACCCAGAAATGGTGCAGAGGCAAGGTGATGCTCCAAACGGGTGTGATTGGTCAGAAAAGAGGGAGCTCCCCGCCACAGTTTTCGCGCGTAGATTCAACTAGCACAGTACTTACGATCGAGTCTTCTGTCACTAGCCAACTTACTCTTCAAACGAAGAGGAACAAACTTTGAAATTTTTTTTTTTTAATTGGCTGGGGGTGCACATGCGCCTATGCTCCTATCAGTAGCCGCCCCTGCCTACAAGCAAATGGGCCCCAATACGTCCACTAGCCATTCAACAACGTCAATAAATGACGTCCAGGCTGATAATGTCATCCGTGCCGTACTTCCGCAAAAGGTTAGGTTTTATGAATAAATATTAACTCAGTAGGTACACATTGATTTGATGAATAGGTATTTTATTTCGTAAATAACTTAACATTAACAATTTTTGTAAATAAATAATACTTGAAAATTACATTTTGATTGACGTTTTAAGACCACTTACTCCTAAGAGCTAATCCAAATCAGGTCTCGAAAAATCACCTCTTTTCCTACCTAAACTTGGTTGGCACTTCATTTGGTGTACTGGTAATCGATGCCAACAGTGTAGTTTCTCTCGCTCTTCTTCGCAAGTAATTGGGTGGTACTCGTAGGTACACCAATGTCATATATTTTGATCGTTAATTAAAACCTGGGTAGTAGTACCATGTTAGTCAAAAACAATTTTTGTTGCACAGTCCGCCGAAGAGGTGTTAAGGGAAAATGATACTTAACAGCCATGAACGTAATTTTTGCTAATTGAATTCACCAATTCGCTAGCATCACAGTCTGTTTTCAATATCTACTTGAGCCGAGTTCACCTCCGAAATCTTACCTAGAATTATATGTTACAATAAGGTGACTTTATTGATTCGATGTAGGTATCACATACCCACCTATTATATACTTGCTTACAAAGTCTTCCAGGGTGAGCCACTGCTCGGATTCACGGTGTAAAAATCACGTACCAGGAGAGTATTTTAGGTTTTCTTGATTTATGTAGTATAGTACTCATCTGTACTGTATTAATGAAAATGTAAAAAAAAGAAAAGTACAGTAATAATGAAAGATACTTATACAGCACTGATTTGTTTGTTCTTTTATCTTGAGATGTGGCATACAAAAGGAAATATTAGATTAGGAAATTTCTGGGTTTTAGAGCAAACTGAGTTTCAGGTTGTAGCTAAGTAAGTATGTACGAGTTCATAATGTTTGAGTACCTAAGTTAACTATTACTTTTTTTGTAAAGTCGACTTCACTATGGAAAAAAACATCATAGACAAATAGCATTGTAGGTACTTAAGTGACATGTAGAGGAATGTGGTTTGGTACGTTGTTGATGCAGTTTCTTCTGCTCCACCCTCTCTTTTTGCTAGAAAGACTATAGCGTTGAAAATCTGTGGTTTTTTGTCTCATTAAGGTTAATTTTCACACTTTCGTGTCTCAAAAAGGCTTCATCGTCGGAGGTGAGCTCTTCCTCCGGGTCTTCTCCGGCGCGGGCGTGTTGGGCGGGGAGCGCGGTGCTGAGAAGGACTTGCGGTCGGGCCTGAAGTTGTTGAACAGCTCGACGGTTTTGGCCACGCTGGACATGGGAGTCGTCTTCAACTCGTAGGAGCTCATGTAGTAGGGCGGCTTTTGTTGTTTGTCCTGCGAAAAACAATAATTGATGAAACATCCGACTTGTCACGACTCCTGGGGGGTTTTGGGTGGTTAATCTAAGGCTAAAGGATGCTCCATTTTTTTTCCTCCAGTTTTTTGCATGGAGCATCCTTTAGCCTTGGATTAACCACCCAAAAAACGTCAGGTGGAGAGGGTGACGGGCGTGTGTCCCGCTCCCCCAAACTCCTTGTACATATTCCTTCCAAAATGTCAGGTACCTAGCACCATGAATATGTGTGGGTAGGTATTGTTAGGAATTTATACATGTGTTTTGTTGCTTAGTTATGATTTAGATACATTGAATAAAAAAGTCAGTTTTGGTTTTGTCATCGACTAGTGCAGTTTGTTCCTAGAATGTAAAACCTTAACAGTGGTGACAGCGGTGGGAGAGAATTTGAGAGAATTAATCTCATGCTCCGAGATGAGAACGGTGAGTTGCGTCGTAGCCTGAAGTTGAAGCATGCAGAGTCAGTTGCTTACATCACTGAGATCCAGCAGCTGAAAGATGTTCTCCAAATCGAAACATCAAGATATGAAAGGCTAGTTAATGAAAAGGCCCAGCTCAACAACTCTGGCTTTCGATTCCAATTCCGCATTCAAGAAGAAGTTGATGCTGGCGAGGAAATATTTGATGGAAAGAACAAACAAATCCTTGCTCTGTCCCAAGATGTCGAGGCCCTGGAATGCCAGCCTGAGGTTGTTTCCCATTTTCTAATTTCGAAGGAACAATCTGAAACGAAAGAGTGGGCAAAGGTTCATTCGCTGGGCGATTTGCTAGCTCTTACAGACAAAGACAGGACAACAATTTCAGTTCGTGACATTGCTATTCCTACACTCGTGAAAGAGACGAGACGCTTTTTGGTGCAAAGTGTTTTCCTCACAAGACCTCTTGGGAAATACGAAGTGGCATATCCAATTGAAAGCCAGGCACAACCCGTTTCTGAGCTGGAAAGATGTTGGGAAAGGGGACGAGAAAAGTGGCGTACCTGGAAATCCTACGGAGGAAACTTGTCTGGATCTGCAGTTGGTCGAGAAGCAAGAACGGATGGTGGCAAGCGAGGCAGGAAAGAAAAAATTGGTGAAAAGTCGATAAAATTCTTAAATTTTGAAAAAGGATTTTTTGCTGCTATGGGAGGTTAAATGATCATTGAAGAAAAACTCAAAAAAGGAAAGGAGGGAGTAATGTTAGGAATTTATACATGTGTTTTGTTACTTAGTTATGATTTAGATACATTGAATAAAAAAGTCAGTTTTGGTTTTGTCATCGACTAGTGCAGTTTGTTCCTAGAATGTAAAACCTTAACAGTATGCTTACTGTCTGCAGACATTGAAAACATTGATTAACCCTTACCTACACGCGCCCTCCGCTGGAACAATTCTACACGGTGTTTTTTGACCTTAGTATAATTCTGGAAGCCTCCAGTGCAATTCTAGTGCAACCCAGAAAAGATCACTGGCTCTCAGATCCCCGAGGACTACGGGAAAATTAATAATTGACATCAAATTGAAGCGTAAGAGGTACAGAAAAGAGGTCATTTAGTCTTTGACAAAGGGATTAAATAACAAGAGTGCACTGCGACTACAATTTTTTTAAATTCCCATGAAAGGGCATTTATAAATATATATTTATATATAGCATTTATAAATCGTCCAGATACTTGTTCCACGGAAGTCTGAAACACTATCACAAAATATCAGCATCATCATTTTTTGTTATTTTTCCAAAAACGAACAACAAAAATTCTTATTCATCCAAAATTCCCTTTTTTATCTTTACAGGAAAATGTTGGAATTGGAGGTTTCATAAATATTGACCACGAAATTCTGTAGTATATATGAGCAATCATTTTCATCGGAAAGTTCTTGAAGAACCCGAAAAAATTCATGAGGTTGTGACCTGAAATTTTGGCGAAAACCTCGACAATGAAAAAATAGCAAAAAAACGCGTAATATGGAAGGTTTTAACAAATCCTAGAACAGTAGTAAAATACTTACGTTTCTACACGCTAGCGGTACGGAGTGCTCGAAGAGGGGACCTCCCGACTTTGACGGTTGATAACTTACTATTGAAGCCCGCAAAAAAATATTTGGCGTGATTCCCGCGTAAAGGTAATTGTAGAAGGATAATAAAGAACTGCGAGTTATTCCAAAAATTGAATTAGGGCGGGACTGAGTCCTGCGTGTAGAAAAGGGCAATAGTGAGTTGATAAAGGACGACTCAGTTCCGAGAGTGAGTTACTGAGTGTCTACTCACTTATAAGAGTCTGCCATTCACAAGGATACATAGGTCGACATGACACAGAGGCGATTGAGTTCAAATGTGAGTTTTTTTGGAATTTAAATGTGACAGAAACCTCAGATCGACAGTATTCTTAAGTTCGGAAAATATGTATAGACAATTGGGGCTGAAGAGAGGGAAGTACTCACTTGCTTGGGCTCGGGTGAAGTTTCCGCCCTCATGTACTTGGGAGGAGGAGCTGTGACTCCCAATCGGTCGCTAAGGGATTCTGAGATTTTGTCCTGGACGTCTTCGTCTTCTTCAGTCCTGCGTGATGAGAACCTTTGCATTAGAGGAGTAGGCATTGCCCAATTTTCCTAATAACTAGTGACCAGCTCTCAAAATGAGATGCAATGTGGACAGGCCATCCAATTTACTTAATATATTCCTTAAAATGTGGCCTGCAGCCAATCGTTTTGGAGCCTACACTTTAATTTTCAAGGAACTCACGTACACTACACAGAGGCAAGCCCCCCTGGACCCCGAACATGGAACATCAAGTCATTAGCCACATTAAGTGCAGAACCTTTAGTCGTAGGTAGGTATAGGTATAGAAATACTTGAGTCTATCAATAAATACCTACTTATTCATTAATCACAAAACAAAGCCTACTTATCCACAACTGGAAAAATGACCGTCTCTAAGGAAGAGTATTTCCGTGAATTATCATCCCTTAACAATCGTTCAACACTCGTTGAAATGCTTTGAATTTATGCAAAGTGACTGAATCCATAGCAAATATGGAGCAATGGCCGACGCAACATATCTAAAATGTATTAAAATAAAACCAACTTAATCGATCTATCAAACTCAATCAATAGAAATAGAACCTGTAATATAGCATTTGCAGATTTATTTCAACCTTTTACAAATTCAATTCAAACTTTTACAAATTCAATTCAACCTTTTACAAATTCAATTTAACCTTTTACAAATGCTATTAAACCAACACAAATTCAATTCAACTTTTTACAAATTCAATTCAACTCTCCACCAATTTAACTCATCCCAACACTTCAACTGATCTCATGAGAAAAAAAACAACAATTTTAGCTAAGCTAATGTAACGGTTGCCCTGTTGCTGCGGCAGGTAAAATGAGAAACGTGTCCATCACGTAGTTACCGCAATCTTGTGCAGTTACTGAAGCCCCACTTTCTCGTAGAACGTAAGATAAGACATGATCCTCTTGATCTGATACCAAGTATTCCTCTCGCTCTTGACTTTATCGTGTAGAATGCGCGTTGCACTGGATTAAGCTAAACGTACACCGGCACTAGGGATGGGGGTGGGAGAGAGGGAGGATGGGAAGTGCCTCTATAAAAAGACCACCAGTTCAAATATGAGCCGAGCAGTACGCGTCTGGTGACACCACGGAGTACTCCTACTGAGATGCCCAACTCGTGCAACGCACTTTTCCCGCATCACACGCGTTATGAAAAAGTTGCAGCCATAACCCTGCTGAGCCACTCCTTTTTAGCTCTGACACCGCTTGCCGTAAATCATCTCTCATATTTTCTTACCTACTTACCCACCACCTACATGTAACCTTCTACTTAAAACTCCTGGTCAATCAGCTACTTTCCATATTCATCCCCTCTGGTGGAGAGTTGAATTTAATTTGTAAAAGGTCGAATTGCATTTGTAAAAGGTTGAAATAAATCTGTAAAAGGTAGAATTAAATCTGTAAATGCTATCTGTCTGCTATGCTGTATGCTTTCTCAATAATTGTTTGTTGACATGAAACAAATCGCATTTTCCATCCCTTGATAGGGCAAGGGGCGAAAAATTGGCAACGTGAGTTATAATAAAATATTGGATAAATCAATAGCTTTTCAATGAGTGGTAAACGATTTCAGTGGATAATAGAAAGTTACATTATCCCTAGCAAAATATCTAAAATGCATTAAAAATAGGCCATGTTAGCTCACGGCAAAACATGTTCCATCTTAAAAAAGGTTTTATCCCTCGCATGGATACTGTTTCCCTTTCTTCTACAGGTTGTCCGAGAAGCATTCGACCAAACTTCAGGGGTCGATTCTACTAGTTATTTCCAACAAAAAATGTCTCATAGTAATTTTTTTTAACCCCTCATTTTTTCAAGTTTTTTCAATTTAAAGATTTTTTTCGTATGTTGAACCTTGTCTCACTAAAATTATTATAGCTCCCTTATTTCACGTGAAAATTCAAATCTGATTACACCGTTGAAAAGAGCAATACATTTCCCATCAGGTGAGCTACAACACATTTTTAATCTTGCATCTAGTTGGATTTTTTCCAGTAAAAACTTAAAACTTGCAATTTTTTAGTTTTTTTGACGAAATTATCAAGAGATTTTTACCCATTTTCTGTAGAGGAAATTCAATGCGGTTTTCAGCAAAAACATTCTCAAAGTCTCAGGTTTCCAACGGTATAATCAAAAAATATTTTACAGCCGAATTTAGGGGAGAAATCTGTGTTTGAACGCGAAAAAACGTGGATTTTTTTTCAATGAAATCGACGTTTTGACCGGAGGATTCGGGGGTCTCCTACGCTGCCGCTCCTCTCGCCCTCCATCCAACCCCAAATCCGGTCAAAACGTAGATTTCGTCGAAAAAAATCTACGTTTTTTCGCGTTCAAACACAGATTTTTCCCCTAAATTCGACTGTAAAATTTTTTTTGATTATACCGTTGGAAACCTGAGACCTTGAGGATGTTTTTGCTGAAAACCGCATTGAATCTACTCTACAAGAAATGGGTAAAAATCTCTTGAGAGTTTCGTAAAAAACTAAAAAACTAAAAAATTGCAAAGTTTTAAGTTTGAACTAGAAAAAATCCAACAAGATGCGAGGTTGTGTGTTGTAACTCATCTAATGGGAAATGTAATGCTCTTTTCAACGGTGTAATCAGATTTGAATTTCCTCGTAAAATGAGGGAGCTATAATCATTTTAGTGAGACAAGGTTCAACATACGAAAAAAATCTTTAAATTGAAAAAACTTGAAAAAATGAGGGGTTAAAAGAAAATTTCTATGAGACATTTTTTGTTGGAAATACTTTGTAGAATCGACCCCTGAAGTTTGGTCGTATCCTTCTCGGACACCCTGTTATGTATAGTGAGGATGCAAAAACGTTTAGGTAGATAGTCAGGTACAGTAGCAAAATTACTATGTAGGGTTTTGGCACCTAGGTATTTAGATTCTAAATTCTTCTGACAATATCTTAAAAATATGCTCTATTTTATTGAAAAATTAATGAGCTTCATACTTTGTACCAGTTAAAATAAATTCATTGGACCAACTGTGGCCTCACGACGTACTTTGGTTGTAGCCTCTCCTCAACAGCTTCGACAGTGGTGGTCGGCATGTCGGCCCCTCTGGGCTCATCCTCGATCTCCAGAGTGTCCAACTCTTCCGACAGATCCAGGGGGGTCGGAGGGAGACCTGTCTTCTTCCGCGGCATCCTCTTCTTCTGCTTCGGTTTGGACTTTCGGATTTTGATGTCGGGGATGAAAAGGCGAAGAGCGTTCGGCCCAGTCGGGAATACTTCGCCCGTCTTGTTTTCGAACCTGCACAACTCGTGTGAACTGAATTGAGAGGGAGAATGAACCAAGTCCAAAATGTACGACAACAATGTATACAACTTTCTAGCCATGGTTTTACTAGTTTGCCCTCAATTAATTCTCGTCTAACTCATTAATTTGATCTTTGGAACCTAACAAAATTGAGTTAGTGCAAAGGCTTGATTTATTACGAAAATGATCAAAATCTATAACAAACATATATTAAATTGAGCACTAACATTGAAATTGCTCCATATTTTCCCCTAAATATATCATTGTTCTTATTTTGTTAATTTTTTCGTAACTTTTCCCCAAAAAAAGTGTTTTTAATTTTTTGTTTTTATTAATTTTTGAGAAAACTACGTTGGTTACAAGTATGATTATGGTGTCAAATTGAAGCTGATTTAATTTCCTTTAAATTCCTCTCAATTTCCTTTTTTCGAAAATGAATAATTTTGCGGATGAAAAGCTCAAATAATGACCTAGGTATTCTTGAATAGCTGTATCTCCGAAATTATTAAACTTACAGAGCTCAAGTTGGTCTCAAACTGTGAAAAATTTAACCTACTTTAAAACTCTACTGGGAAATAACATTGATAATTATGGAAATGATCAAAACTTAAAAGCTATAGTTAAAAAACTAAGAAAAGTGCAAAAATGTTACGGATTTTAGCGCATTATGTCAGTGGCAAAGGCCTTTCGGGGATGAATATTAGGGGATAAACTTACTACCGTTAGGGGTCCTAAAAACATAATTAAAAAATCGTATCGTGTTTAAAAGGTTTGGTCTTTTTTTTGTATATATATACTTTTTTCAATGTTCGCAGGTCCAATCTCTTACCAACAGCTCAAAAATTAACCCAGACGGCTAGAAAGGGCAAACAGGATTTTTTTGTATTCATAGTTCTACCTATTATAGGCCAATTTATGGGATAGAATGGGTTTGTCATTGCTAGTTATAATTTGACAGTGACTTTGCTGGCGTAGAATCTTGAAGGAAAAAAAATACCTGTGAGCTCCTTTAGTATGAAGAATCCAAACTAGTGTCAAGGTTTTGAATATTATTCGAAGAAAGGATGCGTTTGTAAATTAAAATTTTGGTAGCATTTTTAGTCAAATTTTGAAATTTTGTTGAATAAATTTTGGAGAGAGTCCTTCGTAGAATCAGTTTTCAAGTAAAATGAACAATTTTTTTCATGTTGGCTAGACAATAAATCAGAATCAAATTAAAGGAATTCAAGGAATTTAAATAGCCTCTTCACAGTGTGCACTCATTCTCTTCTAGTAAGTAAGTGCCCAGTTTTATAAATTCTTTTATAGATTTTATAGATTAATCACCTTTGCGTCCTCATGGTGACTTCCAGCGATGACTTGGTGATGACTTCTTGATGTTTGTTGTAAGCGGAGACGAGTTGAGCGACCGTGAATTTCGGCTCTTCTTCATCTTCTTCTTCTTCAGTTTTCGGTTTCGTTGGTTCAGGAGGTTCGGGCGACTCCCAACATCTCGGTCGCATATCACCTTTAGTCGAGAAAACAAAACGATTGAGTGCACGGGTTTCCGAAAGGTCAAAAAAAGTTTGAATACGCTGCCAAAGAAATCAAAAGTTGAAGGAAATAACTTCCTTTTTCCAAATTCTGAACTCCCAAAATCTGAATACATCATCCGAACGATTTTCAGCCATATTACCTACTGTCTGTGCATATGCACAGCACAATTATTGTAGGGTGACTACACTGAAATCGGCAAAAACTTCAGGATTAGACTCTACAAGGTATTTTATAACAAAAAATGTCTCCAAGCAATTTAGTTTTAACCCCATGTTATTCTTATAGTTCTTTCAATTTTAAGATTTTGTTCCACTGCCATAACTCTCTTCATTACCGAGTAAATTCAAATTTGAGGATATTGTTTACGAGGATGTCGTATTTCCAAGCTACCTGGAGCAAACCAAAAATCTTTGGAAAATAAAACATTAAAAAAAACCAAGTCCAAAAGCCAAGTTTTGAATTTTTTTCGAAATTTGACTTTTTTTGACCGACGATTTTATTCTGAATTTCTACCTATTTCGATGGGCGCTCTTCCTAAAAACATGCCCAAATTGTCAACTTTTCAACGGACTTTCATTTTTCAGGTCTACCATGAAATTTGAGGACGGAAATGGTGTTCGAAAGTGTCCTTTTAGCGAAACTCGAGGTTTTTTCTTCACCTTTCAAGGGTAATTGGTGAACTGCAGCACAGAGTCCCGAAACCAATCTGAAATTCTTCAATCTGGAATCGATTCTACAACTAATTTGCAACAACTTTTCCCTTGTAGATTTTTTTTCATTTTCTCGTTCAAAATGCAACTTAATTCGATTTGAGAATAGTAAAAAAAACCTCAATTTTCCCTGGAGTAATACATTTTTTTGAATTCATACACCATTTTTGTCCTCAAGCTTCATGGTAAACCTAAAGATTATAAACCGTTAAAAAGGCATATTTTTCCGTAGAGAGATTGTAGTGGGCAGAAATTCATAAACTTTGTATTTTAAATAAATAATGATCGACCTAACAAACAATTCTCTGTCAATTTTTTTTTTTTACATTCCGAGTTGTTTTATTCCTGAGGACCTCATTCCCAATCAATTTGACAGAGAACTCTGTATTTTGACTTAATATTTTTTTAAATGTTTTATTCCTAAAATATTTTGTTTTGGGCCAGGCAGCTTGGAAATTTGACGTTATTTCCAACGATATCCTCAAATTAGAATTTACTTGGTAAATAATGGGCGTTATGGCAGTGGTAGTATGGTAGGTGGGCGTGTGGCTACCTACATGATCATTAAAAGTATGTAATTGTTTTCGATACGTACAATAATGAAAATTGAGGATTCAGTATGATTAAAGAAAATTACTTTAGTATTACCTACATTTGATCGGGTAAGTCTGTTAAAAACTCTACAAAAAACAGAACAGGGTCTGCTCTCGAGTGCTTATTTTCTAAGTTTGACCATAAATTTGTATTATATTTTTGTTAATGTCAAAGAGACATATTTTCCTGAATATACTAGAGCTTGATGTGTTAAAATGATAGAGGCTCAATCTGAATACAAGAGAAATATTATTGCAAAGTCAAAATCGGCAGTCGTATGAAGAAGTTGGTGGAAGATGCTTGCAGGGGGTGGATAGGCAAGAAAATGCACGACCTACCGGTCTTGAGGGTGGGGTAGCACCGCAGCGCCGCGCCCCGAGTTACCCCCGAGTGCACTCTGGATTCGCACAGTGTTCAGGTCAACAGATCCAACAGATCCAAAAAATGGCCGATACTCGGATTGGATCAGTTTTCTCTACTCGAAAGTGGTCTTCGAAAAAGTTCGAAAGTGAAGTTTTGGAACTCCCGACTTCTTTTAACCAGATATTCATGGAACCAAGTGAGCAATATGGATCTGAAGCGACGGCTACAAGGGCTGGATCAGTTATTTCCAGTCGAAAGTGGTATTTGAAAAAGTGGTTCAAAGTGATGTTTTGGATAAGTTTTTCCTCTTGATCACGTTTGAACAGATATTTATGGAATCAAGTGAGGTTCATTAATGACGGCTACTCTCAGCTTTCCAATGGTATAATTAAAATAAAGATTACAATCGAATTCAGGGGAATATGAATGTTTAAAAGCGGAAAAACGTGAATTTTCCGATCTGACGGGGGACGGTGAATAATTTTCCTGACTTCCTGGGGGGATGGTGAAGTTAAACGGTCTCAGTCGGTAGCCGTTCGTTCCTCGTGCCGGGTTAGTATTTCCCTAAATCGGAAAAATGGGAAAACCCGTTAATTTAGTTTTGTTTTTCCCATTTTTCTCAGGAAATTATCGTACAATTTGGATGATTCCAGTTTAATCTTTTAGTTTTTCAATTCCATAGAGCGATGCACTAATGAGTTTAGAAAATTCTTGAAAATTTTAAATTTAGTTACATCTTTTTGTGTTTGAGCCCCTGAAATTTAGGAAAATACTGAAGCGGAGCGAGGAACAAACGGCGACCGACTGAGACCCCCTTAATAACCGAAAGGAAATGTTGCCTATTGGAGAGAAATTACTTTGGAGTTGATTTTTTCACCCATCTGGACCTCACAAAAAGTTTTGTATAGCCATTAGAAAGATGGGAAATTTGACGCCTTTTCCAAAGGTGTTGTTAAATTTGAATTTGAATATAAATAAATTAAAAGAGTTATAGGGATTTTTATGGCTTAAGGTCCAAAACAGGTTAAAAACCTTAAAATTGAAAAAAAAAACTTGGGAAAACTAGGGGTTAAAACAAAATTGCTAGGAGACATTTTTTGTTGGAAATTAGTGTTGTCAAATCGACTCCATAAGTTTAGAGGTCCTCAACCTGCGACAGCCTGCATATTAGAATGGGCATTTGGCAGTTCTAATTCAAACTTCATACCCGATTCAGAGTCCTTGACGCTGTCTTCTTCTTCGGAGATTTCGGATTCCGAGGTCGTCGCTTCAGTACTCGTAGGGGACAAAGGTGGGTTGGGAGCCTCCACGTCCGGTCTGGCGGCACCGATTTCTGGCCCGATTTCGATTTCTGGTCCGGTGCCGGTTGTGGAGCCGTCGCCAGTGGCGTCGCGAGTGGGATCCTCATGAAGAGCAGTTTCTGCCGATGGGGACGGTAGTACCTCTTCATCAGTTTCAGCTACCGTCTGTGAAACAATAAGGACTCTTGATTATGATAATTTCTTCTTTCGAGAGTCGTTGTCCATTGCATTAAAATCTAATAAGTAAGTTTTGGAAATGTCAACTTTGACAAAGAAACCTTCTCACCAGGGCGGAATCTGTAGTAATTGGAATTTTCAAAGAAAAACTCAATTTTATTGTCTACTGGTGCTACTTAGAATCGTCTAAAATCATACTTCTATAATTACTTATGACCTTAAAGTGTATTTAATTATTTTACTCGGAACTCTTCTTCACCCCCAATCGTTTGGAAGAGGAACTACAGCTTTAGTAGCATTTTAATAATAAACACCAAGGCACATTAGTTCAAATTCATACTTCTTTTTCTTTGTTCATTTTGAAAACGTCGTCGTTGAGATTGAGAACGGACTTGTAGAAACTGAGGACTTCTTGAGACTTTGACAGGGATTTCAGTCCATACAATTTTTCTCTGGATCTGAAACGGCAATTAAAAGAACGTTATTAGAAAACCCGATCTAGAAGCAAATTGGCTCTGAAATAGCCAGTGGATTTCATTGATAGAAAACAAATCGAACATGAACAAGGTTTGTCGTGTTTTACCTGGACATTGCGGACTCTTTGCGAAGGTGTTTTTCTCTCGCGCAAAGAGACATTTGTGACTCGCACATCCTTCTCGTTCTGTTGTACTGCTGGATAAGCGTCTTCTTCCTGAGATCTCCTTGAGACATGACCTGCCAAAACCGACCAGATTACTGATTTTAGTCACGATAGTATTCTTGTGAAAATACTTGGTAAAGTTGGGATTTTTTTCTGACTTTCACTGATCAGGAACATTATTATTAACAATTAAAGGTATGTTTACGATGCATTATGAAATAAGTAAGAGATTATGAAATATAAATCAATCCATTTTTACTCAAAGTAGTACAGCACGCAGAGTTGAGCATTAGTTAACTAATTTATTTTCTAGTTAATTTTTAAAGTAATAAATAAATTATTTTATAGCTTTTTTAATAGCTAAAAGAAAGATTTTAATAGCTAAAAGATAAATAGTTAAAGATAGCTAAAACATAAATTAAGCTATTAGCTGTTGAGTAACAGCTAAAATTTCTAGTTAGCCAATTTCTAGTAGTCAAAAAGTATAGCTAAAAATTTTAGCTGCGGTCATTTAGCTGTCTTGGAGCGGCTAAAGCTGTTAGCTATAGCGGTGGCTGACAGCTATAACGCTGAAAATTTCGTTTCTCCACACAAACAGGTAGTAGCTAAGCTAACCATTTCGGTTTTAGCTGGCAACAGCATTAGCTTTGGAACATTTTCTCGAATGAATTCCTTTTGATATGGCCACAAAACCAATTTGACATTCTCTTTTCCCCACTTCAAAACCAAATCTTGCAGAAAAATTTTGTTAAATTTTAATTGAAATGTGACGATTTGTTTTGTTAGGTATTACTTTTTAGGGTGACCAAAATTCTCGATAACCATGAGAGTATTTAGTTAAAAATCTTTTAGTTAAAAAATTTAGTTAAAAATGTTTTAAACAGGTTACAGGTCACAAAACAACTAAATATCTACAGAAAATGACCGAGATGCAAACGGAATAAAAAACAACTAAAAAATAAGTAGGTAATTTTTTGATAATAATGAAGTATTAGGTATTACAGAAAAATTACTTTTTTTGTACTCACAATTTTCAGTTATTAGCAATTAGTTGTTAGCCTCAGCTATAAGTTTTAGCTGCTCATGGCAGCTAAATCACTGCAGCTAAAGCTGTTAGCTACACTTTTCAGATAGTAGATTTTATCTGTTCCCTGTTTCCTAAATATTTAGTTGATAGCTCCACCTAAATCGTAGCTAATTTAGCTTTTAGCTGTTAGCTGTAGCTAATTTTTGCCCAACATTGACAGCACGTGATCAAGACGGAGGAATAATGCATAAGTAGGAATCCAATATCTGAGATATCATGACTTGTCACCTTTTCAAACAAGGCCTCTCTAGATTTGGACAAGTAGCTCTTGAGGTTGGTGTTGTTGGAAGGGCAGGTGGCGCATCCGATTCGGGACTCCACTCGAGATTTGGACCCAGCTTGTCTAGCTTTCCGGGCTTTCACCAGCCAGGGATGTTTAAGTGCTTGTTTCGAGCCCATTCTCTCCCTAAAAGAATAAACGTACGCAATTAAAGAATAAATAATAAACGAATAAAGAGTAAAATAATAAAAAATTAAAGTATGTCTCATTTTGAGGATTCCATTAATTTTGAAATTTTTAAAATATTAACGGATTTACGGGTAGGAGATACAGTTTTCCTTATCTATCCTACAAGTTAGGTACAAATTATGACAGTTTATCCCCTGATGCACATGAACAATAAGAGGAGTTTTTAATGCGAGTTGCTTATTTATCACTCAAAAGTGCGTAAAAAAAAACCATTGATTGAAATCATTGTAACGGTATGGTATGGAATTCCTACGAAGAGTTAAGGTATCAACAGATTTGGTCGGCCATGTAGATTATCATAAATAACCGGCAAACGTAATTGTTATAGATAATGAAGTACATGTTTTATAGTCCTTCAGCGAAAACACACACAAAAAAAAACAAAAAAAAAAAAACGTCTGCCAAGTGGGTGTGGCACATAGCTTCCTCGTATCCATAACCCGATTATACAGGGTGTTTCACGAAAAGGTTACACCCCCCTTCATTTCCGCAAAATACAACGTAAAAAATTCCGACCAACGCAATTCTTCATGATTTTTTGTGAGGATCTCAGGAAAAATACTTTTGCGCAAAAAAGTTGCGCGCAATCGTGCGCAATTGACACTAACTTCATTTTTTCAAATGGAACCCCCCCTTTTTTATTACAGATTCGGATTCTACGTCAAATTTCATGAGAAATTCATACCCTCATCGATTTGTTTTATTGCGCGCAACCTGGCTTTTTGAACCCTCCAAGTTGCGCAATAATTAGGTTTTGGAGAACCCTTAGTGTGGCACATGTTTTTTCATCATTTCTTAACGCTGAATCACATGGTGACATCCGTTTTGAGAAAAACCAAGATTTAAGAGGAAAAATTAACATTTCTTTCACGAAAACATCAGTTTTGAGGTCGAAATCATGTTTATTTTTTATTTTCTCACCTCCTTTTGAACCACGGGCTTGGGGCCGTCTACGGTGGAGTTAAAAATAAAAAACTGACAGCATGATCATGCTTGAACTCAATAAAATTACCTAAAAACTCATAACGATTTAAAAAGAGCGATTTTTTCACTAAAAACAACCGAATTTTTGGCCGCTATTTTGGAAAATTCCATTCAAATTGAAAAACGGATGTCACCATGTGATTCAGCGTTAAGAAATGATGAAAAAACATGTGCCACACTAAGGGTTCTCCAAAACCTAATTTTTGCGCAATTGTGGAGATGCGCAACTTGGAGTGTTCAAAAAGCCAGGTTGCGCGCAATAAAACAAATCGATGTGGGTATGAATTTCTCATGAAATTTGACGTAGAATCCGAATCTGTAATAAAAAAGGGGGGGTTCCATTTGAAAAAATGAAGTTAGTGTCAATTGCGCATGATTGCGCGCAACTTTTTTGCGCAAAAGTATTTTTCCTGAGATTCTCACAAAAAATCATGAAGAATTGCGTTGGTTGGAATTTTTTACGCTGTATTTTGCGAAAATGAAGGGGGGTGTAATCTTTTCGTGAAACACCCTGTATAGATGATCCGATGCATAGTAGTTAATCTGAAAACACCAACCTCTAAGTACCTTTCACTACCCTCATAGGGGACCATCTACACGCTAATCTGGACAATCCTAGAAAATTTCATCAAATTCGGACGAAAAATGTAAGTGCGGTAGTGAATGGATCGAAACATTTTTAGCTTGACTAGGATTCGAACCTGGGATTCCTGAGTGGGAATCCTGAGCATTGCTGACTGACCTATCAAGGGGACGGTTGAATGGGGTTTGAGATCCTCACCTCACACGCCACTGTTACGGCTGTTACAAGGATTTTACGTTTGCGCATGCGCAGCGGCTACTGTAAATTTTAAGGCCTTGATTTTCATTGGGGACCATCTACAACCTAATCCGCGTAATCCCTGAAAATGTCATCGAAATCGGGTAGAAATTGTGGAAGTTATGTCTGTTACAACTTGTAACTTACAAGTAATTATGTAACTTACAACTTGTAACTCAAGTAAGTTATGTCTGTTACAACTTGTAACTTACAAGCAATTCACGTTCGTGCATGCGCATCGGCTACTATCAATCCGGGGGTGATGATTTTCATAGGGGACCATCTAAACTCTAATTTGTAACATCCCTGAAAATTTCATTGAAATCGGATTGAAAATGTGGAAGTTACGGCCGTTACAAGGAAATTCACTTTTGCGCATGCGCAGTCGCTTCTATCAGTCCGAGGATGATGATTTTCATAGGGGACCGTCTACACACCAATTCCGCACAATCCCTGAAAATTTCATTGAAATCGGATTGAAAATGTGGAAGTTACGGCCGTTACAAGGAATTCACGTTTGCGCATGCGCAGTTGCTTCTATCAGTCCGAAGATGATGATTTTCATAGGGGACCGTCTACACACCAACCCGCACAATCCCTGAAAATTTCATCGAAATAGAATGGAAAATGTAGAAGTTATGGCCGTTACAATGAATTCACGTTTGCGCATGCGCAGTCGCTTCTATCAGTCCGAGGATGATGATTACATAGGGGACCGTCTACACACCAACTCGCACAATCCCTGAAAATTTCATCGAAATCGGACAATAACTTCGTATAGTTATGCGCGTTACAAGGAATTCATGACAGACACACAGACACACGACACAGACCACGGAACCAAAATTGTTCAGAAAGGTCTAAAACGCAAAACGCGAGTGAAAATTTTGATGTTGGAGAACTTTTTTTTTTCGTCCTTGAAAAGTGAAAACAAAGCTTCCGCTACCTTGGTAGACTCGGAAGCAAAAAACGTGAATACTATTGGATACGAAAATGAAAGGGGGGGGGTGACCTATGAGTTATTCGAAAGGAACTTAGTGCTGAGGGCCTATACGAAGAGAGCATTGAGCTAAAATTACGAAAATTTACAGTTGTTCGTGAACACAGCTTTTACTTACAAAACATGTACCTATCTCTATTAATTATTGTTATGTCAATGATAAATCCAATGAATCCCAAAACGTTTTTTGTCATTAAAGATACCTCGGTCTTGTTAGTAGAAGGTACTTTTGTACCGCTTAATTTCATAAATTATTCTCATCACCAGCACGCTCAAATGTGACAGACACTTCCAAACCAAATAACCATTGTAAAAACACATTGCGTTAAAACCCCATAATCACAGTTTCCCACACAAGTTCTTCTCAAAAAATAGTTTCAAAAACCCAGCCACGTGAGCAGTACAAAGTGAGCAGTACGATTCATATAAAAGCCATCATCACCCACTGTTTTTTCAAGTAAAACTTCAGTGACAAATATCATAACAGCTTTATATTAATTACTAGGGATCGGATTTTTATGTATTTATTTAACGGTACCTAAATATGTAAGATCTTGAAATATTTTCAAAAATGTTTATAAGCTCAAAATGAACAGTTGTTCAAAAGAAAAAATTGGTTCGTTGAAAAAGAGTAGCAAAGTGAAGCGTCGACGATCTGGACGAAAATTCGCCTTGTACCTACCGAACGACCATTCAACGTCCACAGAAGTTATCGGCGCGTTCTTGAAGGCGGTGATATCGTTGGGGGCGAAGCAGGCTGTAAAATCACTGGAGATTTCAGACCCTTTGAGAATATCCGGAGTAGTAGGTATGGTCAATCACCCCCCGTGCAGATATTTAACGATAAATTGTCTATTTGAGATTTTATTTTAGCATGGAACATGCTTTAGCCTTGGACTAACTACCCGAAAAGTGTCGCGCGGAGGTTATTCTCCATCCCGCCCCTTCTCCACCGAAAAGCGCTGCTAAAGTATGTTCCATGTTTCTTGAATTTCAACCAAAGGCTCTAAGCAGTAAGTAAGGCGAGGCCCGAAGGACCAAGTTTTTGTCCAGGTTTTAATCGCATGAAAAATCGCACTCCACATCAGAAATTAATCCAGAAGAATCAAGAAACCGAACCAAGAAAGGTCGTAATAAGATCGACGCATCACAACTATTAAATGAAAATTCATATGATTCACACCCTCTCATATCGATGTCAGCACAAAAACACAAGCTGAAAATGGGTGAGGGGCCTTGACTGTGGTTCCCAGCCCTCGATCCGTGATTCTCAGCTATGACAACCATCTGTGCTCTCTCTACAAACTGTCATCTTTCAAACGAAGGACTCTTCCTCAAAATTATGATGAATTGCTCAAAATGAAAAAATAAATGGTTTTTTGACATTTTCATGTCTTTGATTTGGCACATAAACTGAAAAATCGTCACGAAAACTAAGCAAGTCTTGCTCACGCGACCAATAAATAAATAAAATAGACTCACTATGTTGCGTAGAGAACAATCAACAGTTTTCTTATTTTGATGCTTGGGTACATGAACACCCAAGCACTACCTTCTTTTTTCACTACCTTGTTGTGTAGTGGTTGACATGAAAATGTCTCAATGTGTTGCAGACTCGTATGCAAGCATTTGAATTTTAAAATTCAGTTAGTTATGTGTAAATATGTGAAAATATGTTAAATAAAGTAGGCTTAACCGGTTCAAAAGTTGCTTATTTGAACATTTCTCCTTCAATATTGCCAATACATTGCCTAGAAAAGAATATGTAAAAACATATGAATCCGATCCCTATTAATTACATACAGCAAAAATGTTATAATTGCGAGGTCTTTCTCTGAGGTCTGTGATTTATTTTTCACGCATCACTCAAAATTGGGTCCTGATTTTCCGCTTTTTTAATAAACAACTATTTATTATAAACATTTAATATAAACAACTATCGTGTTTGTCACTATTATATATGAACTAAAACAACTCATGAACCGACGTTATAAAGTTCATATTATTGCATCCCTGATGGAAAAAAGAAGTTCTAACGAATAATTGGAATGTCCATGTCGAATAGATTCATTCAAATCTTATGCAATCATGTAAGTCACTTCTTCAACGTTTCTTACTTACAGAATGGAAAGCAACTAAGTTAGCCATGTTTTTATTTATTAGAAATGCATCTTCCTTGTAGTAAATTAAAATCGAGTTAAAATGGGACCAAAACGTGCAATGAATAAAGCTTGTTATCATTCTATGTTGCTCTATATTATCTATATGAAGAGATTTTAATTATTTCTGACATTCTGGAGAATCCTGAAAACTATCACCTTGGGTTCCTCAGAAGAAGTCGTCGAACGAAATCTTTTGCATCTTCTGAAACGTCTTCGAACAGCTCGTCAGGAAAATCGACCTGAGTAACAACATCATTGATGATTAATGAATACAATAACAGGCAAGGACATAATAATATGATGTACAATACAAGGGTGGTTCGGAAAACAAATGTCCCAAGTTTTTGTTTCTTGGTTCTTCTTCACCACAGGAGTTTCCAGTTAGGTCCACAAATATTTCTTGAAGTATAAAGACCACTTTGGCGATGTGACATCACTATGTCATGTGGTCGTAACCACTTGTTTTGAAATCACTGTCACTTAGTTTTGAGTATGAAATTAGGGTCCACAATTGTACCCCTGAAGAGCATGTAGAGCCGTAGCACGAAAAACAACCAACGGATGAACCAAAGTTGGGTTGAAACTCATTGGCATAGGTTATGTGACATAACC
Source organism: Apolygus lucorum (assembly GCA_009739505.2). Lineage (NCBI taxonomy): Eukaryota > Metazoa > Arthropoda > Insecta > Hemiptera > Miridae > Apolygus > Apolygus lucorum. Next base: position 12,661,276 of record CM019180.2, read on the forward strand.
TATGTCAATGAGTTTCAACCCAACTTTGGTTCATCCGTTGGTTGTCTTTCGTGCTACGGCTTTACATAACTTATGTCTTATGGGGGTCATTACGAACATTTGTCAAAGAGGATAATCTCACGATTTCCTGCATTCTGATTGGCTGAAGATTACTGAAGAGATCTTACAAAGGTTGGAGGATAATATAAGAAGTCGTGGATTATATAGCTAAGAGCTAAGACTACAGAAAAACAACAGATCAACTCAATTTTTTCAAAATATCCAAAAAAGCGTTTTCCACGGAAAACGCAATAGTTTTTAATCCGTGTTTTAGACGTAGTACAGAACATAATAAAATAGTAATCCATTTTAGACATATGTCTTTTGGCTGGGGGTCGACACTTTTTTTTGCACAATGAGTGCTTCCCGAGTGCCGCGCGGAAGGACCGTTCTTCCCTGCACTTATAATATTCTTCTCCATTTTCGAGGCATTAGGACTTGTTTTCCACCACATCTGATGTGCCTATCGTGTTTGACGCCTAGAAATGTATGAAGAACCAACCTTACCTAATATTCGAAAAAAACGACTTAACCATTTTTCCTCCTGTAGTCTTCAAGTGTGTAAGATACTTCAAAGGGTGGAATATATTATGATGTGATGTCTAGAATACGATAAGTCTACGTTTTTCTTGTTTGAAATACCCTCGTACGATGGTATTGTACTAATTCCGTAGAAAAAGTGAACTTACCTGAGCTCGCGAAATGTTTAGGAAAGTTTCTTGATCAGTTTCCCCACCGAATGGTGAAAATCCAGTGAGAAGAACATAAGTTGTCACTCCAAGCGACCTGAACAGGGAAGAATAAATTTATATTGACCGCTAACTTACTGTCTCTATAGACATATTTAAAAATTTGCTATATTATTTTTCTGGAGCTCTGCAAATCATCAGATTTTCCTTGTAGATAACGATTGTGGATCACTTTTTCCATTGGTAGAAAAATTCTTCGTTTCTCTTCGGTAGGTACCTCAGACAACCTACCTGATTGTGTTCATTATAGGTACCAACCTTACAGGTAAACAAATCTTCAAGCAACCGCAAACATACTCCTGGGTTTTTAAATCCATGGTATATTATTTTATAGATGATGATCTTATCTTCGTAATTAAAGAAAATACAGGAAAAAAGAAGTCAAATAAAACTAGAAAAGTTGAAAAGGAAATGAGATATTTTCCTGAAATCTGAGAGATGATTTATTACGTACCACATGTCGGCTGCCAGTGTTATTGGTTCGTAATGTAGTATCTCAGGTGCTGAAACACGGTTTAATAACACAAGTAATATAATTGTAGCTTAGTAATTAATAATTGTAGAATTATTCAAAATTCTTAACAAGAACATCGTACTTGGAATAAATATTGTAGAAGTTAGAAAACTTCGAAAAATCATTTGAAAATGGGGTGTGCGCATGGGTCGGAAAAACAGTTTATTGTTATTTTTAATCTAAACTAGATCTCATTCTGAGAATTTTGACACCAACTGCGATCTTCTAGCGTGAGAAGACCTTTTTCTATGATTTTTCAAAGTTTCGATTGTTTATGACTACACAGTGGGCTGGGGGGTCCCGCCCAGGCGGGAGGGGCGCGTGACGTCATAAACATTCGAAACTTTGAAAAATCATAGAAAAAGATCTACTCATCCAAAAAGAGAACGGCTGGTGTCAAAATTCTAAGGATGAGGTCTACTTTCGATTAAAAATTTACAAAAAAATTAGGCGCACTTAGCTCATCAACTCATAATGCATAAAGACGGAACTTTTTGGTTTTGATTTACTTCTTGTGGGATTGCGCAGGTGATTGTTTCTTTCTAACGACTATTTTATTTGCTGATGATCGATATGAATTTATTACTAACCTATATAGTAGGATTTTGGACAAATTCTTGATATAATTTCTGAATTTTTTGAAGTTTAGGCGTAATAAATTTGGAGTTGTGTTTTGTCTAATTCTGATCCCAAATTGCGCATCAAGAAGTTATAAATTGACATAATGAATGACTAGTAAAATTATTTATCAATTAGTAGGTACGACTTGTACGTGAATGTTTTTTGCTATGAAGATACTCACGGACGTATTCTGGCGTTCCAAGTATTTCATGTACTTCTGTTCCGTCAAGTACCACCCTGGAAATTTCAAAATCGCATACCTTGACGTCACAATCCGGAAAGTCGCCCATCATAACGAGGTTCTGAGGCTGAAAAATTGAAAAATTCCTTATCGTTAGTGAATGATTGATAAGTATAAAACATATTAGTGCATCTTTTATACTTGTTTTATTTCACCTTATTACGAGTAGATAGCCACCATTTCATGTTATTTGATGTGATTTTGGACTTTTTAAGGAATTCTCCAATTTACACGGAGAACGCCTTGATAAATCTATGGATAAAAGCCTACCTAAGTAAAATCTGACTGAAATAAAATAAGCCAACAGTTGCAGCTTTGCAGTCACACTGAGGATTTTGAATTCATGAGACCTGCCAAAGGCCTTGCCTCTCGCATTCAACGCGAAAGGCAAACCAAGATGTACAAAATCTAAGGACACCCTTCTCCTTACGGAAAGTTTGACAATGGCAAGGAGAGAAAAATGGACAAGCAATACATCACAACTTCTTAGAGAGGACACCTTCGGTCTTCCCTCTTTGCCAGTTGCCCGTTGTGTTATATCCATTGGAAAGTGTTCCATACATTAGGCTTCCGTTCCTTGAAATGACGTTAGTTTTGAAATTGATCGATTCTTTTCGAAATTTACAGAGTAGGTTCGACAATCATAAATTCATCATGGATTAACTCCAAATCACTGCTGAATAGTTAGGTTATTTTTACTGATTTTGGTTTATTATTTCAAAAAATGAAAGCAAGGAAAGACAAATTTTAACCCCCTCCCCAATACGCCTTAAGCGGCACTTTGTCCAGTTCCCATTGACCGATTTCAAGAAATTAGGTTTATGGGCTCCATTTGTGTCCCGAAGATGTTGGTTATTGTCAGTTACTTCTGAGGGGTGAACAATAGGGACATAAAAACGCCTTAGCTAGAAAACTCTCAGTATAAAATCATTGTTTTTTTCACCAATTGAAATATAAATTAATTTTTAGAATCGAATGAGACCACCAGAGCCCTGTAGGATCAACCTTCCCCTCCCTATTAGGATTTGAGGGGTGGTCTTACATTGCATCAGATACACGAGTGTGAATAGCAAAGATTGTTCAATGACGGAAATAGGCCTAATTTCCGTTCAAATTTCAACTGATCAAATTCTTTGAATGGAATTAGCCGGCTTTAAATATAAATTCATGTCACTCATTGTGCTTCCTTAGCAAACAATAACTAAATTTCGCAATGCAGGCAACCACAGCTCTCGGATGGCGATTTTATTGTTACTTAATAGGATTATTATTGGAAAAGCCGAGTTCTACGCAGATGGGTGATTCAGACGGGTGGTGCTACAGTAAAATAATTAACCCTTTGTGTAATAATTTGCAAAGTTTTTTTGTCTGTTGGAATGAAATCCCTGATGTAGATGTCACTCCCGCCTTCCTCCTGTTTTCACTCTTTCATTCACTCTTCTGTTACCCCTAATTTCCTTACGGTTCCTATTTCATCGAAGCTGAAGAAATTATGATGATAATGGGCGGTGCCCCTTGATTTTTTTTTTTTAGATTTTTAATTGAAAGTAGACAACATCCTGAGAATTTTGGCACCAACCGCGACCTTCTAGCGTGAGTAGATCTGTTTCTATGATTTTTCAAAGTTTCTACCGATTATGACGTCACGCGCCCCTCTCGCCTGGGCGTGACCCCCCAGCCAACTGTGACGTCATAATAATTCGAAACTTTAAAAATTCATAGGAAAAGATTTACACACGCTAGAAGGTCGCAGTTGGTACCAAAATTTTCAGAATGAGGTCTACCTTAGATTAAAAATAACAATAAACAGTTTTTCCTACCCAAGCGCACACCCTATTTAATTACCATCCTCGTTTCGTTTGTGATGGATGAGATGGATACTTTTCGATCCTTCACAATGATTTAAATTTACATTTGGTAAAGTGGGTGTTTTGATAATCCAGAAGGTCCCACGTGCATGTAATGGTACAAGATGTTGTGTTTCTACATCGAGTTGTCCTAGGTGGTCTAGAAAGATATTCATACGCCTGAAATTTACATCAAACATCTCATTCTGAAGCAATCAAATTACATTGGTAAGAAAAACGACTGATGAAGTCATCAGTGACTTGGGCGCCAGTTCTCAATCCTACAAGATCCGCACCTACCACACATCAATCCGCGGTGGATACTGTTAGATCCCGCATTCATATGAGTATAGTGCATTTTTGTATAATCTTCCCTCAAAATCGTCTATCTCGTTCTCTTCTATCAAGATGCATTTTGATTTTTTGTAAAATAATAGTTATAGAATACACCTAGATAATCTATTAAAATACAATAAGTACCTACTAAGATTATGAAAAAACAGGATCATGATTTTTGATGTAGAAAATTGACTTTCGAATTTTATTGGTTGATTTCGTCACGTTGCTCTGGTTCCTCAATCCACTCTCACACCCCTCCAGGTATCTTCAAGGAACTGCTGTCTTGTTCAAGGAAAAGTGCAAGATCAGCTTTGCAAACCGCATTTTCAAAAAATCGCCTCAATATCGCGGGAGCTCGCAGATGCGCTTTGCAGCAATAGAAGAGCACGTGGCACATGACTATTCATGGCAGAATTTTTGGGTTTACGTAGGTGAGGGATGTTGTGTGACACCGGAAGCTACAGATGTTAACCCTTTCAGTGAGCAAATTTCCAAGTCAGTCTTTAAAATACTATATGTTTATCGGGAGAACAACGAATCATGTTCTTTTTTAGAATCAAGGAAGATCTAAGAGGAATTTCTCCTAGATCCATGATTCGAAATGCCTGTCATTGGAAACTGTATTGAAGCGTGGTATGTCGAAGGTAGATTGACGAAGGTTCTAGGTCCCCATTATAGTAGTACCTAAGGGTCGGAGTATCCATGTGGTTCTCTCTAGTATAAGATTGATCAGCAATGGTCTCACAGGTTTTGCGTTACCTTTTCACCTAGAATGGAAATAGGACCTCTTAATTTATATAATTTAACTCCCCCTCCCCCCCAAACAATTCATGTGAAACGGAATGCAAAGAAAATATGAAAACAACCAAACCCTTCTATGGCTGTGTCCACCCGGATATTTTGGTGGGTTCCAACTAAAGACCCTGATGAATGTTTCCCATTTAAAAAATGTCCTTTGAATAGTGTTATATGTGTCTTTGGACCTTCGCTAGCCCTTAGTATAAGTAGATATTAAATAAGTCGTTATATATTAGAAGTATTCATGTAGTCGTAATCATGATTCTTTCGAACCTCTTTTAATTCTCATCAAATTCATCCTAGTGAACTCCCTGGAAACCGTAGTTATACCGTTCAAAGGATTCTCAGTTCGTGGGTACTGCTTCAACAACTTTTCCAATTTGTTGAACATTTGCTCTACCTCCATAGTGATCTTGGGTTCTTCCCTTCTCATTTCAACCGACCTTTTCCGAGTAACGCCAGGACGCCCGATCCAATGATCAGCAAAATCGTTGATAATGTTCATCACATCGCCGATAGCTGTGGCTATTTCTTGTTTTTCTCGAATCGGAATGCTTTTACTGTTGTCGGTATCGTCTAATAACTCCTTTGCCCATTTACCCGTTTCTTTCTTCATTTTGGTGTAAGCTTCGGCAATTTTAGATTCGAGGTTCTCCTGAGCAGAAATTGGCAGAACACTAAAGGTCACTACTGCTTTGGAATAAATCGAAAATGATCAATACAGCGAATAGAACCTAATTGTAAAGGTAAACAGGAATAAGCTATTACTTGCAATGTACCTAACTATGTCGAATTGAACAAACTTTTTTTTTGAGATTCCGAAGATTCCTTTGAGATGAGTCGTTTGTATGATACTCGTAGTTCATGATAGTAGGTTAAAAGAAAACATTGTTAGTCATGCATGCATTGCAGGAGACGACACTTTGAGTAAGGATTGGTTAAATGTCAAGTTTAAGTAAATGAGGTACAGTAAACAACCATTGCAGGTTGGATTTTTGTCGAAAGTACGCCGCTCCGGCGACCCTCGAACTCACGGCTTCCCCGCAGTAGCTGGTTCGATACTCGTCGCCAAAAGACGCACGCCATAACAAGCATGGCTACAGCTGACTCCCGTCAATATTGACAACCACGTTACATGAATTAATCAAGAATAAGTAAATGCTATGAAAATAGTTCAATGTGAACCAGTATGCAACAAATCAAACATTTTCATTTACTTTTCTACTGCACAAAACTGTTTTACTCATTATAATAAATTTAGTTAGTATTTTGAGTCAGAAATATAGGAACCCCCCTCCCACCCTCTCACCCTAGCTACCACAACATTTCTAGCGGCAAGTGAGCCTCGGATTTGAACAGCACTTTGAAATTCATGATCTGTAATGAGAATCTCAGCCCCCCCCCCCCCCCCCACCAACAGTGCCAGTCAGGCACCACTATGATAATATGTAGTACCGTTGAAATTTCATCTGTCAGTTATGGTAGGTTTCAGTACAAGATCACATCCGTGTTCAAGGTGGAAAACCAAAAAACCCACGAAATACGCGGTTTCTGGTGTCTTGGCACCATGGTGGCTCTACTGAATTATTCTTTGGTGACACAAGGATGAATTGAAGGCTCATGAAAATCGAGAGTTGGATTTATAATCTCCCCATAATTTCAAAGTTTGGGTACCATTAGTAAGCCTTAAAGGGAAACGAAATATTGAAAAATCACATATTTTGTAAACATTACATATTATTATGTTGTACACTTTTATGAATAATTTTGATTCTCCGTTGGCTCAATGTGCCACAGGGAAGTTTTCGAGATGAACAAAAATGGAGACACGTAGATCGGTTGAGAATTGAGGAGAAGGTAACGCGCTCAAAGTATTGTCAGAATGCGTCTTATTTTTTCAGTTCAACCCTTCAGTCAACCCTCCGTTCTCTCCCTTAAACACAAATTTAAAAATTCCAGTGACGTAGTCCACAACTAGATAGATTTTTGCGCTGAACAACAAAGTTACGCTCAAAACGGTGGGAAAATGAGGCATGGGCAGAGTACACAAGATTTTGTCACACACACACACACTGACATGGTATGCATGGTCCTTCGTTGAGTGTTGTCTTCCTTTACCCCAGATTAATCGCATCAGGACACCCAAGTCTTTCTGAGGGACGTCCTAAAAATTAGCGATGAAAATAAGAATTGATTTTTGATATAGTAGGTAGGTACCTACTTAGTCAATTAACTAGCTATACAGGGTGTAAGCCTAACTGGTCTGCCATACGGTACCAGTCGATTCTACAACTAATTTGCAACAAAAAATGTCTCCTAGCAATTTTTTTTAAACCCTTCGTTTTTGAGTTATTTCAACTTTAAACTTTTTTTTCCGTGATTTTGACCTTATGTCATTAAATTGGTCATAACTCCGTTAATTAGCTGTGTAAATTACAATTTGAGGATACCGTTGAAAAGAGCATTAAATTTCCTATCGGATAGATGCCTTACCTTTTTTTGAGTCAAGGTTTGAGACATGAAAACGTCCTCTAAAAAGTGAATTTTACGTAATTTTGGAAACCTCGCATTCTTTCAATCTCAAATTGAACTATGAGAACCCATACTTTTTCGAGATGCAAGAAGAGTGAAAACTGCGCAAGAATCTCACCTTTCCAATGGTATAATCAAAACATATTCTACAACCGTATTTAGGGGAGAAATTTGTGTTTGAACGCGGAAAAACGTGCATTTTTTCAACGAAATCGGCGCTCCGCCTAGTCGATCTGAGGGGTCGGACGATAGCAGTGGGTGGGTCGGCGCCGCAGTAGACCGCGAGGCCTCCGGATTTCGTTGAAAAAATGCACGTTTTTCCGCGTTCAAACACAAATTTCTCCCCTAAATTCGGTTGTAAAATATGTTTTGATTATACCGATGGAAAGCTGAAATTCTGGCGCAGTTTTCACTGTTCTTGCATCTTGAACAAGTGTGGGTTCTCGTAGTTCAATTTGAGATTGAAAAAATGCGAGGTTTCCAAAATTACGTAAAATTCTCTGTTTAGAGAACGTTTTCATGTCTCAAACTTTGACTAAAAAAAAGGTTAAGGTATTTATCCGATAGGAAATTTAATGCTCTTTCCAACGGTATCCTCAAATTGTAATTTACACAGCAAATTGAAGAGTTATGACCGATTTAATGACATAAGGTCAAAATCACGAAAAAAAGTTCAAAGTTAAAATAACTCGAAAACGAAGGGTTTAAAAAAAATCGCTAGGAGACATTTTTTGTTGCAAATTAGATGTAGAATCGACTGGTACCGTATGGCAGACCAGTTAGGCTTACACCCTGTATAGTGTGATAGATACTGACACGCTTAGAGTGATAAATACTTCCATAACACATTCTTGATTACGACGAACCATATTAATTAAGAAAGTATTATCGTAATAATAAACGCAAGAAAAGCTAGGCGGACTTGGAGAGCTTCCTTCCCGGTTGGACGACCTGCACAGTGAGGAGACGACCCTAGTGGTAACATTCTCCCACCAGGACGTCCCCCAAATAAAAGGACGTGTCCTGCCCCGTTGAGGACACTTCTTGCAAGCTCCCAAAGTTATCAACTCTCTCTCTTTGACCGTCAAGTGAAAATCCATTTAAACCAAATTCTTTGAGTTCTCATTTTTCCCCTTGATCAAATTTTGCCGACTAAAACCTCTCAAAACTGCTCTTTTCTATATTTTCTCAAATCATCCAAGTCCACAGTTTATCAGTTGAATAGGTGACTAGAGCAACGTTCAATGTTAAAAAACTCTACTTTTCAGGAAAGCTGTGATTAATGAAAATTTCCTTTTAATTTCAAATTCTCTCATCGCGCATACATTGAGCGTTGTTCCGTTGGTTATGCAGCAGTTCCCTTCACGCTAAGCGTCGTAGGTAACAACATGCAACGTTGCACCACAACATGGAAACCGGATCGCCAAGAAAACAGCTGTCTGCGCAGTGTATCGGACATTGTCGGAACTAATATTCTTACATATTCTGAACCCCCTTTTCACAATGAACGTTGTTCAACCAAAAACCGATTTTGCCTGAAAGTGACATTAAACGTTGCTTCAACCACCTATTCAGTTGGAAATGACGAAACTGTGCGAATTTATAGTTAAATTCACTTGCTACTACGAGTTGTACGAGTGACATACGACGTCCCTAATTACTGTTCCTATCACTCTTACAACTCGTAATATTCATAGAAGTTGATGACCGGAAATTGGAATGCGATGTCCTACGCACTGATCCTACCGGTGATCGAAGTGTACCAGCTTCAAATTGGAATGTAGACGTCCTCTGCTCTGTCACTACCAATTTGAAGCTGCAAAGCGAACCGTAAATTCATGCAATAGGAAGGACAGTTTAGAGAGTGGAGGAAAGCATCTTCGTCTCGAGCAAATTCCCCTGCAGTCAGAACATTGATGTTTTTGTGAAGATCCAAAATTAGACCAGCTGTCTAAAGATTATAATGTTATAATAGACCAAAGGTGATGAAATTCATAGGTGACTGTCACTTGGGGCAAAGAGTATGTAAGTTTTGAAGTAATTTTTGAAGGTCAATTGGAAAAGACATTAATCAATAAGTGCAATCCTTTGAATGAATATCGGACTACCTGGGCAGCAACTTCGCTCATGATTTTCCCACATAAGCTCATTATACCATCTTTCAGCCGGCCTACTGAATTTTGATCCTGGGCCACCTGCTCCAAAGTTGAGAACTCATCCCTCAGCACCTCTCTGGTGTGGATGGTGTTCTGAAAGTACTGGTTTGTCAATCCTTTAGTCAAATCTTCCGTTCTCTTCGCGTGCGATTTGATCGCTTCAAGAGCTTCTAAGAAGTCCTCTTTCTTTTTTTTCTCTTTCCCAAGTTTTTCCAATTCTGACAATCTGGATGATCTCGAGGAGAACGATGACATTATTAATTCTTCGGATCACTCGAAATGAATGTTGAATTGTATGCGAATCGTTATAATATATCACAAGGTGCTTCCTCAATCCATCTAAGTAAAAAAATTCTACTAAAACCATTGAAAATGCATTTTTTTTGTTGAGTTTCGTGAGGTTTGTAATTTTTTCTCAGTATTGTTTACAAATACGTTTACCCTAGCTACGTTTTTAATCTTTCTCGATGTTAACAGAAAAATATTTACCATGCGATAGAACATTTCAGATGAAATTTTCTATTATCACATTTGAAGCCGAGACTCTGTCATATGAAATAGTAACCACTGTATGTAATTCTATTGAAATTTTATTACATTAACATTTCATGTTCCAAGCTAAAGTTATTCATCTATAATTCAGAGCTTCCTGATCATCAACTAAACTTGTATAATCAATCCGTAGGAAAATTTTAACCCTAATTGGACCATGGTATCACTAGTGTCACTCCACAACTGTCCCGAGGTCTCTCCGGAGTAACCGAAATTAAATTGAAATTTTAAATTTAATGGACAGGATAATTTTTGTGGGCTATTGAATGTCTCAAAATAGAGTCATAACAATGTCCAAAGAAATCAATGAAAAAAATTTCAAAATTTTTGTCATTATTTTTAGACTTTTAATAACTTACAAAAACGGCGGACGGACGGAAAATTTTCAATTCGATTTTCGGATTCTACGTACCTTGAAACTTAAACCAACCAATTTTGAGGGGGGGGTTAAAAAAATTTCTTGACCGATTCCAACGGTTCATTATTGAAAATAATAAACCAAAATGGTTTAAAAAAGTCAGTTTTTCCATTAATTTTTTAACTGTTATTATAATATAGTTGATCTGGTAACACCATGGGACAGCTGTGGAGTTTCTAAGATGTTTTCGGTGACACTAGCGACACCATGGTCCGATTAGGATTAAGGATGATAGAAATGATTTTAACCAAGAAATGCTGTTCATAATAGAAATACCAAACCAGGGAGAAGCTACTCGATCGTTTCGAATGTATTTCCTTTTTTTTCATTTGATATCGTATGCACGTAGTTTGGTCCACTACGGGATTTGAACTATTTAATAATCACCTCTCCATTCCCACTTCGTAGGATTTCTTCTCCTTCGGAAACTAAGAAAGACTTGTGTGAACCAGATCATCGCCTTATTTCAGAGTCACGTAAAGCCTCTCATCTCAAGCTTTTCTTTGTTTGGTATACGACGTGTGGACGAGCGTCGCCGTTTTCAGGCAAGCACTTACGTCTTGGAGGATTCGTCTCGTGTGGTCTCGTCTCGTGGAACGGACCACCATCCGACTGCTAACTAGCTGACGGACCACCTTGAGACTAACTGGCTCTTATTAACAAACTTACAAGAAGCAGGTGATGTTGGAACTCTACACCTACACGTCGTTGGGGGCCTCAGCTCACGCTTCACAGACGGTCGTAAATACTTTCGAGATCCAACATTGCAGCCCGACCGCAACGGTATTCTATCCAAGAAAAGCCTGGCAATCAATCGGGAGTTTAAAACTGTTGTCAACTGCAGTCAATCAGGAGTTTAAAACTTGTCAACCAGAAACCTAACATTTACCAATGGGTCAAAAAGTCAGGGGAAGATAGGTTGCGCCTTTTGGAGCTTGAAAAGAAACCACAAAGCAATATACAAGCTCCCATCTTTAACTTCAAGTTACCATTCAGAAATAATAGCGATTATCCAAGCTCTCGAATTTCTCGATAACGAGGAGGATACAGAAGCTACCAATTTCATCTTGAGGGCGTCGGTGGTCTGGTGGACAGTGTACCCGACTGCGGTGATAGGATAAGAACCGTCTTGCGGGGACGCGCGTTCGAGTCTGGTCGCCAGCAGAAAGTTTTCTGTCTATTAGACGATCGGCAATCTCGCGTTCCAACCCAGGGCGGTGATGTTTGGGAAGCCATGAGCGAAATCATCAGAACAAATTCTGATCTCCCCTTAACACCTTGCACGCGGGAAAAAAAACGCGTTGGTCCCCTGTGGCGGAGAAATTTTTTTTCGACGAAACGCTATAGCAGCAACATATATTAAAAAGTATATTTTTCCAAAAATTTTGACATAAAAAAAAGTTGAGAATTTTGAGAATTTATTCTCGGCGTCAACGTGACGCGGCCAGCGGTGGTGTCAAGTTGCTCCAGTTTGAATGGGAAATCAACCCCTATGTGAGTGGGTTGGCTCAGGCCGCCCGTCCACTGGACGCGAATTCTGGTGGCCTTTGCAAGGGAGATAGGTTGATGGTGCATAGAATGGGTAGGAGTCAATCATGTACGACAATATAATACCTAGTTATTCCATACCTGGAAAGAGAACAAGTCTTCTCTTTTTGGGGAGCTTTGTAGAGTTGTCTGGCAAAGATTCAAAACAGAAAAACCGAGTGAAACACAAAAAAAATCGGAGTCGAACCACTGTGTCTTTTTCACGATAACGAACTGAAAGTATGACACTTATGAGAGGATTGAGCTGATTATTGACACAACCAACAATTAAACAATGTCGATCAACCTTAAAATGAGTGAATTATTCCGTAAAAATGGATGAAAAATGTGAAAACATAAAAAAATTACCGGAGGCGCACACAAAGATAAGGTGTCACTTTGATAACTGCTCAATTACCTTCAACCTCGACCGATTCAGCTCCGGATTGAACTGTTCAACTCATAATATGTTCATCTATCACGAAAAAATGCTAGAAAAGAGTGGAAACTGAGAACGAAAGAACAGGAGCAGATATTCTTGAACCTGTTTTGCGAGAGGTGTTTGCGTGACATAGACGCGGCCAGCCACACAGACCCCGGGATTTGCGTGACATAGACGCGATCCGCGTTCAACGTGTTAGGGAGACAGCTGATGACGTCCGCGACGCCAAGAATGGCAGTCGGACGAAAATTCAACCTGAAATGGTTGCTTACTTTACTTTACTTTTTTACTACAATTTCATCTTTCAGATTCGTTAAGCGCTCTGCAGGGAATAGGTTCCCTTTCTTTTACTGAGTCTCCGGTGGGCTGACCATGAGAATTCTCAAACTGATCTACTATTTCTCTTCAAACAACCTAAAAGTTGAATTACTGTGGGTTAGAGGACACACGGACTAAAAGAAAATGTCATAGTTCTTGGCAGAAAAATAGCGCTGAAGAAGGACAAATCATGGAAATCGATCCCCCCCCCCCATAAGACAACACCAGCAATCAATTTGGTAGAGAAATTTCTTCGCTGCCCCTGTAGGCTTTAATAAATCGATCCCACCAGCGCTTACAGTACGACCATGGTTCCATAGGATAGGAGTTTCGAAGGATTTTGGAAGAACCGTCGCCCGGTTCAGTCAAATCGAGACATCATCCAAAGATTCCAGAACAATGTGGTAAGAACGGTTGTCAATGCACCATGGTACTTTCGAAACGAACGTCTCCATCATGAGCTTCGGATCGAAACAATAAACGATGCTATAAAGCGACAAGCTGTGAGACACCTACAACGGCTAAGATGTCACATCAACGAGGAAGCTGTCCAGCTCCTTGATACAAGTGATATCATCAGAAGATTGAAGCGTACCAAACCACTTGACCTAGCTTATTTGTGAAGCAGTGAAGTGAAACATTCACCATAATCAACAAAACTCAGTGATGAATCTAAGTTTTGAATGTTTGTCCATATTTTCAAAATAATATTGTTAATAAGTTTCACATTGGGCAATAAAGAATATTGAAAAACATATAATAATAATAATGGAATGCGCATTTTAGTGAGCGGAGGAAAGAAATGTTTGAAAATGTAATGAATAAAGTGGATAATCCTTTTAGTTATTTCACAATTTTGTACGAAAATGTAAATTTAATTTATAGAGAAGTGTTCAATTTTATGAAGGACTCGAACTTGATTGTAAAAACGCTGCAAATCATTGCTCAAAGGTTTATTATTTTCTGTATAGATCACCCTTCTGTATAGATCACTGGTTTTCCATCAATAGCACCTACCACCATCCGTATTCTCCCTTGACCTTCCCTCTCAAATTTCAGCTTCCTGCGTTCAATAGGATTGAAAGTGGCTTCGGAGCTCACTCAGCTGATCAGTGATCTGAAGAGTGAAGAAGATCTCCTCAAATGCTGGAGACGCCTGGAAGAGCACTTCCATTCAATAGGATTGAAAATGGCTTTGGAGCTCACTCAGCTGATCAGTGATCTGAAGAGTGAAGAAGATCTCCTCGAATGCTGGAGACGCCTGGAAGAGCACTTCCATTCAATAGGAGTAAAAATGGCTTTGGAGCTCACTCAGCTGATCAGTGATCTGAAGAGTGAAGAAGATCTCCTCAAATGCTGGAGACGCCTGGAAGAGCACTTCCATTCAATAGGATTGAAAATGGCTTTGGAGCTCACTCAGCTGAACAGTGATCTGAAGAGTGAAGAAGCCTTTGAGCAATGATTTGCAGCGTTTTTTACCCACCAACATTTTTTTTACCTACCAACTTTTTTTTACCTACCAGCTACTAGCTACTAGCTTTTACCTACCACACCATACTGGCTTCACACCTTCACAATCAAGTTTATTAGAAAGAACTAAACGCTTCACACTCTATTCGAAAAACAGAAAGCTTCATATGGAAATTTGATTACTGGTTACGCAGAAGGCAAAACTGTATAAAAATCGAAGAAATGAACCGCGATCGCATTTTAGTCCGATAAAATTTGAATGGAGATTAGACCTCTTTTGCGGTTCACACTCATGATTCTGTTTTATCGAAGGAAAACCTTCAAGTACTCGTAGGGACCGAACGGTTTGTCCTACAGAGCTCCGGGTGGTCTCAAAAATTTTTAAAAATTCAATACTATTTAAAATTGGTGAAAAAACGATACCTTTATTTCGAGAGTTTTCGAGCTAGGGCACTCTTGAAAATTTCAACCCTTAATTTTCACCCCTCAAGTGACCTACATCAACCAAAAGCTTTGCGGCACAACTAGACCCCAAATGGAGCCCATATACCAAATTTGAAACAAATCGGTCCAGTGTTGCTAAGAAAAGTGCCGCGTACGGCGTACGGCGTACGGCGGACGGACGGAAATTTTTTTATTCGATTTTCGTATTCTACGTACCTTGAAACGTAAAACATCAAATTTTGAGGGGGGGTTAAAAATTTTTTTTTCTTGCTCGATTCCAAAGGCTTATTATTGAAAATAATAAACCAAAACATCTGTAATTAATTAATGCCAAAAATTTTTTTTAAAAATCCCACAAAATGCTTCAATGAACTTCTTGTTTCAATGAAAACATATATTTTTTCATACATTAAATTTACCTATTTACACCTAATAAGTCAGTTGACTTTGGTATACTTTTGAACATGAGGAAAGTGTTCATTCGGTGGTAGCATGGTTAACATTTTTTTCGGTCTCACAACCGCAGGGAAAGAAACTTTTGATTTGTTCAGCAAGTCCAAAAAAATCTCGGCTCTACTAAACATTTCGTGATTTCCAGTTTTCTGATCAATTTAGTTTCGTGTCTATCGGTCAGTCTGTGGTCTCTTTCTTTAACAGACATCACTTGCAAAGTAATCAATGCTTCCGAAATTCAGAAATATGAAGTTGACGCACTATCAGAGGCTGCAGCAGCGCTTTCCAACATACAGCGAAATCAAATAAAGGTGATTGGGCGTGGTAAAAGACATGGTAGATCAGCAGCAAGGATCTGATACGTCCGGGCTACCATTGTTCATTCTGGATTGGATGACCTCCTGAGACCTGACAGAAGGAACATTTATCTGGTCTGGCAGTACCATCGATTGAAGCAGTAAAATATTTTTCCAAATATGAATTGTTAATGCAGCAAGTCCAAAAAAAGGTCGGCCTTTTAAAACATTTGCTAATTTGGAGCTTTCCGAACAATTTCAATTTCGTGTCTGTCGGTCAGTCTATGGTCAATTTTAACTTGCATAATTTTGATGACATTTTTCAGTGTCAGTTCAGGTCATCCTCTACTTATTAAACAGATTTAGCTCGAATTTTGAAGGTAGGTTGTGAATTGCCCAAAACAACTGCTCATTGATTCAATCACTATTCAACATAAACAGCCTAGTGTCTTTTACCAATATGACTGTATATTGGTTGAATTCATAGTACTGTCTTGCACGCATCTAATTTCATTGAATCAGACGTGTGATCGTCACGCTCTAGTTAGGCCCTTTTAGCACTGATGAAAGCTGATTTCCGATACTTTTGCTATGAAAACTGATTTTCTTTGTGGAAATTTGACTGTAGAAGTATGGGTTTGGTACAATGATGTACCTTGGAATCGAGGAAAACTCAACGTAGTGTCCCAAAAAACGAACCAAAGGCGCCCATCACGACATTCATCGTTTGGAAAGACCCTAAACGGTTGAACTTGAAACTGTCAGTATAATGTTGAAACCCCAGATTGAGACACGCGGATACCCTCCATTATACGGTTTTTTCTTCATTCAACTGTAACTTATATTTTTTGCGTACGAGAAGTTTCCTTTCTGAACCCTCCCCATAAACCAATTTTAATTCGTCTCCAAGGGCGTCCACTAAACGCAGCGCATCTGAAATTCAACGAGCCATCATTTTGTAGCTACTTAGCTCTTCGTGTCTTCTGTCTGAAGACTACCGCTACCGCCCAGCCCAAATTCTAAGTTATGATCATCCAGGCGGACGAGTACAGGTCTTTCCAGCTCATTCCATCCCATGAAACTTCTTTATGGTCTTGCACTCTGGAAGTAAACCAGATGTTTTCAGAGATGTTTTCAACGATTGGACCGGAAAAAGGAAGTTGAGGACTCGACTAGTACGATCAATCAAGGCTTTATTCGTGGAGTGGGAAGTTTGTTTTATCTGGTACTTAACTTGGTTAATGGTGCCCATAGTAGGCTACTCTTATACATTTAGCCGATTACTGGATGTATCTGACGTTTGAGGGATCATCTCACAATCCAAGTACTCATCGTTTATGGAGTTGCTAAAACATGAACAGTAATACGCATGGATTTCCTATCATAATTATCACATACAAAGTAAGAGTTTATTGTGATGTATACCAGTCTTTATCATAAACTGTTTTGGGGTATTGTGTAATACATTTTTAAGAATTGCTGTAGTACGAGTACATGGTCTAAGAATATCAATAAAACTATTCTAACAAAGGTAAAATAAAAGTGTACCATTTTCAAGGTTTATTTTTTTTCCATAAATTTGTTGTAACAATACGGTATAAATATTCCACGATCAACAAGGATGCTGCCTACCTTTCGTTCTTGAAGCCACGACATCAAGTTCGTGACCGTAGATAAGAGATCGCATCGTGTTGTTTCCCTTCTCAAATCCCCCTTCCCTTTGCTTCCTTATCCCAACATCGAAACTTCCTCATCTACTGATTTCTTTAGCTTTCTTGAACTCCGAAACATCAATCAGTTTTTGTGGTTATTTTTGGTTTATTATTTTCAATAATGAACCTTTGGAATCGACCAAGAAATTTTTTTTTTAACACCCCCTCAAAATTTGATGGTTTACGTTTCAAGGTACGTAGAATCCAAAAATCGAATAAAAATTTGGCCGTCCGTCCGCCGTCCACCGTACGCCGCACAGTGGGGCCAAATGGCCAAAAAGCGGAAAAAAGTCATTATCTTTTGAACGAATTACTGTATCGTCTTGGGAATGGTTTCATTCAATTCCGAATACGAAAATACATTAGAAAAATATGTTTTCTGACGTTTAAATTTATTATTTTAGTACTAAATCTTGAATTTTGAAAAAAATAATGTTACTCAAAGTGGAAAAGCGTGTGAAAAAAACAGAAAAGCGGTTTTACAGGCGATGGGTGTGTGTTATTTTGTTTTTTTCTTCGTTTTAAAGGTTTTAGGATACGATAAAGATGATTGAATTGAGGTTTCTTTATATGTGTATGTAAATATATATATGTAAATTATATATGTGTAAATATATATTTATATATTTAACGTTGACAAAATTTTGAGTGATAAAAACCTCTGAAAATTGGATAGTAAGCGATCGAATATTGGAACGAATCCAAATTAAATGTTTGCTAAATCCGAGAAATAAGAGATTTTCAACGATGACATGTTCTCGGTATGTCACGACAGTACGAACTGACCACACTACTGCGAATGACAATCCGAAGAACCTGGTTTGTTCAAACAGAACCTTGTTGACAATTAGCAGAAATATTTTACGAAAACGTCGCTATTTACATCATTCTGTTTTCCAATAAAAAAAAACAAAATATGGGTGTGGCACATAGCTTCCCAGTATCCATAACCCGATTGCATAGATGATCCGACCAATGTAGCCATAACTTGACTCCGTTACTCTGTGATTGTAGCTAACAGCCCACATAGGGGACGTTCTACATGTCAACATTCACAATCCCTGGAAATTTTATCGATTTCGAGAGGAAAATGTAGAAGTTACAACCTTTAGAAGGGTTTTACTCTGAAGCTGCGGTGACGGCAGAGACGGCGTTCTTGGTGTACCTTTAATCACATTTTAACCCACTACATCTAAATTCGGTGAAATACGGCTATGAAATTTTTACAGCTTCTTGATAATGGTCAGATTCTCAAGAAAAAAAAAAATGAGCCAAACCGAAGGAAGGCGAAGCTCGGTTTTCCACTCCTCTAAAGTTGTATTTCGCTATAAAAACCCAAATCTGGAGCTAATGTTCAAGCTAAAATGTTATGAAAAAATGATTAGTATTTTTTAGAGATACTACATATATATATATCCAACATTATATAATTTTATTTTAATTTTTTAAACACATAGAACGTGTTAGGAAATTTTCAAATTCTACTCTCAAAGTGCTTAAAATCTCGAAATATCAGGTTTGAGCCCCCATTTAGCAGTGAAAACAATTTTTAAACATTGAAGGTCCTTCACACCCTGATTCTACAGGTAATAGACTTTGAGAAAACCACATTACATTTCTTTTTTAGTCACTTTGCAAAAATGGAGTTTTTTCCACTCCGGCCCCACAGTGCGTCGTACGCCGTACGCGGCACTTTTGCCACTTAGCATTGACCGATTTTGATGAAATTTGGTATGTAGGCTCCATTTAGGGTCTAGTTGTGCCCCGAAGATTTTGGTTGATGTAGGTCACTTCTAAGGGTTCCAAAATCAATTTTGAAATTTTGAAAACGCCCTAACTAAAAAAATTTTGATATAAAGGTATTGTTTTTCCTTCAATTTAAGATCCTATAGAATTGTTGGAATTTTTTGAGAGCACCCGGAGATCTGTAGGACAAACCATTCGCTCACTACGAGAATTTAAAGTTTGAACGTACGATAAATCAGAAACACGAGTGTGAATCGCAAAAGAGGCTTAATCTCCGTTCAAATTTTAGCTAACCGAAATGCGATCGATTTTTCTTCATGTTGGATGGCTGGTGGCTTTGCAGACGAGTGATCTATATAAAAATAATAAACCATTGTGTAATAATTTGCAGCGTTTTTGGGGCGGGAACATTATTCGTCGGAGAATTACAATAAGTGTGGGTAAAAAACTATGTACATAAGTCAAAAGGGTATGAGTACCGATTATTCTTAGTTATTATATTTCGGAAAATAAATTACTCAATATATTCGATTGAGAAGATGAATAATATGTCTTCACTTGTCGATTCCTAAAAAAAACTCAGATTCATCTTTTTCCTCTCTTTGAAGTGAGGACCTCATTTTCAGTTGTCTTTCAGATCTCTGTCTGTCAGAGATCACAATATTAAATACCATTGAGGGACAAACTGTGGAATTGGTCATTCTTGATGTATTTAGAAGCTCAATAGCATCAAGTCATCAGTCATAACATCGACATCATCGTTATGGAGAAAGATGTTCTCTTCAAGAAAGATGTTTTGCGCCGAAAAACTGACTTAGAGACGCCTTGAAGTTGCCGAATCACAGATCTTTGCCTTCCGAGACTTTTCTTTTCAGCTCAATCCAGTATCTCTCTTCCTGCCTCTTTTCTCAAGTTTTGAAATAGGTTTGGGAATGACTTCTTTACAGTATTGTCTTCCTTGTGGTAGATTTCTTTAATTTCACGATTCGTTCAAATCTTTGATTGGCTTCATAATACACGTGGTTTCATGCTCAGTGAGACTTTTAGCAGTTCCAGGCTTCAGATCTTCATGAAACAAATAGCCGGATGGTTTCTAATAAATGTTGTTTAGTAACACGTGCTTTTCAGAACATGAAGAAAGCGATGAAACATATTACCTAGGCATTTTTTTAAAGCTGATTCTCGTGCTACAGAGACGCAACAACGTGCTCAGGCAACCTGAGACACTTTAAGGTACAACGATTGATTTCTGCTTTGGCAACTTGCACATCTCTGGTCGTTCTTGCAAGTTCTTTCTCCAAAGTTACAGCACTAGGCTCTTCAATTTTTCCATTGAGGTAAACAGATTATGTTTCTTCGATATCTCTGCGTTTCACAAGCAGCACATCGTTTTCCATTCCTTTGACTTGGCAAAAAGTATTGAGGATATTAAGGCTAAGTGTCCCGATTTTAATAACATTTTTTTTCTCGATAGATGGCAGCACTTTCGAGGACACATTTAAGTACCTTCTCATTTATAAACAAAATGGAATATTTAAAAACTGCTTACACAGACTTATTTACAAAGTAATTACAATTTTTGTTAATTATGTTTGAAAATCTCAAAATCAATTTTGAGTAACAATAATTCAAATAAACCAGCTTAGAGGCAACATTTTGAAAAAACCGGGACACTTAGAGATGACGTTTTTGGACCACGAATATATCCTCTTCGATTAAAGTTGTATCTTTCAACGTCATTCACTGATTTAAGTCCTACAGAAAACTTGTGATAAACGTTTTGAAGGTTTGTAGCCGCACTTAGATTATCTGTAGCAAAACCAAAAAAATGTTTTTGATTTGTTTTGTTGTACAAAGTTACAACTTATAAGCAACATTTTTCTGATACATAGTTGATGTGCTTTAAGAAGACTAAGATACTTCATTTCTTCTTATTGTCCTGAAATTTGCACTTCATGATACTTAGTTTCCTTGAGTCTTCTAAGCACATCATCTGTGTTGAGAAGCTGGACGACATCCTCATTTACATGATCTTGGAGCCTCAAAAGGTGATTCATGGCTTCGCTGAGACAGATTCAATCTGCAGCTCGTAGTGAAGTCTGTCATTGCTAAAGTACCTGTATGCATCAACGCAGCATCGCAGGACATAATTCCGGAAGCGCTGAATGATGTATCGGTTGCTCTGGGCCGTGCACCCCCACAGTTGCGCACCGTAAGTCCAGACAGGCTTTGGGACTAGCTTGTACAGTCCCAACAACAGTACATGAGCTTATTGTGGACAGACAATTTTGACCGTCGGCCCATCACCCAGTACATTTTCCTGAATTAAATCAAAAGCTCAGCATTTTTCTTCTTGACGTGGGACTTCCACGTTCGTTTGGAATCCAGCTTCATTCCAAGGTATTTCGCTTCATTGGCATGCGGTATCACCTTGTTATCAAGCAAGACTGGCAAGCAGTTGATCCTTTTATTCGTGAAATCAACATGCACTGACTTGTCTCATTCATTTTAACTCTCCATCTCATTGTTCAATAATGAATGCGGGAGATGAACAATTTAGCTACAAAACCAACATGCTGAAAGTACTTTGTAAATGCGGTACTTCCGTCACGGTGACGGTTCAGCAATGGGGTGCCGATGCCAGCGTTTGTAAGTAAGTAGATTATAAGAACCCTTCAAGGAGCAAAATACTCAATCTGCATTGAACATGGAAGTATCATGTTTTGAAGTAGCTATCGCCTCGACCGAGGCTCTCCTTGTTTCTTGATCCTCACTAATAATTCTTCTCCCCGGGCAATTTTTTATTCAAATGACTCGCTCTTCGAAGTGGCGAGCGAGGTAAGGATAATGGATTATGAATTTTCAATGAGGTTTTGAGGCTGCTCTATTAGGAAAAGATTTTTCGAGATCGGTGCAGTTTGTTTCCATTTAACGGGAATAGAGGGGAGGTCCCTAACGTACGATGCGGAAAGGCGCACTGTTTAGCTGGAAACGACAAATTACCTTTCGATGACCTTCCGCGTGGTATCTGTTCCAGATTATACGGTCCTGGGAAGATTATAGATCATGAAATGATCGATTGCAGACAGGAATCGTGTAACTTGTGGCGTGTATGTTTTTCATGACAGGACGGTCGGTAATTCTTGCATGTTCCAACTATTCCATGTCCAGGATTATGGAAATAGGTTCCCTTCAACTCACTTTGTGTCTGAAGATGATAGAGATCATCACTGATTAACTGTGGAGATGAAGTAGGAATGCTTCAAAACCGCCATAGTATTTCCAAATTTACTACTACAAGAAATTAATTTATTGTTTTCACTTATGAGAAAGAGAGAAACAAAAGCCTCCGTTTCGTGTATGTTTATCTCTCAGTCTGTCTGTATGACCGAAAATCCTTGTAATCGTTGAAAATATACAACATTTCTATGAAATGTTTAGGAATTGCCCGATTGGATCCATGATGGTATACATCTCTTTCTCTAACTTTTAGCAGTTTTGCGAGCTGCTAAGCGAACGCGAGGACGTAATAGTGACCACGAAATCCCCATAATAACCTCCTCCGAGAGTAACAGGGGATGTCCTGTCTTCAGTCCTTAACTGTCCGTTCATCTTCTGGTAAGTGAACTCTTCATTAAATTTGCGGTTTTTCTTGATACCCAAAATCTACCAACATTTCGTTTGAAACATACTTCAGATACTTCATCTATACAAACCAAACTCCGATCTGTTCTGTTATTGAACGATTCCCAATTCATATCTGTTATAAACTTCCCCTATAACACTGTAAATTCATAACTCAATTTTGTAAAAATATGTTTCTAATTAACCGACCAAAGCAGAAGGTCAAAGACCCAGGTTTTTCCAGTGACCTAAGGGGCTTCCTCAGCGGTCAGGGAATTTCCCTAGGGCCCAGGAAGGGGAAGCACTAACTCCTTTATAAGCCCAACCATACAGTAGCTCGATACACACCTGACCTCCTGTCTTGATCACCTTCATCTCAAACCTTGCTTTCTGCTTTAAAACCCCTAAAAATCTGTGCTTATTGAGTGTAGCTGTTTTCCTGTTCTGCAGGAAGTATTCGTCTGCTCAGAGCCAATTTTTTTTTCCTTTACAAGAAAAGTATTTGCTCCTGATAAAATTAGTGGTGAAGCTGTTTCTCCCCTTCAGGTAGAGCACTTGCTCCCACAAGGTAGTGTAACTGCAGTGTAGCCGAGTTCCTCTTCAGGGAATGCAAGAAGTGCTTCACTCTGCTTTCACATAGTAGTTGCAAATAGTAGCATTTAAATGTAGTTAAACAATTAAATTTATTAGAGTACTTAAAAATCAATTTAGGAATTTAAGTAGTTATAGTTCAGTTTAGGGACCAAAACTCATAACACTATCTATAGATTTTACTTAATTAATAATATCAGTTCATATTATGAATAATTGGGTAAAAATGCGAGCAGGTTTTTCCTTTGAAATAATTCCAACTCTCACAGTAGCAGAGCGTGGCTTTGGCCCTCGGACCTCTGGGTTATGGCCCTGCACATTTTCACTACGCATACATCTCATGTCTCACCGCTAATTTGTAATATATTTTTGATGTACCTAAAAATACGATAGTCCTGTGTCTGATTCAGAAGCGTTATGAAGTGTCAACATCCAAACAAGATAATAATGGTCGTTTGTTACTGGCTTAATTATTAAGTAACTGGTCGAGTACCCCTCATAAGAACTACCGGGAACAATAATCTCTCCGATCTTATTTGTTTGTTCTTCTTAACCTTCAGTTTTGAATTTCAAATCTCGATCGGTCGTAAAACCGAATCGCCCTTGGCGGGGCGACCGGAATTGAAGTGGTTATTTACACGAGGCATAATTTGCTGAGAAGTGCAGAAGCCATATTGAGAGGATATCTGATAGGTTACAACTTTTCTGTTCCGTTTTATCATGGATTTTTGGATATGCAATAGGGATCGTATACATTAGGAGCAATAAGAGACTCAAAATAATTAGCTGGGTACGTACGTCCATATTCACCGGTACAAATATGTAAATGAAAATCATTAAACCTAATTTCTACAAGAGGGTTCATTTACAAAGAATGATTGAAATTTAGGTGCCTAGCAAATAAAATTCCTAGGTCAACTTGAAAATATGCAATTATATACAACCTTTAAACATTTTTGCATAGTATACCTGTATGAGTAGGATCTACATGTACGAATATGATGATTTATGAGATGGTATGAGCATGACGATGTAAAAATAAGAAATCAAATTAAAAAAAACCAGATAAAAGCGAATTAATTAAAAGTACAACAAGCAACTTTTTAGGATCGAACAAACGGAGTGAATTGCAACAATGTTTGGCAAGGGATAGATCTGGTCATCAGTTATAAGTAGGGCTCGGCATTTTGCATATTTGAATATTTTTTTTGCGATATGCCCAAGCTGTAAGGAGCCCAAATATGCCATATTCAAGCCATTTGGTCGCTCCAAATTTAAATTTATCGTGCATATAATTGCATATATTCGCAGTTTTTGGTATAAGTGCATATAATGGGCATTTCTTGACAAAAGCCATATTTTCCAGTTTTGTCAGCTATTTCCTCTAATGAGGAGGCGTTATCATGGCCCGGAAAAACAAGTGAAACCGTTCGAGAAAAATTAGAGTGTGTACTCAAACGAAATCCTGGCTGGAAAACTGTCGTTGTGTTGGCGAAAGTGTTGGAAGGCGACTCGGCCAACACCAGCCATACACTCCTCAAGAAGTGGCGTCTTTCAAATATCTACCAATTGTTTCAGCAGATGTGGAGCGGTCATTTTCCCGTTTGAAACTATTATTGCACGATTTGAGAAAATCTTTTACAACTGAAAATTTGGAAAAGCACTTGGTAGTACAAGCTAACATATTTTAACAATTAAATGTTTTGTCTAAAAACTGAGTAAAACTATTGTAAAAATTGTATAAAATGATTTTGTATAAAAATGTACATACAAAAAAATTGAATAAATACAAGTAACTATGTACTGAAAAGACTTTGTTTCCCACTTATTATTCAATTGTTCAACTATCTTGCGCATATTTTGAAGGCATATTTTCGGATTTTTTCGCGCATATGTACAAATGCATATATTGGGCATCTACGTGCATATTTTGAGATTTTATTTCGCATTTATTGCCGAGCTCTAGTTATAAGTATCGGCTGACTAATATCTCAGAATATGTTTAAAAATGTGCTCAGGCATGGCTTGAAATTGCTTAGTAAAAATATATTTACGAGTATGCTCATATTTCGTATGCTGTATCAATCACCTACTGCTAAACCTGAATACCGAAACGAAGTGAGTAAATATTTCGGAAGGAATGGAAAAAAAGTGTAAGTACCTACTTTAATATCTAGATGAGCAATTTTTCTGTGGTGGAGGTAGGCGAGCCCCTCGACGACATCTTGAACGTACTTAACGACGTCTTTTTCAAAAGGTACTAAATTGTCGTCGATTAACGTCTGCATATCACCACCAGGAGCGCTGTAAACATCCAGAGAAGATTCCATTTATTATACTTACGTTCAGAAATAACACAGTTCAGATTTAATTTTTCAAGATTTTGTATTCTCACCATCGAATATAGGGATGCTTCGTATTCGTTAATCTTAAAAAATTGGGTCCTCCAAAATCAAAATTTTACTCGCCTTCATTAAAATTTTAACCTAGTTTTTACAAATGTTTAAAATTTTTCTAAAAAACTTCAGCCAAGGTATCTTCTTTACATGCGCAATAATATGGACATATAGAATTAGTTGGTGTGAATATGCTTTTTATTGAGCAGTTTTACTCGTAAAATCCCTAATAGGAAATATGATTTTTAAGATCATGTTGCTGGTTTTTGATTTCAACAAACTGCAACATGATTGTAAGTATTTCGTGATTATGATGATTTTTAACATTTTTTCTTGAACCGTGACTGTGGTTCGGGCATGATGAAATAAATTTGCATTCTTCTAGAGCGCAATTCCAAACTAATGCTAATTTGAGCAATCAGATCGTGAGTAATTATTGCTCAAATAAAATCACGTTTTATTATGCACACATGCTGCTGTACGTTCGATGTTGTCGGAATTCAAAGTGAGTCGAGGCTAACAATAATCAACCCTAAACATGTCATCAAAATCAGACCATGATTTTGAGTAATTTTGGCAGAAAATTTGAGTGGAACTTTTGATTTTGGGTAACCTGCTGCAAGGATACAAACCTCCTTTCGAAGACGAGGAAGCAAAATGAAAAGATTAAATCTTGCCCAGGGAGTATCTAGTATTAAATCTTCTCGAGTACGTATCTATCTATGAAATTAACGTTTTAAAATGAAAGCTGACGGAAAGAAATAGTTTGAATCTGCATTAATATGACTAAGTTTCTAAAACGACTAAGTGAGAACATATTGATAGAAAAATTGAGAACTTACTATTCCATAACTATAATTAGCTCTTTTTGTGTCTGGAAGACGTCGTGGAGCTTGATAATGCGAGGGGAGGGAGAACATAGCGACAGCAGCGCGATCTCGTGGTAAATTTCTGACGTGCAATCTTCCCCGTAGCGGTAGCGGCTGGAAAATTTGGCGGCATACACTTCACCCGTTGCGATGCTTTTACACCTCCACACCGAGGCGAACATACCCCTGGAACAAAAGAGGAAATTTATATTAGCTGAATTGTGATCATGAGCCATCCCAGAATCAATGGATTTCATCAGATGAAAGGATAATTATTTCCTATTATCAATTATTGATGTGTGTATGAAGATATTTCCTCATTAGCAGCTCTGAAAGCTGAGGATCACTAAGATCATTTGATGAAAAGTACGCTTTTAATATGCACCCACGCGCTCTTATTTTTTGAATGAATACATTCGTTCTACATACATTCTATATGTAGAAATACATTCTAGAATGTATTTATGTAGATTTGATACATCTACATGTAGATTTGATTCTAAGAACGTTGACTCCAACCGCAAATTTCTTCGAAAAATAGTTTTTATTCTGCGAGTTTTCAAAGTTGCGCACATCGGTGACGTCTTACCTAGTGAGGGTCCACCTAGGTGAGGGATTAAATGACGTCACTGTTGATCGTATAATAAAAAACGCTGCAAATTATTACACAAGGGTTTATAAATTTTCTATATAGATTACTCCTCTACAAAGAACACCGCTTTGCCATTGTATTAATCATAAGTACTACTCACCTACCACATACCTACTTCACAATCAAGTTAAGATTGTGATTTAGAAAGAATACCTAAAAGCTTTACACTCAGTTCGAAGAAACAGGGAGTTGTGGATGCCTTCATTAGGAAATTTGAATACTGGTTGCTAAGGACGCAAAACTAAGCACAACTCGAAGAAACAAACAATGAATAGTATCAGTATGGTCACCTAAAATTTGAACGGAGATTAGGCCTCATATGCGATTCACACTCGTGTTTCTGATTTATTGTAATTGTTGCGGCTAATCTCCCCTCAATAAACAATCCAGCAAAGTCCAACTGATAGGACGACAGGAATCGCCGGGCCTGTGTTACATGTCTGTCCCCTCCTCAGCTCAGCTCAGTTGCCTTTCAGAGCTCGCTTGATGCTCCGCTCTCATATCTGTCTCCATCGCATTTTTTTTCTACCACGTTTCGTCGATCTCGAGGTATCCTCTTGGTAATGATCTTCGTGGCTGGTTCTTCTCGTACGTTCTCCCTGGTTGGACAAGAGATATATCCTGGACACCTACTGAACCTCCTAAATCTGTGTGAAAAGGTACGTTCCAACGGAGTACCACAAGTACCTCTATCTTTTTCCCCTTGAAGATCTCCGTTTTGACCACTTATTTTTTTGTAATTCTTCAGGAACGAGCTTCTTTCTTCGAGCTTGTCTTCAGAACACTCTTCAGCTCCGTATCCGCCGCAGAAAGGATCCAGTCTCCGGTTCTGGCAAACGAAATCATCTCCATACATGGTCAGATCCCCTCATTACCATTTTAAATTCATTTCATTTCATTTTGAGACGTCAACACCATATTCTGCCTTCAGCATTTCACCTTGTAAAGAGCTCTTTAGGAAGTTTTTCACAATTTTTCTAGGTACCATAGCACTGATACCAATAGTCTCGAAATTTCTATTAAGGAAAAACATTTTGATTTATTTTATTACCTACTTTTACAGTCCATTGAACCTAATAAAACCTCATTCGATGAATTAATTGGTTGTTTATTGCTAACACCCCTATTCACGAAACATTTTGGTCCTTCGAGCCGGATTTCATTAAAATTTGTTTCATTTCATTTCTTTCGTTTCTATTGGTATCAGTAAGCAAGACAGAAATAGTGACACATTTTTACCTACCTACAATAGGTATAGGAACTATCAGATCAATTTCTGGTTCCACATTCGAATTTGAAAATCTTATGCCTAAGTATAGCCTAAGTACAGTACTATTTTTTGAATGAGAGTCCTTAAAATTAGGTATTGATTCGCGAACGTAATCTACCAATCTCTTTAAGTACATGTAAGGTATTCTTGGCTTTCGATTAATTTGTCCTATTTCTTGATTTCGATCATTTCATTTTATTTATTTGCATACACCTATCACAAGTAGTCGAAAATAACAAAACCTGGCTTCTCTGGTTAGTCATATTTTGTTGGTTGTTGTACCTATATTTTTTCATAATGACTACCTTCGAAGCAAAAGTTAAGGCTTTGAAGAAAAAATTGGAGATGTGTTTTGAAACGATTCAATACATAAATAATCAGGGTCGAAAAGCATTGGTTGACGCTGAACAAGTTATTCTTTTTCGTGCTATGAATGATGATCTGCTTAGGTATATGAGTAAATTTGAGACAATTTGGGATGAGTTGATAGATGCATTCAAAGATGTAGATAAGTCTGAGGAGTTTCCAGCTACTGATGATAGTACCTTATTCAGTAATGTTAAGCGTTATTATTTTGAAGCTAAATCCAATCTGTTGAAATTGACTAAGTCAAATAGGGTTGAAACTCCTCCTATTCTCAATGTTAGTCAGGCTGACGTTTCAAATTCGATTGCTCATCTTCCCCCTCTACCTCTACCTAAGTTTGATGGTAAAATCATGAATTGGCCGAAATTTCGTGACGCATTCAAATCGATAGTTCATGAAGACAACGCTATATCACCGATAAGGAAATTTCATTATCTAGTTACATCCGTTAGCGGGTCGGCACATGCGATGGTCACTAAACTTCCATTGTTGGGTGAAAACTATGGGATAACTTGGACTACGCTCGAAAACGCCTACGATAGAAAGCGTTTGATTTCGTTTGCTTATCTCAACGAGCTAATGAACTTCAAGCCGCTGCAAGGAAAACCTACAGCTTCGTCGTTACAGTTTTATTTGTCCAAAGTCTGCGACAATGTGAATGCGTTCAAGTCGATGCCGATTCCTGACAGATCTGATTTCCTTCTTTTTTTCCTATCTATTCGATGTTTAGATCAGGGAACAAGAGACTTATTCGAACAACATTCGAGTAATGTTGACTTTCCTACTTTCGACAGTCTCGCCACTTTCGTTCGAAATCGTTGTGCCGCACTCCAGTTGTCACAACAAGAAATTGATTATGATTCGAACGAAACTAAGTTCAAACAATATCAAAATATTAGTACAAATAGTAAGGGTAAATTCAAATCGCCTCAGAAGACGACCCTTTATACTAGTACTAATTCAAATTCTGATTCTTCTTATCAATCGACTGCAACCACGTCTCAATCTGATTGTTTCGTGTGTGGTAAAACGCACAAATTGATTGATTGTGAAAAATTCTCCACACTCTCAAATCAACAGCGTGTACAACTCTTAAAAACTTGGAAGGGTTGTATCAATTGTCTTTCTTCAGGACATGATGTCAAATCATGTAGTTCGCAGTGGAATTGTAAATTTTGTAAGAAAAGGCATCATAGATTACTTCACTTATCTCCGAATAAGAACCCAGGTAGTAAATCCACGAGTCCTAGAGGTAAACAAGGTCAAACGTCGGAAGATGACTCCAATATCACAGATGTCGCTCTAACTACCGTTTCCAATGAAGACAAGAAAGTTCTCTTAGGAACCATAGTTGCTGAAATACAAGATTGTTTTGGTAGATTCCAATCAGTGCGCATCGTCGTAGATAGTGGGAGTCAAAACTCATTTATCACGATCAAATGCATAGATAAATTAGGATTATCAATGTCTAATAATTCTAAGAAAATATCGTGCATTGGAGGATCTTCATTTGATAAAATTTTCGGTGAAGTTTCTTGTACGATTCGTCCGACAAATCGTCGTTCTCCAAATTTTCATACCACAGTCCAAGTAGTCAAGAAAATTACTAATGATCTACCAAATTTTGTACTTTCGAAATCAATATGGAAAGAATATTCTGATTTCCGACTAGCTGATCCGAACTTCTACACTTCTCAACCTATAGATATCCTGCTAGGTTGTGATTTTGTGGCTGATATTTTTGACGGAAAAGTAATCGATTTACAAAATGGAGGTCCCAAATTATTTTCGTCATCTTTTGGCTACGTGGTTATGGGAAAGATCGAATCGCCTAATTCGTCCGGATCAATAGCTCTTTTCACCGCATCTGATGATTCTGATTTAGGAAAGGAGTTACATCGATTTTGGGAATTGGAAGAAACTAATCACATTCAGACATTCCAGAGTGATGAAGATCATGAATGTGAGAATCATTTCGTATCCACTCACAGACGAGATGAATTAGGACGATACATAGTTCGCCTTCCATTCAAGAATCAAGCACTTGAATTTGCATCTTCTTCTCATACCTGTATGAAAAGACTGATCAATTTAGAAGATAAATTGCGTCGTAATTCTTTACTACGTGATCATTACGTTTCGTTCATGACCGAATATCTAAATTTGAATCATATGAGTCTGGCTCATAGACCCTCCAAAGTTTTGATTCCGCATCATGCCATTTTTAAGGAAGATAGGTCTCAAGTAAAACTCAGAGTTGTATTCGACGCAAGTGCCAAAGCTGGCATATGTTCGTTGAATGAAAATCTTATGATCGGTCCAAAACTACAAACCGATATAAGAGACATTTTGCTACGTTTCAGAATCCATGAAGTAGTGTTCGTAGCCGACATAGTCAAAATGTACAGACAAATTTTGATAAATTCAGATGATAGGCCATATCAGCATATACTATGGCGTTTCAATCCTTCTCACTCAGTCGAAACCTATGAATTGAACACTCTCACATATGGTTTAACCCCCGCTCCATTTTTGGCAATTAGAGTATTGCATCAATTGGCGCACGATGAAGGAAGATTTTATCCTAAAGCAGCATCGATTCTAACTAGAGATACCTACATAGATGATTTGGTTACTGGTGCTAGTTCTGTCCAAGAAGCTTTAGAACTTCAACAACAATTCATCGGTTTGCTAGGCAAAGGTTGCTTCGAACTGAGCAAATGGGCTTCCAACCGAAACGAACTCCTAGATAACGTTGTTGGTAACCACGGAAATCCTCTTTCACTTTCGCAGGACCAAGAACTTCAGATCAAAATCCTAGGGCTTCAGTGGGATTCGGTTGAAGATTGTTTTTTCTACAGAATAAACCCTCCTGAGTTGAAATTTACAAAGCGTAATTTACTGTCAACTGTCGCCAAGATTTTCGATCCGATTGGGTTTTTGTCACCAGTGGTTTTGCAAGCCAAAGCTTTCATTCAAGATGCCTGGAAAGCTAATGTGGATTGGGATGAACTTATTCCAGAATCTCTACAAAATTCATGGAAACAGTTTGTGAACGAATTACCTTTACTTAGCAAAATAAAAATTCCTCGTCATGTATTTTCAAATGAATCGAGAAAATACCACTTGGTTGGCTTTAGTGATGCTTCCATTAAAGGCTACAGTGCAACGATCTACATCCGAACCATTTGTGCAAACAACATAATGTCGCATCTCTTGATTGCGCGTACAAAACTTGCTCCAGTAAAGACGATATCCATACCTCGACTTGAACATACACTTGAACATACGCATCGCTTGGTAATTTCCTGGAAATGTTACCATCTCCAATAATATCACCATGTTTCTTTACAGATTCTACTATAGTTCTAGGATGGTTAAACACACCGTCCTACAAACTAAAAACTTTTGTGGCTAATAGAGTTAGCGAGATCGTAGAACTCACTTCATCTTCTCATTGGCGTCACGTTTCTTCCGAAGATAATGCCAGTGATTCTAGCTCTAGAGGTATGATGCCCTCAGAAATTTTAGATCATTCCATCTGGTGGAATGGGCCTAAATGGCTAACAACGTCCATGAATACATGGCCAGAGTCTTCAGCATTCATATCGCTTGACTTACCTGAGTTGAAGACACCTGAAGGTTGCACCTTAGCATCTACTTCAACTGAACCACTCGGATGGATGTCTCGCTTTTCATCATTCGTTCAACTTATAAGATTCATCGGAACGTTACGTCGATTCATTCGAAATTCTCATAATAAAACGGATAAAATCTACGGACCTTTGAGTTTGAACGAATTCAAACAAGCTGTAGATTCTTGTGTAAGGGTAGTACAGCAACACCTTTTCTTTGATGGTAGTCCGATGAAGTCGAGTTCATCGCCAGTCTTCAAGCGACTTCATAAGTTGGCTCCGTTCATTGATTCAAATGAAATCCTCAGGGTGGGCGGTAGGCTTACCAAATCATCGATTTCATTTGCTGCAAAACATCCTATTATTTTGCCGAATAATTGTCATTTTACTACAATCATGGTAGACTATTATCACAAATTATATTTACACCCAGGTCCAAATTTACTTCAAGCGCTCATTCAGTTGAAATATTGGGTGCTTTCTCTCCGTCGTCTAGTTAGACAACGTACGTTTCTTTGCATAACATGTTTTAAGATGAGGAAGAGAACTATTGCTGCTGAGAAGGATGCTCCTACAATGGGAACTCTTCCCGAATACAGAGTAAATGGTGGTAGAGCGTTTCAGCACGTTGGTGTTGATTTCGCAGGGCCCCTGCAGATGAGGGACTCGCTCAGAAGAAAGGCTCCCATCAGTAAAGTTTACGTGTGTGTTTTCGTTTGTATGCAAACCAAGGCGCTTCATCTAGAAGCAGTGACTAGTTTGTCCACAGATGCATTTCTTTCTTGTTTGTCCCGGTTCACGAGTAGAAGAGGCCTACCAGAGGCAATTTATAGTGACCGTGGATCCAATTTTATTGGAGCAAGGAAACACCTCAAAGAGATGTATTCTTGGTTTGACGAACAACGAACTAAAGATAAAATCCTTGAACTTTGCGTCAATCGTAACATACAGTGGCATTTCAACCCCCCAAGTAGTCCACACATGGGTGGATTATGGGAAGCTGGTGTAAAGAGCATGAAACACCACCTAATCTCCGTTGCAGGCGAAACACCGTTGACATTTGAAGAGCTAACTACCCTATTGACTAAAATCGAAGCGATACTGAATTCGAGACCTTTGTGCCCTCTCTCGTCCAGCCCTCAAGAAACCGAATATTTGTCTCCAGGACACTTCTTGATTGGAGGAAATCTCTTGGAAAATCCAGTTCCGACTTTGTTGGATGTAGCTGACCAGCGTCTTGATCGATGGCAGCTCGTGAGAAAGATGTACGAGCACCTATGGAAAAGATGGCACGTAGAATACCTGTCTACTCTTCAATCGAGAGTCAAGTGGACCAAGCCATCTGAAAATCTCAAAGTTGGAGATCTCGTTCTGGTACGAGACCAACGTTTTCCAGTTCTTCAGTGGCCTCTGGCGAAGGTGATAGCTACGCATCCTGGAAGTGATGGCGTGGTGAGATCAGTGACCATCCAGACTCAGTCTTCGTCTCACCAACGTCCAGTTGTCAAGCTCGTCAAACTTCTACCCCTCACAGTACCAGCATTCCCAGACAAGTCTTAATTTTTTCCAAAATTGGTGGGCGGTATGTTGCGGCTAATCTCCCCTCAATAAACAATCCAGCAAAGTCCAACTGATAGGACGACAGGAATCACCGGGCCTGTGTTACATGTCTGTCCCCTCCTCAGCTCAGCTCAGTTGCCTTTCAGAGCTCGCTTGATGCTCCGCTCTCATATCTGTCTCCATCGCATTTTTTTTCTACCACGTTTCGTCGATCTCGAGGTATCCTCTTGGTAATGATCTTCGTGGCTGGTTCTTCTCGTACGTTCTCCCTGGTTGGACAAGAGATATATCCTGGACACCTACTGAACCTCCTAAATCTGTGTGAAAAGGTACGTTCCAACGGAGTACCACAAGTACCCTTTTTCCCCTTGAAGATCTCCGTTTTGACCACTTATTTTTTTGTAATCCTTCAGGAACGAGCTTCTTTCTTCGAGCTTGTCTTCAGAACACTCTTCAGCTCCGTATCCGCCGCAGAAAGGATCCAGTCTCCGGTTCTGGCAAACGAAATCATCTCCATACATGGTCAGATCCCCTCATTACCATTTTAAATTCATTTCATTTCATTTTGAGACGTCAACACCATATTCTGCCTTCAGCATTTCACCTTGTAAAGAGCTCTTTAGGAAGTTTTTCACAATTTTTCTAGGTACCATAGCACTGATACCAATAGTCTCGAAATTTCTATTAAGGAAAAACATTTTGATTTATTTTATTACCTATTTTTACAGTCCATTGAACCTAATAAAACCTCATTCGATGAATTAATTGGTTGTTTATTGCTAACACCCCTATTCACGAAACAGTAATTCCTACCCAGCTATCATAGGGAGCAAAAGGTTGGTACCACAGAGCTCTGGGTGGTCTCATTCGATTCTAAAAATGCAATACAATTTTAAATTGATGAAAATGCAATACATTTATAAAATAATAAACGTTTTTGAGCTAGGGGATTTTCAAAATTTCAACCCTTATTTTTCAACCCTTAGAAGTGACTGACATCAACCAAAAGCTTCGGGGCACAACTAGACCCCAAATGGAGTCCATATACACCAAAATCGCAGAATAGAAACTTCGACAAAATTTCACTTCTGTTTAGAGCTAACTAACCTCCTGATTAAGTAAGTAAATACAAAACATCTGTTAGCAGAAACTTTGATTCTCTCCGCTCGTTTCAGGTTATCCCTTTTCCATTCAGTTGCTCCACAAAACTACCCATTTATTCATTTCTGTCTCTTAGTTGATTACTTTTCGTCAATTGGGTGGTGATTGGTTCCATTCATTTTCGACGAAATTGGTCAGCGTTCCAATATCTATGATCTATGATGAATTGGTCGACGTTTGGCCTGTTTAATTTTATTTCATCTAATCCTGACGAAATTTATTCAATAGGTAATCAAGATACAGCTCATTCCCAAGATAACTAAAATTTGTAATAATTTTGAACGCCAAAAATGAATTTCAGACTAGTATTAATCTTTGAAGAAACATTCGGGCTCTCACTAGCTCCATCAAAGGAGCCAACTTGTAGGTTAGTCGACAAAACTGTCGAAAGCTTAAAATCCAGGTTATAACGTGAATAACCAGGTATGAAAGGGTACTTAGCCATGAACATTATAATCTCAATATTGACTATGGAAACGGGTGGCGGTGCGTTCAAAGCACACAGGGAAAAGTGTCTGTCAGCTTAAATCATGAAAGATGGTAACTACAGACTCCCTGAATACCCTCTAAGCCCCGTCTTATCGTTCAATATTGGGTATAGAAATTTATTGCTCAGCAGATCCAAGTTCAATACAAGCTCATCTATTCAGAGATGAGAGTAAACGGATAATGACGCATACTTTCACAGGTCATGGTAGTAATTTTGAACATCTGCGACCACGTTCTTTGAGACGGCGAAAACTTATTGGAAGGATGTCAGGTCAGCAAGTGAGCTATTAGGCCAACTTCTCTTCTCTTCATCAGAGTAGGACACCGCCTCCTGGTCCCAGAACTCAAATTGATCACTCTTTTGATGTTAACCCAAAAGTTTCATCGCTTCTGGACCATTGCTCATACGCAAAAATTCATCAAAACTTGTTCCTTCTTTGACGGCAGATCAACAAAGTTGGTGAAAGCTTAGTAATTATTTTTCTCCCGAAATAAAATTTCAACTTGTACCTGCCTATTTTATTCTAATTTGAACTGCGTATTCACTATTCATTTAAGACCGACAATGTAATTTTACAATTTGATAAATTCAAACAAATGGATAAATTAAATATGAAATGAGCTGTTTTCATTCAAGATCGAAGGAAACCTACTAGGAGTTATGGTGACGGAGTGACACCTCTTCCTGTGGAACTGTGGGCTAATCGATCAATTCATCACACGGAGTAGCCTCAGAGATAAGCCCCAAAGGGAAATAAGGCCGCTTAATACCAACAAGGCTCAACAGGTGAGTGGTTAAAACGGGTGATAAGGAAAAAAATGCGCCATCACTTCTACATAGGTCAAAGCTATTTATTTCGAAATAAGGCCTAAAGGAGGGATGCCTAACTAACTATGCTAACTAGGGGGTAGCGACAAGTCAATCCATCAGCTGTCCAGCGGGCCGATCTCGAGGCTCGGATGATAAGTCACGTTTGTCAGGAAGCCGGATGAAATTCCGAAACAAGGAGAAAAGAGGAGACAAGTGGAGCTAGAGCTTTTGTAGAAATGGAGGTGTGTTTTTCTTGAAACCTACAGAAATTGTGCTGGTTTTCTGAAGTGGATCTTCTTGGTATAGAACAAAGAGTCAAGAAGAATATTTAATCTAAAATACCTCTTGATTTTATGTGTGTACCGACCTTACAACAAGTTCATCTTCCTTTAGTGATTACCTTTTATTTGGTATCGGAACTCAGTCGAATATTCATGCAAATTGTACTAGAACTCTGTTTACATCGATAAGGAAAGATGAAAAAGGTATCGTTTGACCATTTCTTTTCTGTCTACCTACAAAGTAATGGATTTTGATAGATTTGAATTGAGTTTAAGTGATTGCCGATCATCGAACTGATTTGAGTATCTATGAAAATAAAAGTAAGGCTCCTATTATAATGACAGAACGTAAGAGGTCTACCTGGACTTTTTGAAATCAATTAGTTTGCCAGTACCATCCTACAAAATTGAGTTGGACTTATGTGGTTTCTGTATTGATATAGTTTGAGGCTACTGCCGTGACAGTAAATGTTGACAAAGACACTAAAATAAGAATTCCTGATGATTCCAACCTATTCATGGAAGAGGCAACCAATTCACTTCACTTATATAAATTTTGCTGAGTTTCCCAAGGAGTGAAAATAGTTACGTCTCAAAAATGCAAGGAAAATTGACTTTTAATTGGATACCTACTAATAAGGTATAAGGTTCTGTCTCGAAAAAAATATCTGACATCATCATATACAGTGTTGAAAGTTGCACGATCCGTAGCTCTTAAAAATGTCTTATAGTTGGAACTAATTTAAAAATTCGTATTAATCCATTTCAAGCCAAGGGTAGACATAACTGAATAATGAGGAGAGGAGGATGAACTGTTTTACAGAATGCCGGCCTAAATAAAGCATCATTTGCTCACCAATCGAGAGCAAACAACGCTGCAAATTATTACAGAAAGGTTTATTATTTTCCTATATAGATCACTCGTCTGCAAATAACACGGCTTTGACATTGTCACCGTTTACCAACCATACATACTACCTACCTACCACATACTACTTCACAATCAATTTTATTTGGAAGAAGTCAACGCTCCACACTCAGTTCGAAAAAACGGAGTTGAGGTTGCCTTAATTATTAGGAGATTCGATTACTGGTTGCTAAGGACGGAAAACTGAATACAACTCGAAGAAACGAACAGCGATCGTATTTTGGTCAGCTAAAATTTGAACGGAGATTGCGACTCTTTTGCGATTCACACTCGTATTTCTGATTTATCGTAAGTCCGATTACGTTGGGAGCGAGCAGTTTGTCCTACAGAGCTCCGGGTGGTCTCAAAAAATTCTAAAAATTCAATACTATTTAAAATTGATAAAAAAAAAAAACCTTTATTTCTAAAGTCTATTTATGGACCGGAATCTGTTTCAACTCATCGGCCAGAACGCTCTGTCGCCCAGAATTGAATTTGAGCCACCATAATCATGCTTTCGGCCTAAAGGCCTCCTTTTCAAAAAATTTCCAAAATCGCATTGAGCTCCCGAACGTCAAAGAAAATTTTTTCTAAAAAGTTTAGGCACAGCATGAACGAGAATAAATTCCTCTGCTAAGATTTTCCACTATTTTCAATATTTAAAAGAATCATAAATATGACGATGTGAAAACGCATCAGTGGCCGGAAATGGATTAATTTATTGCTAGCACTTCAAATTGTTTTGGTTCAATTTTAGATGCTAACATACCAAAAAGTCCATTAAATCTACCAAAAAATTGCATGTAAAAAATTTGTTGGGCACTCAAAAATTAGTATGATGGTGTACGACTGGAACACCCCATCGGCAACGGTCGTGTCGTTCAACGTGGGAGGATTCAGGTTCGACTCCACCTTTTCCGCATAATATAAAACAAGTAGGCCAAGCTCTGGCACGGCGCAAGCCCCGCGACTCAAATTACCAGCCGATAAGATGTAGATGTTGATCGTATCCATTGTACCTACATCTAGTTTGACGTCGTTAGCAGCTCATTACCAGTCTAATGAGAGGCGGGCAATGTTACAAAGTCGGGCTATTATAGAAAATTTAGCTTCGGGCAATATGGATAATATCTATACTGAGTGACTCGAACTCGTGATTCTCAATCGCGTGTTTTGTTATTATTTCGTTGTGTATTCGTGATCAAGAATTGAGTATAATTATTCTTACTGTGATGTTATCACTACACTGTGAGTATACACGTGATGAATAGATGAAAGAGTGGGGAATTTTCGCGCTTTTTCTTCCCTTATTTGACCCATTATGTTGCACATTTTTTGAAAACTCTCCGTTTGAACTACAATTTTGAAAAATAAAAAACGTGGCAAAAATTTCTCATTTTATATTTCCAATAAATTATTTCTAGGTATGTTATGCCCAAAAATACCTTCAGAGAACGGGGAGCAACTTTAGCACTTCCGGCAGGTCGGACTTTTACACTTCGCAGGTAGGTTGATAACCACTGCACTCCCACAAAATATAATGTCATTATTTCCTGGATAAAGTGATGTGTTGCACTGGGTGGCAATTTCATCATGTTCAATCATGACTTCACCACACCACCAAGGAAAATAGGTCTCAAGTTGTCGGTTTTGGGTGCAATTGAAAAGTTCCATTCTAGCATTCGCTATGAGTAAATGAGCTAATTTTCCAGGAAATTTTTCAATT
Organism: Apolygus lucorum; assembly: GCA_009739505.2. NCBI lineage: Eukaryota > Metazoa > Arthropoda > Insecta > Hemiptera > Miridae > Apolygus > Apolygus lucorum. The sequence goes on from CM019180.2 coordinate 12,700,828, forward strand.
GATTTTCAAAAAAATTTGTGAATCACTCCGAATACAAAATATAATTTCCGCTTTAACAAAAAAACCCTAAAACACAAGTTTTTGGAGATTTTGGCATTTTTTTCAAATTGTTGACCCCTCTTTGGTGGTTTGACGGTGTTTCATCGTTTTTCATAAAGGACCATCATATATTTTTATCAAGATGTTTAAAATCATTTCTATTTTATTAGAGTAGACCTACCTACTTGCAATAGTATAAGCCCTGGGTTACGCTAATAGCTCACATCAGGAATGCAGTGGCACTGACGATTCGAGAAGTATTGTGGTATCGGGAGTGTTGTGGCCTCGGACGCTTGGAGAGTGCAATGGTATCTTTTTTGGGCTATGGAATGCAATGGTAGAGAACGTGACCTCTGAAGATCAGGGCGACTCCGACGGCGGTTCAACGGTGATGTCGGCATCCTTAGTTTATCCCCAAATCCCCTAGATGGTGCTGTAAATAAATCTCTTTACAACAATAATGTGACGGCCTCTGGATATAGAGAGACTGAACAAGATGAGCTATCGATCGTATCATAGCTAACTTCTTCTCATCCCCCTCCTTTCTTGCTTCTGTCCAGTTTATACAAAAGCTCTGATATAAGCCGGGCAACTTTCAACTCAGCATTACTCGTTAAAATAATTATTTATCTAGTTCTGTAGATTTCCTGCAGATTTAATGGGTATTTTATAAGCTGAATGACGGGACCCAAGAATGAAGGCCTCTTTTGTATGTAAAATGTTGTAACAGTACACAAGGTCGTACAAATGAACATGAAGTTCTACCTGGGCACAAGCTCTGATCCTACAGCCAGTGTTGTTGCTTGTCTAATCTGAGAACTATCAATATCTAATCGTGAGGAATAATAATATGTTCGAGGGAATTCGTCTGTGGAATAGGCCTTTAAAATCTTTCATTTACGCTGAATGATTCTATACACTCATGTTATTTTATGTGTTACCTGTCGTGACAATCTGTTTTTATTGCAACCATAGCATTAATGTCCGTAGCGGTCTTTAATCCTAGATTTGATTTGTCCTAGTCAGTCTAGCTACAACCTTTATTTAACAGCACTTACCATGTGGTATACAATTTTCTTGCATTATTTCTTCTTAATACAACCATTTAAGTTCATAATATTCTGATACACTGGCAAATACGAGTTTAAAACTGCCTTCAATAATTTATTTCATTGTAAGTACCGCGAAGTCTGGACCACACACGTTGTTTCTAAAAGAGAAGGAAAATGTAACTCTTACAATCAATAATTTTAGTGTTTTATATTTTAATCAAATGCAAATAATAGCAGTAAAATCTGAGCAGGGTCGCGGAAAACGTGAGCGACATGCGGTGGTACTCAGGCAACGCTTGTTGGAAACTGAACTGGACAGAAGTGGCCAGTAAAAGTCAGGAAATGGTACGAGAAGCCGATAGATTTACGGTATTGCTGGGTGCTGGAACCAACTCGTTCGTCTAGTCTCGCCTGGTTCTGGAGTCTACACACTATAATAGTTCTAGGAGAGGCAAGTTCAGTCTATCCATATATCATGGGATTTCGTCGAAAGAACGGATTTTACTTTTTGTGTGATATTTATGCATCAAAACTGGAATGAGTCGAGTTTCATTCCTCAAATTTGATGTTTTACGTTTTAAAGTACGAAGAATCCCAAATCCACGGCACTTTCCTTTGTTCCATGGACTGATTTTGATGAAATGTGGTGCAATGTCTCAATTCGAAGTCTAGTTGTGCCGCGAAGCTTTTCGTTAGTGTCAGTCTAAGGAGAGAAAAAACGTGTGCCAAGTTGGTGTGGCACATAGCTTCCTCGTATATGGATACCCGATTATATAGATGATCCGATGCATAGTAGTTAATCTCAAAACACCAATGTCTAAGTTCCTTTCACTACTCTCATAGGGGACCATCTACACGCTAATCAGGACAATCCTAGAAAATTTCATCAAATTTGGATGAAAAATGTGAGTAGTAAGATCTGGGGGTTTGAGCACAGTGTCAAAGGTTAAAGATGTGATTGGATCAGAAAACGCTGCAAATTATTACACAATGGTTTATTATTTTTCTATAGATCACTCGTCTGCAAAGCCACCAACCATCCAACATGAAGAAAAACATCGATCGTATTTCGGTCAGCTATAATTTGAACGGAGATTAGGCCTCTTTTGCGATTCACACTCGTGTTTCTGATTTATCGTACGTCCAAAACTTAAATTCTCGTAGTGAGCGAACGGCTTGTCCTACAAAGCTCCGGGTGGTCTCAAAAAATTCTAAAAATTCTATAGAATCTTAAATCGAAGAAAAAACAATACCTTTATATCAAAATTTTATGAGTTAGGGCGTTTACAAAATTTCAAAATTTATTTTTGAACCCTTAGAAGTGACCTACATCAACCAAAATCTTCGGGGCACAACTAGACCCCAAATGGAGTCTACATACCAAATTTCATCAAAATCGTTACCTTACCTACGTTACCGTTTTACCTAAGTGGTAAAAGTGCCGCGTACGGCGGACGGACGGCCAAAGTTTTATTGGAATTTTGGATTATACGTACCTTGAAACGTAAACCACCAAATTTTGAGGGGGTGTTAAATTTTTTTTTTCTTGGTCGATTCCAAAGGTTCATTATTAAAAATAATAGAGGGCGTCGGTGGTCTAGTGGACAGTGTACCCGACTGCGGTGATAGGATAAGAACCATCTTGCGGGGACGCGCGTTCGAGTCTGGTCGCCAGCAGAAAGTTTTCTATCTATTAGACGATCGGCAATCTCTCGTTCCAACCCAGGGCGGTGATGTTTGGGAAGCCATGAGCGAAATCATCAGAACAAATTCTGATCTCCCCTTAGGGAGACAGCTGATTACGTCCGCGACGCCAAGAATGGCAGTCGGACGAAAATTTAACCTGAAATGGTTGCTTACTTTACTACTTATTGAAAATAATAAACCAAAATTTCTTGGCTTGGCTGGGAGTCCAATGCGCTACCTCTGAACTATTGGGGCCTGGTGATGGGATGTATAGGATTTGAGATTCTCACGTCACACATGTGTAATTACGCGGAGAAAGAATTGGGAGCGCGACAAATGCACGGCTTTTACAAGGATTTTACGCTTGCGCATGCGCAGAGGCTACTGTAAATTTTTAGGCCATGATTTTCATTGGGGACCATCTACAACCTAATCCGCATAATCCCTGAAAATAACATCGAAATCGGGTAAAAAATGTGTAAGTTATGGCTGTTACAAGGAATTCACGTTCGCGCATGCGCATCGGCTACTATCCGTCCGGGGGTGATGATTTTCATAGGAGACTATTTAAACACTAGTCTGTAACATCCCTGAAAATTTCATTGAAATCGGATGGAAAATGTAGAAGTTATGGCCGTTACAAGGAAATTCACGTTTGCGCATGCGCAGTGGCTACTATCAGTTTGAAGATGGTGATTTTCATAGCGGACCATCTAAATATTAATCTGTAACATCCCTGAAAATATCATTGAAATTGGATGGAAAATGTAGAAGTCATGGCCGTTACAAGGAATTCACGTTTGCGCATGCGCAGTCGCTTTTATCAGTCCGGGGGTGATGATTTTCATAGGGGACCGTCTACACACCAACCCGCACAATCCCTGAAAATTTCATAGAAATCGGACAGTTACTTCGTATAGTTATGCCCGGTAGTTATTGCCAGTTTTTCATCCTTGAAAAGTGAAAACAAAGCTTCCGCTACCTCGGAAGCAATAGGGGTTGTAATTTTCAAAACGCCTCGATATAAAGGTTCTGTTTTTCCACTAATTTAAAATAGTATCGAATTTTTAGAATCGAATGTGACCACCTAGGGCTAGGGTCTGTAGGACAAACCGTTCGCTCCCCATAGGAACTTGAGAGTTGGACCTACGATAATCTATATACATAAAACGCCAACCGTACGTACGTACGTACGTATGTCGCCCGAACGTGGGGGTCCCGGGTTCGATTCCAGGCCGCAACATCAAATTTTTTTTTACATCTCTACAATTTTTTTGCCTGCTTTTAGCAGGCTTTTCAGCTAGTCAGAAATAAGAGTGTGAATCGCAAAACAGCCCTAATCTCCCTTCAAATTTTAGCTGACCAATATGTGATCGTAGTTCGTTTCTTTGATGTTTAAACACACTAATTTAAAATTATATTTGAATTTTTAGAATCGAATGAAACCACTCAGAGTATTTGGGACCAACAGTTCTCTCCCTATGAAGCAAAAACACGAGTGTGAATCGCAAATGAATGATCACTGACGGAAACATTTATTTGAAAATTCTGGAGATTAAATGGGATCTTTTTGGTTTATTCGAATAAAGTTTCATGTCGCTCAGTTGTGCTTCCTTGGCAGCAACGATAAAAATATCGGTATGAATATAAGGGTACCTACATCTCTTGGTTCTACTGGAAGGTAGAGTCTTGGTTCTTTCAAATTATGGTTGATAGTGAACCGTGAACGATTATACATGGTTGGTAGGTAAATATGAATACTATCATCGGAAAGCTGTATTCTTTGCAGACGGGTGATCTATACTAGAAAAAATTGACATTTCGTCCATTTACCTGGTAAACCATGTAAGTCGGTATTTTTTCGAAAATAAGGTTTTGAGCTTTTCAGGTAAATTAGGGTCTCTTGATCCATTTAGTGAAGCCGTTTTCCAATCTGAAGAATAGTTTTTTATCCAGAAAGCATTAAAAAAACGTGTAAGTCGGTTACCTCTTTTTTCGCGGGAAAACCTGTGTATGCCTTCATAAAAGTGAGCAGCTCACGCTGGTGGCAAGTTTCCATCAAAGATAGTCAGTTTTTTTCCTTTTTTTTCATGTAAAAGTTTACAAAATTCATAAATGGAGTTCGGAGAAAGTGATCATAAATAGAAACCTTCTTATAAGGCTCAATTTCAGCAATAAATTCCACTCCTCGTGTTCTGCAGACACGTGTTTTTCCATACTGTGGCCAACCTTAAGATCACGACCTACGTACGTGTTTTTTTACCTACCTACCTACCTAAGATCACGTGTTTTTCCGCATTGTTTCTAAATTATTTTTACATTATCTAGGAGGATAATTTTAGATGAATTGATTGATTTTGTTGGCTGTTTGACCTAGCTGTAATGCTGATGTTAGAAAGAACAACAAGAGATTAATAGTGTGCTGTTGGTCTGCTTATGTTTTACAGGAAACTCTGTAAAATTATGATACAAGAGATAATAATGAGATAACCATTAAGGAAATCCAGCTCTGACCAATCCCTAACCCATCCTCAATCCACCCCTAGTCCATCTATAACCCATCCCCAGCTCATCCCTAACCCAGCCTTGACCTATCCCAACCCCTAACCCGCCCCTAACTCATCCCTAGCTCATCCTCAACATATCCCTAACCCCTAACCCATACCTAACTCATCCCTTGTTTTAATGAAACAAAAGTACCTAGTTGCCTAACACTTCACATTAAATGCATACCTACCTAGTTACGGTTGTGACAGGTAAAGTGTTCCTATAAGTAATGGTTGTAATTTAAGAAATGGTAATTGAGGAATTGGTAGTGTATTGAATAATTTATAATAGTAATATCTTAAACTGAAGACTATCGTTCTGACTCTAGGAGCCTTAAAGTTGGACTGCGTATTAGTCAACGCCTATGAATTTTCATTTAAATATTTTCCTTTTGCATCGATTTGGGTATTTTGTGTAACCTTGAAACCTGGAGAAAAAAATTGAATAATATTCCTAACAATAAAATAACCCAAGCTGGGTATATTTTCATAAAAATCAAATTGAAAACCATGTAAGTCGGGTGTCAAAGGCTGGGTAAAAGCATGTAAGTCCATTTTTTCGTTCGCTGAAGTAAATTTTGATGAAATTAGTCTCAGGCTCTTTGAAATACTACTGTTACCACCAATTTTATGGAATGGAACGAAAAAACTTATTGTATATGGAATGAAAACTTAATGATTCAGTTTTTAGTGTCCCCTGCAAAATTTGATAAATTCGACTTACATGGTTTACCAGGTATATGGACGATTTGTTTTATAATTTGCAGCATTTTTGTTTTTACATCTCGTCTGTACGTCTGCCTGTCGGTCATCTGTCTGAGGTCAGTTTCTTATCTTGTGTATAACTATGCTAAATAACTGTCCAATTTTTATGAAAATTTTAGGATTTGTGGTTGTTACCCCACAGATACATCCATATACATTTTATCACCATCTGATAAACAGTATGCCACCTACGCACGGACGGACGTGATTTTACTGTAAATATGAGTTTCTCACACTTACTGAATTCATCAATAATACTATGTCATAGAGTAATTTTATTTACCAACTGATCTTGTTATTATTCAAGTGTCAATGTTATTCAATGTGAGGAAGTTCTACTGCCCACCCAATATGACAAACATATTAGGCAACCATAAGTGAATACAATGTTTCCACAACTCCAGAGACTCCGAAGCAAGAAGGGTGTCGAGCTGAAAACATTATCCTCCCCTGAATAAAATGTTTGTTGTACGTTCCATATAATTAGCCTATCTAGAAAACTCGTGCACGTTCATTAATAGCCCTTCGGGGTGAAGAAAAGAAGTAATCCAAGATGTTCTTCAGCAACCGATCTCCTCACATCGCGCCATTCCTCAGTCTCAGTTTTCGAGTTTATCTCGAAACAAAATCTCCTACACGATCCCTTAATAGTTTTTGTTGCTGGACAGTTTGATGGGTGAATGCTAACTTATCTTGAGGCAGGTATTTAACAGGGAGAAAGCACACTTCAAGCACGTTCACGTTTTTTGCCCATTTGAGATAGTTATTTGGCGTGTCGCACGACAGGCCTGGCATATCTACTGTTCACTTAAGTCGTACTTTATCTGCAGGGTTGTTTTACTTGCGGTGAAGGAAATCATTTGTTCTAAAGGCCCACATATTGACGTGTTTGTTGTACAGACGCCTATCAAAAAATGTTGGCTTGCTACTGTCCAACTAACTCGTATTCAACAGTCAAGTGTGAATGGTAAATTAAAATTACGAATAGTATAACAACTAAAATACTCTAACTGAGCAAGTGGCGTAGTGATGGAACCAGTTGATTGTTCGGAACAACCCACCACAATATTGAATAATTTAAATTTAAATTATTTTAATTTCAGAGTTTGTTTGAAATTTAATAAATTCTGTGCTATTCAAGGCTCAAAGGAGTCATTTTTTGACAGTCAAAAATGTAAAAAAAGTGAAATGCTGCACAAATGTTTAAAATTTGTCAATATATCAACATAATCATTTTACGTTTATCCATTCTCTCCAAATATCGAAGGAGTTAAATTTATATTCATGTAAAAGCGATGAGGAAAATTTACGGGCGTTCGCATTTGGAAGCAGAAATTCGGTAGGCATATTAGTGATGACATTTAAATTTTTCTCATATTTTCATGAAATTTGTATTCTTGTCGTAGCATGAATGAATTTGTATCTTTTGGTCTGTGTTGAGTCCGTTAGTTTTGGTTTACTGTTTCAATAATGAGCCTTTGGAATTTTCGCCTCCCCCTTACTCAAAATTTGAAGATTTAGGTTTCAACGTATGTAGAATCCAAAATTCGAATGAAAATTTTCCGGTTCTTACGCAGCAATTTTCATTGACCGTTGTTCCATGGACCAATTTTGATGGAATTTGGTCTAGTTGCGCTCCAACGCTTTTGATTATTGTCAGTAACTTCTAGGGGGTGACCAATAGGGAAATAAAAACGCCCTAGCTCGAAGACTCTCAGTATAAAATCATTGTATTTTTCACCAATTTAAATATAAATTAATTTTTAGAATCGAATGAGACCACCCAGAGCCCTGTAGGATCAACCGTCCGCTCCCTATGAGGATTTCAAGGGATTTTGATGGAATTTGGTCTAGTTGCGCTCCGACGCTTTTGATTATTGTCAGTAACTTCTAGGGGGTGAATGAAAAATACCCCAGCAAAAATGAAGTGAATGGGGGTGATGAGTGAATGGGGGTTAATATTTTCAAAATGCCCTAGCTAAAAAACATTTTATTTAAAAGTGACGTTTTTTCATCAATTTAAAATAGTATCGAGTTTTTAGAATCGAATGAGACCTCCCAGAGCTCTTTTACCCATGATATTTTAAGGGTTGTACTTACGATACATCAGAAACACGAATGTGAATCGCATATGAATGTTCACTTTCTGAAATGGGCCAAATCTCCGTTCAGTATAGCTGATCAACGATCTTTGTTCGTTTTCTCGAATAGAGTTTCATGCCACTCAATTGTGGTGCTTCCTTAACAGCCAAGTACTACCAAATTTTGTAATGAAGGCTCCCACAACTCGCTGATAAGAATGCTATTCATGGTAGGTAGTTTCTGTCAAAATGATTGTTGACCTTGCGCGATATTATTGTTGGTAGGATTAATGCTATTAATTGTGTGATCTTTACTGAAAAAAAAACATTCCGTAATCATTTACTTACTATATTTTTTTCGTATCTTTAATAGTGCAATCAATCATTGTTACTCTGTGGACCGTCTAAGGACAAACCTGCAAAATATAGACAAATATTGATCGAAAATTAATCAGAATCCATGCTCGGTTTGACCGCGGAGAGATATTTATGTTTATACAAAGAACCAAAATTGCGAAAATCTTCAAAATGTATAGTTAGGGAGGTAACGCCTTTTGCATGACTTTAGAGTTTCCACATCTTTAGTCAAGAGGAGAAAAAGTTGATAGAAAAAAAAATTGTCCCAGATTCCTTGAAATACTCCTCTCTAAGTAGACTCGTCAACTTGAACTTTTCGCCAACTTAATAAAATCTCTTGAAGAGTTTAACCTCGAACTCAATGGTTTCGTGTTCCATTCTTTGGTACGAAATAAATAATTTACTGAATGAAATGATGTACCTGGAGATAGGCAAGACTTGGGCGGATCGTTCTCGCTAATCTTCGTGTAGAATCAAGTTTTTCGTGTTGCGTCACACGATCACATGATTCTCTGTGATATCTGGTCCAGACCACACGTGGGCTGGTCCGCAACTTTGCCCACGCGTCCTTTCCAAGGGAAACCTAAATCCTTAATTACTTGGGATCGATTTCGGGAGCGGTGGGTGACCCTACCAATTCCTTTCATTTTTTTTTTGTTTTTACGCATTTAGACTGTTTAGCCGGGCGCTTTCTTTGTCGTGCAAAACACATCGGGCAAAAACCTGAAGATTCTGGGGCGGGAGACAATTTTTAATTGGATTTTCACGTGATGTAACTTTGTAGGTAATGAGAATATTACTTCAGAGATGTTTGGCTTTTGAGTCCACTATAGGTTTTACTTTTGGAAATTTGGAAAAATGTTCTCCAAAATAAACATCTTTCGGTCGAATTTTTCGTTTTATACCTGCGTGTCTTCTAATCCTTGGAACGTAACTGGCAAAACTCTAATAGTTACAATGACAACTCCAGGAACTATACGGTTGGGGCACTGGGTTTGCGCAAACGTCAAAGGCCTAATGCATTGTCTAAATGTACACAAACTTGAAGGGGAGTTGGCAAGTGGCATTTTGATCATCTTATTGTGAACATCGTTGTGAACGGATGATGGGTTGCACGCGTTGATGATTAAAAAGTAGTAAAATGAGTAATTATGTATTTGCGGAGGGAAAATTATCTAATAAGGGTGCTACGTTAATGTTAAGTTTCAATATTCATGAAGAAAACGTAATCCTATAAGTTCATAATAAGGGTGCAACGATAATGTTGAGTTTCGATATCTAAAAGGAAGAGAGGCCTATGCTATCTATACTATTTGTGATTTCGCAAAAATGTGGAGAGTAGGTCGGGGCTTACTTTTCGATTTCACTCCAATGAGTGAGAGACACTACATGTGAAACATCAAAAAAACATCAACTTGATGGGAACATGTGATCAGTTGTTAAAACCAATCAATGTAATGGTGGTCCTGTCTACTGTTCCACAGTCCCCTCTCCCTTTCGTCCTACCACGGAGTCACATGCCAAAAAGCTCATATCGTTTTTAAAAAACATCTCGCTGTTTTTTGCACTCAAATTAAATATTCTCATTAATTTTCATCGTAAATTGTTTTGTTAAGCGGTTCTCAGTCGGTCGCTGTTCATTTCTCGTTGAGGGTTAGTCTAATCTCTATCAAACCGGCGATCGGTGGCCCCTTCACACCCCCCCCCACCTCTCCGTCTGAAGAAGCAACATTGCCACCCACCACCACCAGCGCCTCCCCCATCCCCCAGCCTTCTCATAGCTGTCCTGTTTTCATTAACAGGTTTTCCCATTTTGGTTTATTATTTTCAATAATGAACTTTTGGAATCGACCAAGAAAAAAAAAATGTTAACACCCCCTCAAAATTTGATGGTTTACGTTTCAAGGTACGTAGAATCCAAAAATCGAATAAAAATTTGGCCGTCCGTCCGCCGTCCGCCGTACGCCGTCCGCCGTACGCCGTACGCCGTACGCGGCACTTTTGCCACTTAGCATTGACCGATTTTGATGAAATTTGGTATGTAGGCTCCATTTGGGGTCTAGTTGTGCCCCAAAGCTTTTGGTTGATGTAGGTCACTTCTAAAGGTTCCAAAATCAATTTTGAAATTTTGAAAACGCCCTAACTCAAAATATTTTGATATAAAGGTATTGTTTTTCCTTCAATTTAAGATTCTATAGAATTTTTAGAATTTTTTGAGACCACGCGGAGCTCTGTAGGACAAACCGTTCGCTTCCTAAGAAAATCTAAGGGTTTATATTGAAGTATATATATATATAAATCAAAACACGAGTGTGAATCGCAAAAGAGGCCTAATCTCCGTTCAAATTAGAGCTGACCAAAATGCGATCGATAGTTGGTGATTTTTTTTTTTTTTTTTAATTTTTTAATTTTTTTATTATTATTTTTTTTATATATTGGATGGTTGGTGATTTTGTAGACGAGTGATCTATATAGAAAAATAATAAACCATTGTGTAATAATTTGCAGCGTTTTTCTCAGGAAATCGTGTTTCTTGTGGCATTCTTCTTATTCAAAAAGTTAAATTCCATAAGTAAAAAGTTGAAACTAAATTTTAAATTTTCAAGGATTTTTGAAATTTATTAGTGAATCTATCCAGGGAATTGAAAAACTAAAGATTGGAACTGAAATCATCAAAATCGACTAATAATTGTCGGAGAAAAGCGGGAAAAACAGTATAATTCACTGACTGAGATCCCTTCGAAAGCTGGCATTATGTTAGGTGCTTTAGGCTACGCGCATGTAATTACACGCTGGATTAGGTAGGTACTGAAGCTTAATGACCGTTTAAAAAACGATGTTTTTCCTAAAGTGCCTAAAGTTTGTTTTTTAAAGTTATTTTTTGCCAATTTCATGTGTGCAACGAAATTTGGTTTGGCACTAAAAAGTTGGATAATTGGATCAAAAAAATGTCACTGGTGTGATCATATTTGATCTTCATTCTTTAATTGAGAGAGTTAGGCCCGTTTCATTGAGACAAGGTTGAAATACTAAAAGGTTGAGTAAAAAATTTAAGGATGCACTTTTATTGCAAATTGTTTGTAGATTACTTTGGGAGGGGGGGGTATACTGCGCACCTTGTTTTGTGCGCACCCCTTATAAATTGTTTATATAAAAACAATTTATGATTTATGTTTTATTTATACATGTTTTAAAACTTTTGGAATTGTTTCAAAGTGTTCCATAGCGGATTTAAATGGAAAACAAAGTTCATGCTGAAAATCTTCGAGTCTACTGCAATAACTAAATTTTTTTCTTCTAAAAGAGTTCGAATCATGAAATACACCGAGTTCGGTACATATTGAAGAAAAAATCATACAAGAGAGTTTGCCAAAAAGACAAAATTCTTGTTCTCGAACAGTCACTACAATTTCTAGAAGATCGAAAACAAGCAACAGAAGCACTCTGAAATTATACCAAGTTTTGATCATGTACCTCCTCCGTGATCGGAGATTTCATTATAATTGCAAGTAATTTAATTCGTTCTTTAGATCACTCCCATCGTTACATCAAGCAAAACGCTAAACCGGAGTATTCATGATAAATGCGGCTGACCAGATGTTCCTCCCGAGCTTCTCTTTTTAACGCTAGATCAGGTAGGTATACTGGTAGCCCGACTCAATCACAGTTTCCTTGTTGGAATTCATTGATATTCAATAGCCTCTTCCAGGGGAGGACTCTGATTAGCCGCAGAAAGGCTCAAGTTGGATCCAGCGCCCTCGGAATGATGGGCCCCATCAAAGCTAACAGCACTCTGCCCGACTCACTTTTCTCTTACTTCCTTTTCTGTCTGTTTCCAAATTGGTTTTGTTTGCCACAATAGCGGGAGCTCCTCTTGCGTACTAAACATACGACTGAAAACACGATGAAACAAATGTTCGAATACTGATAGTTTTCGCTTCCAGAGGCTGGAAATAATCCACAAAAATATAATGTTACTAAGTACGAATTATTCATAAGCGACCGCGAAACCCTCGGAAATTTTGTCAAACTAAGACTGATTTCGAATAGTTATTTCGAATAGTAATCCCCATGACAAGGGATTGACCAGCCGCATGTTCTAGAAATCGAAGTTGACCAAAAAGCGAAATTCGAGTAAAAAGTTGGATTTTTGCTTCCGAGCTTACCAAGGTAGCAAAAGCATTGTTTTCACTTTACAAGTTTGAAAAAGAAAGTTCTCCAAAATTCTTACTCACGGTCTACGTTTTAGGCCTTCCCAAACAATTTTGGTTCCGTGTCTGTCTGTGTGTCTGTCCGATTGTGGCAAGTTATTGTTGGATTTCGATGAAATTTTCAGGGGTTGTACCGATTAGGGTATGAATGGTTCCCTATGAAAATCATCGCCCCAGCCTCATAGTAGCAACAGCGCATGTGCAAAAGATAATTCCTTGACCATAACTTTTACATTTGCCATCCGAATTCGATGAAATTTTCAGTGATTGTGTGGGTTGGGTTGGAGATGGTAGTGCAAGTTACCTGGAGATTAATACAATTAATTAACTTATAACCAATGTAAATTAATTATTGGAGAGTAATGTAATTACTCATAAAGAGTCGCATTTGTAATTCTTTCTTTTACGTAATACTATTTGTAACATTTTTGTACTATGCATCGGATGCAAACAACCGGCTACGAGGAAACAATGTGCCACAGCCACTTGGGTAACTTTTTTGGATTTCTCTGATCTGCTTGACCACCTGTAGTGAGAAAGCAAAGAAAAAGAAAATTGAAGTATTATGATAGGTAGGTAAATTTTACCTTTTTCTGAGCTCGAAATGCCAGTTTGGAATGATGAAATGGGGTGGAGGGCCGAAAAGGAATTCACGTAATGTGGATTTGGAACGGAATCAGATAATTCGAGCTCAAATAACCGTCTAATTTACGTTCAAAATCTCATAATTGTGGAACCGCGCGAAGGGTGGTCCTTGAAAAACCATCTCCGAGTCCGGTTTCAGTCGGAAGTTCCCTGGCAAAACTCGACTAATTGGCGAGGATTCCAGTCAATTTTGCTCGGTTTTTGCGCTCGGTCCGTCAGTTTCTCTCACACTCTGGATTTTCTGAGAGGTTTTTTTTGTTTTTTGTTCGAAGGTTGAAAAACAGGACGTTCGGAATGGTTCGAGGCGTCGTAGGGGATGGAGTCATAGATCCTTGAGTTCGAGTCAGCATCTTTCTCGTTTCTTTAATTCGTTTCCCCGTTCCGAACAAAATTGAAGTTCCCGGTTCGAGAAGGGCAGGTGTTAGTCGTTTCACAGTACACTGAAGGTCGTCGTCGGTGTTCAAACTAATGAAAATGAAGATTAAAGCTACTAAACGTGTAGTTATTTGCCAGTTTTAATACCCATAATGAGTTGAATAGGCGCTCATTCGGATAAATGGGCTACTTGCTACTCCCATCAGGAAATTATGGCTTCTCACACCCCGTACCTACTTTTGTGATGTCTCATACTATACATGTAATACCTTACAGGAATTACAATTATAATAATTATTATGAAATGATAATTCTGTTTCAGATCATGACATAAAACTGTTTTATTCGGATATTTCATTCTATGGCATCCTACTGTTGCTTAGTAACAATGATAAACTACTGAAGTGTACTCAGTTGTTACACTCCTCCCCACTTGAAATTATGCGTCGGATCTTGGGAAATAGCGTAATACATTTTTGATAGAAGCTACCTGTTCGTTTTTGTTTAAATCTTCATAAAATACAGTCTTCGGGTAGTTGTTCATTAATGTTATCCTCTTTACCACAAAAGGTCCCTTCACGATAGGCATCTTATTATCATATCCAACTTGCACCAAAACTTTATCATTTTCCTTTAGGGCTGGTAACTTCTTTGGATGTCGTCTATCAAAATTGCTCTTCATTCTTTCCAAGTATTTTTCTTTCTGTGCTTCGGAATAAGGTACTTCTTTTAGCATGTTGGGTGTAATACCGTGAACTTCGTCTGCCGGAAATAATGGAACTGTGCTGAAGGCCTTGAAGTGAGGTGAGCAACCAATCCCCGAAGAGTAAGATCTGTTGGCGTGTCTAACTGCAGCTTCCAGGCACGGCTTCCATCCTCCTCTGAATTCTGGGTACATACTGATGAATTGCTTTAAATCCCTGATTTTTCTTTCAGCTAGGCCATTCCCAGCAGGATGGTAGGGCGCTGTATGCACTAGACGAATACCTTTTTCACTCACAAACTTCTCAAAAGCCTTCGAACAAAACTGAGGGCCGTTGTCTGTTACTATTTTCGTTACTTGATTTATGACCGGAAGTTCTTCTAGGAAGTTTATGATCGCACCTGAAGTCTCTCTCATGCTTTTGGCGAATGTGAATTTGGAGAACTCATCGACTGCTACCAAAAAAGATTTAGTAGTTCTCTCTCCTTCAGACTTTTTGCATAGTTCTCCAAAGTCCAAGTGAAGGGTTTGGAAAGGGTTTGTCGCCGTAGTGGGAATAACCAATGAGTCAGGCTTTGGACGGAACCTAAATTTTATCAATTGGCATTGGTGGCAGCTTTTGATGTAGGCTTGTACGTCTCGTCTCATTTTCGGCCAACAGAATCTGCTTCTCAATTTCATGTAAGTTCGGTAGAACCCATCATGTCCTCCAGAATCAGGGTCATCGTGATATGATCGCAGCACATCGCCTCTCTTCCCAGGTTCAACGATAATCTTTCCGTTATCAGTCTTCTCAATGGAATTGACATGGAGTGATTCTCTTGAGCTGATCGATTGGTCAAGGCAAAGTCGTGAAATTGCATCGGCATCTTCCAGTTCATTACCTTTCCGGTGGTTGATTTTGGCATTGAACCCCATCAAAAATATTTGCCACCTAGCCAGTCTCCCTTTTGGTTCTTTCAAGTTCATGATGTAGGAGAGTGCTTGGTGATCGGAATGAATAACGAACTCCCGTCCATCAAGGTAAGATTGGAAGTATTTGATCGCTTTGATTATAGCGAGTCCCTCTTTCTCAGTAACCGAATAGTTCAGTTCGCTTTTGTTGAAGGAGTAAGAGAAATAGCCGATCACTCTGAGCTGAGTCTTTTTTGGCTTAGACTCATCTCTTTGATATAAAATTGCTCCGCAGCCATGATGGGAGGAATCCGTGCACAGCTCAAAACTTAAACGCCAGTCAGGTAACTGTAATACTGGATTGGATGTGATCTTGGTTGTCAGGGTTCTAAACGAATTTTCACATTCTTCTGTCCAATTGAATTCGACTCCTTTTTGCTTCAGATGGTCCAATGGCTTGACAATTTTGGCATAATCTGGTATAAATGCCCTGAAGTGCCCAGTTAGTCCGGTAAAAACCCTCAGCGTGTGGATGTTGTGTGGTCTATTCATTTTGCGAACTTTATCTATGGACTCTTCCTTTGTCGTCTTGTTAACTCCGTCAATTTGGCGTCCTAGAAACGTAACTTTCCTTTCACAAAACAAACTCTTCTGAAGATTGAGTTGTAGGGACTGTTCGGTCAGCTTTTGGATTACCTTGAACGTTTTGGCTGCACAGTCTTCCTTGGTGTATCCTCCTATAATCAAATCGTCTATGTACACCCAAATGCATGGATCGTCCAACAGGGTGCCTAGGGCTTCGACCATGCACCGTTGAAATTTGGATGGGGAATTTCGCCAACCAAATGGTAGTCTGTTGTACTCGAAGTGCCCAAAAGGTAGAACAAAGGCAGTGTACTTCTTTGTTTCTTCTGAGAGGGGAAACTGTAGAAACCCGTCCTTCAGATCTAATTTTGTAAAGTAAGTACAACCACCTAAACATGAAATTATATCGTCTATGAGGGGAAACGGAAATGGGTCAAGCTCAGTGAATTCGTTTATCTTCCTGTAGTCTTGGCAGAGCCTAAGTGAGCCATTCTCTTTCGGCACAATCACGCAGGGTGAGGCATACTCCGACTCTGACTGTCTGATGATCCCTTTGTCCAATAGCTCCCTGATTTTGGTTTGGGCCCATTCAAACTTCTCACGATTCAGTCTGTAAGGTTTCTGTTTGATGATAGGGGAATTGGGAATTATGTTAAATTCAATTTCCCTGGAAGGACCTGGCAATCCTGAAACTTGAAGAGGGAAAAACTTCTCAACATCGTCTAAACTTGCTAACATCCCGTTGTTACGTACTGCAACACCAACTCTACCTACAAGATCTTCACTTTCAGGGACGAGGAGGCGAAGTCCTAACTCTTTTAAAGTTGGCCATCCTATGATTGCATTGTAAGGTAGATGGTGGCAGACATATGCCTTTGACTTCACAGCTGTTCCACCCAATCGAATCTCTAAACTAACGACCCTGGAAACGTTTTCAATGGATCCATTGAAACCTCTCAGTGTACGGGCCTCCTCAATACTACTCCAGCTACTTTCGGACACGATTTCAGGTGATACAAGATTTACCATTGCACCAGTATCAAGAAGGCTGTTGACGATCCTATTGTTCAGGCTTAACGGTTTTATAAGAGGCAAACAGCTTAAAGGGCCTCGAGATAAATAAGATGATAATACATCATACTGAGGGGAACATTCAAAGCTTGGTGTGGTTTCATTCTTCTTCACAAAACCTTTCTTTTTTCCCGGAGAGTTTGACTTCTTGTAAGTCCCCTCTGATTTCAGCTGGGGTCTGAATTGGGTTGCATTATCCTTCTTATGGGTCGCCAATACATTTGCCTTTAAGTCCATAGGGGTTACAGGGCTTAACCTCTCAATATGTTTTCTAACATCTTCCCTAGAATTCAAATCAGTTGTTCCGCCTAATATCAGGTCTTGCATATGTGCGGGCAATCCTTCAAGGACTAACAAATTGAAGGTACGATCAGGTAATTTTCCGAAGGCTAGGAGAAGCAATCGTTGTTTTTCATAGAAAAACTCGAGTAGTCCACCTCTTGAGTAGCGAAACTGTAAGGCAACAATCACTTGCTGAATTGGATTCTGGCCAAATGCCGAAAGGAATGACTTTTTCCAATTATTCCATCCTTGGGATGTACTCTCAACGATTCGAGCATTAAACCATTTTTCTGCTATAGTGCCTGGCTTCAGACTACCCAATAGATTGTTCACTTTCTCCTCATCTGTCTGCCAGTGATTCTGTTCACAAGCTCTCTCGTATAGAACTAACCAAGTTGCAGGGTCCTCACTAGTTCCATCGAACATGGAAATTTTCATTTTCTGAGGTCGGTTTATGATCCTATCTATCGCATTGCTATAAGAGGAAGAGATAGTCTCCATTAACTTACCAGCAACCTCACAGAAACTCTTCTGCTGCGCTTCCAACGCCGATTGCATTAGAGCGACAAACTTTGTTTCAAATGCAGACGCATTTAACCGCTCAGGCTCCGGAACCTGGTATTCTCCGGATCGCGAGCGAAGATTCAACGGAAACGACATAATTCCGAACACGACCGCGCCAAATTGTAATACCTTACAGGAATTACAATTATAATAATTATTATGAAATGATAATTCTATTTCAGATCATGACATAAAACTGTTTTATTCGGATATTTCATTCTATGGCATCCTACTGTTGCTTAGTAACAATGATAAACTACTGAAGTGTACTCAGTTGTTACAATACAGTCGTATAATGTTATTAGTGAGGTCTTATGAGCTCGTATATTGAATTATGGATCGTTTTTAAAGCAAGGGAGACCCTGAATAATTTATTTCATTTCACAAGGAAGGTTTCACTTTTGTGACTTTTGAGTGAGAAGCATCGAGTAAGGTATTCAGCCTCTATCCATAAACACGAATTATTGCAAACAATCAAATGACGGAATCACATAAGAAGCAATCATAATATGATCATATCGATACCTTAAAGCACAAAGGCGATGTTTCCAGAAACGGTGTTTTGAGGAAACGCTGCAAATTATTACACAATGGTTTATAATTTTTCTATAGATCACTCGTCTGCAAAGCCACCAACCATCCAGCATGAAGAAAAACATAGATCGCATTTCGGTCAGCTTTAATTTGAACGGAGATTAGGCCTCTTTTGCGGTTCACACTCGTGTTTCTGATTTATCGTACGTCCAAAACTCAAATTCTCGTAGTGAGCGAACGGTTTGTCCTACAGAGCTCCGGGTGGTCTCAAAAAATTCTAAAAATTCTATAGAATCTTAAATTGAAGGAAAAACAATACCTTTATGTCGAAATTTTTTGAGTTAGGGCGTTTTCAAAATTTTAAAATTCATTTTGGAACCCTTAGACGTAAACTACATCAACCAAAATCTTCGGGGCACAACTAGACCCCAAATGGAGCCTACATACCAAATTTCATCAAAATCGGTCCATGCTAAGTGGCAAAAGTGCCGCGTACGGCGGACGGCCGGCCAAATTTTTATTCGATTTTTGGATTCTACGTACCTTGAAACGTAAACCATCAAATTTTGAGGGGGTGTTGAAATTTTTTTTTCTTGGTCGATTCCAAAGGTTCATTATTGAAAATAATAAACCAAAAACGCAAAAGAAGTTTTCACCAGTGCACAATTCTTAAAATAATGGCTCATTTCACTAAACGCTTTAATTTCTTCAATAAATATTCAAGCCATAATCATCAAAAAGGTCAATAATATTTTTGTAAAATTTGTGTTTTTCTGAAATTTAAAAAAAAATGAGGAAGACTCCAGGACTCCAGTAGTTGTCGGAACGTAAGGGATTAGCCAAAAGTTCAATATGAGTTGCTAAACGTTCAAATTGATAAGCCAAAAATTCAAATTGATTCATGCCAAAGGATCTTTTTTTTTTTTTTTTGCGTGCGAGCATGTGTGAGGCGTTAATATTTTGGGAGCCAATTAGCTGCTCCGTCCGTTGGTATAAAAGTTATTTATTGTATTACGAAGCAGTACTACTGATAATTTATACAATATGAAAAATGATTTTCACAATCATGTTGATAGATATAATATCAACGCAAAATAAGATTTTTGATTTTAACCCTAATTGGACCAAGGTGACCAAAAAATGATGTTATGGCAGACATTTTGGACATTTTTTCATCGATTTCCCTTTGAAATTTTAGTTATAACTCTATTCTGAGACTTCTAATGGCCCACAAAGAATTCTGCTGTTCATTAAATTCAAAATTGCAAGGTAATTTTGGTTACTTCGCTGTCATTTTGGAACAGCAGGCTGTGGAGTTCCTGATATGTTTTCGGTGACACTAGTGACACCTTGGTCCAATTAGGGTTAATGACGATTTTCGCTTTTGGTTTATTATTGAAAATAATAAATCCTTGTAATCAAGAAAGAAAAAACATTTTTTACACCCCTCCCTTCCATAAAAATTTGATTTATTTTGATGGTTTAGGTTTTGAGGTAGGATGCAGAATCGAAAAATCGAATCAGAATTTTTCATCATCTGGCTCATTTCCCATGAACCGATTTTGATTAAGTTTTGGCTCCATTTGAGGTCTAGTTGTGCCCCAAAGCTTTTGACTATAGTCAGTCACTTCTTAGGGTTAAACAATGAGGGAAAACATTTTCAAAATGCCCTTTCTCGAAAACTTTGACGATTATTACGAAATGTTTGAAACCACCTAGAGGATGATTATTTTATCCAATTAACGAATAAAATTTCGAACTCAATTAATGCATATAATTAATCGATCCAATTAAGAGATAACTAATTATCCAATTGATGAAAATACTGAATTTTTCATCAATTTAGGATATTGTTGAAGTTTTAGAAACGAATGAGACCATTCAGAGCTCTGAACGATTTACCACAATCAAATGAGAGTGTATTGTGGAATTAATAATTGTGGGATTACACGTAACTGTCTACGACCCGCTCGAGGGTAGGTGCTATTGATAAGAAAGCCGCATTCTTCGCAGTAGGGTGATCTATACAGAAAAATAATAAACCGAAAGTAGTTAAGTAAAGTAAACAACCATTTCAGGTTGGATTTTCGTCCTACTGCCATTCCTGGCGTCGCGGACGTCATCAGCTGTCTTCAAAAGGAACGATCAGAATTTGTTCTGATGATTTCGATCATGGATTCCCATCGCCTCACCGCCCGACGAGGGGGGCCATGAGAGCCCCGGACGCCGAAAAACGCACGCTGCCGGCGATGAGCCCTGAACCCACGATCCCCGCAGAGGTCGGTCCAAAGTCCACCGCCAAACAGCGAAGCCTCAATAACCGTACCCACACCACTGTCACCAAATAATAAACCATTGCATAGTAATTTGCAGTATTTTTGGTTTTTGCATCTCCAAATTTTGACTTTTGCGTAAATTTCGATTCTTTCTCATGTTTGGAAATGGAACTGAAGGTCCCTCCCATTGACATCTGACATTTATTAAGACTTGTATGTATCTGACTTATGATAGTATTGGTACAAGATGTTTGGTTGGTACTATAGGTAAGAAAGCCGCATTCTTCGCAGTAGGGTGATCTATACAGACAAATAATAAACCATTGTGTAGTAATTTGCAGTTTTTTGGTTTTTGCATCTCCAGATTTTGACCTTTACGTAAATTTCTATTCTTTCTCAAGTTTGGAAATGAAACTGAAGGTCCCTCCCATTGACATCTGACATTTATTAAGACTTTTATCTTTCTGACTTATGATAGTGTTGGTACAAGATGTTTGGTTGGTACTATAGGTAAGAAAGCTGCATTCTTCGCAGTAGAGTGATCTATACAGACAAATAATAAACCATTGTGTAGTAATTTGCAGTTTTTCGGTGTTTGCATCTCCAGATTTTGACCTTTACGTAAATTTCGATTCTTTCTCAAGTTTGGAAATGGAACTGAAGGTCCCTCCCATTGACATCTGACATTTATTAAGACTTTTATATATCTGACTCATGATAGTGTGAGCTGATTCCCAACAGCTCACTGTTTCCCATCACAGGCCCCACAGGCCAGTAAGCCCTGATTGCCCTCTGGAGCCAGCAAATGCTATTATTATTATTATTCCTCACTGACCTTATTCAAAAGTGCTCTGAACAACACCAAAAGAGCACAAAAACACCAATCTTCACGAACATGGAAGTAGGAGAGAGCCAAAATCACCAATCTTCACGAACATGGAAGTAGACTGCTCAGCATCCATTCAAGAATCGGAAGAAGGACAACTTTTCGCCTTGTCAGTTTGGCGCCCCTGATCAAGACAATGAAAAGCTCTAGTCATCATCATAATAAATCAGATCCCGTTAATCCGCCTTGCCAGCAGCCTGTGAAGCTATCTCCCCCCGTCCGTGAAGCGCTCATTCCCTATATCGCGATACGTCTAACAGTGTGGTATCGACCCTCCTGCCTCCCCCCAGAAGCACTTAGAGAGAAGTAACTTCTGGTATCGTCCTGCCTCCCCTGGATTCCGTCGTGTCTCCAGTCCATTCCCGGCTACTCCCCCTGCATCTTCGCCTCTCCGTGAAACCTGGACTCGCTTCGGTACCCCAGCACGTGAGTGAACTAAAGTGTATCTATGCTAGATTGGCCAATACTAGGTAGATAGAGTGAGAAGTGACTCAAAATACTAACAGTAACTAGTCAAGTAAAAGTACTAACACCGTTCAAAGCTTGTGTATCGTAGTAGAACTATTAAAACTAACCGTATTGCTTGGTATTGAAGACTGAACTAATTTACTTTTGAACTGTATTGCAACTGTATCGCCCTTCTGGCACATCGGATCATTGGATCCGATAGTACTATCTGCTCATTAAACATACCGTATCTCTTACCTACCTTTTTCCTTCTACACCTGCACCCCTGGTTCTGAGTATCACGAAGTGTATCGAATTAGGTAGTTGGAGTCATTGAACAAAGAGTAACGTAAAATCCTTTTATTTCTTGCAACATATCGATACAGAACGCCCTTCAGGCACAATATAACAAGTAAACTTTCAAGGTATCGTAACTGGAACGCCTTCGCCTGTTCGCCTCACCGCTCGGGAACACCGCTACCAACAGAACCAGTTAAGTACCAATTTTCGTAACTAATCATAAGTTTCCCGATAGTTTTGTTGTAGGATCGGGGTCGATACCCTTCAGGTGAAACCCCCTTGTAACGTTAGTGAACTCACATACACAGTAAATACCTGTAACTGCAGCCGTAACAGCTTACAAATTTGGTGGCAGCGGTGGGATCATTCGACCCCCTGCTTCCCCAATACCGTAACCGCTTACAAATTTGGTGGCCCGCGTTGGGATTTTTGCGAGTCGCTATTCCGTAGTTGTATATCGGAACGGTATCGGACCAGTATATCGCTCGGAGTCGCGCAGGTTCGCCCCGCACGAATCCACAAAACCTATAAGCCGGAGTATCGCTAACACTTGTATTTTGCCAGTAGAGTCCTATCGGGAACGAAAACAGAACCAGGGTGTAGTGGTAGGTATTGTAGCGCATCGATATACTGTGAACCAAAGAAAAGTGACACCCTTGAATACCACATATTAACCTTGTACCACACCTGTATCGTTATACAAAACACCTGTGTCGTCACACAGATACACTTACTACATACCGAAACTTGACTGTAACGACCCCAGAGCTGACCATGTGTGACTGTGCTGTGTTCACCGTATTGCTTGTAATCAATAGTGACAATGTCGGTATCGGATCCAGATGACATGGAAGAACCCCTACCTTTTAATAATAAGGAGGCGGTCGATACCCTTACTGAAACAATGAAACAGATGAATGTTTTATTGATGAAGTATAACGAGACCACCCGTGAAGAAGACCGGAACGGTATTCCACGATCCCTACTCTTGGAACTGGAACCGTGGGACCCTGATGCCACCGGATCGCTTAGCGTCGGATCGTTTTTCGCGAACTTCGATGCGGTAACCGGCGGATTGACCCAGAAACAGAAACTGAGACTCCTAAGAACCAAAGCTAGGGGTACTGCAAAACAGTTTCTTATTGACAGAGACGATACCCTCGATTGTGACAATGCGTATGACGTAACCCGAGACGAGATGTTGACATGGTTCCGGCGCGAAAACCCGCAACACGCCGCTGCATTGCTGTGGACGGTCAAGAGGAACTCTTCGGAGACACTCCGCCAGTTCGCGGATCGCATTCGAAGTTTGGCTCGATGCGCCGTATTGGAGGAAGGGAACCACCTAGATCGACATGACCGAAACGAGTGGGTCGAAAGAAAGACTCTCAGTGCGTTCATTAGGGGTGTCGGCAAAAGAATGAGCGCCTTCTTGGTAATGAATCGACCCACTACACTCCGGATCGCCCTAAAGAGCGCCGAGGAACTCGAGGAGACCTTAGCGGAAACTGATGAACCAGAGGAACATTGGGACCTTGCTGCCGTAACTAGCGACCCGAGATGTTATAGTTGTGGAGGAACCAACCACTTCGCGGCCAGGTGCCCGCGTAGAGACCAACCCGCATCGAGACGAGAACAAAAGTATGGAGAAGACCGCCGTAACCAATGGGGTCGGGAACTGCCGATTCGGAAGGACGATGGCAAACCGGTGCCCCGATACCCCTGTATGTTTTGTGCAGGGATGGATCACTTCCCGGTGGATTGCCCCAAGAGCCCCCAGAGAACCATCTTCTGTAATTTTTGTGGAACTCGGGAACATCTTGAGAATGAGTGTCCCGAGAAGCGGAAACTCCTTCCGGTATCGCAACCCTCTGCGGAACCGAACCATATGAACGAAGTGAACCGTTACCAAGGAACCGAGAACAAGCTGTGTGTAACGTCAGTGGAACGCCCCATGGTGAGAACCCTCAGGATGGAGGTGGGTCTCGGACCCGAGACTAGAAACATGCTTATCGATACCGGAGCTGCCATATCGGTGCTCGCCTCTCCTGTAGCAGGAATACCTCTACTACCAACTAAAACTGTAGCATGGGGAGCGGACGGTGCCATCTTGCCCTTTGCGGGGGAACAGTGTCTCGACACCCGTATTGGCAAGTATCGGTTCCAACATACGTATCTCGTGTTTGCCAGAAAGGGGGCCGATCTCGACTTACTCGGACTAGACGTATTGCGGCGGGTTCCGATCACCTTAACAACAGGACCGGACATGGGTTGGAAGAGGAACGCCGACATGACCGATGAAGACATGGAGAATGTGTGTCGTGACTTAAGACGAGTGGGGGTAGTGCTGCAATGATGGAACGATACGACCCTCCCCAGCACCTCTCGGGCGGTAGCGGCGGCCCTTGCGGAACGAGTCGACGACGTAAGGACCAACGAACTAGAAAAGGAACAGGTGGTATCGCCCGGGGTATCGCCCGGGGTATCGCTCGGGGTATCGCCCGGGGTATCGCTCGGGGTATCGCCCGGGGTATCGCTCGGGGTATCGCCCGGGGTATCGCTCGGGGTATCGCCCGGGGTATCGCCCGGGGTATCGCTCGGGGTATCGCCCGGGGTATCGCTCGGGGTATCGCCCGGGGTATCGGCGGGTGAATCGACAACCTACTTTCCACAATGTGACATGACGATTGAGGGGGAATCGCCCAACGTATCGACAGGAGTGTCGGTTGCCCATTTTTTGCTACACTCTCTAACGAAGGATGGCGGATCGGCCGACGTGTCGGCGGGTATCTCGGCGATACAGGACTACAGAACCTCATCAAATGAACCCTCATTGGACCACCTCAGTGACAACCTCAGCCAGAGCGCCCCCGACGTGAATGGAGGAAGGCGCAAAAGGGCTCATGAGGAACTGATCGACCACAAATCTGAAGATGACATCGTAATTCAGGCGGAATGGTCACCTGAGCTCGTAAGTTCCGACCTAGACGAGTGGGAACGAATACCTACGGACCAGTGGGATGAACCACAACCTGACGTGCACTCTCTAATTCAAACAAAACTCGTCCATTTGGATGAAGCGAATCAAGAACGAGCGATGGGAACCCTCGTCGACTATCAAGATCTTTTTCAACCCCCAACTGGAGAGGGTTGTAGTCTACAGGTTGCCCACGAGATCACAACGACCCAATCAGAGGTGACGAATCAAAAACCTTACCCCATACCACATGCTCTTCGCGGCGTTGTAGAAAAACAATTGAAGGATATGCTAGCGTCGGGAGTGATCAGCACTTCTACTAGTCCCTGGTGTGCCCCCGTGCTGTTGGTGAAGAAAAAGACACCCCCAGGTGAAGAGCAGAAATGGAGGTTCTGCACGGACTTCAGACAGTTGAACCGCATCACCAAAGGCGACGCATATCCAATACCCCGACTACAAGAAACCTTAGTATTGTTAGGAGGATGTAAGTGGTTCACCACGATAGATCTCGTCGCTGGATATCACCAAATACCCGTACACGCAAATGCGAAGGAGAAAACGGCCTTCTCTGTGTTAGGTCGACATTTCGAATATGAGAAAATGCCGTTTGGCCTAAAAAATGCACCTGCCACCTTCCAACGGGTAATGAACAACGTGCTGGATGGGATATTAGGAAACAACTGCTTAGTCTATTTAGACGACGTTATTGTGTATTCGGCTACAGTGGAGGAACATCTTCAAAAGCTTCGAGAGGTTTTCGATCGGCTTAGGGATGCTCGACTAAAAATCAACCTATCAAAATGCGAATTTATGAAGGAGGAAGTACGATTTCTAGGACACCGTGTAACTGCCCAAGGCATTTATACAGAACCGGAGAAGATACAAGCCGTCAAGGAATTTCCAGCACCCACAACGAAACTCAAGTTACAGTCCTTCTTAGGGCTAGCTGGATTTTATAGACGTTTTATACCCGATTTTGCCAAGATAGTTATTCCCTTGACGGACTTGCTCAAGAAAAACAACCCTTACGAGTGGACTGAAACGCAACAAGCTGCGTTCGACGAGCTGAAGACCCGCCTAACAGAAGAACCTGTGTTGGCCTATCCAGACTTGAGCAAACCCTTTGTACTAGCAACAGACGCGTCCGGATCAGCATTAGGTGCGGTTCTCTCTCAAGAACACGATGGCGAGGAGAGACCTGTAGCATTTGCTAGCCGCAAGCTGAATTCCGCTGAAACTCGTTACTCCGTAACAGAACGCGAACTGCTTGCAGTGGTCTGGGCCACCAGACATTTTCAAGAATACCTGTTAGGACAGCCGTTCGAGTTGCAGACAGACCATATGGCACTCACGGCTGCCATGAGACTTAAAGACCCTACCTCTCGCATTGGCCGCTGGGTCCTTAGGTTGGCCGAGTATGATTTTGTCCCCAGATACCGGCCGGGATCCCAGATGGCACACGCGGATGGCCTTAGCAGAATGGACGTAGCAGTCTTGACATTAGAATTCCCGCGTGATTTGATGATCTCCGCCCAAAACCTTGATCCTTGGGTGCAGTCTACCGTCATGTTCCAGCAAAACGGAAAAACCAGAATATCAAACGGAGTCTGCGAGATCCAGGTTCGGTTGGACGGAAAAAACGAGTGGGTCCCTCTCATGCCGCTCTCCTTGTCATGCTGCTCTCCGGTTGTTGAACCGTTGCCACCGCAACGAGTGGGCCGGACATCCTGGAGCCGAGATGACCGAGAAAATAGTACGCAAGTTAGGATATTGGCCTACCCTGGCCAAAGATGTAAAAGGATATGTGCGGAGCTGTGAAACCTGTCAGCGTCGCAACACTCCAAGTGGACTGCGCAACCCAATACAGAAACCGCTACTTCCAGAACGCCCTGGCCACATCGTGGGAGTTGACTTCGTGGGACCAGTCACGTCCGGAGCCACTCCAAAATACCTTCTCACCGCTATCGACCACTTCACTAAATACGCTGAAGCTTATGTGGTCAATGATTGCACGGCGGGAACAGTAGCACGTATGTTGGCTACTCGGTATATACCGACTCACGGCGTACCTGAAAGACTGGTCTCGGATAGAGGCACTGCCTTCACAGCCAGATCCACGCGAGAACTGTGTGAACGTTGGGGAATACGCCAAATTTTCACGACGGCCTATCACCCCGAAGGGAATGGAGTTTGCGAGCGGTTTCACCGCACACTCGCCAACATCCTATCCAAACTGGTGAAGAAGACGACCGCGTGGGAGGCTGTCCTACCCGTTGCCCTTGCAGCGTATAGGTCGACCCCCCACAAAAGTACTGGGTTTACCCCAAATTTCCTATCCTATGGACGTGAATTGAGACTACCCAACGAGTCCTTCCAGAGCCTCACAACCGACGAAGAAGGACTAACCAACCTGAGACGACTGAAAGCGGCGCGAAACGCAGCGACACACTACCTGCATGAAGCATGGAAGAAGAGGAGTCAAGTCATAAACGAGCGCCTCACTAGTCGATCCTTTAATCCCGGGGATCGCGTGTATTTGCGCGAAATGCAACCCCCCGCCGGAGCCGCTAGAAAACTGTGGAGCCCGTGGTCGGGACCGTGGGTGGTTACTACCAAGTATACCGAAGTGACATACGAGATTCGTGATACGGCAGACATCAAGCGCCAAACCGTGCACATCAATCGACTTAAACCAGCTTTTGTGAATGGCGTCCCTGATGACGCATTTGCCGAATTCAGCGCCCCTCCCTCACCCGATGAACCACCTGTTAAACCTGCCCTTGACCCCTCGCTGGAGGAATACTTACTAATGGAAGACGACGGAGGAATCGCAGAACTCATCGACATAATACCTCCCCCTAAAGAGGAAATGACACCGAAAACTGAAGGAGTGGGACAACCCGGTTCCACCAACCCGGGAACCGTCGGAAGTCCAGCTACCCCTCTCGACATTGATACCTTGCCCTCTACCAGCGAGCTATGTGAACGTTCCACCGTTCCCCCGAATGATGCTCCGGAGGAATGGAGTCCCAATCTTGTGGTGCCTGGACCGAGTACCGCCGAACCAGTCGTCGAAGCCATGATGGAAGAGGAAGAACCAATAGAACCTCCTCCCCGCTACACGTTCCGACAACGAGTACCGGTGGACTACAGTCAGCTCCACACTGGAAAACGCTCGACACACTGACAGACTACTAGGGAAGGACAGAAACATAGACAAAACACAAAACACATAAAACACATAAAACACAAAACACATAAAACACATATAACACAAAACACATAAAACACATATAACACAAAACACATAAAACACATATAACACAAAACACATATAACACAAAACACATAACAAATAATAAAACACACACATGCAAACATAAAAACTAGCACACAATTAACATAAAAGGTAAAATGACCATGATCGCGGTTAGGAACCCGTCAGGTTCCTGATACGTTTTAGGACCCTTCAGGTCACCGAGTATCAGAAACCCTTCAGGTTACCTAATATCATAGGACCCTTCAGGTCACCTTGGTCAAGCTAAATAAATAAATAAATAAATCCCGAAATTGAGACACGATCTTTTGAGACACGTCGCTTATCAAGCCTGCATGCAAACGGCCACCATATCTCATGAATAAAATTGGGGAAAGAATGGTGATGGTATGTGAAGTACAAGGTTGCACTTTTCCGAGGTCGGGAACTATTAGGAGCTTATTGTCTATTGTAGGATGAATCAGGGACAATTAGAGGATCCGGAAGAAAGGGAGTTTCCACCACCAATGGAAGAAAGTGCCGCCTCCATTCGTCAGTTTATCTTCCAGAAGAGACGGGAGTACGCCATCATTCCCCCCACGGTTATGGACACCCCTGAGCCCAAATGCCAACCCAGAGCCAACCAGCCCAGGAATGCGCCAAGGAACATTCCCAAACGCCTGCTGCTCCAACCGACCCGACCGAGGAGACCACTTCATCCCAGGCTTCTACGTCAGAACCCCTGACCACCGTCATTGAAGCAGATCCCCCACCACCGATGGGATCCTCACCGTTCAGCTCCGGACCGGAGTTTTCCACCTGGATGGCCTCACCCCTTCATTTGCCGCGGTTGAAACTCCGCCGTTGCCGCACCACTCAGGATCCGCAGTCATTGACCCCCCGACCGGACCGGTCGTCGGCAAAAGCAGGGCCGTTGACTTGTCCCGTCTGCCAGAAGCCATGCTCGGCTCTTCTCAAGTTCCGATGCGCACCTTGCAAGACCTTCTGGCAGCGGCTTCGGAAGTTCTTCCTGGCGCAGCGAGAGCTTCCCACGTGCCCACCGGACCATCAGGAGCAACGCATCCCCAGAACCTGCCCAGGATGTCGTCGTTACATGTATGAGACAGGTCTGCGACGTGCTTATCCATCGCAGATCCTGCCCATACCCAGTGTTCTCGTTGAGAACCCTGGCTCCCAGAGAGGCGGGGAATGTGAGCTGATTCCCAACAGCTCACTGTTTCCCATCACAGGCCCCACAGGCCAGTAAGCCCTGATTGCCCTCTGGAGCCAGCAAATGCTATTATTATTATTATTCCTCACTGACCTTATTCAAAAGTGCTCTGAACAACACCAAAAGAGCACAAAAACACCAATCTTCACGAACATGGAAGTAGGAGAGAGCCAAAATCACCAATCTTCACGAACATGGAAGTAGACTGCTCAGCATCCATTCAAGAATCGGAAGAAGGACAACTTTTCGCCTTGTCAGGTTGGCGCCCCTGATCAAGACAATGAAAAGCTCTAGTCATCATCATAATAAATCAGATCCCGTTAATCCGCCTTGCCAGCAGCCTGTGAAGCTATCTCCCCCCGTCCGTGAAGCGCTCATTCCCTATATCGCGATACGTCTAACAGTGTGGTATCGACCCTCCTGCCTCCCCCCAGAAGCACTTAGAGAGAAGTAACTTCTGGTATCGTCCTGCCTCCCCTGGATTCCGTCGTGTCTCCAGTCCATTCCCGGCTACTCCCCCTGCATCTTCGCCTCTCCGTGAAACCTGGACTCGCTTCGGTACCCCAGCACGTGAGTGAACTAAAGTGTATCTATGCTAGATTGGCCAATACTAGGTAGATAGAGTGAGAAGTGACTCAAAATACTAACAGTAACTAGTCAAGTAAAAGTACTAACACCGTTCAAAGCTTGTGTATCGTAGTAGAACTATTAAAACTAACCGTATTGCTTGGTATTGAAGACTGAACTAATTTACTTTTGAACTGTATTGCAACTGTATCGCCCTTCTGGCACATCGGATCATTGGATCCGATAGTACTATCTGCTCATTAAACATACCGTATCTCTTACCTACCTTTTTCCTTCTACACCTGCACCCCTGGTTCTGAGTATCACGAAGTGTATCGAATTAGGTAGTTAGAGTCATTGAACAAAGAGTAACGTAAAATCCTTTTATTTCTTGCAACATATCGATACAGAACGCCCTTCAGGCACAATATAACAAGTAAACTTTCAAGGTATCGTAACTGGAACGCCTTCGCCTGTTCGCCTCACCGCTCGGGAACACCGCTACCAACAGAACCAGTTAAGTACCAATTTTCGTAACTAATCATAAGTTTCCCGATAGTTTTGTTGTAGGATCGGGGTCGATACCCTTCAGGTGAAACCCCCTTGTAACGTTAGTGAACTCACATACACAGTAAATACCTGTAACTGCAGCCGTAACAGCTTACAAATTTGGTGGCAGCGGTGGGATCATTCGACCCCCTGCTTCCCCAATACCGTAACCGCTTACAATAGTGTTGGTACAAGATGTTTGGTTGGTATTATAGGAAAGAAAGCTGCATTCTTCGCAGTAGGGTGATCTATACAGACAAATAATAAACCATTGTTAGTAATTTGTAGTTTTTTGGTTTTTGCATCTCCAGATTTTGACCTTTACGTAAATTTCTATTCTTTCTCAAGTTTGGAAATGGAACTGAAGGTCCCTCCCATTGACATCTGACATTTATTAAGACTTTTATGTATCTGACTTATGATAGTGTTGGTACAAGATGTTTGGTTGGTACTATAGGTAAGAAAGCTGCATTCTTCGCAGTAGAGTGATCTATACAGACAAATAATAAACCATTGTGTAGTAATTTGCAGTTTTTCGGTGTTTGCATCTCCAGATTTTGACCTTTACGTAAATTTCGATTCTTTCTCAAGTTTGGAAATGGAACTGAAGGTCCCTCCCATTGACATCTGACATTTATTAAGACTTTTATATATCTGACTCATGATAGTGTTGGTACAAGATGTTTGGTTGGTATTATAGGTAAGAAAGCTGCATTCTTCGCAGTAGGGTGATCTATACAGACAAATAATAAACCATTGTTAGTAATTTGTAGTTTTTTGGTTTTTTCATCTCCAGATTTTGACCTTTACATAAATTTCGATTCTTTCTCAAGTTTGGAAATGGAACTGAAGGTCCTTCCCATTGACATTTATTAAGACTTTTATATGTCTGATTTATGATAGTGTTGGTACAAGACGTTTAGTTGGTACTATAGATAAGAAAGCCGCATTCTTCGCAGTAGGGTGATCTATACAGACAAATAATAAACCATGGTGTAGTAATTTGCAGTATTTTTGGTGTTTGCATGTCTAGATTTTGTACTCTAAGGAAATTTCGATTCCTTCTCAAGTTTGGAAATAGAACTAGAGGTTGTACCCTCCCTTTGAGCACTTAGCACCCTGAATCAATGGACTAGTTTGGAAATATCTAGCTGACGTCGAAAGACTGTTGTACTCAACCTGAACCTATGATTTTTCTTTACCCTGTGATTACGCTATCGTAGGAGTGAAATCTCTATAATTTAACTCCCAGAGGTAGGGAGTGAGACGAACCTCCTAACAACTCTCTTTTACAACTCAGGCGCATAAGGGACTCCCTGTGATGATAGCTCTCAACTCTCAGAGCACACCATCCATCCATCATGTCGGAGAATAGATTCGACAGCCTCCACGAAATGAGTTCAAAACCCAACTCCTAAGCTCCCCCATAACATTCCGACATTCGCCCGAGTGTTGTCTATGTTGAGGGTGAAAGCTGAATGGAAGGTGTCTGTGATGCCCAAGTTAGGGCATCATTACCGGAAGTCTGTTCTCTTGTGGTGCCTAATGAGGGCTACCCCGAATCGTAGTCCCCAGAGGCGCTTCGGGAGGATAACACCTGCGCATCACGTCTGTTTTTGGGACGCCGACAGTCGATCACAGGGGTCATCGGCTCTACACGTGAAATTCCTTGACACGGTTCATGATGTACGCAAGCTTCGAATCAGATAGGGAGATTTTCGGGATGTTCTGAAATCAGAATTACTTTATAATAAATGAAAAACTTCGCTCCACCTCCTGCATCCCTGGGTTGGGTCCTCTTAATGTCTATCGGCAACACGGAAAATCCACGCTGGGTTACATAGAAAACATGGGACATGATCCAGCCACTAATCCATCAGAAGCGAATTTAACTCACCCAGCTGATCATGGAGAATTATAGATTATTTATTATCATTGTAACTCAGCACTCTCAGGGAGGCTACCTGTGAAATTCCAGCTTCGTGAGTCCACCAAGAGCGAATTTAGCTCACCCAGCTGGTAAAGGAATTTGTCATTCTAATTCTGCAGTCTCAGAAAGGCACGCTGTGAAATTTCATGACAGCCCCGCGTTCCACACTTACGTAATATTTTTCGAATAGTTAATCAAAGGCTAAAGCATGTTCCATGCTAAAACGATGGAAATTACTACACACAGGTTTATCATTTTTCTGTATAGATCATAAGCCTCGCAAAAAACACATCTTTGCCATTGTCACTATCTACCAACCATATTTTCGCTTCACAATCAAGTTTAATTTTAAAAAAATAAATAAAGAATTGTGGGTGCTTTTATTAGGAAATTTTATTTGAGTACAACATACTTGAAGAAACGAACATTTGGTCAGATAAAATTTGAAAAAAACGTTGAAAAACACACTCGTGTTTCTGATTTATCGTAAGTGCAACTCCTAAGTGCTCATAGAGAGCAAACGATTGGTTCTACAGAGCTCTGGGTAGTCTCATTCGATTCTAAAAATTTAATTAAAATTCAAATTGATGAAAAAACAATACTTTAATGTCAAACTTTTTTGAAAATTAAATGTCAAGCGTTTAGAAAATATCAGCTCACAATTTTCAACCCTTAGAAGTGACTGGAGACGTATACAGGGTGTCTACCATTTGGATGGACCAAACTTCAAGCTACTTATTACGGGCAAACAATAAAACAATTTTGAGAGGGGGGTCAACTTTTTTTTTCTTGCTCGATTCCAAAGGCTTGTTTTTGAAAATAATAAACCAAAAATGGTAATTTCTATTTTTTAAAAAATTAAATTTTTGAATTTGATTTTGAAAATTTAATGCTTCGACTTTGATTTTTATGGAGAACATGGCCGAAAATTACATCGAAATCGGACAGTAGCTTCGTATTGCTTTTGCCACCTACAATGACTTTCAGACAGACAGACCGACTGTCAGATGGACAGACACGGTACCAAAATTGTTCAGGAAGGTCCAAAACGTAAAATACGAGTAGAAATGTAATTTGGTGGACTTTTTATTGCAATCCTTGAAAAGTGAAGGCAATAATACTTGGTCGACTCTCTAGCGGAGTATGCCTAAAAAAGCACGTTTTTTCGCATAAAACTAAATTTTTGACATTTCATGTCTTTACTATGGCACATAAATGAAAAATCGTCACGCGGGGAGCGTTATGAGGGGAGCGTTACGCGGTTACAATACGGGGTTTTATATGAAGGGGAAAGGGGGCGCAAAGACATAAAACGTCTCTCGTGGTTGCGTACTTGTACGAAAGCTGTATCCACCGTTTACTGTGATTTTCAAAGAAACTTTCCTCTCAAACCTTGAAACTGACATACCGTTAGAAAGGTAAGATCTTGGGGTAGTTTTTCCCGTTAAGTGCACCACGATAGCGGTATTTTTTACTGGGATATCGTTAGCCTGAAAAATGGCGATTATCGAAAAAAATTATAAATGTTGACTTTGATTTATTTGTTTACTATTACAAATGGCTTTAAGAAACTGGGTTTTCCACTAAATGGATAGGAAATTTAACCCTCTGTCCAACGGTGTTCTCAGATTTGAAGTAGCATGAGAAATAAGGGAGTTATGACCATTTTAGTGCTGCAAGGTTGAAAATACGAATAAAAACTTTAAAGTGAAAAAAAAGAATTTTGAGTGGGTTAAGAAAAAATTGCTACGAGATATTTTTTGTTGCAAATGAGTTGTAGAATCGATCCTTGAAGTTTGGTCGATCCAAATGGTAGACACCCTGTATACCAAGTACCAGAGGTATAACAGAGGTATACCACATACCAAATTTCATCAAAATTGGTATATGGTAACAAGGAACAAAATTTTTATTCGATTTTCGGATTCTACGTACCTTGAAACGTAAACCAACAAATTTTGAGGGGTAACCAACTAATTTTTTTTCTTGGTCGATTCCAAAGGTTCACTATTGAAAATAATAAACCAAAATCATGAAATATGAAAAACATCTCTTTCCTTTTCCATTCAAACTTTCCTCGATCTTCCTCCTCACCTCCTTCTTTTCATAACTTCTTCTTCCTAGCTCTCTCATTGTAATTCTCTGTTGAGACACATCAAGTCAAATCTGAACAAAGTCAATCTACTTGAGCTAGTGCCTTACCTTTCCCAGTATTTTATATAAAATGATAAATTTGTATTGTCCGAACTGAATTCAGATTCAACGTACATTGAAATAAAACATATTATTTTGAGAAGGTGAATTAATAATTCAAAAGGAGTTATAAAAACTTGCTGATTGAGGTTGAAGGGTGCACTATGTACTTATCCCAATCTTATATTATACATTATTTTAGGAAGATGATAGTGAATAATCGGAACATATTCTAAATTGAAAAGTTAAAACTTGCTTCAGAGCTTATTTCTTCCAACTGCATGATATCGCAGTTCTCTGGAACCTCAAGAATATCAACTATGTCGATCTTACTGGGATTTGGGTCCAACAGAAACTTCTCATTCACCAAATTTTTGAAAATATTTTTTTTAATCCAGGGCCTGTAACGTACAATATACAATTTATTAATAGACATTGAAGCTTGAATTCTGCAGGCTTAGGATTGGGTTTTGAGCTACTGGCTTCGTCGTGGCCTCAAGTACCTTTGTTGCTAGCAGGGTTTAAGTCCCTTTTGCTCTCATCACCACGGTTTACCTAATAATGCTTCTTATTGAGATTCAGTTTGAAATTTCAGTTTTATGATTTTGGTCAATAGTTAAATATCTTGAAGAAGTATAAGTTTACTTGTTATCTCTTATCAGGTTAAGTCTTTATCATTGTTGTTCGCTGATTCTTCAAAGCACTTCATTTATATTCAAACTTTATTTCTATATTTTTGCCTGGTGTTTTTGTTATTTTGTTCCTCCAATTTCAGTTTTACAATAATCTATTTTTTTAAACACCATTCACATTATATAGGCAAGTTTGGTTCTGTTTTCTGCTGTTTATCGATTTGTGACACATTCAATCATAGTAACCAACACTGGATACTACACCTAACTATCAATAAAAATACTCATTTGTCAGTTAATACCTACCCAAATTCACATTATATCGAAATTCTTACCTTCAATTTTCCCTTCAGTATTCCTGGTTTCCGCACTATCTTCGACCATGGCTTCATGTTCAAACCTTAACTCGTCCTCTGAGTAAGTTCTCCATTAAAATTTGAGGCTTACTTGTATATTCTTAGTTTAGTCAAAGCTTCAATGTCTGATAATTTTGTGTATCGTACGTTACACGACCTGAAGGTGAAAAAAAGATGTTTCGAAAATTAGATGAAAGAGGAGAAGTTCCTGTTGAGCCCTAGCACCAATGAAGCAGACAGCTTGATTTTATCAAGCCAACAGAAAGAGCTTGTTCAGTTTCTCAGGACTGCATGAAATTGGGAGGTTACTACTCAAAATTGATAACCCATAATTTTGGTTTTTCTTTTCAATGAGATGAGAAAATAGAAAAAACGCTGCAAATCATTGCTCAAAGGTTTATTATTTTCTGCATAGATCACCCTTCTGTATAGATCACTGGTTCTCCATCAATAGCACCTACCACCATCTGTATTCTCCCTTGACCTTCCCTCTCAAATTTCAGCTTCCTGCGTTCAATAGGATTGAAAATGACTTCGGAGCTCATTCAGCTGATCAGTGATCTGAAGAGTGAAGAAGATCTCCTCGAATGCTGGAGACGCCTGGAAGAGCACTTCCATTCAAAAGGATTGAAAATGGCTTCGGACCTCACTCAGCTGATCAGTGATCTGAAGAATGAAGAAGCTATTGAGCGATGATTTGCAGCGTTTTTTACCCACCAACATTTTTTTTACCTACCAACTTTTTTTTACCTACCAGCTAGGTACTACCTACCACACCATACTGGCTTCACACCTTCACAATCAAGTTTCACAAAAAAGTCTGCTCAGCTGTCTTCCTCGACGTTACCCAGGCGTTCGATAAAGTCTGGCACGAGGGACTTAATCATAAGCTCAGACAAATGCTTCCAGCAAAATACGCTGAGTTGCTCCACTCATACCTATCATATCGGTACTTCCGAATCAAACAAGATGATGCATACTCAGAAGCAAAAATGATTCATGCTGGAGTCCCGCAAGGAAGCGTACTTGGCCCCCTCTTGTACGTCCTATACACTAGCGATCTACCCGAACACGAGGGTAACACCCTGGCATCATTTGCAGATGATACTGCAGTCCTTGCTATTGGTGAAGACAATCGCGAATCAACTTTAAAACTTAGAAGATCCATCGAGAAACTCCATGACTGGACAATTAAGTGGAGAATCAAGATGAATGAAGCCAAATCAGTCCATGTTGATTTTACCAACCGCCATATCAAACATATACCAATATATCTTAATGGCAAAGTCATCCCTTTTGCTAATGAGGCAAAATATCTGGGTATGACTCTGGATACGAAACTCCGCTGGAGGGTGCATGTGAAAAATAAAAGAACAGAACTGGACATCAAACTCCGAAAAATGTATTGGTTGGTTGGTAGACGATCAAAATTGTCAATACAGAACAAACTAACCTTATACAATCAGGTCCTTAAGCCAGTCTGGACATATGGTGCACAACTGTGGGGCTGCACCTCTCAAAGCAATCGTGACATTATACAGCGTTTTCAGAACAAAGTACTGCGCTCATGCGTTGATGCGTATTGGTACTCAACCAATGACGACATCCATAAGGACCTTAAAATTCCCACAATAAATGAAGTCATCAAAACTCAAGCAATAGCCCATCACCAGAGGCTACAAGGTCATATCAACGAGGAGGCTGTGAAGTTGCTGGATGTTGATGATCTACTCAGGCGGCTGAAAAGACGAAAACCTCACGATCTGTGGCAGTAGGGAGTGGTGTTTTCATGAAGTTGTTCAGTGAGTGTTGTGCTGTGCGCTCCTGTGAATCTTGTGCGTCAAAAGACACATAAAATAGCCGACATGAAGTATGGAGGTGTGCTATGTACCACACTCTCCTTTCAGTTATTTATATACATTGTCCGAGAAATGTTGCTAATAAGTTGAATTACTTGGTGCAATAAATATAATTTGAAAAAAAAAAAAAAAAACAATCAAGTTTATTAGAAAGAACTAAACGCTTCACACTCGATTGGAAAAATAGAAAGCTTCATATTGAAATTTGATTACTGGTTACGCAGAAGGCAAAACTGTATACAAATCGAAGAAATGAACGGACGGAAATTTTTTTATTCGATTTTCGTATTCTACGTACCTTGAAACGTAAAACATCAAATTTTGAGGGGGGGGGGGTTAAAATTTTTTTTTTCTTGCTCGATTCCAAAGGCTTATTATTGAAAATAATAAACCAAAAGGTGAGATGGTTAGAGAGAAGAAATCGTAAGACTATTAATAATTATTTTGGAAATATCATAGAAATTATTTTTAAAATAATTGAACATAGTGAAGTCCTAGTTAAAATTTTGTCTGGTCAGAAAAGGTAGTGTTGAACTGAATATTTATTTTCAATGTTTTCTGAATTCTGAATATTTATTTCAAATATTCATTTGTTATTCAAACATTCATTTCAAATATTCATTTTGAATATTTGTTTTTCTGAATAAAATCTCTGAATATTTATATTTATTTATATTAGTTTTGAGTTCATCGCCCCTTACTAAGGTTTTGTTCCATCTTGCCCATTCAAAATATGCACGATATCCCAGACCTGAGACAACTTCACTCCGTTTTGAGTACATATTGATAGCAGGGGAGCAATTACTGCAAGAAGAGCATAGAGAGCGACGAGTGCAGCTTCCTTGAAATTACCTCCACTCCAATTACCCTCCTGGTGACAACACCAGTTCGTCACACATTCCCACATCGAATGCCGACACGATAGATGTTTTTTTCCATCTACGTAACGATCTTTTTTCTGTATACATTTTTTTACCGATCTCAGAGCTTTCAAGACAGAAGTCTCTTGTTTTTCACCTTGTTTTTCAAGCGCATTTCGGACCGGCAAAGTGATTGATGGGTGAAGGTGAAAATGGGGAGAACAGTCCGACCAGAGGTCCTAATTGGACGACCGACGTCACAATGACTTTGATGGAAAGGTCACAACACCTACTAAGGATGTTAAAAAATTGCCGAGGCGTCTTTTTTCTCGTGAATTGCTGATGATTAGCCAGGGAGGAGGCGCATGCAATGGATCCGCTTCGATCGTTTTGATTTCCAATTCCGTTGTGTCACTCGTTCGTCTTGTCAACGTGAAACGACCGATTAAAAATGCATGAAAAAGGTTTCCGTTCGCTCTAATTCGGTCTTGTAT
The DNA here is from genome assembly GCA_009739505.2 of Apolygus lucorum. Taxonomy (NCBI): domain Eukaryota; kingdom Metazoa; phylum Arthropoda; class Insecta; order Hemiptera; family Miridae; genus Apolygus; species Apolygus lucorum. The sequence continues at coordinate 12,740,031 of CM019180.2, forward strand.
CATTTTGCTTGCTCTCTACCACATATAGGACTGATTAGAAGTGACCTATTAGGTAAAAATCATATTCGTTTGAAAAGTGTGAAAGTCTACTGAGACAGAGTGCGCAGCAGGTTTCCGAAAACGGTATTACGATGATTGGAAATTCTGGTTAACTCAAAAATAGCTCAGTTTTTGGCAGCATTAACTAGCTGAATCCATATTTCAGAAGATCAAAGCGTGCAACACGATAAGTCTAGATAAATTTGGGACCGCAGCGGTGTCGTGCGTTGATTGACGGGAGCTCGAGATTAACACGAAGATCGACTTCATCGACCATAAATCTCGATAGACAATATTATATTTTCAACATTAAAACTTAGGAATCGAATAAGGAAAACCGAAGTCCCCACATATCATCAAAATTGCCCCTTAACGTTGGCCAAAATTAACTAAATTTGGTTTGTTATGACCAAGTGGGGTCAAGGTGTACCTCGAAACTTTTGGTTAGTCTGAGTATATTCCTGGGGTTAAAATAGATAAAATCTGCGAAATGGCCAATCTCGAAAACATTAAATGTTAAAAACATTAAATTTTAAATGTTTAAAACATTTAAAATAAAATTTACCTTTAAACAAAATTTTTATTTAAAGGTATCGTCTTTTTTCAATATAAAATATTATTCTATTTTTAGAATCGAATGAGACTACCCAGAGCCTTGTTGGAACAACCTATAAAATCTTGTAAAAATAATCAGAAACACGACCTGGAGTTTAGCAGCCTCACTCCTACTAGCCATGAGTCTAGCATTCGCACACAACAGGTTATAGTTCCATCGTATGGCGATAGGATGCAGCGAAAGGCTGAGAACATAACTGGCACTTTCTCACCCATTCACGATACTGGGTTCATTATGAGTATATTATTATTCAAGGTATCTAGCGATTTTTATGAAATTTGGTGTCTGGGCTTTGGGGTCTAGTTTGTACCGCGAAGCTTTTGGATATAGTCAGTCACTTCACAGGATGAAAAATAAAAGTTGACATTTTCAAATCGCGTTTTTTTCAATTTTTGGATTCCAAGGTAGGTACCTTGGAACGCAAACCATCAAGTTTTGAGGGAGGTTGGGAAAATTGTTCTTGCTCGATTTCACAGGATCATTAATGAAATAACAAGCCAAAATGAACCTTTGTGTAATAATTTGCAGAGTATCCACTTTCCAACGTTGAAAAAAAAAGTTCTCCAAAATCAAAATTTCCACTCGCGTTTTACTTTTCAGACCTTCCTGAACAATGTTGGTTCTGTGTCTGTCTGTCTGCTGTGTGTCTTTCATGAAATCCTTGCCACAGCCATAACTTCTACAGTTATCATCCGATTTCGATGACATTTTTTAAAATTATGTTTAGAATACCCTTGTTCTGCTATCAATTAGTCTCGTATATTCTGCTAAAATGGTTCAGAAGAGGTTGCTTTTGGTTACCATAATCCATCAGTAGCACCAGTGTAAGAGATCTGATTCTACTGCATTCTGAAATCGGGAAGTTGACAAAGGCAGGTATGCAGGAAAGGTGCACGGGCATGATAACACACTCCCCTTGAAACAGTAGGTTCTTGTCTACTACTCAAGCGGTTGACCCCTCTGTATATGAAAGACAATAAGGGTGTTCCCCCGAAGACCTTTGCATATTTTATAGGTAGCAACTGCAAAGGCAACGGTCATGACTTTTACCCGGTAAAAGAAGGAGGTACCTCTTTTAGGATCGGTCGAAGGTTTCCACGATCTGATAGTAAAGGGGTAAAGCCGCGGAAGTCCTTAGTCCGACACATCCGCCGTCAGGGGTAGCCGATTAGCTTATTGTCAACCCGGTTAATTAATCGCCGGCGTTTAACCGAGTTGACTGCTCGGTAGGTACAACTCATTGGTCGGTAATGAGGGCAGGGCTCAGCGGTCAAGGGCGACTCGACTTACCGAAGAAATGTGTTAGGAAATGATCAGAAATAGGGAAGTAAGTTACTCCTAACTGGCATTCAGCCAAAAATTTATGATTTTACCGTCAAATCCAAAATATACATTTTTTGGGTGTGGTTATTTCGAGCTAAGAATATGGTTTAAAGGTGGTTCTGTTCAAACTCAATATTATTATTATTATCATTATTAAACTTTACCATTATTAAGTACTTACTTTACTATTATTTACTTTACTATATTATCTTTACTCCAAAATAAACTCAATATCATTATCATTATTATACTTTACTTACTTATCATTTTAACAAATAAGCGACTAATGATTATTATATTCTCTCGAATCTCTCCGGCACTCCTGTCATATCGAAGTCATCTTAGCCAGCTCATACGGATGAAAATTGCTTTGCCTCCTGCTGAGATTCATTTTCTGTTTTATTTGCCATCTCTTTTGGTTTATTATTTCTAATAATAAGCCTATGTGATCGTATCGCAAAAAATTTTTATAACCCCCCTCAAACTTTGTCACTTTACGTTTCAAGGTGCGTAGAATCCAAATTTGCAATGTCCGTCCGCCGTCCCCCGTCCGCCGTACGCCGTACGCGGCACTTTTCTTAGCAACACTGGACCGATTTGGTTCAAATTTGGTATATGGGCTCCATTTGGGGTCTAGTTGTGCCGCGAAGCTTTTGGTTGATGTAGGTCACTTCTAAGGGGTGAAAATTAAGGGCTGAAATTTTCAAGAGTGCCCTAGCTCGAAAACTCTCGAAATAAAAGTATCGGTTTTTTCACCAATTTTAAATAGTATTGAATTTTTAAAAATTTTTGAGACCATCCGGAGCTCTGTAGGACAAACCGTTCGGTCCCTACGAGTACTTGAAGGTTTTCCTTCGATAAAACAGAATCATGAGTGTGAATCGCAAAAGAGGTCTAATCTCCATTCAAATTTTATCGGACTAAAATGCGATCGCTGTTCATTTCTTCGATTTGTATACAGTTTTGCCTTCTGCGTAACCAGTAATCAAATTTCCGTATGAAGCTTTCTATTTTCCAATCGAGTGTGAAGCGTTTAAGTAGTTCTTTTTAATAAACTTGATTGTGAAGGTGTGAAGCCAGTATGGTGTGGTAGGTAGTACCTAGCTGGTAGGTAAAAAAAAGTTGGTAGGTAAAAAAAATGTTGGTGGGTAAAAAACGCTGCAAATCATTGCTCAAAGGCTTCTTCACTCTTCAGATCACTGATCAGCTGAGAGAGCTCCGAAGCCATTTTCAATCCTATTGAATGGAAGTGCTCTTCCAGGCGTCTCCAGCATTCGAGGAGATCTTCTTCACTCTTCAGATCACTGATCAGCTGAGTGAGCTCCAAAGCCATTTTTACTCCTATTGAATGGAAGTGCTCTTCCAGGCGTCTCCAGCATTCGAGGAGATCTTCTTCACTCTTCAGATCACTGATCAGCTGAGTGAGCTCCAAAACCATTTTTACTCCTATTGAATGGAAATGCTCTTCCAGGCGTCTCCAGCATTCGAGGAGATCTTCTTCACTCTTCAGATCACTGATCAGCTGAGTGAGCTCCGAAGCCATTTTTACTCCTATTGAATGGAAATGCTCTTCCAGGCGTCTCCAGCATTCGAGGAGATCTTCTTCACTCTTCAGATCACTGATCAGCTGAGTGAGCTCCAAAACCATTTTTACTCCTATTGAATGGAAATGCTCTTCCAGGCGTCTCCAGCATTCGTGGAGATCTTCTTCACTCTTCAGATCACTGATCAGCTGAGTGAGCTCCGAAGTCATTTTCAATCCTATTGAACGCAGGAAGCTGAAATTTGAGAGGGAAGGTCAAGGGAGAATACAGATGGTGGTAGGTGCTATTGATGGAGAACCAGTGATCTATACAGAAGGGTGATCTATACACAAAATAATAAACCTTTGAGCAATGATTTGCAGCGTTTTTGGATGTAAAACTGATTGCATTAATCATTAACGGTAAAGTCGGAACTAGTTTTGACTAATGGCCTTGGAAATAAATTTGTCCAGTCAGAGTGGAAACTAGGCTTTATGATGTGTAAGCCCTTATAACTGCCTTCGCTAATGAGTTAAATTGTAATAAGGATCTGTAAAATATGGTTAGGAGTATGCTCGCCTTGATAAATGTCGACACTGCATCGTATTATGTACCTTTAGAAAGAGATCCTGCCTGACAATGATAACTGATGCCTCAAACAGGCTAGTTATACAAATTTAAATTGGCAGAAAATTGATGTTTGTTTTCGTTCCTTCGAAATTTTGTTTCTTTTTAGGTAGTTTATTTGTAGTAAGTTCGAATGGGAGTGTCCACGAATACATTCACATCATCGATCCATGATTCTTCCAAGGTTTGCATGGGATTTTAATGCCTTTTTTGCGACGTACAATGGACATCTGATTAATAGATAGCTTTAGCGCATGCGAGGAACCATGAAAACTTCCAAAATTCAAGCTCTAGGGATCACTGCCTGCAAGAAATCCTTCCTAGTAGTACTTATAATGTCCAATTACTTTCCCAACTTTTGTCCAGAACTTGTCCACTTCTGTCCTCGTGATGATGAATCCGACAAAGTATAGGCTTTTTGGCTGGTGATTAACACAACATGTCCCAGATTTGGCGCCCTTAAGCACTGACTTAGTGAAATATTTTTCCATTATTTCGAAATATTTTCTACTGTTCGCTAGCATGATGAGTGGTTTCAATAACGAACATGCCAAAGTGTCTCGCAAACACCTTAAAAGCAGGTACGATTTTTCCCTAAGCGGGTAAAGGACTCTTGAGGGGTGGTAGTGAGATGGGGATAACGTCTCAGCCGGTTCGTGACAGGAAGTCTACAGCAGGAAGTGGCCTTCTAGTGGCCTAGTGGTGGCCACTATCCGCCAATAGCATCTCATCGTTCGTCCCATTGGCTCAGTCCCGTTCACCATCCGATCTTTTTCTTGTGCTTCTTCGTGGCGGGAGCATCTCGCTTCCTACAAGGTTTCCTTGTGGTTCCGTATTTTTCCAGACCTCAGCGTTACCTCGAACCTCGTTCTGTGTATCGAGATGTATCCATATGTGTGCATTGAAGCTGTGCCTGACCAAAGCAACTGCAATGGGGCCTTTTCAAAGCAATAAAAATGCTAATTTTGTGAATCTCATGACTAATTTTGTCATTTAGAAATAACGTATATAAATGGAAAAATGATAATGACATGATGCAAATTTGAGGAATTCAAAATGAGGAAGTAAAACGAAGAAACTGAAAAGGTACGACGTGCCTAAGTTAAATAAACCACAAGTTAAAATTACTTATCATGGGCACTGAGGAAATGAAAAATAGAGACTGGCAGTAAACCTTTGTGGTCCAAGTACTCCCCGCGAAGTATAGCATTTTCAAATTGAATTCATCCTTTTACTAAATGAATTCTTCCTTTGTCAGAACAAGTTCGTCCCTTTTCAAAATGAATTGATTATTTTACAAAATGAATTCGTCCTTTCACAAAATGAATTCATAATTTTACGAAATTAATCCGTCCTTCATACAGACGGAACAATTCTTGAAGGTAACGAGTCTAAATGATAGATGCCGAGATAGTTAACCACTTCTCAATGAAATTGCATTGGTATGCAGATGTAGAAGCAATTTACAAGGGTTATAAGGAATTGATACAAGATATTTACTAAAAATTCATACAAAGTCACGTAAAATGTTTTTAGTCTTTTTTCTCAGTGCAGAGGCCGACGCTTATCTAGGCATGAGGAAAAGTACGCAGGCAAAAGTGGTTGTCATTGGGGGTGATCGCGGATACACCTCGTATGTTGTTTCACGCGAAGGATGTCAATTTAAGATAGATGGAATTTTTAGAATTTTTTGAAACCACTCGGAGCCCTGTATTACAAACTTTTCGTTCCCTACGAGAATTAAAGGGTTAGACATACGATAAATCAGAAACACGAGTGTGAATCGCTAAAGAGGCCTAATCTCCGTTCAAATGTTAGCTGCCCGAAATGCGATCGATGCTTTTCTTCAAGTTGGTTGGTGGTAACAATGACAAAGCCGTGTTCTTTTCAGACGAGTGATCTATATAGATAAATAATAAACCTTTGTGAAATAATTTGGAGCTTTTTTAGTCTAGTTGCTCTTTATGAAGGACGAGTTCATTTTGTAAAATGAAGAATTCATTTCGAAAAGGGACAAATTCGTTTTGAAATTGAAGAATTCATTTTGAACAGGGGCGAATTCATTTTGCAGTTCGAAAATGCTATAATGTTTTTGTACGATCCACGGTGCTGAAGTGCTCGAGATGTCTTTGTTTTGATGAAAAAAAAAAGTTCCCGAAAACTCGGGGTAGGTTGGTAGGTGCTTTAGTTTTGAACTTTTTTCCTATATTTGACAAGGCTCGAGTATCTCCATGATGACTACTGATTGGGTGCAGGCTCGTTAAGCACGGCCAACAAATTTAGAAGTGAACTTTGTATGAATTTATCACCAAAAGGAGAGAATCGACTGATTAGCGGAACAACGTATTTCAATAAATAATTCTCAATCTTTATTTCTCGACCCATTCTCTTTATTTCGACGGTACTTCCAAGCTGGTGCCTGGCGGATTGGTGATTGCTTATAGATTCAAATAATGATCTAATTCGCTGTAGAAAGGAAGAAAAATGTGAAAAAAATCAGTAAAAAATGGATTAAAATAATTATACTATTTGTCAATTTGAAACACTATCAAAATGATTGTGACAATCTATATGATAATTTTATAAATATCAGCTACCTTCGAAGTACCTAGAAGCATCAAACGATAGTATCTAGTCGATCTAACTAATCTATCTAGCATCTAGTCGGAAAGCTGTGCTGTAACCCAATGTTGCAGACCTTTTTCTCCATTAGCAATATGCCATACTTTATACGTGCTGTTTGTAGGCATACTTTATAATGTATATCAGTACTAAACGTTTTTGATCCAACGTTGTTGTACAGCCCAACTGTCTCTTTGGAAGACAGCTGTATGCGACGCCAGGAATAGTGGATGGACGAAAATTCAACCTGAGATGATTGTACACTTTACTTTACTTACTCTATTTACATAATTAAAGAATAACAGTTGGGAATGGCTGTCGATTTCCCTATAAAAATATAATTAAACTTTATCAAACTCGTGTTGAAATTACTGATATAAATTTTTGGCAATAATTTATATAATTACTATCAAGAAATGAAGAAGGCTTAAATTCAAATATGCAAAGCGCTTCTGAAGAGTTCCCAACATCCAATCCAACATAGTTCCAGATTTTCAAATATTCTGGTCCAACGAGATATTCTATTCTATTAAAAATATGCTAATGAGATCAGTTGAGATTAATATATACCTATTAAACCTGTATAGAAGGTTGCAAAAACGTAGAAAATAATCACTTTTGGTGCTTTTAGCGCTTGCTCGTGATGTGAGTCTACAGCTGACCTACTGGACCATTAATTTAATCTCGATCATGCAAATTAAAGGTCTCTGGAGTGCAAATGACACTCAAAGGTCACGCGTATCAAAACTGAGGCGGGAACAACCGGTCTCGTCATACAGAGAAACTGAGACACTCCACTTAATAACAATTAGTACTTCAATCTGCATAGCCCAACATATCGGTGGCCGTTTAGCGCCGGTGAGCGGGCAAGTGAACCATAACTCATAAAACTGCTCGGCAGAGCAACACGCTTTTAAATACCCGGTCGATTATTTATTGACCCTTTATCGGCCTTGTAGTGGTATTATGACGTTGAGATATGACGGAGCTGGTCGCACTCCACCGCTAAGTGCTTCCCTTTGAGGTCGGCGCGCGCGACCTGCGGTTATTAATGTGTAGTCAGTGAACAGACAAGCGCGTATTCATGGGGATATTCCATTAGTCCAAATATTGTACCGACTCGCTAGACAAATCCGGATTCTAGAAGGTTAGTATAGTCCTCCAGTATTCGTTTAGTTAACCGCCAAAACAGTCGAGAGGTATCGGATCTGACACTAGTCCAGTCTCTTCAGTTGGAAAATAGAATGTCTGCCAAGCATGGGTGGGGAAGTAGAGGTTCCTCATATACTTGGGTGTGGCACATAGCTTCCTCGTATCCATAACCCGATTGTATAGATGATCCGATGCACAGTACCTAGTTTATCTCAAAACATCAATTGCACTACCGTATTAGGGGACCGCCTACACGTCAATCCGGGCCATCCATGAACATTTCTTCGAAATCGGATAGAAAATGTAGAAGTTATGGCTGTTACAAGGAATTAACGTTCGCGCATGCGCAGCGGCTATCAGTCCGGGTGTGATGATTTTCATAGGGGAAATCAATCATCAAAATCGGACAATAACTTCGTATAGTTATGCCCGTTACAAGGATTTCATGACAGACTCACAGACACGAAACCAAAATTGTTAAAAAATGACTAGTAGGCAAAACGCGAGTAAAAATTTTGATTTTGGTAGACTCGGAAGCAAAATAAAAATAAATAAATAAAACTAGTTGTTCATGAGCAATCGCTTTAGGCCTATCATCCAAATTTGAAGAAAATTAGGAAAAATCAAAGTTTTAAGGGAATCATGTTTGCTACTATCCATCCAATTGTGATGATATAATAGCCATGTGTCGGCCAACGCTCACAGCCCCTGAGAATTTGATCAACATCGCACCGTTATTTTGATGCCCCTGACAGGGAATTGACCACAGACAGATCGATTCGAAATATTATCAAATAAAAATACATAACAGGAGGTTTCCATTATTTTTCCGACCGTCACTTTTGACTGTTACGTCACGAGTTGAATTTAACAAGCCATGTGAACTATTTGTCGCGAAATAAACATTGAAAAAATTCAACGGTCTACCGTCCGTAGTTTTTAAAATTTATTTTGGTGACCTAATTTTTCTTACTTTTTTAGAGTAACCCAGCTACCTCCCTATTTAATCTTAAGTAGTGAGCAAGCGTCGAATTTCATGCGTGAAAATAAGAGAAGAAATTAATAATCAAGTAATTGCAGTGGGTCAACAAATTTGAACATTTTGAGGAATATCAATTACTAAAAAACCCGAAGGGCAATTAAAAAGTATTCCAATTTTTCCATTGCGTCAAGTTTTAACAGCCATTGTTGTGGTTAATTTCACAAATTTTGATCTCACTCCACTTATCTATTATACATCTCCTAGTTATCATCATTTTTGGAAGCTGTACTACTGGATTCTGCTCGGTTTCAGTAGGCGAAGATTCTGAACCTTTGTGAGTTAAAAATTCTCCAAAAAGGATCAAATCCTCATTTTGCAGAATGTTCTATTATTTCTTGTTACTTGAACAAGTTGAATTTATTAATTTGAGAAATTTAGTAACTAAATTGTACTGATTTTTTAGTATTTACTCGACTAGAGAAAAGAGAAGGAAAGAATTTGAAAGGAGAATTTTGGCCGGTCAATAACCGTTAACACGTTGAAGATGAAGATGAGAGTGGTTCAACCGTCCCAAAACCGTTGGGAGATGTGGGTTTGGTAGGAAGGATGGATCACGCGGGCCGACAACGTTGAATGATCGAGGAAGTTGGAGGTAAGTCGTGAAGTTAACAACATAGTGAATTGGACTAGTATAGGTTACAGTTGATGATGGAGAAAGCCTTATAAACGCCTAAATTAAGCTAGAGACTGTGGGAGGCTGGCTTCTCTAGTCTTGACCATTACTGGTGAACACATGAGTCTGCTCTGGATACTACCATACCTGCGTTTTATTGATAAAATATGTATGTATAGGAGCAGGTCACGACAGGGATACTAACTGAGATGGAACAGTTGTGATATTCTTAAAAATATTGACTTCCATGTTTTAAATCAAAATTAAAATTTGTAAGCCTCAAACTTCCAAAATATATTAGATCTCTCTCACAATCGGGTACTTGGCGCTCCTATTTACTTTATTGACCTCTTATTTTAGATCTATTCGCATTTTTCAATTAACCTCACGGGAAGGTCGTTTTAGAAAGCACCAGTTCTCTCGGGATGATCGCCTCGAGAGCCTACGGGCTCATAAATACAGAAGTAGAAGCCGTAGATGTGATCCGATAGGGCGGGGCAGCTTCAGGCAAACCTATCAAGAGAAATAATTGGGGCCCCAGTTACAAATTAACGCGGGCTAGTCAGAAGTCTTCGCGCAGGCGCAGACAGCCTTCCTCCTAATAACAACGTCGTACAGACCGATTCCCCCCCTCGAGGGGTTAAGAAAAAAATTAACATCAGGTAGCGCGTAGGTTCACTTCAAGTGGCGGTTTTACCCGATTTACGATTGGAACGCGCTCTGAGCGGAGGCGGCAAGAAATGAAAACATTAATAACGATTTTCGCTCGCCGTTTCTAATCGAACTGCAGTGAATGGACATTGAATTGATATTCGCGAGTTTTAACGAGATAGTTAAGTTTGACACCGAGAGAAACTCAATATAAATGTCTCAATCCTCTGTATCGACCTCAGCAAAATTAACAGCAAAGGCAAGTAACAATTTTATAAAATAACAGGCCAAACATAACTAATTGTGGAGTAGAAAGTTAACCTGCTTACTTTTGGAAGTGGATCATCATATTCAAATCACTCGCCTGCTTCCCTATATTGTGATTCGGGAAGGATCTCAAACGATTACCCACCTTCGTTCTATTGCCCGAGCCTTATGTAATTAGATTCACAGACTAATATACAAAGACAATGTAGTACGATTAACTATACCTAGAGAAAGTGTGAGGATCACTGAGGTGCAACACAATTTGATATATTTTTGAGGCATCAAGCTACAATGATAGGATTCTATGTTAAGGACTGCGGATGATTGAAGACCCTTATGGAGCCAAACAGCAATAGTGAAATGACGCGGCATTTGCCATGAAAGATTTGTGAAAATTGTGTTTGCCATGAAAGATTAGGATCAAAAGATCTGAACGCTGTCTTCTGCCTCGGGCTTGGCCTGGAAGTTCTTATAAATATTGAAAAAATAAGATATGCCGATACGCTTATTGCTGATTTTGAAATTATCCTGCAACAGCTCGTTGATAAGGCGGTTAGCCGGAGCTCAACTTTGTTATTTAGTTTTTATTGGTCTCGAAGAATAAAGAATCAAACGAGTTAATTTACAAATATTTAGGTCCTAAGGCAAATAATATTTAGCCCCCGATAAGTTTCGTTGCGAGAGTCATATTCTTCAAAGTGGAACCAGTCTTCGGTGACAAGCACTTAAGGGTGACATTCGTTACCGAATTCTCATAATATTACGTCTGATATTGCCTATGGGGTGTGCCTTAGAAGGTTGGTTTTATGAACCACTTACTGGCGATCGAAATGTGGCTACGAAAGATGATAGGACTTCCTACGTACAGAAACCGCTCAATTCAATACCTACTGGAAGTACTCGAATAGTAATTCTCAGATTTGTGGGCTCATCTAAGAAGTGATGGAGAGCAGGATTCGGTACCTGGTACACATTGTTGGGGGAGAGCGTCATGAATTTTAGAGAATAGTTCTGAACAGGAATAAAGAAGAAGGAAGAGAAATTGATAGAAAGCGACTCTTGTGGCTCCGAAATATTTGCCTTTCTTCAGTAGAACGCTCCCTTTATGTCAAATAAAAAGGAGATATGATTTTGAGTGTTGCCTCTGAATGAATTCGTCTACCCACTATAAGGAATAATAAGGATAATGAGCAAAACCCGGGTTGACAAAAAACAATACTATGAGAAGTATGATGAAAAAAAGTACTAATAATTCATCTTGAGAAATAAACTTAATAATTAACCATACCTTCCTCAATCCGGATCTTACGTTAAAAAGTCATGTGAACTCGAGCGTGGCTTACCTGCAACAGAAAATTTAGATATAATAACTATGGGAAGTTGATATGTAATTACTAAATTATCCTATAATTTAATACAATAATTTTATCAAAGTAAAATTCGAATTTGTCAATTTGATTTGACAAATACGGTGAGCAGAAGCTCACCAAGTGGGAGGAAAATATGTTGTTCCTTAAATAAGGATTTTGTCTCGAAGTTTAAAAGTTTCTGAACTATAATTCAATAATTATTATCAATTTAATACAAGTATAGTTGGTTCAATTTAGTTGTATATTGACCTGCCCAAGGATATTAAAACAAAATTTAGATTCATTAAAAACGTAAGGTCTAGCTAAATAAGCGAGTAATAGCTTTCGTGCGATCAGACATGTACTTCTTGAAAGATAGTTTCTCAATTCGTAATCATATCTTCATATTGTTATTGAAAATTCACTGGTAGAACTCAAATGCAAAAATAACTTAAAGGAACGGTAAAGGAGCACGTTCGAGAATAGTCTACCTTGGCTCTTCCTTCTCAATGCTCCAGAATAGCTGACTGCACTCGAAGGCGCATAAGACATGTTGATGAGGCTAGCGATCGATTTATCATGCGCGGATGATCGCTTCCTATTAGTAACAGTTTATCGAGACAATGACCCATCCGCTGGGAGTGAGCTGTCCCATTGAAAGCAGGGACTGGTTTTCATGTTTTCAGATCGTTGAATACGATCTCTTGTCTGTGGTTCAAAATGTTGTCTTTGTAGCTTTCAGGGTGTGGAGATTCTGGTGGCTAAATATCGTGGAGATATTTCTTCCAAGTATGGGAAAACCTGGATGAGTGGGAGTTGGAGGAGCCAGCTTTTGTATCCCACACATGAATTTCTCACTCGTCATCCCCACTTACTGTCGTTATTAGTTTTGATCCGCTCATCCAGGCCCGACCTAATCAATCATCTCATGAACTTCAGGAAGGGAATAAACATTGCTCAGGGATCCAGTACGGGGCTTTAAAACTGCGAGATGCTCATGGCTGAAAAGATCAATGAGTATCAACAATGTTGAAAGAAGGAGGGTAGCTCGAAGGGCAATTCGGAGTCTACGATGTGATGAATACCAGATTCATATTTGTATACAGTTACTCTACAGTTTCTGGTACTTGTTAATTAACTCGACAGTTCTTGAGACAATGAGCTGATGGTTAACAGAGTAAGCAATATGAATAGACATATTTCGTTCTTTGAACAGATTATTATCATTGACACTGGACCTACTTGTGTTCAACACTGTGCTACTGGAAGAACACTTAGTCACTGGAAGTCAATTCATCGAAGGCAAGAAATATGGCCAGATGTGGCAAACCTCTGTCAGTTTAAACCCAACGAAAGCCGTTCGTCTCTATATTCTACAAGGTAGGAAATGGGAGTTCGGTAGGGTAGTCTTTGAAGGTGCTGATCACCCTGAAATACCAAGTGTTATCCCACGACAGGCATAATATTTCCTCTTGACAGACAAAGACAATGATGAAGCGAAATCCTCATCAGTCTGCTAAATATGACAAAAGTACGTTTTAAAAAAATGAATTTTTAAGAAACTAGCCACAGAACAGATTATTTAGGAAGATCATTTTCTAATTCATATTATTAGAGTAGGTAATTTTAAAGGGTGAATTGCGAGATCATTTTATAGTGGGGGATGTAGCTGTCATGCCGTTAATGCATTCGTTGATATTTGACGACTTGTGTTCTCCCTCGCTACCACAATTAATCCAGATTCAATTGACAGATCCAATAAAAATTAATTGGACTGGGAACATCTTTCTCCTTAGGAGCTCCTATGGGAAGCCGGTGGGAACCGTTGAGAAATACTGACTGGAGCCCAACTTAGATTATGGAAACATACAGGAGGGCACGATTCTAATTAGAGGGAAGAATACATTTTCATGTGAACAAATCATGGAGCTAGAAATGGAGCCCATGATTGAGTTTCTTATTTTCCAATTCCATCTTCATCATCTCGATTGGAGATCCTCTCGGGAACTGATTGATATAACGAATGAATCACTCTCACAATCTCGGGAATCGACGGGTAATAACAACTAACAATATCACTTCCCACGTATAGACCTTATGAGATGGTGTATGCGAGGGGAACACTATGGTAGTGAAGAAGAGGGGTGTCTAGTTGTGAGGAGGCATTATCGAAGCCCGATCACGTACAGTTTACCCTATTAAGGACTAAAAACAACTCCGGACTCGCCTTCTAGGTTCCAACTCCCCACTTCGAGCGCATAAAATCGAAGGAAAACTCAACTTCCTCGTTGGCACTCGCTGAGAGGGGAGTCTTGGTGTTGAAGAGGTCGGGTACGCATAAAGGATGAGAAGTAATGGAAATGAAAAAAAAACCATTCGATTTTCACGCGCCTGCTGCATCACGGTAACTCACGGTGACGACTTTATTCACTGACAGCATCACCACTCGATAGAGAAACCCAACTTCAAATAGGCTTGGCTTATGAGTTCTATTCATTTGGGCACTGATGATCAAAAATACGAAGTTGTATGAAGACAAAATCAGAAGATTAATTGGTTCTTCACTTTTTTCGAATTTGAGTGGTATGTACTAAGTTTGGGGTAATGGTGACTTCCACACTTTTCCAGCAATGACAATCCACTGAATTTTGGACGATTAAGCACTCGGTGTCCAACTGTACATTGGCTCCACTTTTCCCAACCAGCCCAAAATCACGTTTGAAAACAAATCATAATTTATTAAAGTTAAATGGATAGCAACGATCCATCAGGCAAAAGCTCAGTCATAACAATACTTATTTCGGCCGTCATCAGTTGAAAGTTAGTGGAAAATATCAAACTTGCTGGCGAGTATCTTTATATCTATACGTAGAACCTAAATGAAGCTAGATAACAAGTGTCTCTACTTCTGCAAGTGAATCGTGTATCCTCACAACATCTTCTTATAGAAAATTTCACGCAGGTTCAGAATATACTAATATGTTTGAGCATTTTCCACCAAAGATTTTACGACATTCAGGGTCGTTTTTGAACTATTACTGTAATTCTGATGAGCAGAAAGACATACATTTGTCATAAAATCAGTGTAGGCATACTTACATGGTGACAGAACGACATGTACAACCAAATTAAGTCAGCATAGATAAAATTTGCATAAATTGACAAGCGATTTAGAAATAAATGAGTTGGTGGAAATTTCAATACACATTGGAATTTGCTACCTAGGAGGCTGTGTATAACAAGATAAATGGTCAAGGCTGTAGTATGCTGTGTCCTGTAGAATGCCCAGATTACCTGGTTCTATCGAGTCTTCGTGGAACCCAAGAGGCAGATGGCGAGGAACTCGTACATACGAGTACATATTGGAAAACTATCGCAAACCGGGCATCTGAGGAGTACTGTGGACACCCTAATTGGTTACCAGGGTCATCAGATATGCATCTCAGGCCCCGGCAGCGATGTTGCATACAAAAGAATTACCTCTCATCCTCCTCCTTTCCTCGTTATCCAGCCGCGACATCTCACAAAGGAGAGGCAGTACAACGGACGGGATCAGTCTTCTAATAGGCCATCGCTCCGATAACCGATCCCTGCCCGTTCCACCTGTACATACCTGTACACTACTGACACGAAACATCCAGGTTCAGTGACCTCCATTGACCTTGGGTTTGGATAAGGCTGAAGTTCGTTGGGATTATTGCATCAGCAACGGATATAGATAGATAGATAGATAAATCTTTATTGCTTCATAGAAAAGTACATCCGTAGCAATATCGATTTGTTACGACATAAGTCAGTAGATATAAAAAATAAAAAATAAATTAAATGAAGTTGGACATTCTTATTGTTGTGAGAAACATGACATCAAGCAACATAATTTGTTTTTATATTACACCCTCTTCTACTTCTACTTTATTGTAGGTTAGGTGGTTATAATCGTTGAACGAATTTCACTGGCTTCACTTAAATTTTTAAAAATGTCCTGTTGCCAACGTTACGGTTTTATGTTGTCAATAATCGTCCGTACTGTTCACTGAGTGATAGAGACAACTGTATCAACAAGTACTGGGAGTAGAAACTTCGCCCGGGGGAAGGGCAACATAGGGCATTGTAAGATGAAGTGGAGTGCGGAGTCATCCACATCCCAGTTGCAGATGGGACATGTAGTATCTTAGCTCCGTGCTTACCAAGCACACGCAATTGCGCCAGGGGGGGGGGGAGAATAAGCATCGACCAAGGATGTCTAACATTCTCCCTTCAAGTGAAGGTCCTGGAGGATTCCTGAACTCTTGCGACTCTTGTAGTCTCCCCCCTTACTGCAAGCAGCAAGAGAAATACTCCTCCTGAGAGGGATTGTAACCACAATCATATGCATATTTGCGAGTACCTGTGATTACCTACAGGTTGAGGCGCACTTCTAGCTTGCACTTCCGACTATGCGGGTCGGCTCCCGAGTTGGCAATGGTACACGGAACCCTACCCGGGGATTCAGATGAAGTTTGAACAAGCATCGGCCAGTCCCGAGTTAGATAGGGCTGGGGTTGGAGCGAGGCTTCCTGGTAGGCGGACGATCCATAGTCTGGGCAGGCTCGAGAGGCCACCGCCATTTGCAGATCAAGGTTCCTTGAGATAAATGGTATGGAGTTCAGGAGTCCATTGAGCGTGTAGCGGTCAGCAACATCAGCAACGGATATACTCGTACAGCAAAGCGCATAGCTGCATAGCAAGATTGATAAGAGGCCGTAGGCCAAGTCATGGAGGTAAAAGCTGTTTAATTAATTGTTATATCGTTCGAAAAAAAATCTTGTATTGTCTTGTGAGGGATGCAACTGTAAACTATCTTAGATGACTTACAACTTATGAAGGTTCACCTGATCATGTGCAAAGAATTCAGCTCAATGAAGAACTTAGTATTATAGGTCCACCCAAAGTACCCATCTACCCCAAACTGAAAATAAACCCACACATTTGTAAGAACAGATCTAAACCAGGAAGGGACCCGAAACAGGAAACAACTAACCGAAAGCTTGGTGTAGTCGGGAGATGTGCGAGTTTAATGTTTATTTCGTGATGTTATGACTTGAAACAGCTTCGGGGCAGTCCATTGGCAGGCGTTATGCATGTTTGTTGGTCCCATATAAGAACAGACGTGGAATATCTCAAAAGGACCCTAGATGAGCGAGTGGGCGAAACGAACCATGCGCGTCATAAACACGCCCGTCACGACTCGTTGAAAAATTGCGGTGAGTATTTGGTGAATACCAAACAGGATCGACCAGTTTTCAGGCACAACATAATTCTTAATTAGTAAGTCCAATCCAATTCCAAGTTTTTCAGGCTAAATTTGTGATACAACATTTACAAGTTTTTCAGGCTAAATTTGTGATACAACATTTACAACATTTGTGATACCTATTTACTTACGAGAAATAACTAAAAATGAAGAAAACGAAGAACCGCCTTATAAGTAGAAAACGAAATTCCCAGCGAATAGTTATTTAAAGGAAAGGGTGTTAATAAGTTAGTATAAGGAACTTCGTATAAGGAACAAGAACGAAAATATAGATGGATGTTTCGTGGGCCTTTTATTTGGTTTCAGTCACCCCAGACATGTGATTGGGGTGTTGAGAGCGTGTTGGTTCTTAAAAAACAATTTTTTTGAAAGCCGGGTATTGAAATTGGAAGAAGAAGTATTGAAATTAAAATCAGGACAGCAAAATCGGAAGAAGAAGAAATTTGGCGGGGGAGGGGGGAAAGTGTGTGTCTTCCTCTAGAAGAAGAAAAGAAGTAAGCCGTGTATTGAAATTAGAAGAAGTATCAAAATTAAAAGCCAGGACAGTGAAATCAGAAGAAGAAGAAAAGAAGAAAGCCCTGTATTTTAAAAGAAGAAGAAATAGGTAACTATTGTAATTGAAAGCTCGGACAGTAAAATTGGAAGAAGAAGAAGAAGAAAACCCATGTACGAAAGTAATAAAACATTTTTATTGTACCGCATTTTGATGATTATTCAGTGATTTCAATTTTTATTCCGACTTTCAAAGATCCAATATGATCTTTAATTATCAGAACAGATCAACCTACAGAAATCTATTAAATAATATTGTTGGACTCGTCACGTGAAGTTCTAATCGACGAATATCATCATTTTACTACCAGTAATTTTGCTGCATCTGATAGGTACTATTAGATTATAGGATTTACTCCTATTTTTCCCTAGACAAGGACAGAGATTTTGCTCCTGTATCTGAGGAGATGTTGATGATGTATGATAATGATACAATTTTGTTTAGAAGATTTCCTCTTGTCCAATAGGCCTTTATGTACGTGTGTGAAATACCTCGACTCTACCATTCTCCATCTACCATTATAACAACGAACTCAGCATCCAACAGAATCCTCTGCATACCTGAACAGTGTTAGTAGGTATTAAGATTTTCCTGGATGAAATATGGTATTTTTATTTACTCTCTGCTTCCTCGTAAACTTCCACAACTACAAGATTACAACATGAAAATAAAAATAATAAATTCAAGGTCCAGTAAGGATAAAATTACTTAAAATGTTTACACAGAATGGTTAGCTTGTGACAAATACTTCAGTCGCTACTCATCTGATTCATATACAATACCTAACTATCCAATCTGCGTGATAAATTTTCACTTAACGCTTCCTTCCTTCTGAAAACACCTTTTAAAAATGCTAACCGAAGGTCGCCTCCACGTAATTGTCCTCAGAAACCATGGAACCCGCCAAGAATCCACTACTGTGAGAAAAATGTTTGTCGATCCTCCGGATTTAAACACAAAATCGTGTTTTTCTAGGGTCGTGGGCGCCTTTCGACGTCAAAGCGATATCCATAAAACGATCTGACGAAGTCGAGGAAACTAAATAGGCAGTCGCGACAGACCGGAGCTCGCAAGGCCGTTTGAGACACCGGTTAAGGCAACTTGAATCGACGTTGATCGAAAAAAAGTTTGATTTTCTATTATTGGTTCATATTTGTTTATTCTTTAGAGGTGAGTCAAGGACGTGTGGCAAAAAAAAAGTTGGTATGAAAGATGCAGAACGGAAGGAAAACTTAGTGGTGGATCTTGGTGGATGATTTATAACGTAACTTGTTGTAGAAACTGAGTAACAAGTTGGTATTTTTACCAAAAACCTACAACCAGTTTCCTCTCGAATTTAGGGGGCAAACTGCTTCTTGCAAGAAATGTATCAAATACTGCCCTGGGAAAGGTGCTTAGGGTGATTTTCGCAATGGCCACTTAGAACTATTACATAGGCCTATGTCTGTGATTACCATTTATCTTCGATACCCAGTCCTTGTAAAAATTCATGAATGTAGCCTAAATGGTGCTCCGGGAGATGCAGCCTACCCTTTCTACGTTTCTTGAGTTTAAAGAGTTGCTACCCCCAGGGTACAGAACACCAATTTAGGTGTGCACTCGGGAGGCGTGGATTCTTCCAGACTCCCTTGCGTTGGCATTCCAAGCATGTCCCGTGCGCTGGTCCCAAGATACGATCCCTGCACGGATGACCATGTGTGTACGCTTGATATTTCTACCTTGCGCCAACAGAACGTTGGACAGCGTTGAGGTGCACCATTCTGAGTAGATTTAAAAAACGAATATCAGTTTGTTCTCAATAATAAATTATCCTTTCCTTCTTGTCTGTAGTTTTAATTTCATCTGCTAAGATGGATCGAAGGTGGCTTAACGATCGACCAATAGACGAAAGAAGTTTTGTAAAACGGTACCTTACTCTTCCAAATGCCCGGTTTCCTGGGTTAGATTCTCGTTTTCGTTCAACTTCCTGTCCTGGCACCAATCGACTCCAGTAAATTCGATTTACGCGGCCGTCCCTTATGAATGGGCGCGACGATGTTCAAAGTTATGGGATCGAAGGGAATTTTGATTGATGAGAGGACATGCAAATAAATCCAGCCGACCGTCTCAGACGCTGCCTCCATTAATATTTAAATCGTCGATCCTGCCAAGATAAAAACAACCTTTGATTAACGATACACTCTGCTACTATTCTGTAGCACACTGAGGACCTTGATCTGTCCCTTGTCTATGGTAGTCGGCGGAGTTCTATGATCGTAGCACGTGGATCGGTAGAGATCTGATGCCGTGAAACCATCCGGTCGTCTGTTCGTACAGCACAGCTGCTCCACGATATGATGAAACTTGGTTTCATTGTGATAAAACACGTAATCTGAAGGGAACTTGAAAAAAGTTTCATTATCATGGGACAATTTGATCGCAGCAGTCGAACGAAATAACACATTGCTCATTCATTGAAGATACACATAATGTGTTTTATTATAGCAAAATGATTGGGATAATGATGGACTCATTAAAAATGAATACAGTTGATCTTCAGCATATTGCTAATTTGCAGATGAAGTTAGATCACCGAACAAGTTGATTGAGACTAGTACTAGTAGAAAGCAATTTCTTGTCTGCTCACGACAAAAATAATTAAACGAGAAATCTCTTCAGACGAGTCCTAAGCAATAAGTTATCGCAATTATCTTCCCCATTAGATCCGGCGCGGGTAAACAACTTGTATCGATAATGCCCCTTTATTGGGGACGAAACCTGTTGCACCTCAGCGGAGACTCCAATCATCAACTTTTTATGACCCCCTGCTCAACCCTTCTCTGTCCATTAATCAGCTTCTCTTCTGTTTTCTTTCCTTTCGATCTTTCTTCTCGAGTATTTTAGTTGTTCCTCTTTTTTTCGTCTTCATCCTTCGTGGAAGGGGTAGAAGGAGATAAGTACGGAATAGACCTGACTCCCCGCATACAAAAGAGGCGATGGACTTGGAGGTTGAAGAAAGACGAAGCCTAAAACAATCAGAACCAGGTTATAAATAGCGCCTGGGAGGACTCCGATCCTGGAATTTTTTTCACCCCATTTCAGTATCTCGGCGATGGCAACGAACCGTTTCCCGTTGAAGATGGCCATATACGACCTTGCAAGGACAATTGCTTCAAAGGAGTCTTTTTCGGTAGAGCCATAAAAAAATAAAATAAAATGAAAAGAAGAAAAGAAAAACGAACACTCTGAGGAAAGGAAGCCTGTCTGATTGTCAGCGTTCATTCCATGTCAGTTTCAACATGGTGCCAGACACCTTGTCAGTACAGGAACGTACATGTTCTCAGACAGGAAAGGTGTTTTATCCAAAAGAAGATTGCTACAGAGTAAAAAGCAAAGAAGATGGCAGTCGCAACAACTGGCCGATTACAATGGAATTTCATTAATGGCCTCAAATTGTACCTCTGAGAGAACATGTATTTGATTACATGAGAACAAGCTCTCTCCCTTTCTTTTCCATAATTTTGTATGTAGTAATGCATCCAGTACAAGCTGTATCCTTGCATATCTGAAGGTACATGAGAAAAGATGCAGACTCCGACTAGTTAGATCTGATTCACTATTAAATGTTGCGTTTGTGTCCTTTTAATTATGTGAATCCTTAAATTAAGGGGAATCTGCTATAATTATGATGGTTATCGCATTTTCATGCTTGTACTTTGTTGTGAAAGTGAGGCATCGCTGTGGTAGGACTTATTAAGATGGAAGACTTATTAAGAAGTAAATGTCTCGGTGGAAGGATGTGCAGCTCAGGAATCTTAAGGTAGGTACTGCTAGTTACAGCTTGAGTTGATCGGTTCGCGCCAATTTTAGGAGCATCTTGTTGGTTTAATGACATTTGAAATTGAAAATTAAAGAGGGTAAAGTCACTTTATGACATTGGTGACGATGAAGATTGGTTTGAATGGTTTTACATAGTTCTTATCAAGAACTTTGACGGTTTTCATGCCTGATTTGGATCTGACTTTCAATCAGCACAAGTTTTTTGATATTCAAGGAACTAACCACTGGGAAATCGCTCAAGACGAGCTGACGCCGAGTCACTATCCGACCTTCGATGCGCGGGGGCGACTCTGCCTGGCGTGGGTGGTGCCTTTTCATTCAAAGTTATACGCTTATATCCCCCCGTTATGTCTCACTGTTGGACGTATCTCAACCTTTCGAGTCGCCTGATACCATCAGTCTCTCTGACCGTATAAAAGGCGGTCCCACGGGCCACCGTATGATTTACGAGGTACACCTCCTTTTCAGCCGGAAGTTTTATGGCTCGATGTTTCGAAGTCCACAATGCCCCGTGCCTCTAGCGAATCAAACGGCGCTATCTCAACTGTTAAGTTAGGTATCATGATTCTACGAAGTACTGTTATGTTTATGTTTTTCTACTGAGATAATGCCATTATCTACCACATTGTGGTAGTGGGTATACTGGTTTAAAGATATACGTATTGAACCTGTAATTCCAGGGAGTGGTCCAAAGTGCATCAGTTGGCTTAATACATTTTTGAGGAGCTTGAGACATCTGCAAGGCAGCAATATCCTGCAATACACGACTTGGTTCTCTCTCCCTAACTGAGATAATCGATAAACAGTAACCCCAGGCCCTCCACGAACTCTTTTTTTTTTTTTGGGAATAGCTCACCTTGGTATCCTCACGATACAAGGTCACATGATGTATTCACCGGTGGATCTGCAATGGTTGCCAGAACTAATGCTGGTGCGGAAGTCTACATTTCGAAATGTAGCAGCTGGTGATTTTCAAACAATTTTGAGGGAATTTTTTGCAATTAAACTGGCAATCCAGAGTCAAGTTGAGACTATTCAGATCATGACTCAGAATGGGACAACTAACTTGGCACTGATGTTGGAAAGCTTAATAAACTTGGAGCGACTTCTGAAGGGATCCCAATCAATCCTGCAATGGGTGTACCCTCAAACTACCCCCTTTGTAATCATCACATCACGTTCTATCGAAGAGAGATTCTATGAAATCTTCCCAGAAGATTAAACCATCCGCTCTAGGATTCAAACTTTGACTTCCGTGCATACTATTTGCTCAGGATTGGGGTCCATGAAAGTCCACTCTACCATCTAGACGTAATGATAACCACATCATTAATTTTGCTCTTTTGGTCAGTTTTGGACCAGTGATGAGACTGGTTCTAAGAGCTTATAGGCTAACTACTCGTAGTTCAACGTAACGTTTTCAGAACAGAAATTGTACCAGTTTCCCTCCCAACCCATTAGACTGTTTCTTTCCTTGGTGAGGTAATTGATGCATTCCAAGTAACCTACAGTTTTGGATCAGTTTGCCCACTCTTCCTTTATCCTATTGTTTTTCATGTTTTTCAGCTAGTTTGATTTGTTTCCTTTGAACATTACAAAATGTTGAATTCCTACAAGGTAAGATCACTCAGATTCTTCCTTCGTTCTCCTAATACGAGTAGGTACGAGTACATACGGAGTTGATTCCTTGGACTCGGATCTCCCGAAGAAATAATACATTGCAGAGATATATCACCCCGTTTGCGGCAATGGTTCTGACATTATGGGACAATATGAGCTCATTCTAGATTTATCATTTTCTACTTCCTCCACATTTGATGACGCAAACCCGCAATTCATTTCCACTGGTTTCCACACGTCCGCCGCAATCAACCTCCGGACCTTCAACACTTTTTTAAAATCTCGTCCGAGGCGTGGAATGCATTTTTCACATCCTAATGCGCCTGACTTCTTTTTTCCTTCCCACTACGTGTTTCGCCGCGCTGAAGAATCTTGACATTTCCGACCGCTATAGTGCTTTAATCATTCGCTGACCTCCATACAAAATCATGCACGTCGTGTGTGTGCAACAAATCATTCCATGCATTCAGTATTCATTGGGTGTAGCGAGTTTTATTATATTAATACGTTACTGACGAGATGAGAAGGATGACAAAACCGTACGCTCTAAGCATCGTAATAAATTTTTACGTACTTACATGGAGTGTGTGAGATACATGATCATGATTCAGACTGTTTATTAGCACCAATTAAAGTTATAAAATTAGTTATTAATAAAAAATGTCTGCCCAGGTGGGTGGGCAGACACACTTCACTTACAATAACTTGGTCTATGTATTAGAATACAAGGTAAATATTACCAACATTGAATATGAAGGGTACAGGGGAAAACCCCCATCATCGCCAAAAAGCTGACTTCGAGAAAAACGCAATTGAAAGTTTACAAATGATGATGTCAAAACAATTTATCAAGGTTACAATTTCGCAGTACTTTAACACTACCATCTAAAACAGCGATGGCTAAAAAAAATCAGCATTCAGAAAGGTGAAAGAATAAAAATATGTCCAGAAAAACTAGTTACTCCATCACAGAAATTGGAATTTCATAGTCAAAAATCATTAAATTGGAAGTTAGGTTTATGATTACCATTTATTTGAAAGGAAATATATGAAACATATCTCGACCTAACTACCTAAGGGGTGGGACATTTAAACCACAATCATGTGGTTCTTCCCCACGCGCGCATTCAGAAAATTCAGAAAATACACCTCAAAATCCTACAGGTAGAATTGCTAACTCATTTTCGAGCGGATTGGCGATGATGGGGTGTTTCCCCTGTACCCTTCATATATGTTAATTTCTCATCAAACAGGCGAGTATAACCTCACCAAGAATAACGTGCACGTAAATAGGACTGTTGAATCGGTTATGATTTTTTTTTCAACGTGATTTATTATTGCAACTGAATATTAAATACAATCCATCTAGCAATATTACATATAATTATTACACTCCTTGAGAGACCGTTTACAGTAAAACGCAGTCCCTTCTCATAACAGAATCTTCAACACTGAGCTATAACTGCACTTTAACAGCACTAACTAAGTCCAGTGGTTTTTTTCGCTTGAGTCGCCGGAGTTCATCTTCGTTGTCCAAAACGTAGAGCATTTCCAGGTTCTCATGATTGTAGAGGCGTTTTTCGTGCCTCCTTGAGTACCTTGCGATAATTTCGTGGACTGTTTCCATCCTCAAGTCTCGATAAATATCATCGTTCCTCATGTACCAAGGTGCACGCACTATACTTCTCAGTATTTTATTTTGGGAGGTTTGAATTTTGTTAATGTTTGATTTTTTGGCACAGCCCCATAACTGAATTCCATAGGTCCAGATAGGGCGAAGGATCTGCTTATAAATAAGCAGTTTATTGTGGAGAGAGAGACAAGAATTCCTTCCCATCAACCAATACATCTTTCTGAATTTGATTTTAATTTCCTCTTTTTTCTTTTCTATATGTTTTTTCCAGTTTAATTTGGAGTCGAGGGTCATACCCAAATATTTAACTGCATCGGTATGGGGTATTTTATTTGAATTGATCTCAACATCCATGACAGGAATTTTTCGGTTAGTAAAGTTGATGTGAACTGATTTTGATTCATTCAACTTTATTCTCCACATATTGGTCCACTTAGTAAACTCAGTGATTGACTTCTGTAGATTACTAGTTGCAGCTTCGATATCATCATCGACGGAGAGGATAGCCGTATCATCTGCAAAGGTGGCAACAGTTGTACCTTCTCGTTGGGGTAAGTCCCTTGTGTACAGTAGATAAAGGACTACAGTAGATAAAGGACCCAGCTTTTATTGGCTTCAAGCCAGAGTATTGGTCATCTTGCTTCATCCTGAAATGTCTGTTTTCAAGATAGGATTTTAGCAGTAAGTAGTACTGTTTTGGGAGATCTCTGTGCAGTTTGTACTCCAATCCCTCGTGCCAAACCTTGTCAAAGGCCTGTGCCACATCCAAGAAGATACTAGCACATATTTTCTTACCTTCGAGGGCCTTTTCTATTATGTTAGTGATTCGATGGACTTGATCTATGGTTGAATGTTTTTTTCTGAATCCGAATTGGTGATTTGGAATTAAATTTCTATCTTCTATCAATGGTTTGAGACGTTTAAGAAGCAATTTTTCAAATAGTTTTGACATAACAGGGAGGAGCGATATTGGTCGATACCCCGTCTTCTCGTTTGGTGATTTTCCTGGTTTGGAGATCATGATGACTTCAGCAACTTTCCATTGGGAAGGTACGTGTTTCAGTCTAAATGTAGCATTGATAATGTGAAGCAATTTCATCACTGCTTTATCGGGGAGCTCTTTCACTACACGACCTGATATCAGGTCGTAGCCGGGCGTTTTTTTTTGCATTAATGTTGCTTTTTATTTCACCCTTAAGTTCCTTCAGTGTCACTGGAAGTATTTCGAGTTCGTCAATTTTTTCCGTCTGAGTTGTATTTTCGTCTGGTATTTGATTTGGTAATGGTTGAAAAGTTTCGAAGAGATGTTCAGCAAAAAGGTCTGCTTTCTCTATATTACTTCTGGCCCAAGTTCCATCCTCCTTTTTGATTGGAGGTGAGAGGACTTTGGGACGTTTCAAGTTTTTGGTAACCTTGTAGAGAGAGTACTCCGTATCTTTCTCCGCAGTCAGAGTAGTTAGAAAGTGATCAACTGATTCATTTTCCATGGTTCTGATTAGGTGTTTAAGTTTGTTTGCGTATCTGTTAAGTATTGTTTTGTTTTCGGATGTTCTATTATTTTTCCACTTTCTCCTCGCTTTTCGTTTCGCATTCAGTAAATTTCTCAATTCCAATGGATACAATTTTTGATTAGTTTTACAATAGTTTTGATACAGTTTTTGATTTTTGATTTGTTTCCTCTGTACCCTTCATATATGTTAATTTCTCATCAAACAGGCGAGTATAACCTCACCAAGAATAACGTGCACGTAAATAGGACTGTTGAATCGGTTATGATGAAACTGAACATAACACTAGTAAATTTACTAATTTATGAATGTTCCTTGACCCTCACAATCACGTAGATATCTCCCTAAGAAACAAAACAACGATCTCCAACCTCTCAAATTTATGACAATTTTTCAGTTTGTCTAGTGACACTGCTGCTGACCTGAATGAGTTGAACCATTCAGTAGTTATCGCACCTATTTCATTAGTGAGGAATCGAAGTGATAAAATAAAGTTAATCATGTTTATGCTTATCTTAAAAAACACAGTGTTAAGAAGAAATTTATGAAGGACTTTTTAGGGTGTGACACAAGTAATCCCAAAAGATCTCAACAAAATTGAGCCATTATTTCGTACAGTTTTGTTTGGAACGAGGAATTGTGCATTTTTCCTGAGCACCATGGCTACTACTGATTTGAAACCAGTGGAATTTATAGACAACCGCATTGGATACCACCCAAAACTCCCCAAATTTGAACGGTTTCGGATTACACGTTTACGTTTTTGGATCTGAGAAGCCTGAGCTCCAAGTAATTTACGTTAAATTTACTTATAAAAATCATTCTGGCTTTGACCCGCACAATCCCTGAAAATTTCATCGAAATGCTAACATAATAAATTATTTTGTATAGTTTTGCCCAAAAATGAGGATCCTCCGGGTACAGACAGACACGGAAACAAAATTAATTATAATCGACTATTAGAAATATACTGAGGCATATTGTAGGTCCTCGTAATGCTCACATTCATTCTGCAGAGGGTAGTGCAGAGCTCGTTAGATCTTATAGTTTCGTATTCCCAGTAAGTAAGTGAAATCTCTAAAGAGCTCGCTCGCAAAGGTTGAATCATGTGGAATTTACGACTCAAGGAAGCGACCTCACAGTAAATAATCTACCTGCCAGGTCTTTTTTTTTAATGAATAACCCGCGGTTCGTGCTATGTATAAATCTGATAACTCTAGACATGTTATAGCAACACCGTAATTTACCCCTAAATCGAGACCTATTCACGGGTCGTTCATAAGGGTTTGAATCTGACTCGGCGATAAAACTGTAGATTGTTTCCATTCGGTAAAGTAAGATAAAAGAGCCATTTCGAATCATCCGAACCCACTAAAAGTCGGGAGAAATTTATGGTGATGGTACTGCACAGTTAGGTAGTTGGTAATTACCGACAGAGTACCAATCTTGCTAAAATATTATTACTGATCCCCCAATTGAATTGAACAATTTTTCGTTACGCTACTTTGGGTCAAATCCTGTCCAATTATAGAATTTATCAATAATCATGACCGGATAATGAGGAGTCCCTAATTAGTAAATTTGTGATTTTGAATGATAACTCGGAAAATAAAACCCCATAATATGATCAGCTGGTATGGAAAATTATCAGGGTTTGTGATTTTTTTCAACATTTCAATAAAATATTGGTGTATTAAGTTATTAAAAAATTGTGTGGAATTCGAAATACAAGCCTTTTTAAAAATTATTCAGACCTCGAAGAATGGAGACTTTAAAACTCGGCGCTCGGCGTCTCGCCAGGGGGCAAGCCCCCTGGACCCCCGGTTACCTCCATTTACATACTTCGGACGAAATTATTGAAACACAGAATGTGTTTTAGCTCACGCGTTTCACATAATTTCGCTACTTCCCTCCCACTAAATCAGAATCTCAATCAGAATCAGAATCACCAGGTTACACGATCCTTAGTTCCGTATCATCGGTATCCATGTTGTCGTCCTAAAAAGAGGTTCATCATTCAAAATAATAAACCAAAAGACGTTTTTCATAACAGAGCAAGGGTGTGGATGAATTATAAGGCAATATTCACTTTATTCGCGTATTTCATTCGGCCTTAACCAACACATTCACAAGACAAGACAACTAACGGCTGACTGTAGAGGGGGTAGTATTCGTGTGACTAGGCATATCATTATTGATGCTAATAGTAAATTGCTTCAACAGTTTCCAACTAAAAATTTATAAATATGTCTTACACATTTGTATGGTTGTTCGTTTGTACCCTATGAACCGATTTTGATGAGAATTGCATCTATGTTATCAACAAGTTCTAAGGAAGGTTCCTGTCGACATATTATTCAATTGATTAATCGTGAACGAGGCTGTACTTAGCAGCGATATAAAGTTTTCCTAGCCACCAGGAGATCACTGATAGGATACACAAGAATGGGGGTGGAAGAACTACGAACAGCTAGAGAAGCTCAATACATAACCTTAAAAAGTTATTCGCCTTACCCAGGTACCTATAATAATATGCTTTCTCTTCTAAATATAATTTTGGGTAAATTATATTATAATTTACTCTCAACAATATAAGTTTGTTGACGTGTAACAAACTCTTACCGCGAAAGTTGTTTACAGTTCTTTTAACTGAGAGGTATATCTTGGTTTCTTCCATAATTACAGTGGTTTTGGCAGTATATAATTTTTGCGTAAATGTAGGGCTTTCCAACGAATGGTGAACGATTTTTCTACTAACACGAATGACGAAGATAAAGATCTGTAGCAACGACTTGGTTGTAAATGGAAATCATTGCAAAATAGGCGGATTCGCTTCCTATTTCGTCCCAGATTTCGTTAGCTTTTGGTTTATTATTTTAAATAATAAGCCTTTGGAATCGAGCAAGAAAAAAAAATTTTAACCCCCCCCCTCAAAATTTGATGTTTTACGCTTCAAGGTACGTAGAATCCAAAAATCGAATAAAAATTTGGCCGTCCGTCCGCCGTACGCCGTACGCGGCACTTTTCTTAGCAACACTGGACCGATTTGGTTCAAATTTGGTATGTGGGCTCCATTTGGGGTCGAGTTGTGCCGCGAAGCTTTTGGTTGATGTCAGTCACTTCTAAGGGGTGAAAATTAAGTGTTCAAATTTCCAAGAGTGCCCTAGCTCGAAAACTCTCGAAATAAAGGTATAGTTTTTTCACCAATTTTAAATAGTATTGAATTTTTAAAATTTTTTGAGACCACCCGGAGCTTTGTAGGACAAACCGTTCGGTCCCTACGAGTACTTTAATCCTCTTACTCGGTTTTCCTTTGATAAAACAGAATCATGAGTGTGAATCGCAAAAATAATCTCCGTTCAAATTTTATCTGACTAAAATGCGATCGCTGTTCATTTCTTCGATTTGTACATAGTTTTGCCTTCTGCGTAACCAGTAATCACATTTCCATATGAAGCTTTCTATTTTTCGAATCGAGTGTGAAGCGTTTAGTTCTTTCTAATAAACTTGATTGTGAAGGTGTGAAGGCAGTATGGTGTAGGCAGTATGATGTAGGTAGTAGTATGGTAGGTAGTAGTAGGTATTGGTACCTACCAATAGTTGGTAGGTAAAAAAAAGTTGGAAGGTAAAAAACGCTGCAAATCATTGCTCAAAGGTTTATTATTTTCTGTATAGATCACCCTTCTGTATAGATTACTGGTTCTCCATCAGTAGCAACTACCACCATCTGTATTCTCCTTTGACCTTCCAGGCGTCTCCAGCATTCGAGAAGATCATCTTCACTCTTCAGATCACTGATCAGCTGAGGTGAGCTCCGAAGCCATTTTCAATCCTATTGAATGGAAGTGCTCTTCCAGGCGTCTCCAGCATTCGAGGAGATCTTCTTCACTCTTCAGATCACTGATCAGCTGAGTGAGCTCCGAAGCCATTTTCAATCCTATTGAACGCAGGAAGCTGAAATTTGAGACGGAAGGTCAAGGGAGAATACAGATGGTGGTAGGTGCTACTGATGGAGAACCAGTAATCTATACAGAAGGGTGATCTATACAGAAAATAATAAACCTTTGAGCAATGATTTGCAGCGTTTTTTCTAGTCCATGGCTAAAACACATTCTGTGTTAAAAGAGTGGAAAAACGAACAAATCAGTGATGAGGTAGTCCTCGTGAGATCACCGAAGTTAGGACCAGTTCTCGGGTTTTTATTGGGATTGGTGACCACTCGCGGGCGGGATCACAAGTCCAGTAATAATTTTTCCAGTAGGGTTATTGGTAAACCTCGCTCCACTTAAGGGGGTGAGACAATAAGTAGTTATGAGCGAAATCATCAGAACCAATTCTGATCTCCCTTTTGGAAGACAGCACATGACGTCCGCGAAGCCAGAAAATGGCAGTCGGACAAAAAGTTTACCTGAAATTGATGTTACTTTACTTTTACTTCAGTTTCGTAAAGCGCAGTGATTGGGCAACACCAACGATGAGCTTAATTTTAAGATTATTTCCGTTCAGTATTGGCACAACGTCATTGAGCGGTTATTTCAATATATTATTTCCAAGGAACATTGTAGCTGTGACATTTTCCCTGAGTAGTGAAAGGTGATGGAAAATCCAACATAAAATGAGTTATTTACGTAAAATAATAATTTCCCATTTCAAAACTTTATATTAAAAAAATTACATATCTAGGTGTGGATAAGGGTTACTTTTGCATTCCCACACGTGCTGACACTACTAGAAAACAATGAGAGTCTATACGGTTAAGTTCCCTCCCTACCTGGCCCTATGTCAACACATACAAGCAAGTGCGAAAGCCTAACTGGTCTGCCATACTGCACGAGTCAATTCTGCAACTAATTTTCAACAAAAAATGTCTCAGCATTTTTTGGAGGCTTCGTTTCAGTTATTTCAATTTTAAGATAGTTTTTCGTGATTTTGACCTTACGCCATTGAATTGGTGATAATTCCTTCAATTTGCTGTGATAATTACAATTTAAGGTACCGTTAGAAAGAACATTAAATTTCCTATCGGATAAATGCCTTACATTTTTTTGAGTCGAGGTTTAAGTCATCAAAAAGCCCTCTGAATAGAGAATTTCACGTAATTTGGGAAACCTCGAACTTTTTCAATTGGGAATTGAACTACCAGAACCAATATTTTCTCAAGATGCAAGAACAGTAAAATCTGCGCCAAAATCTCAGCTTTCAAGCGGTATAGTCATTTTTAATTTTAAAGTGGGCCTTCTTACAGGAATTCGTGTTTGAACCCGGAAAAACGTGGATTTTTTCAACGAAATCAGCGCTCTGGCTAGACGATGGGAGTGGGCGGGTGGGCGCCGCATGGACCGCAAGGTGTATGGAAACAGGAGGCCGGAGAGCAGATTTCGTTGAAAATATCCACGTTTTTCCGCGTTCAAACACAAATTTCTTCCCTAAATTCGATTGTAACATAATTTTTGATTATACCATTGGAAAGCTGATATCATGGCGCAGTTTTTACTTATTTTGAATTTTGAAAAAATATTGGTTCTCGTAGTTCAATTTCCGATTGAAAAATTTCGAGGTTTCCCAAATTACGTAAAATTCTCTTTTCAGAGGGCTTTTTCATGTCTCAAACCTTGAGTCTAGAAAAAGGTAAGGCATCTATCCAACAGGAAATTTAATGTTCTTTCCAACGGTATCCTGAAATTGTAATTATCACAGCAAATTAAAGGAATTATGGCCAATTTAATGACGTAAGGTCAAAATCACGAGAATAAAATTAAAACTGAAATAACTTGAAAACGAGGCACCTAAAAAAAATTGCTGGGAGACATTTTTTGTTGCAAATTTGTTGTAAAATTGACTCGTTGTAAGGCAGACCAGTTAGGCTCATACTTAAACCAAATTGTAGTGCTATAACAATGGAAAAGAATATGAATATATCGTGGGGTAAAGGTAAAAGTACCGCAGTTGCAAATTCAAGCTGATCGGATGTTGTAATTCAAATTTAAAATATTCATTATTTATTATTTGTAAAACTCCAGTTTTATACAAGCAACACGTATGATCGTTTCGTCACCAAGGATGCGCGTCATCACTTTTAATTTCCTCTCCGAGAATAGGGATGTCCGATACTTCAAAAGTATCGATATAATATCGTATCGATACATCTAGAAAGTATCAAAAAGTATCGATACGATACTTTCAAAAAGTATCGATATTTTGAAGTATCGATACTTTTCGATACTTTTTCAAAAATGTGTGAAAATGCCTTTTATGTTTCTCTCCATCAGTGTGACATCTCTCCATCGGAGGATAATAATTAATATAGAATGAACCACTCATATTTTAAAAAATAAATCACTCATTTTTTTGTTTAGGCACTTGTTTTCGTATTGCAATTGGTTGGGTTAACATTTTGGTGGTCCTTCCAAGATGATGGAGGACAGCAGGTTATCATAATATGATTATGGTCTGTTTGGAGAGGCAGTCCTGAACAGTTCGGAGGGGCTTGGAGGAGCCCAAAGGAGTTTGGAGGAGTCCATTCGCCTCTATCCCCTCCCCTTTTCAGTTCTGGTTTGGTTCCGAACTGTTCCGGAACGCCTCTCCGAACAAACCCATAGAGAGGAGGAGGTGGTGGTACATCATCTTTGTTTAGTTTGTTGAAGTGGTTGGTCTCCCAACAATCTACGTAGAGAAAGAGGTACCTACTAAAATTCGAGACTTTCATCTAATGTGAGAGATTTAAAAAAAAATAGCATTTTGATCTAATGTGAGAGGTAAAAAAGTATCGCCTCCGATACTGGAAAAAAAGTATCGATACTACGATATATATCAGGAAAAAAAAGTATCGATATGTATCGATACTTTTTTTGAAAAGTATCGATACTTTTAAGTATCGATACTTTTGGGACATCCCTATCCGAGAATTTATTTGTTCGCTCGTTTCGTACATTTCGACAACTGGCTGTAGAAGAGACTAGGTACTTCGCCGAAAGAAGGCTTGTTTGTTTCGATTCGTTTTCAGGTATTTCTACCAAACTTCACAGCTAATGAACTTTATTTATATTATTATCATAATGATTAATTAATAAAAAAGTTTTCAGAACGCATCGCAGTTGTCTTCTTTGGCTTACACGCTTATATATTTATTTATTATTATGAAACATTTTACTTACTAAGAAAAAATTCGGAAACAATAAATTTTGTATGTTAAATTTATTTCTACATCTAACTCCACGATATTTGCTAAAATACCAGGCTTTCTGACCATGTTGAAACCATCCATCCTTTGGTTCCACGATTTACCTATTCATATTCTTCACCATGTGTTACTATAAGTACAAAATTGTTGCTTCAATTTTTAAATGATTTTTATTGATCAAAGCTTCTGAGTTTAATGTCTGTCATAGGTACTCGAGATCCACGAAACGCGCTCGAACACATGGAGTACGGGCACTAGGACTAGCCCTACGACATACAGGTGGTTCTCATAATTGCAGGGACTCCAATTACTCTGCCCTCTGTTAGGTTGGCTTCCTGGATAAAACCAAACGTTCAAGATCGCATATCCACCGGGTTCCCAGGCTTTGGTAAAGGTCAGTGTCGCAGTTAACCTGTGGGGATTTTTCTACGAGCTTTTTCATCTTCGCCGACTCGACTATCCAACGTCCGAACGGAACGACATCAGCGTCAAGAATGCCATTCGAAAGGACTTCCTCGTCATTTTCTCCGACATTTTTTTGTTCTTCAGCGTTCCGAATTACGATCTTGTAAAGGACAGGTAGCTATTTAGATGGCATGTGTGAAGAAAATCGTTCAACAATCCTTTCCAAGGATGTTGGCGGCTGAAAGGGATTTGATATCGTGATGAGAAGGTCAGAATCATGGTACGACCAGGAAAAATGTTTAGAACAACGCTGCAAATTATTACACAAAGGTTTATTCGTTTTCTATATAGATCACTCGTCTGCAAAGAACACGGCTTTGCCATAGTTACCACCCACCAACTTGAAGAAAAACATCGATCGCACTTCGGTCAGCTAAAATTTGAACGGAGATTCGGCCTCTTTTGCGATTCACACTCGTGTTTCTGATTTATCGTACGTCCAACCCTTAAATTGTCGTAGGGAGCTAACGGTTTGTCCTACAGGGCTCCGCGTGGTCTCAAAAAATTCTAATAATTCAATGCTATCTTAGATTGATGGAAAAACAATACGTTTATATATAAATTTTTTGAGTTAGGGCGTTCTCAAAATTTTTGAAAAAATGCTGTGTTTGTGTTAATGTGTGGCTTGGGGTTCAACCGAATAATCCCTTTCTTTAAGTGTCTTTTGGGCAAATTACTGATGCTGATCAAGGCAGTAAATCGGCCGAAAGAGGTGGTTTGTCTTGACTCTAATATCGATCACATTGAGCTGTAGATCCTCATATTTTTGACTTCATATTTATATCTGGAAATAATGTTTTAAATTCCCCCGTTTTTTTCTTTTTTTTTCATTTTACCTGAAATAGCTCCAAATTCTCTTTCCCATCAGTTATGGTGGCATCTTTAACTACCTGGTTGTTTATTGACGCTGATGTGATGTTCACTCGGTAACACATCCTTCGAGCCCTGAGGGGCAAATGAGGAGTTTTATTCCTGAGGACCTCATTCCCAATCAGTTTGACAGTGAATTACATTGGAGAACTAAGTGATTTATTGCCAAAAGGAAATAGTGGAATATTCAAAATAATTATTAGTTCCCAAAAATCAGCCTAGGTGATGACTACCTAGTCTGACCCATCCAGCATCCTTATTTTGGAGTGATAATTTCACATAAAATGGATCATTACATTCGTTATATCGGTATTTATTAGAATGCACCGTTATTAAACCACCGCAAGTTCAAAAGATCTATCTAAAGCACG
This sequence comes from Apolygus lucorum, assembly GCA_009739505.2. NCBI lineage: Eukaryota > Metazoa > Arthropoda > Insecta > Hemiptera > Miridae > Apolygus > Apolygus lucorum. The sequence goes on from CM019180.2 coordinate 12,775,167, forward strand.
AGCGATGTGTTTTGATATCGCCGTCATTATGCATAACGCCGATAAACTCGAAAAGAGAGCTCGCGATTCCAACGTGATACATATCGCTTATAAGAGGTGTTTATGACATCAGTCGCAGACCGCACATTTTCCGTTCGAAAAATATAATTATTTATAAGCGTTGTAAATCATGGAACCGGGTCTTTAGCCGCCTAACGGCCAATCTTCGCCCGTTACCACCAGCTATCTCAGTCGGAGTAATTTCCCATCCGTTCCACACTCGATCGCTCTGCGCCTCCTTTTGCGCCATATTTGCTATCAGATTTAGATGTATCGCAACGTGGTATTGATGAATCTGGTTTTTACGATAGCATAAAAGCGTGAAAGGAGGAGATCACGTTTTAAATTGATTATTTGTCCCTCCTCCCACCAAAATTAAATAATGGAAGAGGAAAGTAGAAGAAATAATGATAAAAATTAATCATTCAAATTATAAAAATGAAAAATTGATTTATTAATTATAATTTGAAGAAAACTTTTTTCATTATGTTACTTGAGTAGGTGAATTTTTAACTTCAGTTCATTAGCCACCTAAACTTTTGTTTGTCTGCTACCTATATCTAATAACAAGAGACTTACTCAAAGACAGGCCAAGAATCGATTCTAGAGCTCATCTCTAGCAAACAATGCCTCCTAGTAATTTTTGTTGGAGGCTTCGTTTTCACGTTATTTTCACGTATTTCAGATATATCACTTTTAAGATTTTTTTCGTGATTACGACCTTACCTCCCCGAATTGCCATGCAAATTCAAATCTGATTACACCGTTTGTTAGAGCGTACAATTTCCTAACTCAATGATGGAAAAAATCCACCGATTTAATTACTTACTTACTGAGATAAGGTCAAAATCACGAAAAAAATCTTAAAAGTGAAATAACTTGAAAACGGAGCCTCTAAAAAATTACTAGGAGGAATTTTCTGATGGAAATGAGGCCTAGAATCGATTCCTGGCCTATCACCGTTTTAAAATGTAACACCTTGTATATTTGTATAATTGTAATTCTTATCAAGTTAGCTTATTTCATCCAGCAGTTGAGATTCACTTAGAGGGTTACATCCTTTCTCCCCTAATAATGAGGATCCACCAGTACCCAGAAATCACCACCTGCCATGGATCGTTCATCGGTGTAGGTGTGGTGTAAATAAAATCTATGAGATACCAATGACGTCTGATCAAATCGTAAAATTCTCACGATTAATTTATCATTTATTGAGAGATCACTCTGAAGTCAAGAGGATCAAAAATTTAATGTAAAAAAGTGGCCAAAGAATGAAAACCTCCAATGTATTAGAATGTCCAATGAATAAAAATGTCCAATGTATCGGAGAAAGCAATTATTCAAAATATGTAATGTATCAAACTATACATGTATCAAAATATATCCAATGTATCAGTAAGTATATCCATTGAATCAAAATATCCAATGTATCAAACTATAGATGTATCAAAATATATCCAATGTATCAGTAAGTATATCCATTGATTCAAAATATCCAATGTATCAAACTATAGATGTACTCGTATCAAAATATATCCAATGTATCAGTAAGTATATCCATTGATTCAAAATATCCAATGTATCAAACTGTATCTATGTAACACGATATAAAAATAAATTATCCAACGTATCGAAATTTTTAACGTATTTCTTTTTTTTCTCCCAATATGTGTACGCAGGTTAATCTTCGATGTTCAAGATAAATATAAAGGGTGACTGGTGATAAGAATTCCTAATTCTAGGAGGTGTTTGTGCACCTCAAATGCAACAAAAAAAAAATTCTCGACCCATGTCCCATTTTCAAGTGTAAGAAAAATATTGAAAAACTTTTGTTTTTTTAAAATGAGTTTTTGTCTAAATTAACCATATTTTCTCAACTATTAGTCCCACAGCAAATTAAAACATTGAAAAGCTCATTAAATTTCCTCAGGAAACATAACTTAACTTCCCACTCAATTCCTGTACGCACAAAAAGCAAACAAATTACTCACCTCCTCACCAACAAACCCCTCTCAACCTTCGTCCTGCCTCGGAGTCTCCCCCCATGTAGATTTAGTTTTTTTTAAATTCAATTTTCCATGTTTAAACCCAAATTTATTCCCTAAATTCGATTGTGAAAATAATTTGATTATGCCGTTGAAAAGCTAATTAAAAAAGTTAGCTTAGAGTGAAAACATAAATTTTGTTTTTTCCAAGACAAATCTAGAAATTTCCGAAGTTTTGAACTGTTTCTGTGCTTACAAGAATTTAAGTTAAAAATTTCTTAAAGGAAAATTGATGAACTTTTCAATGGTTTTTTTTTTTAAATTATTCGTGGGACTACTTAGTAGTATAGTTCAGAAGATAATGTTAAGTTTTAGGCAATAAATCAGGTTTTTTCCAACTACAACAACAAACACAAACTACCCAATTTCTCCCTTACATTTGAGATTAGGACTAGAGGAACTTTTTTGTTGAATTTGAGGTGCACAAAAACCTCCTCGGGTTTGGACATCGCATCACCAATCACCCTGTAAAATTACTTGAGTAGATGTGAAGGCTGCCTTTCAATTTCGAGAAGAATCGAACCAGATCGATAGAAATAAAGTTTTGTTGGAATTCAGTTCCACGTGTGAGGAGGCAGGATTGATGGTGGCTTGATGTTCTCACTAATGCTGTTTCTGTTTGCGACGTTGGCATCGTTCAGGATTACACAACTCGAGGCAACAACAAATACGATTAAACGGTTGTTATTGGGATTTGATCTTGTTCGGGAATTTGTCTAAAGGAAACTTAGGAGGACCCGTCCCGGAGAACTTTTGGCACCGAGTCAGCGCGCCTGTGGGCAGAGGCGGAGGTCTGTCCGTATAAGGGCTTGACCACTTGGGGCGCGGGGCAGCGGCCACTGCCCAGCGGACCCGTCGCTGTCGCTGTTAACAGTCGGTGGTACAAGCACATTTCCCGCCTCCACCTCACCGCGATTCCGACACATCTTTATATCGTTGAATTGTCAGGGTGACCTCTGAATTGTAAGGGTCCTTTTTCGAGTCATTAGAGTAATTTTTAAAGGTCCCTAACTTGAGCTAATATCTTGCAAATTGACTCAAACCTGAAAATTTCATCAGGATCGTACAACGATTTTTTTTGTTAGGACCGGGATAAGGATTGACTACAGACGGATAAGGAACCAAAGATGCCCAAAAAAAAGGACAATTTTCATAGTAACAAAAGAAAACACTGCTAATAATTACACAAAGGTTTATTATTTTTGTATACATCACTCGCATGCAAAGAATACAGTTTTGCCATTGTCACTACCTACCAACCATTTTTTCGCTTCATAATCAAGTTTAATTTCAAAAAACGCTGCAAATTATTTCAAAAAGGTTTACTAGTTTCCTGTATAGATCACTCATCTGCAAAGATCGCAGCTTTGCCATTGTCACTATTTATTTATTTTTTGTTTTTAACTACCAACCAGAGGTACCTACTACCTACCTACCACACCATACTGCCTTCACACCCCACAATCAATTTTATTAGAAAGAACTAAATGCTTCACACTCGTAATATCGAGCTTCATATGGAAATTTGATAACTGGTTGCTAAGGAAGCATAACTGAATACAGCTCGAAGAAACGAACAGCAATCGCATTTTGAATAGGTAGGTAAAATTTCAACGGAGATTAGAGATCTTTGGTGATTCACACTCGTGATTCTGTTTTATCGAAGGAAAATCCTTAAGCACTCGTAAAGAGCTTGAGAGCCCTTGTCCTACAGAGCTCCGAGTGGTCTCAAAAATTTTTTAAATTCGACATTATTTAAAATTGGATAAAAAACGATACCTTTATTTTGAGAGTTTTCGTGCTAGGGCACTCTTGAAAATCTCAACCCTTAATTTTCACCCCTCAGAAGTGACTGACATCAACCAAAAGCCTCGCGGCACAACTAGACCCCAAATGGAACCCATATACCTAATTTGAACTAAATCGGTCCAGAGTTGCTAAGAAAAGTGCCGCGGACGGCGGACGGACGGAAAATTTTTAACTCGATTTTCGGATTCTACGTACCTTGAAACGTAAACCAACAAATTTTGAGGGGGGTGTTAAATTTTTTTCTTGCTCGATTCCAAAGGTTCATTATTGAAAATAATAAACCAGATTAGGGAGTTGTGGGTGCCTTTATTAGAAAATTTGATTACTAATGGCTAAGGACGTAAAACTGAGGTCAACTCTAGAAACGAACACCGATCGCATTTTGGTCACCTAAACTTTGAACGAAGGTTAGGCCTCTTTTCGATTCACAATCGTGTTTCTGATTTATCGTAAGTTCAACCCTTGAGTTCTTGTTGGGAGTGAACTGTTTGTCCAACAGAGCTCTGGGTGGTCTCATTAAATTCTAAACATTCAATACTTTTTTAAATTGATGGAAAAACAATATCGTTAGATGAAAATGAAACATAGTAAGCATCCTAAATGGGCAAAATTGGAAGGAACTAGTAGGTTACTGTCAGCGGGCCTGGTTCTATCGCGTAGAGCTTGTGAGGGAGTTCAATTGGTAGAATAGTAGGAGAATGCGTGTATTAGGTTTATGTAAAGCTTTCTTCTATTTTGCAACAAATTAGGTACCTATATATTATGTTAAATTTGTGTTGTTAGTTGTGTAAGTAATTTGGTGTTAATTGTTATGCTGCTTCCTTCAAGTAGTTATGTAAGTTAGTTCTACATCGCAAACTCTGACAGACAGGTTTAGCTATTGCCATTTCCTTATGTTTACTCTCTATATTTATGTTCAATTTAACCTAATAATAAAACATTTTCATTCATTCATTCAATGGTAATTGAGAAAAGAGCTGCGCTAGGGACAATTTTTTAAAAATTAGATTTTCGATTGTTCCCCAAAGCTTTTGGTTGATGTCAGTCACTTCTAAGGGGAAAAAATAGGGGTTGTAATTTCTAGCTCGAAAACTCTTTATATGAAGGTATTGTATTGTATTTATTACCAACCATGAACCAAATTTCGTTATTGCTAGTATGTAGTAATGGAAAATCGCGTTCTATGCCGACGGGTGACAGTAAACCATTGTGACATAATTTGCAGCGTTTTTATTTTTTTTTAATTTGCTTTTGCACCTATCATTCAATTGTGGTGCCAAGTAAGCTATTTTATTTTGATAATATTTAGTTTGATATTATTTAACTAGGTGGGAGAGATGTGCTAACTGCTGATTTGTGTAAAAACTGTATACAGTTATAAACAGTTAGTTGTGTATACAGTTATAAACTGTATACAATTATAGCGGAATAAAAAATTTATAAAAGTTCAAATACTCAAGAGAGTGGCATAATCGAGAATGTGTCCACCGGGCTAACATCAGGTATTATTCATACGGTGGCAAGGTAATTAACAGATGGATAAGCAGATAGGTATAATTAATCCTGTGCTAGCAATGAAAATAAAAGTCCAATATTTTCATGTAACCAACAATAAATAATAAGAAACAAAAGTAATTTGCAATGAGGAGAGCTTTAACGGACTCACTCCCCACAACACGAGCTTGCTTATAGCGGGGGAGGATTATTTTGGAAAAAGGTAGTTATAGTGGAGGGTATTTACTTATATATTTACTAGTGATGTATCTATGTTTATTGTAATTTAATATCTGTACATGAATTTTCGAAGGTTTAAAAAAAATACCAAGCTGTCTGTCCTACCGAACATAAATGAACTAGGCATATAATTTCTAATTATTATAAAATGAAGTGTTATTAAAAGAATATAAATAAATAGAGCTCCTTGATGGGTTCAGGAAGTGGAAAATGAGAAGGAATTTGCGAGTGCATACACAAATATTCGAGGAAAAGATTGAAAAAAATTATCTAAATCAAGAACCCAAGTTAAATTAAGAGGTTTCGAAGTTACCGGAACGAGACGAAGGTATTCAGTAGCGAGGTCGAGTTGTTAATTTGCGAGGCGACTTGTTTTTCGTTTGCATTTTTGGGTTTAAAGTGTAAAAGGGAACGTTGTTTAATAATACCATTAAAATTAATGTATTCAGAGGGGAGGCGGATAGGGTTCAGCGAGGCGCGTCGAGAACAAATCACCAGAGCGACGGTCTCCGCCTTTCAGCAGGTTATCTCTGGCCTGTCAAATAAATCTCTGGGAGACTACTGTCGCCTCCCTCAACTTACCATATTCGATGACCATGTCAACAAGAGGAACGACTGGGCTTCCGAGAGGCTCAGGTGACGGTTTGGATGTAGTTCTGGCGGAGGTCGCCGTTCATTTCTCTGGATGTGGGTGCTTATTGTGGCTGACAGACAGCAGAATCACGCGAGCCAACGTGAGACGAGCTGATTTTTCAAGAAATGCTCAGTTAAGGGACTTCCAGGCTGAGAAGACATAAACGAGACAAACGACGTGGGGCATCAACAGGCACACTGACTCGAACAGATAGAAGAGTCTTTTCTAAGACACGTGTCACGAGGAAACCAATATTTTGGTACCTCCACTGCTTTTTAAAGTATTTCTATATACAACTCCCACAGTATTTCTATAAATAGCATGAGAAGACAATAACCACTGGGCCTCTGCATTGTTAATTCAATAGTTTTGGTTTATTATTTTCAATGATAGACCTGAAACCTTGGAATTGACCAAAGAATTGTTTTTGAACCACCCCTCAAAATTTGTTACATAGTGTGTTTGTTACAAGGTACGTAGAATCCGAAAATTGAATAAAAAGCTACAAATTATTACATAAAGGTTTATCCGTCGCCTGCAAAGAACGCAGCTTTGCCATTGCCACTACGTACCAATCATATTTTCGCTTAGCAAGCTTATTTTGAAGAAATAAACGCTTCACACTCAATTCGAAAAAAATTTGGATTTGTGGGTGCTTTCATTGGAAAATTTGATTTCTGGTTGCTATAGACGCACAACTGAGTACAAGTCGAAGAAACGAACAACGATCGCATTTTGAATAGCTAAAATTTGAACGGAGGCCTCTTTTCACACTGGTATTTCTGATTTATCGTATGTCCAAGCTTTGAGGGGGTCTCAGTTGGTCGCTGTTTCTTTCTCGTTCCAGGTTAGTCTAGTCTCTTACAACCGCAGCTCAGTCCCCCCCCCCCCCCCCTGAAGGAGTAACCAACCACCCCCAGTGCCTCTTCCATCTCCCAGCTATCTCATAGCTGGTCAGTTTTCATCAACAGTTAATCCAATTTTTCTAAGGAAATAATCAATCAATAATAATCAATTTCCATGTTTCTTGTGACATTCTTCTTATTTTTACAATCTCACACCAATGCACTTGTTTAATTCCAAAACTTAAATTTCCTAATAAAAAATATGTAAAAAGTTGTATCTAAATTTGAGTTTTTCATGGATTTTTGAAATTTATAAGTGAATCTATTTAGGCAAAAACTAAAAGATTGCCGCTAGAATCATCACAATCGAGCAATAATCGCCAGACAAAAAGGGGAAAATCCGTTTATTCGTTGACGGAGACCCCTTTCAGGATTGGACGACAAATCAGAAACACGAGTGTGAATCGCAAGAGCTGCCTATTCTCCGTTCAAATTTTAGCTGACCAAAATGCGATCGCTGTTCGTTTCTTGGAGTTGAACACAGTTTTGTGTTCTTAGCAACCATTAATCAAATTTCCTAATGAAGGCACCCAGAATACCCTATTTCCTCGAATTGAGTGTAAAGCTAATTTCTGCAGAATGAGCTTGATTGTGAAGCTAAAATGTGGTTGGCGGTGGATGGTCTATACAGACAAATAATAAACCTTTGTAGGTATAATGATGTGCTGCGATTTTTGTCGCATGTTTCATGTTTTGAGTCGCTTTCACATAGAAGAATTCATCTGCGACAAGAACTTTCTCACCAAAGGTGCACAATACCTTGTCTTTTGTTTATCAAACAGTATTTTTTGCAGGTTCAACTCAAACCTTGTTCTGATTGCTCTAATTCATTTTAGAGTGATGGTTTTGAAGAAGATTCATATCGCTCGTCGCGCGCCCCATGCACAAACAAAAGCGACATGTAGGATTTTATCTCGTATTTAGACATTCTATCGAGGGGCCAACTGATACCCTAGTTTGGACCTCAAACTGCAGTACATGGTGAAGTCACCAACTATTTATTATTTTTTGTCGAAAATGTCTTCTGTCTCATCAAAAGACACTAAATAAAAAGTCTCGAAACTATCGATAGTACCCAGAAAAGTACCGGTGAATTTAGGTCGAGTTTCACATACGGTTAAGTAGCATCCAGTGAGAAGTTGGGATTCAATTCATACAGCGGATGGTGAGATAGCCTCATAAAAAATAATGTCTAAATGGAGACAATGCATTGAAATGAGATGGCGATAGAAACAAGATCTCCTACATAAAGGGGACAATATCAGTATCCGGTTGGGCTCCTATTGAGGACTCTATCAGGACAGACTTCGACTTGTTGTGGGCGGAAGAGGTTGATGGATCGGTCGCCTAATCGCCCGCGATGGGCCCACACCGGATCTTACGGTTTTTCGCAGTATCAGCTGGTAGCACCAACACGCAATAACAATCTGAAGTTAAAATATGAGTACATTTTTGGGTATATTTGGAAGGGAAAGATTATCTTTGATGTCAAACTTTGATTTCAAAGACATAGGTAGTAGTGAGGGGGAAGCATTTGTAAGCATTTTTGAATCGATTCGAATAGGTCTTATTGCAAACCTTAAATGATTGACTGAAATATTGTTGATGCTTCAAAATAGTATTTTAGGGCTTCCAAAATTGTTGTTGGTGAGCAATTTCATGTGCTGTAAAAAATCCTAGAATGTGCAGTAAAAATGAGAAAATATGCGTGCAAACGCAGTAATCTTTAAATACTCCCAAAACCTCTCTAATACGTGTATGTTACCATTATTGGAATCACGAAGACTTGAGATTAATAGCGATTTGGGACATCCTCCGAATTTGGAGTAATTTATATTAAAAAAGCTTTGTTGGCATGTTTTATATACTATATAAACCTGTTTTATATATATTATATAATATATAATTTCATATTATGAAGATTTTTGCATAAAAGCGAAAATAACAATCACAAATGACTGAGCTACGCTTGAGGTAAATCAAGGAAAATAACGTACATGAATGTACGATTTCAGTTCAAAATCTGCAGAGAACTTGCAAAATCATGTAAGTCCCAAAATATTGATCTTGAAGTTTTGAGCTCCACTAATACTAGAAATGACGCGATGAAAAACGTTGCAAAGTATTATTATTATTATTCACAAATCACCTTCAGCAAAAAACAAGGTTATTCCATTGGTCAAAGCAGTCGCCACTCTCCCTTTGAATAATCCCGCTACCCTTTTCATAAATCATAATAAATGTTTAAAGGGACCGTATCGTGTTCCAAACACACTATCAGTAAACACTCATTAATTAGTTTAATTAGCTGGTATTATTTAACCTCATAAAAAGCAAACGGTTGGTTCTGCAAAACTCTGGGTGGTTTTATTCAAAACCACCAAGAAAAAAAAAAAAAAAATGAAAATGAAAATTTTGACCCCTACTTTTTATTTATTGAAAGTGACTGAAACCAAAATCTTACAATTACCTACAAAATAACTTTTTTAAATTTTTTTTTATCTCTAAAAATAACGATTTTAGAGGAGGGGAGGGGACAACTCGTGAGACACCCGGTACTATTACTGTATGGGTTATTGATACGAGAATGCTGTGAGGCACACCTACTTGGCAGACTTTTTAAAATTTTCAATCGAGCAAGAAAACAAATTTGAATCCCCCCCCCCCTCTAAATTTGATGGTTTGATTTCAAGGCACGAAAAATCCAAAAACCGAATAAATGAAATGTTTCAGCCCATCAGCCGTTCGCAGCACTTTTTCAGTTCCCGTGAACCGATTTTGATAATATTATATCGGCTTCATTTTAGGTCGATTTGTGCCGTGAAACAATTTCAAAACTACATAGCTCGAAAACGTTTGATATACAGGAGTTGCTGTTTCTCTAATTTAGAATAGTTACAATTTTGAAATATTAAATGACACCACCCAGAGCTTTGTAGGCTCAACCGTTCGCCAATTTGAATAATTCATGAATGTTCCACGTCATTTTTTCATCAATTTGAAGAGTGCTTAATTTTTAGAAACGATGAAACCACCCAGACGATAAACTATCGTTGAAATAGCAATTATTGTGAAATTCTTCAGACTTACGTGACAAACAAAGAGCTATTTAAAAAGCTAGAGCTAGTTCAAGAGGACCCACACCTCTCTCTCACAACCTACGCTGGTTTTTAGAAGGGTTGGAAGAACCCGTGTTCTTCGCAGACGGGTGATATTCACACAAAATGAGACAAAAGATTGCCCACAGACAGACAAATAAGGTTTTTGAAACGTGTTAGAGTTACAAACTGACAATCAACAATGAGATAGTAGAGATATTGGGAGCAATCAACATAAACAGAACGAAACGGACTTCGTAGTTTCCAAACTAATTAATTTGAGTCAAACGCTTGCATACGAGTCTCATTGGAACATTTTATGTCTTTGGCCTCAGATATTACGGTGTATCTTATCACTACTATGTCAAGTTGTTTTATTTATTCACCTCCAGCTCTATGAAATCATCAGAAATTAACAAGCGGTTGCAATCATTGAGAATGATCACCTGAGTGTACACAATTACTCAAATAACCATGTACCAAGCACTTCGCAGTAGTGCTTACCATAACATAATATGGTTGGATAAATCGAGAGCTTTCGAACGAATGGTCAACGAATTTTGTGGGATGAAAACGACGAAGTATCATTTCCCTAGCAACGACTCGTTTGTAAGCGGAAATCATCAGAAAACCAACCGCAGCGCTTTTTCTTAACGCTTTTTTCTTTTATGTGCCAAAGTAAAGTCATAAAACGTCAAAAATAAACTGTTGTGTAATAATTTGCAGCGGTTTTATTTTTTTTTTATTTTTTTAATTTGATTTTTTAATTCTACGTATTTTGAAGGAAAAATATTCTATTATAAAATACGAGTATATGCCTACTGATTTTAGTTCCACGAAGTTTGTCTCTTTCCTTATCAAAGTGCAAAGACCTCGCCAGACTTGAAATCCTGTCAGTTTGGAGGACGACCGCCAAAAAAGCTGATGGAGCAACCGTTAATTGGTTTAGATTAAATTACTCGACATGTTAATCGTTCAAGTCAACCGTTTTAATGGCCTCTTGTAAAACTCTTTTTATGTATGAGCAAAGCTTCTTATAACCAATCAAGATTACTATGTTTTTCAATCAATTGGGCTCAGTAAAACCTTTTTACTCGTCTCTTGGGTAATATTACACTTTGGCTTCTGTGTAAGGTACAGAACGAATCGGACGTCTAATTATTTTGATGATAAACGATGATGTCCTAAAATATTGATCGAGTTCGTGAATAATGTTTACTTATTGATCTAGAGGATATTTGTTGTAGGTATGATATGCTTTGAATGGCAGGGGAAATATCCTTTCTCTGACAATCAGGTAATTAGGTACCTACTACTTCGATAATTTATTTTACGTACTTACGCTTATGGATGATGTGCAAGCTCTATGAATGATGTCAATTAACTCACCTGGAACAAAAAATGGAAAATTCACAATCAAATTCAAACAAAAACGTCCATCAAGTTAGATGGGAAGTACATCTTCCTTACAAAGAATACCATAAACTTATTGAATTTTTTGAATCATTAATTATTTATTTGATCGCCAAATTCTTTGAAATAAAAAAATGGTTCATTAGGTATTAAAAATAATAAAACAAAATTTACTTCAACTAATCAGCTATCATTCTAAAACCATTCAGTTTTCCAATTTGGGAAGAATCGCGCGATTAAATTGTAACAAGTTGGTGATTTTGGGACAATCAATTTTTATTTAATTTGCGCGTGTAAAAACTATTGGTTTATTATTTCCAATAATGAACCTTTGGAATCGACCAAAAAATAATTTAACCCCCCCCCCCCCCTCACACTTTGTTGGTTTTTTCAGGGTACGTAGAGTCCGAAAATCGAATAAAATTTTCCTCAGTTACCAAGTGCCGATTTTGATATAATTTGGATGTCAGTCACTCACTAGGTATGGGGTGACAATTAAGGACTGCATTTTTCAAAACACTCAAAAACTCTCAATGTAAAGGTATAGTTTTTTCGTCAATTTAAAATAGTATTGAATTTTTTGAATCGAGTGAGACTACTCAGAGCTCTGTAGAACGAACCGTTCACTCTCTATAAGGATATGAAGTTGGGACAATAAATAAATCAGAAACACGAATGTTCACTGACGGAAATTGGCCGAATCTTCGTTCAAAATAAAGCTGATAAAATGCCATTTTTTTCGCCCTGTTGTGCTTTTTCAGTAAAAAAGTACCAAATTTCGAATTCAAGGCACCCACAACTCTCGGACAACGATGTTTTAGTGGTATTTTTCACAGACAACAAGCTAAAAGACAAGTCCATGTCAGTAGACAAGTCCGTTCAAATTTCATCTGATCAAATGCGATCGTCGATCTTTTCTTAATTAAGACACCCACAACTCTCAGATAGCGATATTATAGCTATCATGCAGATAGGTGATCTACACACGAGTGAAATATGCAATAAAATAATAAAACATTGTGTAATAATTTGCAGCTTCTTTTTTGTGAAACTTATTTAAAACTTAAAACTTATTTAAAACTTTCCCTGATTGAAGCTATGAAATTTGAAGGTCAAGGGGATAACACGATCATTACCTAAAAAACCATGCGAGATCTACCGTATTTTTGTATATATGATTTTGTGTATATGGTTTTGCCTCAGATCTACAGACATGGAACCATTGTTATAAACCTTTCAAATGGATTTTCTAATGGAAGATCTAAATCTTGCTGACTTGTCCCACGAATATAGCCTTTCAAATAGGTCTCCCCTTGACAGTAGTGGACTCAACTTCTTTCATGGCCTCCATTAAACATCTTTAACTTAAATTGACAAAGAGAATGAGGAGCATCTCTAGGAGTGAACTTGGGAGTTGGCGACAAAAACCGTCGTGGAAGTCACCTCTGACCATTCTTTCGTTTGGGGATCCTCCTCAAGCGACCATTAGGTAGCTAATTATTGTCAGGTCTTCGTCGTCAAGAGGAGAAAGACCTTTCACTCCAAATTCGGAATCCGTCCGGAGAGAAAAGGGGAGAGAAGAGGAAAAAACGAACCTCCAGACCGCTTTTCCTTAGAAAGACATTCCGATTCCATCCGGACTTGGACGTATCCTTCGGCCTTCTTGACTCGAACATCAATATAATCTCAACTTCGACAGGTTCAATAAGAAGTTAATAAACCACGAGATAACCCATGTTTTCGTAACTGTCAGTCAACGAAAGCTGCTCTGGTAGTTTCTCAGTATATTTCTTCACTCTGCATTATCGTTTTGATCGACCCCAACGGGGCCCCTGAGCGGCGGTGCTTTTGAAACGTCCGTTCTCGAATTCCAATCTTAAATAATAAATCAATTGATGTTCATTTTCAAGTCATTAGGTTCACATGTTCTCTCAACGATTATTGTTGTTCTTTTTAGCTCATGAAAAATAACAGCGAGTTTGTTGAGAAGAAGTCGATCTCCAGTTCTAGCTCAGATTTTGAGTGCTCGTGAAACTTCACTTCCACTCCTTAGTGACGGACAAATTGATTTAGTGTGGGTATGAAAAGTTCAATCCTGAGTGAAAGTGGAATACAATATATTATGTGCAAGCGTTTTCCGAATCTTTACTGGCAACTTCGAACCATTTACCGAACAAAAATGTTGTTCGTAATTACGAAGGAGATATATTTATTTAAAAAAATACAGGTCGTTACGTCGCTTCCGTACGTAACTGAAGATAATTCATACATTGGATACCTCCAACGGATATTTCACATAAATCGGTAAAGGCGAGACATTGACAGCGCCTTAACCACTATGGTCGAAAAAATCCAAAAAAGTTAAGGAAAATCATGAAGAATAGTAGTGTGACAAGTCCTATAACTAGGCTTTTGGGTTCTTTATACAGGGTTTCTACACTTAAGTTGGTCAAAACTTCAAGGTTCGGGTTTACAAGCTATTTGCAAGACAAGCTGTTTCGTAGCAATTTTGTTCCAGCACCTTGTTTTCCAAGTTTCACAAGATGTTTCTCGTATTTTCTTGGATTTCTGACAATTTGGGTCTCTTGTCAATACCACCGATCGAAATGGGGAGTAATTGTAAGTGAAAATCGATTTAAAAAAAGTCAAATTTCGACATAATTTTAAACTTTCCTTTTTGATTCGAATATTTTAGAATGCTTTTTTACTAAAAGATTTTATCTTTTTTTAAATTATTTTATCTTTTTCTTTGATTTATCTTTGATTACAATGTGATTTTATTTTCCATAAATCCGTGGAAAATATGTCATATTTTCCACGGATTTATAGAAAAAAAAAACTTTAGCCATGACTACTCAATTTTTAAAAAAAAATCATGCCAGAGCTTTACTGAGGGTTTTTTGTGCATATTGTTGATGGAGAGGATGGTGAGGTACCTAAGAATATTAAAATATAGGGGACCTCTTGAAAACAAAAATTGTTTAGCTAGGCATGCTTGCGTAACAAGGGACGTCGTCGTAATGGAGAATAGAAAGCGTGGACCGACCTCAGCTCAGCATCTTACCAGTATTAACACGATAAATTCCCCATCTGAAACACGCTTTTTACGATCATGTTGATAGTTCTCCTAACTGACTGACATCAACACGATTGAGAAATTGTTCTCGATTCTATTGATGCCTTTTTGCTCGACACATTTATATATTGGCTCTTACTGATAAGATTGTAATAAAATCAATAAACAATAATTTTGTCGAGCCCCAAACTGTTCGCCAAATTTGCGGGAAATTAGCTAGTTCATAAGAAATCGATGTCTTATGTCTTGTGAAACGATTTCTTGAGGAATTTTGAAAGACCCATACTGTTTGACGTGTCGCCAAAATGCAAAGCTATTCTATCTTCTGTATTGTGAAATCAAAAGACGCTAATGCTCTATAGATCTTTCTTAATTTGGTAGATAAGAGTTGGTGTTGGCTGTAGGAATATTGCTCATCTCGAAGTGATGGATATAGCCTTGGCACTTGAAGAAAAGCAAAACTAGTCACAAAGATCGGTCCAAAGCTTCTCTCATAATTTCCTCGACCAGTTACAACTATAATCATACTTATATAGTTTTGTAAAGTCATTCGTGTAATATTTAAAAGTAAACACGCTTGTCGTGACTACGGAAAAGTAGCCGCGTTTAGTTATTAAGGAAACAGAAAAACTACCTTGAAGAGTCCAATAGGCAATAAAACCGCAAAAGAAGTCGAGAGATTCCTAATTCAACTCGGTAAGCGTTACAGACGTCCTAGGACGCTGGTGAGAGGGCGATGGACTCCCTTCGCCGATGGCCTCTGCGAGTTTCCTGTGTAATTCACAAATAATTCTATTACTATGTATGGAATAAAGCGGGAGCTCCTGGTCCGTTATTGGTTAGTCACTTCTCGGACTGAAGAGGTGATTTGGCACCGCCAGAAGGCAGGGGGTAGTAAGTAGCCTCTCAGAGACAGATGCTTTGAGGTTTAGCGAAGGACTTCGAGCGAGCGGTAATGTAACTTTGATTGCTGGTAAATCTGTTTTGAGCCCGTTTGTCCAACTTAGGTAGCTTCCTGGTCTTGAGCGGTAGCGTCCGCTTCGAAAAGATGAGAAGATAAGCTTCTTAATTGAATATACGCTAATGTGGAGTACATATTTATTCTTCCTCTGGTCCACACTGGAAGTTTATAAATATCGACCCCACAGCTAGTCGATGATTGTCACCTATGGTTCTAAAAGTTGTTGATTCATTTCCAAAATCTTTCGATATGTGGATAACTGATGGGAAAGATACCGAAGAAGTAATGAACATCTTCAGCTATGGCGGTGCTCGCAAGTTTACTGCCGATATCAATTTCTGATTACAGTCTCACTATGCCGCCCCCAGGGCTAGACTAAGCCACTGGTTCCACCAGTTTCACACCGATGATAGCAGGATATTATGAACTTTACTAGGTGAGTAACTGATGATAAATATGGATGTAAGAATTGTAATCCTACTCCCATCTTCCAGATTCAATCACACATTAACCATCCATAATTTGAGAAAAGTATTCAAAGAATCATTTTATTTCACTTCAGGATTCAAGAAAGTGTGCCACTCATTCGAATATACAGTGGGAGTGAAACTTGATCCTGCAGTTTGCCAAAGTTCCAACTCTGCGGTCTCGGTTTTAAACGTTCAATCATAAAGTTTAGAGATGCATTCTTGAGTCTTCACTAGAACGCTCAAACTGTTGGTATACTTGCTAAAGGACTTGCCAATAACGGTTGGTAAAACACCATTAAAAAGGTAAGTTTCCTGCGCAAAAAAACATGGATAGATTTAACGATCCTTCACAAAGTACCTTGAATACCTGCAACACTACATACTCGTACTAAACACACTCGAATGGTTGTATCTTTGCCAAAAATCTGTTGTCAGCTATAGAGGTATTTCCTTCCCAGTGTTGCTAATAATATGGACAGTTGACCGAGATACTGAAATGACTTTTATTTTATTTTCTATGGAAACAATGTTTTAATGAACATTATGTTGGGAAAACACCTACGCTTGATGAAGCCCGAATTTAGAAATTTCCAAATTACCTTGGATTTACCAAAATAAAAACTGATTGTTCTCCAAAAAATTTTGTATCCAAAGAATACACAGCAAAAATCGAGCAGTATTTGATCTAAACCTTCATTAATATCTTGCCTTTCAAGTAATTTTCCGTTCGTAAATAACTAAATTTGAAGTTTTGAGTAAGGTAGATGCATGACCAAGATACATGGCCTTTTCTTAACTGCACGATTGAAGTACTTGAGGTGTACCCAACGTAGTTACCCTGAATACTGTTGACCAAGCTATATGATACACTCGACATAATGATGTAACATGTGATGTGGTTGTGGCCATGGAAGGATTGTTGTTTATGTCGCATGTTCATTATATTTAGTGATATCGCCGAATTGTGATTGTTCAAAATGAAACTATCAAGAAAGGTTATGGGCCCAGCACCAGGGCGTATCTGATAGATAGCCAATCAACTATACATTTCACATACCCGAAACTTTGACATCAAATACCATTGATTACAATTGATTGCTATTTGATTAATTTGAAAACTTAAAATTAGAATGATTACCAACAGTAGCAAATGCAGCAAATCTCACGGAAATGGTATAATCACTCCAAAAGAAGCGAAGGATATTTTCCAGAAAGAGAGAAGGCGGCGAAGAAGAGAAAGAAGGCATAGTACATTGTGTGTCCTGTGAAGTAATTTAGGCCATGTTGTAACTTGATTATCATATAATTAATACCTAATTATGTCGAGTGTTCATTATATTTTGTAACATCGCCGAATAGTGTTAATGTTAAAATGAATTGTATAACACTATGATTGAAATGGACCACTTTATCTTGTTCGACTTCATTCCCTCCCTCTGTTTATTGCTGTAGTCATAAGTTAGCCGTTCGCTTAATAAGATGGCGGAAGCTTCTTGTACGTACGAGACGCAAATACGTCGTTAGGCAACGTATCGTAGTAGTCACCGATTCCAATTACAGAAAGGTTAGCTCACGTACGGCGCCAACAATGGAACTCAGCATCCCATTAGGCTTCAAAGTTTGTAAATCGTTGGTTTTTTAATTTGTTTACCCGCGCATTTTTTCCTTATCCGGGCATTCCAATAAAAGTTCTCTATCGCGGATAAGCGAAACCTTTTAAAAACGCGAGTCGATTCGAATAAAATCCCCCTGTCCTGTTTATTATCTGCGGATTCAATTAAGGAGGGAAGTGACTTCGGTGCCGCCGGCTTCAAGACAAAGTGATTGGGACACCAGTGGCGCCATTGTACGTCACGTGCTACCGCTACTTAACTCGTGGTATCGCGACCACCTTACACATTAATACCGGCTAATGGATTCGTCTCGAACACCGGTTTTACCTGGTGTTTTACGTCCGTACTCGTTACCAACTTGCGAGAAGAAATGAACGGGCACGTGACGAAAATTTGAAAACTCTAGTAATACCTCTATTCCTATGTGTCTTTTCTAGAAACCAATCGCTGTCTAGCATTTTTGACGTGAAACCTAAAATTTTGATTTGAGTAGAAAAATCGAACGTTATTTTGGTTCAGTTTCCAAAAATGAATTTTGTACTCAAACACAATATTGTTTCTTCTTATTAACGTTTGCCAAGTTGGGTGTAGCACATAGCTTCCACGCTATCCGTAAATCCTACTGGACCGGAAGCGTGCAATATCTAGGAATTTCATCAGAATCAAATGACTATTGTGGCAGTTCATTCCTGATTACGTAATCAATAGTAACTAGCCCTTCTCCGCTCCCCTTAAGCCCGACCCGTCATGTTCCTGGGTATATTTCTGGCATCTTTGCGACCACCCCACTCCTACTTGCTAATCTTTTATGTTCGCCTCACGTAACTTTCAGTGTTACTCCTAGGAGCAACGTTCAGTAAAAGTTAAAAAAAAAGTAAAGTAAACAACCATTTCAGGTTGGATTTTCGTCCGATTGCCATTCCTGGCGTCGCGGATGTCATCAACCATCTTCCAAAGGGAAGATCAGACACCACCCTGGGATGTCACGAGGGGGGCGATGAGCCCCGGATGCATGAACGCACAAACGTCGGCGGCTGTAATCGAACCCACGACCTCAGCTTAGGACTCACCTCGGAATCACTTGTACAGTATTACTTCAGGGTGTGCCCTTTTTTGCCTAAAGGCTACTTCTTTTCTGCTCTCCAGCATCCTATTCTTCTGCTCTCCTATTCCTCTTCTTTTTCCTCCCATCTTCCATCCAGCTTTTTTGCTTCGAGGATTCATGTGACAAATACTGCCATTGCGTCCCAGCTCGACTTGTTCCTAACCATCTCATGTATGATTGTGTGTGGACGCAGTGTTCGACGACCTCTTCTGCACTCCCCTTCATACCCTCCCGTTGTGAGCATGTGAAGATGGTGTCGCAAAAATCATCTTATTCTATCCAAGTAAGCTAGTATTACTCCAGTATTACCTATATTGATGCTAGCAAGGGAAAATTTCGACATTATTTTTCTTGCTAGCAAAGCTCTGTTGTTATTGCGAAAGAAAAAACGCTGCAAATCATTGCCCAAAGGTTTATTATTTTCTGTATAGATCACCCTTCTGTATAGATCACTGGTTCTCCATCAATAGCACCTACCACCATCTGTATTCTCCCTTGACCTTCCCTCTCAAATTTCAGCTTCCTGCGTTCAATAGGATTGAGAATGGCTTCGGAGCTCACTCAGCTGATCAGTGATCTGAAGAGTGAAGAAGATCTCCTCGAATGCTGGAGACGCCTGGAAGAGCACTTCCATTCAATAGGATTGAAAATGGCTTCGGAGCTCACTCAGCTGATCAGTGATATGAAGAGTGAAGAAGATCTCCTCGAATGCGGAGACGCCTGGAAGAACACTTCCATTCAATAGGATTGAAAATGGCTTCGGAGCTCACTCAGCTGATCAGTGATCTGAAGAGTGAAGAAGATCTTCTCGAATGCTGGAGACACCTGGAAGAGACCTTCCATTCAATAGGATTGAAAATGGCTTCGGAGATCACTCAGCTGATCAGTGATCTGAAGAGTGAAGAAGCCTTTGAGCAATGATTTGCAGCGTTTTTTACCCACCAACATTTTTTTTACCTACCAACTTTTTTTTACCTACCAGCTAGGTACTACCTACCACACCATACTGGCTTCACACCTTCACAATCAAGTTTATTAGAAAGAACTAAACGCTTCACACTCGATTGGAAAAATAGAAAGCTTCATATGGAAATTTGATTACTGGTTACGCAGAAGGCAAAACTGTATACAAATCGAAGAAATGAACAGTGATCGCATTTTAGTCCGATAAAATTTGAATGGAGATTAGACCTCTTTTGCGATTCACACTCATGATTCTGTTTTATCGAAGGAAAACCTTCAAGTACTCGTAAGGACCGAACGGTTTGTCCTACAGAGCTCCAGGTGGTCTCAAAAAATTTTAAAAATTCAATACTACCTATTTAAAATTGGTGAAAAAACGATACCTTTATTTCGAGAGTTTTCGAGCTAGGGCACTCTTGAAAATTTCAACCCTTAATTTTCACCCCTTAGAAGTGACCTACATCAACCAAAAGCTTCGCGGCACAACTAGACCCCAAATGGAGCCCATATACCAAATTTGAACCAAATCGGTCCAGTGTTGCTAAGAAAAGTGCCGCGTACGGCGGACGGACGGAAATTTTTTTATTCGATTTTCGTATTCTACGTACCTTGAAACGTAAAACATCAAATTTTGAGGGGGGGTTAAAATTTTTTTTTCTTGCTCGATTCCAAAGGCTTATTATTGAAAATAATAAACCAAAATTGATGACATGATCAATTTGGTTGTGTATTGAAAGCAAAGTTTAAACCTCACCAATCTTTCTTTTCTAAAAAAACGCTTACAGTACCTTCTATTTTCGAGTAATTATATCATGCACACCCTTGGGCCTTTAGCCTTGAGCCTTCACAAAATGATTTTACAACATCTAAATTAATTATGAAAATTTGAACAATTAGGTATTGAAAAATTCGCATTCTAGGCGGGTATCCTACAAAGTAAAATAATAATCCACTATGTAATCATTGGCAGTGTTTTTTTTATACACAAATTGACGCAAAATAACTAAAATTCGAGTGGAAAGTTTGATGTTGGATGGCCCAATTTTTTTACCTGCTGTACAAATACTTCCATATTTTCGATAAAGAAGAAACAAAACATGTTTATTCAAGTACATTCAATTTTACTGAACTCAGTGCTAATAAAAATAATAATAATTCATTAAGTTTACTACCTAGGTTCTAGGTTGTTACTTTACCTTGAAAAGTAACATAAAAACACTCCAAATACTCATATCGCACAAGTGTTGAAGGAAAATCAAGTTTTTATGAAACATTTTGTGATTTCGTTTACATCACCAGTGACACATCAGTGACCCATAAATCCGATTGGGGGCGTGACACATCAGTTACGAGGACACATCTCAAGCCAGAAACCTGGAGCCGATACGTCAATATTGACAATCGTAACTGGCGCCAGAGCCTGCTGATTTGAACTGACCCTCCGTAACGTAAGGAGAATTGGGGCAATTATCTCTTACGATGAATCGGCGATGATGATCGTCGTCGAGAACTGCGTCTTACTGCTCAGCCAGCTTCGATGCTTGCTTGATCGTGAGAATTCACAATCATCTGGACACCGAAAGGGACATTGCGTAATCCGCTGATAATTCTTGTAGAGACCGATGCATGTTGATACAATTATTGTTCTTCACTCGGCTTCTTATCACAACTAGCACAACCGTGCGCCGAGATTTTATTTTTCCTCTGAGGTAACAGTATTTCTTTCGTTTGATGCTTCCTCACTACCGAAGGTTGGAAAGCCTTGCATTCGTTCAGCAATCATAATTTCTCGTTTCTGAGCTTTCGAGTCTGGTCCATTCTTGCATAACTACACGAAATGAGTAGCGTCTGCGTGATTTCGATATAATGGTATAGTTTTTCCATCAATTTAAGATAGTATTGCATTTTTAGAATTTTTAGAGACCACGCGGAGTCCTGTACGACAAACCGTTCGATTCCTACGAGAACTTAAGGGTTGGACTTAGGATAAATCAGGAACACGAGTGTGAATCGCAAAAGAGGCCTGCTGGATTTCCAATCTGCTTTGCCTCGTTGAGTACGATTTTTTTGAGAATTCTATTGCTCGATTGCAGGGTTACTATAGGTTTACAGTAATCTCTGATGGTCAATAGATCAGCCAAACGCTTCTGCTTCGAAAAAAAATACTTATTTCAATATCATCTTCCACGTCTGCAGCTGTTTTTGGACAAAGGGTTCACCAACAATCTCTACAGGACTGTGGGTCATGAGGTGGCTATGAGAGCACACATTCCAATGGTTTGGTACTATGGTAGAAGATTAGGTGGGAAGGAGCTTGAAATCCACAATCTGAGTTCTAACTGAAGCAAGAACATCTGATCCGTTAGCAGTCATCCTAAAAAGGCTCAGTGCCATCCCAGATCAACCGATAGGGCCCGCATACACCTGTTTACTGCTATTGACCTTACCCGCTCAAAGAAAACTTCCGGTTTCTCATTTTGGGTCCAAAAACCCGTAAGACCGACGAGAATTCGTTTTTGTTCCATTTGTCGCTCGAAGTATCCAGAGAAACGAGAAAAAAGTGGAGTCGATATTTTATCTGAAACAGTCGGATTTCCGGAACGCGAACTGACGAGAATATTTATTTCCATCATTTTAAGTTGTCGGTTGGACGGTGGCGGTATAAATATCAACTGACGTCCGAATAATCGGAACCACTTTTTCATGTAATTGGTTTTCCAAGGGCGATCTGTGAGGGTGAGAAAACTGGTTGTCCACTTGGTGGGCTGGTCTATCAGTCTCTCAAGAAACTCGATCATTTTCGGGGTTGTCGGTGATTTATAGGAGGCATCTATTTAATTGATTGCTCATTTTGCTGCGGTTTTCACGATTTCAGTTGCCTTATATCACTTGAAAATATAAAACATCTTCCAGCAGTGGGAAATTTCAAGTACAAATGAGCAATGCTGCTCATTGATAAGGAATGGGATCCACAGAAAAACTTTACCTTCTTTGCCGAGTTTTTGAGTGTTCTCATCTGCGGGGCCTGTTCAAAAATAGGAACAGACTTTTTGAACCATCTCAATTTTTCTTTTTATGCAACGTGAGTTTCATGAGCGAATTTTGAAACAAAAAATAATAATGTCTAAAAGTACAATAGTGTTTACTCAGACTTTGGGGTTGAGTTCAGTTTTCCGCGTTGGTACTCTTTATGTAGAGTCAAATAGTGACTATTTGGTTGTGAATTAAATCATAACATATTGTTTAGTAATGCATGCATTCCAGGGGACGTCCCATTGGATAAGCATTAGATCAGTTTAACCAGTTGGTAAGTGATAAAACTGTTTCACTCGACGTAATTTATTTATTACTTTAGGCAAGAAATACTGACCATCCCCCCCCCCCACCATTATCCACCTTAACATTTCTAGCGGCATGGGAGCCTCGAATCTGAAGAGCATTTTAAAATCCATGATTTACGATACCCAACATGCGAATTCGAGTTCACCCCCCCCCCCCACCACATCCCAGTCTGGCACCAAAGCGGAAATACGTCGTAACATTGAACTTTCATCTGTTAGTTTTGGTAGGCAGTCCGTCGAAGTTCACATCCGTATTCAAGGTGAAACACAACAAAAAAAAAAACACGAAATAAGCGGTTTATGGCATCATGGCACCATGTCCTGGCACCATGGTGGCACCACTATTAGTTCCATGGTGGTACAGAGAATAATTCATGACAATCCGGAGGTATAATGAGAATTTTTCCTCAATTTCAAAACTTGGGTACAATTAGTAAGCAGTAAAGGAACCGAAATATTGAAAAATCGGATATTTTGTGAATATTATCCCCCCACTCACCCCCTCCCCTTGCGAATTTTGGTACTCTGGTGAAATCATGTACAACTCGGAAGTTATTTGAGTCAAACAAAAAAAGAAACACGCAAATCGGTTGGAAATTGAGGCCTGGGCAGATTTTACAAGATTATGCCCGCAAACGCACGTTTTTTAAGCATTAACCCCCCCTTTCCCCCTCTTGAAAAGCAAAATCCGAAATTCCGGCGCTGTAGTGCACAACTAGATAGTATTTCGCGTCAAACGAAAAAAGAACCACGAAAATCGTTTGAGAGATAAGGCCTGGGCAGAGTACACAAGATTATGCCCAAAAACGCACGTTTTTCGAGCATTAACCCCCCCTTTCCCCCCCTTAAAAGGCAAAATTCGAAATTCCGGCGACGTAGTGCACAACTAGATAGTTTTCCGCGACGAACAAAAAAAGAACCAGGAAAATCGGTTGAGAACTAAGGCCTGTGCAGAGTACACAAGATTTTGTTACACACACACACACACACACACACACACACATACACACACACAGACATACACCTATGGTTTTTTTCGCGGATTTGGATTCAGAATGGTCTAAAACGGATTACTGTGTGGTTATTTTTTTTTTTCTGTTGAGTGTTGTCCAACTTCACCCCAGATCGATCGCATAAGGACGCCCAAGTCTTACTGTGGGACGTCCTAAAAACGAGGAGTAGAAAAATGTCTACTAGGATTCTTTGATGGAAATTGATCGTTGAATCGATTTTGGTTCATTATTTTCAATAATGAACCTTTGGAATCGACCAAGAAAAAAATTTTTTTAACACCCCCTCAAAATTTGATGGTTTACGTTTCAAGGTACGGAGAATCCAAAAATCGAATAAAAATTTGACCGTCCGTCCGACATACGCGTCACTTTTGCCACTTAGCATTGACCGATTTTGATGAAATTTGGTATGTAGGCTCCTTCTGGGGTCTAGTTGTGCCCCGAAGATTTTGGTTGAGGTAGGTCACTTCTAAGGGTTCCAAAATCAATTTTGAAATTTTGAAAACGCCCTAACTCAAAAAATTTTGATGTAAAGGTATTGTTTTTCCTTCAATATAAGATTCTACAGAATTTTTAGAATTTTTTGAGACCACCCGGAGCTCTGTAGGACAAACCGTTCGCTCACTACGAGAATTTAAAGTTTGGACGTACGATAAATCAGAAACACGAGTGTGAATCGCAAAAGAGGCCTAATCTCCGTTCAAATTAAAGCTGACCGAAATGCGATCGATGTTTTTCTTCATGTTGGATGGTTGGTGGCTTTGCAGACGATTGATCTATATAGAAAAATAAAAAATAATAAACCATTGTGTAATAATTTGCAGCGTTTTATCTCAATTTTGGAAAGTGGTAGTTAGAGAATGGTACTTGAATGGTTATCAAACAATTGTATCCGCTCAAATGAAAATGTGGAAAAGGTCGAACAGTCAACAATATTGATCAGGAACGTTCAGTTCATCGATTGTGGAAACATTTTATGGAAACATTTTATGGAATAATCTATATCTATATTGATATTGTAAAAAAGAACAGGTTTACACACGGAGTCTAACAATTTAATGAATTCAATGATAGAATTTTTGATTTGTCTTAGATAACAATGCTGGTAACTCGTAACTTCCTTACAATATATTCATCATTTCCATACCAACTAATTCTTTATTCCATGTAATTCCACCCAACTTGGCAGACTTTTTTTTACGATTTCACAGTTGTTAGCCAGTTACTTTCTCATTGCCTGATAAGTTTGGACCTACTTGTTAATAACAGTTCAAAAACACAAGTAACTCTGGAGTTCAACGAAGGGTCTTGAGCTCTGCAGCGCAGCGGTCTGACCACCTGGGTGAAGAATGAGGTGGTCTGGACGGAAGTGGAGCAACGTCGTTATGGAATGTCGCTGCTTTACGCACTAGGAAGACCCCAGTATTTTAAAGACCAAGGACATACCAACTAAGAAAGTAGAACTAAGCAATGGAGATGTTCATCAGACGTTAGTAACACTGTTGTGTACCATATTGAATTATTTAATTCTGTCATTAATTTAATCAATGCGCGGTAATTACTTAACAACTGTTATCCAAGCACCTCAACCGCTTCTGCAAGCAGGCTGGTAACCAACGAGTCAGCATAATTGATGTTGTTATTCTACTTCAATAACTGTAATCAGGGTAATTCGTAATGTTGTATGGGATTGACTATGTTGGATACAAAAAAAAATTTGAAGCAGATCTTCGAAACTTGGATTACCATTGCGTATGTGCTTGGTGAGAGAAGTAAAAAATGTAACTGTGAAACACTACAGTTCAGTGATAAATGGATGTTATAGTCGAGATTTATCTCGTTTTCCAACTTGCAACTAAACGAGATAGTTGATTGATGGTTACTTGTACTTGATTCGTAGAGTAGCATTGAACCACACGCTTTCAAGGATCCTTATTCTCCGTGAAGAGGCCTGCTGTGTTGATAGCCAATCTTGTTGGGTATCGTTGGCTTGAGTATATTGGATATAGGCAAGTCAGAATATTGGAAATTATAATTATAATATTATGTGCCTTTAGGAAAGCTCCTATAATAGTTCTATATTCATACTTGCCTAGAAAAAATACCTAATCCCACCATGTCAAGAATCTGACAGTCATTTTGATCTCAGCTTGCAAAGGTAGTGGATTGAAATGCCATAAATACCAAATAAAACAATAACTAGGAGATTAGTCATCTTCCAGTGACTGTTATAACTTGTACTCCGATGGGTAAAATGGTCGTTCACTGGAGAATGGGCCCATCGACTCAGCACCATTTCGACGAATATACTTTAATATGTGATATTTATGGTAGAAGAGGGACTGAGTGGAAAGCTTCTGAGCCAACACCAATGCCAGAATAATCTAATGAATCGTTGGAAAAAGTGTCCGATAGCTGTAATAAACTTCCATACTATGGATATTGTTTCGTAAAAGGACCTCAACATTTCAGTTCCCAAACTTACCACGTTTGCTTCTCCTCTTTGTCATGAAGTAAATTTGAAAAGTTTGCCACAAGCAAATGGCTATGTTGGATGGAGACTAAGTTCCCCGCTGCACAGTGCCTTCCTTGTACAATGACTGGTCCTGATCCAGCAAGTGCCGAAACGTTCAGCTCAAATGGCCATTGCTTGAAGAATGTGCCTACAGCTCTTCCCTAGGCCAAAGGAGTCTTCGACGCTCATGTTTGGAGACGATCCGAGTGGAAGGCCCCAATTTTAGTTAACATCGATGTCAGAAGAGCCTTGTCATTCTTTACACCTGTAAAGCTGAAGATTCGATCTCGCTTCATAAGAGAACCTTTGTCTCTGCTTTGCTGGTTTCAGGCTGCAGTCTTTGATATTACACTCCCCGAACATCCCAGTTGGTACATCTATTCACTTCCTTTGCTCCGTATCGCCGAAACTCAAGAAAATCACAAAATTGCTACATCAGTACTGTTCAATGTGTAATTCCTGGATTGAATGAAGACATTTTCCTACTGCACAATGCCACGTAACTCATTCGAGTTTAGGGATGTGCGTGCCCAATTTGACTCAGGCGTTAGGACGAAAAAATCGCGACTGCTCGTTACCAGGCAAATATGGCTAACTCACATTAACGCGTTCATGTTGGCAGCGGAGCCGGGCAATCTTGGTCTTATTGTATCTACGAGAGCGTTTAGGGTTGGAATGGTTTGGGTGGGGTCGACCGCTGGGTCTATAATTTCTGATTCCGCCTGCGCCCACGAGCTGCCCTCTAAAACGCTGCTGAGTCACCAACTGGGTGCCTCCCACCCCTTGAGTTCAAAATCACAACCTATGCAGCAAAAGATTTTACACCAACATTCAAGAAATCGCCATGGTTAGAAAGTTACCAACAGGAGTAGACTATGAACTTTTTCGTTCGATTCGCAAACAATATTATGAAAACCACTTAGTACTAGGACATGCCAGGTGATTAGGTCTAATTAGTTGAACCTGATAGACTCGTTTTAATCATTATTACTGAGAGAGGTATGTTGAGGAGAGGAGGACCTGAGGAGGTAAGTGGAGCTTTGGAATCGACCAAGAAAAAAAATTGTAATCCTCCCGCAAAATTTGTTGGTTTACGTGCCAAGATACGTAGAATCCAAAAATAAAATAAAAATTTGGCCGTCCTTACGCCTTACTCGGAACTTTCCTTAGTTCTTATGGACCGATTTTGATGAAATTTAGTATATGGGCTCTTTTTGAAAACGCTCTAACTCAAAACATTTTGTTATAAAGGTATTGTTTTTCGATCAGTTTAAGATAGTATTGAGCCCTGCAGGACAAGCCGTTAGCTCCCTACGAGAACTTAAGGATTGGACTAACGATAAATCAGAAACACTAGTGTGAATCGCAAAAGAGGCTTAATCTCCGTTCAAATTTTAGCTGACCGAAATGCGATCGATGTTTTTCTTCATATCGGTTGGTGGTAACAATGGCAAACCCGTGTTCTTTGCAGACGAGTGATCTATATAGAAAAATAATAAACCTTTGCAGCGTTTTTGTTTATTAGAAGTAACCATGAATCGCCACTCTACAACCTCCCCTTAACATACCTCTCACATCAACAGAAAGGCTGCAACCAACACAACGTCTGCCAAGTTGGGTGGGCAGTATAGCTTCCTCACTCATTGTAACATGGACGTATAGAATCAGTTGGCGAAAAAATTATGATTCAAAGAGTTATTGAATACCAAAATATCGGCGATAATATGCGGGATAGGGTTGCAGGTATTAATGTTTATAATATTTTTATAATTTTTATAAGGTATTATAGTTTATAATATTTTGTATTTTCAACGTAGAATTTTATTTAGCGGTCCACCGTCTAGGACCTAAACCACACAATCCCTGATAATTTCATCTAAATTGGTTGAATAGTTGCGGAGTTTTGGTTGTAACAATAAATTTAAAGTTCGCGCATGCGCAGCGGCTATTGCTTGGCCAATTTGATTGAAACTTATAGGGTGTCTCTTAGAAGTTAGTCCCTAACTAACCTCCAAATTTGAGCAAAATCGGTTCATTAAAAACCGAGGTTCCAGGAAATTCACGTTTGCGCATGCGCACTCGCTCCTATTGGTCCGAAGGTGCTGAAATTGATAGGGGACCGTCTAGTACCTAACCCGCACAATCCCTGAAAATTTCATCAAAATCGGACCATAGGTTAGTATAGTTTTGCCCGGGACAAGGATTGACCACAGACAGACCGACAGACAGACCGACAGACAGACAGACCGACAGACAGACAGACACGGAACCAAAATTGTTCGGGAAGCTCTAAAACGCAAAAAGCAAGTGGAAATTTTGATTTTGGAGGACATTTTTTTTTTCACTTCTTTCACGAATACAAAGCTTCCCTACCTTCGGTAGTGAGGAAGCAAAAATGGAATAATTATTACAATAAATTTATTCATGTAACGTACCCACATTCCTTCATGTTTTCTCCTGCTCATTTTTTTGTTATATGAAGATCTCAGTGGTTTATGCAAGAGCAAATTTCAGAGCATCTTTCAAACGGTTTGGATTGTGTAATATATTTATTTATGTACCTTTGTGACCAGGAAATCGGAACGAATGAAAACGATCAATCGAAGATTCGAAAAGAAAGTGGTCACTTCTGAAGCGATGAGTACTAATGACTAATTCCTTATTCGTCGAAGTGTCCGATTCGTCAAGCCTTGTCAAAGCTAATCCGACGTGATTTTCATTGCACGGTAATTTGGAAGTGGTAAAGGGTCGAAGATCGCCGATGATGAATTGGCATTTGAGATGGAACAACGTCTATGGCACATAGCCTCGAGGTATTGCTATAGTATGATATGTATGTATCTGATGTAGATGTAGTATCTGATGTCTGTGGGGTCCAGAATACCAGCCAAATTTCAGAAAAATTACAATGCACGCAAGGTCTTCACTTGGCATGCTGAAACTGATAAAAATTAAAAACTGATTTGGTCACGATAAAATTCAATAAGGACCAATTAAAGAGAGGCTGACCACTGCTGTATAAACTCACGAAATCTCATCGATATCTTACGATGAAGATTTCACGTTTGTAAATATACAGCGCTCATCGATGATCCAATTCCAATGAGGATCTAAGGAAATCAATCGGATTCCAACAACTACTCTTTAAATTTGAGTGCAATTGGAACATTAGTTAGTGTCAAATTGAGTTCTGAAGGGTTTGACGTTTATGGATCCGCAGTTTTGATGCACCATTACACTACAAATGATTGCACTACTTATTACTCGTATTAGCGAATTTTCAAGAAAAACTAAGCTATTGCAATGGCCTCAACATTTTTAGAATGGACTTTTTCGAAAAAATTTTTCACTGAAATCCGTTTTGGAACATTCTGAAACGATTCCTGAAGTTTATCCAAAAATCATATGTATGATATATTATATCAAATATATATGATATGAATGACACACACTCATTCCGCACGATAACTTGAGTAATTATTTAGACAATTTTTTTTGGTTTCCGCCAAAATGTTCGTAACAACAAACAAAAGGTCAAGTTCGTTAGCCAACAATTTTGGACAATCCAAAGTAGTCCAAATTTCCAAAAATGTCCACAAAAAAAGCGGGGTTTTCCAGTTCTTCGTGGTTATTACCTTCACAATCATGGTAATATATGGTATATTCGGATTCAACACAAAATTTCTGACATCAATGCGTTTTTCAAAAATGAAACTTGTCCAAAAATTAAGAAAAGTACGTATATATTTATATATATGTAAAAGTGAGTCACTTCACTTTTGTTAGGAGCCCCTAGATACCTACCATATGAGATAACTCTTTTCAAATAATTTTACTCTTTCTAATTCATTGACAGTTTTAAAATTGATGAGTTGACAAATCGAATTTAAACCCGATTTTCTTTAAGGTAAGAGTTTTTTGTTACATTTCAAAACATAATTTAATATTCAAACTCTATTTGTCAAACTAACTCTAATAAACTTTTTCTTTAAGGAGAAACATCGGTCCGTCTGAACTTTATAAAACGGTTTTTCGTCAACCTGAAGACTTGAAGATGCAGGCGACACAGGTACGAATCCATCTTGAACGAGAGGTGGAAAACAACTCTGAGGTAATAAAAGTAACTACTATTCGGTTACTATCAGACGAAGTTACTTATTCTTTTCCAACAGAGCATCAAAATTTCCAAAATCACAAAGAACTTTTCAATATTCCTGTTGTGAGAAATGCTTGTAAATCTTTGTTGAAATTAGGTCTTCTGCGATAGTTCCTTTATATTTTGATCCAGATTACAACTTGGTTTTTAATGATGAGTATTTGGAAGAACTAGTAGAGCATCAACGACTAAACCCACATCATGCTTCTCCTGAGACAACAACAGACGATCAAACGGAACTGATCAAACTTATAGATAAGTTAAATGCAAGACTGAATGCTAAAGAAGAAAAGAAAATTAGTATGTCTCACATTCAAAAACAGTTTGTCTTGAACACATTTCAGGGAAAAGATAATGCTAATGAGTGGATGAATAATTTTGAAGCGAAGTGTGAGAGACATGAGGTCTTTAATGACGAGAATAAAATACAAATATTACGCCTATTTTTGGAAAAAAACGCTACTGAATGCTACACATCGACATGCAAACTAACACCCGATGGAAAATGGGTGGACAGGCGAGATTCCTTTTTACAAACTTATAAAGAAAACGTGCGTATATTAGTTGTACCCAGAAATGCAGTAGCCGTGTGGGTACTCTATGAGTTCGTGGAGACGAGTAGACCGTCAATATGGACTCCTAACATCTTCAAAGCATACCCAGTGCATACAGTATGTTGGTATGGTAGGTATACTGAAAATAGAAAATAACCTACAATAGCCGTGTGGGTACTCTACGAGTTTTTGGGGACGAGTAGAGCGTCAATATAGACTCCTAACATCTTGAAAGCATACCCGGTGCATACAGTATGTTGGTATGGTAGGTATACTGAAAATCGAAAATAACCAACAATAGCCGTGTGGTTACTCTATGAGTTTGTGGAGACGAGTAGAACGTCAATATGGACTCCTAACATCTTCAAAGCATACCCAGTGCATACAGTATGTTGGTATGGTACACTGAAAACCGAAAAAAACAACAATAGCCCTGTGGGTACTCTATGAGTTTTTGGAAAAGAGTAGAACGTCAATATGGACTCCCAACATCTTCAAAGCATACCCGGTGCATACAGTATGTTGGTATGGTATACTAAAAATTGAAAGAACCAAGAATCGTCTAAAAAAACTTTCTAAAAAAATTGCAACATCATTGTGCCTTTTCTTAACCAGGTCTTCAACAGAAAGATTTATTTGAAAATTCGCTCATTAATTCATGTTGCATGAATGGACTTTTTTACTGTTCGGA
Organism: Apolygus lucorum; assembly: GCA_009739505.2. Classification (NCBI taxonomy): domain Eukaryota; kingdom Metazoa; phylum Arthropoda; class Insecta; order Hemiptera; family Miridae; genus Apolygus; species Apolygus lucorum. Next base: position 12,807,302 of record CM019180.2, read on the forward strand.
TAACCCATAATTTGCCATTAGTCAAAAAACAAATTTTTTTCACCTCATAAAAGTGACTGCCGATAACCAAAAGCTTCGGGGAACATTATGAGTTTATGGAGGAGATGTAGACATGCTCAGATGGACTGAACAATAAGCAGACATCAATCCAAAATGTTTCAGGTAGTTGTGAAATGTTGAAAAGGAAAGTAGAATTCTGATTTTCACAGGAGGAAAAATTACTCTACGAAAGTATAAGAGAGTGGAGAGTAGTGAATTGCTACCTTCGAGGAGTCACTGAAGATGTTTAGATTAATTTGTTGCATGGGGTAATCAAACTAATGAGGTGCTGATTAAAATACCAAATACGTTTCTTCTTTGGAGGATTCTTGAGCAATGAAAGATTCATTGGGAAATCAAAGGAAGTGTAAACAAAGTGTCAAACCGTTCGCCAATAGGACGGGAGTAGACGATCGCGGCAAAGGCGTTCCGATGGATTAGAATTGCAAATCGAGGATGAGGTACATCAGAGAGTTCACTTCAATCTGCCATGTGGTACACCTGCATGTCCAATCGCTTGACTTCCAACCTACTCATCCAGTGGCTAAAACTTGTGTCTGAACCTTTACTGACAAGTCTCATCCACTGGCGTACCGTTGTAATGAAAGTATGAATGTGAATTTATAGTTGGGGGGAGGGAGAAGGCGAGAGTTTTTATGGGCGCTTCAAGAACAGTTTCCCCAGATGTTCGAAGGAAGAAATATCAACGAAGCTATAAAAATTGAATATGACGTCTTTTAAAGGGTAGCCAATCTCAAGTTATACTTAAGAGTTTATGCGACAAAGTAGGAAATCTTTCTCTCTCAGAAGCTTGTTGAAACATTCCGTTTATATGAGATTTAATGTGGGAAGATATCACTTACACAGGCCCCTACCGTAGTTAGGTATTCAGTTAGTAATGCGTTGTTAAAATTTTAGTTGTCAAGTTGGTTGGTTACCCTTTTGTGAGGTGTATACGTGAAGTTGATGGAAACAACGGCCTTGTCGATGATTCTCTAACCTTGGCTTATGGCTTTCTCGTATTCATAATACCTACCACCAACTATGAAATTGTCTACATCGATTTAAAGTTAACTTTGAATTACGTTTTTCGCATGCTCTCCGTGATTTATGAGTAGAATCAGCAGTTATGCTGAAGATGTTCTCGGGCACGATCAGAGTCGAAAAAAAAAGATAGACCAGATCTTTGTAGCAAGACAAATAATAGAGAATTATTATGAACATAATCAAGACCTGCACTTTTTATTTTTGATTTCCGTCAAGCTTTTGACAGCAAAAATGGTAAAAGATCATTCAACTGGTGAGCTTGGCTCGGATGACAATGGATCAAAGGTTATATTCAAAAGAAGAGCAGTAGAACGCATCACATTAGGCGAATCCAATTTTGAAGGCGTTAGAATCTTTACTCACCTTGGATCTCTGATTACTGATGACAACAGCATCGCTACGGTGGTGAACAAAAGAATTTTCTCAGGTTATATTAAATTGTTCAGGTTAAGGTTTTTGTCTCAGCTTCTTCATTACAAATAATTTATTCGACCGGTCGTTTGCTACGGATCCGAAGCTAGGATATTAACTGCTATAAGGACGAAAAATCTCTCCGCTCATTTGAACGAAGAATATTCCGGAGGATAATAAAAGGCCGAGGGCAATAGAATATTCGAGCGAATCAAGAAATGGTGGAATTCCTTCAAAAGGAAGCTTTTGTTCGATTTATAAAAGCAATCGGATACGATGGTCTGGACACGTCGCACGACAGGATGCAAATTCCCCCATAGGAAGGCCACCTCTGGCCAGGGTGATGGCGATACGAACATACGAAGTCGGAGACGACCACAGGTTGGGTGGATCGACGATATGGTTTCAGATCTCCGAAAGCTTGGTTTAAGAGTCAGGAAAAATTAGGCATTAAATGGATTGAGCTGGAGGAGAAAAGACTTGGAAGTTCACCCCAAATTGTAAACCATTTTTTTAAATTTCATATATTTTTGAATCTTAGAACTTACATCTTACTCATCATAGCCAATTACATTTCGCTGGCGTCATTTTCTTTGCCCATACATTTTTACAACATAGAAATCTTAAAGTTTGTAAACAATTCTACTGAAATTTTAAGATTTTTGGGTGCGATCTACTATGGATAATTGTTAATATTCAATGATTCAATGAATAGAGAGTGGGTAGATATTGACCTAACATCAAATCTTAGTTGACTCCTAACAATTGACTGGAAAAAGTAGAATTTATTAATTCCAGTTTGAGAAGGAAAGATACTCCTGAACCTGTTAACTTCTTCCCTTCATAATGATCTTGGATTGAAGAAACGCATCAACTAACCACCCAAAACAACGTAACTATACAGCTGACTGATACTTCCACATTTCAGCGCAATATAATTCGGTCATCTGTTCAAGTGGAACTGTGGCAGGCCTCTGTGCTACCGACCATTGATGTTATAGGACCGTAATGATACATTCAGGGTGTCCAATAGCAACTCAATGACTTTGCTCACCGGGCTTCCGGCTTTCAATCAAAAAATTTTCCTTCTTTCCATGAACGATTCCTACTTTATGACCTCTCATCCAAGTTCTCAGACTTTTTATTGAGCCACTAACAATGACTTAGTATCAAAATTTCAAGATCAGTTTGACGTACAAGGCCTAAAAGAGTGACCAGGAAAGAATCAAAAGAACCTTCGATGATTTGAAAGCGATTCAAAAGCCGGCTTTCTAAAAGACGAGCGGTCTTCGGCGAAGGCGGGAATCCTTCTTGTACTCGACTATTTGGGCATCTGAGGGGACTTGGAGTCGAGTTGGAGTGAGAGCCTGCAAAGCGACAAGGCGGCCTACGTCCATCCACCATATGAAACGCTCTCACTTCAGGTTCTGATGTCCCTTGCTACTTCCTGTCTCCTTATAAGTCATCAAGGGCTGAAAATTCCATTAGGTATGGTTTGTCACAGTTAATATGCTCGAGAGTACTCAGAGCAAGGAGAATGGGATGTGCTGAGGTCCAGTTATATCAACTGAGACCACCTGTCCCATTACATTGAAATTTACTTAAAGTAGTTCAACGTTTCGCTCTTGAACTATGTGATTTCCCAACTTTTAATTGGTTTCAGAAGATGAAGCAACACTTCTTTCCCCAAAATCGTAATCAAGCAGACGCGTTCTAATGGGGAATACCTAAATTCAATGTAGAACATTTCCGATGGGCCGAGCCTCAGCGAATCTGATGGCTGAGGAGGATCATCCTGATAGAGTGGGGGAGATAAACGAATCGATGAGGTCAGAAAAGTGGGGTCCTCCATTCTCATTAATTGGAAGTATTTGTATTTCTAAAAATAAAACTTCCATTAAATGCTGGTTGAAATATTAAAAGTATAGATCGATGGCTTTCCACACTACTCACTGAAAAAGCCCCAGTTGAAAAACCAACAAAGAACTTAAAATTTCTGCATTTTGATTTGCTAGAGGCTCTTGTTTTCTCATTAGTCAGAGGGTCTTTTCGGATATTCGTTTCTATTGCGTATTTTGACCGACAGACAAATCCATGTTGCTATAAAGTCGCGAGAAATGGAGTTTACCTATTTGTTTGTTCTATCTATTTCGGGAATGTACTTCGAAACAATCTTTTCCCAGAAAATGGGACTACAAGATGCTGATTGAAACTATTCATATTTGTTCTTATTAGAACCTATGGAAATCCCAGTACGTTGAGAAGATTTTTCATTCTGCTTGGGAAAGATTACGTTCCATCCTCCTAGGCATTTTGCATTTATGACCATCTATCTTATTGTCTTCTCCATTTTGTACCAATGATTTTTTTCTGTACGAGTTGTAGATCATCAATAAAGTTCAAATTCCGATGTATTAATTCATGCCAAAAGCACCTATGTTACTAATTTGTGAATATTAAAAAAATTAACACTGCTTTCCCTCAAAATTATGGAATTATTATACAAAGTACGGTCTCAGTCGGTATTTCCCACCCTGGTGTTACCTTTGGATTAAATCCAGAGAAGAATCGTTTCACTTCGCATCTACCAAATACAATCGACTGGAAACGTGGGAAATGATCGAATCGACAATATTTTTTCTCCTATCATCCGTTCTCACGATCCTACCCTGATCGAAAACCCGTTTCCGATGTAATGTGCTGGTGGAAGATGGCCAAAAGCCAATAGAAGGGGATTCGAGCCGCCCACGCCCTGGAGGGGCTGCCCAGCGCCCATTCTGCCCATGACGGAGGAAGCAAGTTTTTCGGGGTGTAGCGGTTTCGCTAGATCAGAGACTTTTATGGCCTTCTCCTGAGATTGTGAATGAAGTTTGGAGGGAAAGATCTCTCTTCAAAATTTACGTAACTGTTAAGCACGATCTTGTGTTATGAGTTTTTTCTAATTCCGAAAAAAATACATCCACTTGGAAGACGTTTTTGCCTCTCCACAATCGAAGATAGAAAATCTTTGTATTCGTGCAGTTAATCAAAACAATTTGAGACTCCTAAAATCTCATTTTTTACTTGCATTTCCGTTTAATAGCTTTTTTTACATCTTCGGTTCAATGTTTAACCCGTGTCCTGGGAAATAATAGTCCGATTTTGATGACATTTTCAGGGTTGATCGGGATTGAAGTCAACTGGAAAAAACAACACCTTCTGCGCCGAGCAAATATATTACATTCTTCAGGGCTCGAAGGATGTTTTATTTAGTGACACCACTAAACGTCGAAATAAAAAGAGAAAGAGGAGACGGTACCATAATTCTAGAAGATAAAATTTGTAGTAAAATGAAGAAATGAATCAAAAACATCGGTTTTTTTGGCACAGAACAATTTTAAGGGCAAAACATCGACTAGCACCTTATAGAGAATAATAACTTGGATAAGGATCAATCTCAGGGAAATCAATTTCAAGGTTGATCCGAATTATGGATGTTATCCGCGAGACTCAATAATCGATTATTTTCAGTATCAAACCTAACCTTCTCAGCTGACCCGATCAGCTGGTCGTGAAGGGGCACCATTTTCACAACGCTGTCCAGCAAGGTCATTTTGTTTACATACCAAATAAGTAGGTCCTATTTCTTGGTATGCAAACAGAATGATAGTGGTATATTCATTATTTTCTTCTTTCTATTCTTTTAAAGCAATTATGTAATCGTAAGTAGCGATCAGATTGCAAACAGCTGATACAGACTCTGAGGGTCTTGACACTATTCAAGAACAGGGACATGTAAGGTGTCAACTGTCATGCTAACAAGCAAACCAGGCTGACACAAACATTAGTGTCAATTAAAAACTCTCGAAATAAGTTTTTCAGAATGAAAATTGGAATATTTATGCGCCACATTGAACAAATGTATTACTACTTGGATACCTATTTACATGGAGTACTGGAGCCTATTTACATCCTTTTCTGACCCTACATTGTGATATGAAACCTTCCTACCTTTTGATGATTTTGATCGTATTTACCTTTAGAAAGTACCTAGTGAACACCAGAAACCTAGATTTTCCAGAGTTCTTACTGCATTTTTTTGGGTCTCAAACATAACAACTACCGATTTTGCAGTGGCTCTCTGTCTCCTTGTTCATTGTTTGTCCAACAACATATCTCTGGATAGTTTAGAGGAGGTGTTTTGTTTCTACCTATCACGGACGTACAGACTTTCACAAACAAAGAAGTACAGATCAAACCTACTACGATAGATATAGTGATATACGAACTTACAGACAACTAACTACTAAAGACGGTATTTTTCAAAGGTAAATTTTATAAATGTACCTACGAAATTCTTTCCTTGAAACCTTAAATTGTACCTACTTACGTGAACTGATAGTCTGTTTATTGTAGATCTGTAGTTAGGTGTGTTGATAGATATTGGAATAATGTACTACAATAAATTACATGCACACATTGAACAAATTTATTACTCCCTAGATACCTACTTGGAGAACCAGAGACAAGTGCCTATTTACATCCAATTCTGACCTTAGATTGCAATATAAAACGTTCCTACCTGATGATGGTTGATCGTATTCGCTTTTAGAAAGTACCTAGTGAACACCACAAACCTAGATTGTGTCGTCATAAAAATTCGAAACTTTGAAAAATCATAGAAAAAGGCCTTCTCATGCTAGAAGGTCGCGTTTGGCGTCAAAATTCTCAGAATGAGGTCTAGTTTAGATTAAAAATAACAATGAACAGTTTTTCCGACCCATGCGCACACCCCATTATACCTATCAATGAGGTAAAATAGTATGATGAGGGAAATTCATCACATCCATTAATCACTCTAGTAGTGAACATTCATGCAATTGTCTTGTTCTGATCAGTAATCTGATAAATTTCACACAAAGCTCTGGGTGGATTCATTAAATTCTTAAACAGTATTGGTAAAATATTCTTAAAAAACGCCACCTGAATATCGAATGTTTTTGAGCTAGTGGGTTTTGACAATGTTTTTCCCCACTTTTTACTAAAAGCACGAAAAACACTAAAAAAATCCATTAAAAATAAATCAACTGATCAATGAGGTAAAATAGTATGATGTGAGAAATGCATCATATTCATTTATCATCTTAGTAGTGAAATAATTTGGGAAATAATATGTAGCTAACTATCAAGAGCGTTCACGGCACCATCTATAATAAAATTGTCGATGAAAAACCTCAATTTCCGTCATAGATAGATATATTAATTTTCACGATAGCCACCACCAGCTCTACAGCGGATTGCTGGTCAGGCGCGGAATACGGAATTTCACTGGCGCCACCTATTTATCCTTGGAGTTTTTTCTTCGAACCACTTCCGGCCTTTTGCGGCGAGTTTGATGGAACGTTATGGCCCCTGATCCAGTGTCCGCCGATTATCGTGTCAAGATGAATTGTGTGGGTCCGTTGAGCAGGTAGATGTAACTTGGTTTACGACGTTGTCCGTTCGGTAAATTCACTTAGATGGAAGCTTGAAGTGTAGCTGCAGGGTGCAGGTGGACTCTGCTGAGGATAACTGGAAGGAATCAATTTAGACAGGACCGAATGTTATGGACTGCCTCAAACTGTATAAATTAGGAGTCCACAAACTTCGCTTGTTTGTTTTCCGATCGTAATTGTCGTGAGATATCGTGGTGAACACTTTAAGCGATTTAGGCAAACTGTCGATATATCTGGTTCTTTATTCTTTCGCGCTTCTACGAGTGCTCGAGAGCAAAACCAAAAACACAATATGTGTCAACGCATTCTTTTACGCCATGGAGAAGCCCCTGACGAATAAATGGAGTTTTTATAGGTGGAATGAAATTATTCACCCACAACTGAGGATGAAGTCCTTAAAAGAACCATCGAGTTGATATTTCTGGAAGTAGGTACATTAGATCACTCGTCTGCAAAGCCACCAACCATCCAACATGAAGAAAAACATCGATCGCATTTCGGTCAGATACAATTTGAACGAAGATTAGGCCTCTTTTGCGATTCACATTCTTGTTCCTGACTTATCGTACGTAAAACCCTTAAATTCTCGTAGGGAGCGAACGGTTTGTCCTACAAGGCTCCGCGTGGTCTCCAAAAATTCTAAAAATTCTATAGAATCATAAATTGAAGGAAAAACAATACCTTTTTTACCAAAATTTTTTGAGTTAGGGCGTTTTCAAAATCCATTTTTGAACCCTTAGAAGTGACCTACATCAACCAAAATCTTTGGGGCACAACTAGACCCCAAATGGAGCCTACATACCAAATTTCATCAAAATCGGCCAATGCTAAGTGGCAAAAGTGCCGCGTACGGCGTACGGCGGACGGACGGCCAAATTTTTATTCGATTTTTGGATTCTACGTACCTTGAAACGTAACCATCAAATTTTGAAGGGTGTTAACAAAATTCTTGGTCGATTCCAAAGGTTCATTATTGAAAATAATAAACCAAAATGGGAGAAAATATTTCCGTCCGTCCGCCGTAAGCGGCACTTTGAATTCCCATTGACCGATTTTGATGAAAGTTCGTATCTAGTTGTGCTCCGAATATTTTGGTTTTGACATCTACGGAGTAAAAAGTGGGGGGAGACATTTTCAGAGCCTCCTACCTCGAAAGCTTTCGATAAACAGTTATTGTTTTGGTTTATTACTTCCAATAATCCACCTTTGAAATCTAGCATGAAAAAAAAGTTTAACCCCTCAAAATTTAATAGTTTACCTTCAAAGGTAGGAATCTAAAATCCGAAAATCGAAATTTAAAAAATCTGTGCATCCGCCTTCCTTTGTGAGCGGCACTTTCCTTAGTTACCATGGACCGATTTAGATTAAATTTGGAATATGGGCTCCATTTAGTTATGAGAGTCTAGCCCCCAACAATCCTTGTCGGGTTTCAGCGCTACCTCCCGCCACTTATGTGGCGTCCATAACTACCATTCTAAAGATTGTCGTCTCGTAATCGTTTTCGTTTCTCATATTCGTTTTTATTCCTCTTATTGTTTTCTCTCTGAACAGTTATGAACGTGAAAATGATTCCAAGTGTCGTTCTATGTTGCGAAACGTGCCCAAAGTCATTCAATTTCAAAGCTGATCTCCAAAATCGTCACTGGTTCATGTTATAGAAATATGAGAAACGAAAACGATTACGAAACAACAGTCTTTAGTATGGTGGTTATGGTAATCAGGAGGTAGTTGTTCGTTGAATTGGCGGGAGGTAGCGCTGAAACCCGCCAACGATTGTTGGGGGCTAGACTCTTATCATTTAGTTAATAGACCTCTGTGTAATTATTTGCAGCGTTCTTTACTTTAAAATAGCGACGTTTATAAAGAAATGTTTGACACCACAGCTCGGTAGGCCCAACTGATTTCTTAATAAGGTAATTAATTATCTAGTTAATGAATGCTCTACGAATTTTTCCATCAATTTGAGGTGGTGTTAATTTTTTAGAGACGAGTGAGATACAGAGCTGAACGATGAACCATGGTTGAATGAGAGATGATTGTGAAATTAATTAATATTACACGTCACTACCGACAATCCTCCTGAGGACTTCTCTCTGGTTCCCTCAACCCCCCTTCTCACCGTCTTAAGGTCCCTCTGTTGATTCGCCAAGGTACCGAAAATGCGATCTCATCAAGGCAACCACAACATTGGGATGTTTTGCTGAGAGGTACTTTCTGTAGAAATTAACTTGAGCGACAACCTTGCGCGATAATATGGTTGGTATGTACATTTAATGGAATAGTCGTTTTCTTTGCAGACGGTCGATCTTCACAGAATTAACCTTTGTGTAATAATTTGCAGCGTTCATTAATTTAAAACAGCGACGATTTAAGCATTTTTTGACACCACCCAGAGCTCTGTAGAACCTAATGATTCCTTAATGAGGATAATAAATTATATCATTAATGAATGTTCTATGAATTACCCCCCCCCCCCTTTCCCCGACTTTAGGTCCCTCTGTTGATTCGCCAAGGTACCAAAAATGCGATCTCATCAAGTCAACCACAACATTGAGATGTTTTGCTGAGAGGTACTTTTTGTCGAAATTAACTTGATCGACAACCTTGCGCGATAATAAGGTTGGTATGTACATTTAATGGAAAAGTCGTGTTCTTTGCACAGTTGAGCTTTACAGAATTAACCGCTGTGTAATAATTTGCAGCGTTTTCATTTATCATTCATCATCTGCGTGTGGTCAGTTTGAACCGAACACTCATAATCTACCCTATCAGGCTTGCGTAATCCAGAGTGACTTTACCATCGGAATGTTACTAAACACCATCAGAGATAATTATTTGCCACGAAATTCAAAATGACTTCCACAAATGGACATAAAATGTTCTTCTCAGATGTTATTAATTGAGATTAATATGAATGTAGGTAATAGCTGGTGATAATTTTATTCCTTTCGGAGAATATAGACACCTTAGCGGCGTTTATTACAGGATCTCTCTGTTGTCGGTTGGATTTAGGTACCTAATAACGATGATTCCTCCTTATTAGGCTACACCCGAAAGATGATCGGGTGTTGAAATAATTTCCAAAAATGATTAGATCGCTCTCCGTAATAACTATGGAGGACTCATGCACGAAGGGCGTTAAAGTCTTTAAAACTACTGACAAACGGCAAATGACGGGGCGTCTGGGAAGTTGACAGGTCTAATTAGACCTTTTCCCACCCTTGTCCATCAATCGGGGACGGGATGAGTTGAAGTATATTTTGAAGGTGCGCTCACCGCCCTGGGCGATTCCACGAGCTACCCAATTCCTGCGCCAAATGTGACAGTTATGTCGCAAGAAATAATGAGCCAGCAGCCTCTATAATTAGCGTTTCAATATCTGCTTTAATCTTGCGAAAGGTAAACGCTCATGATGTTCACACTTTGGCTGATTATTTCTAAATCGCTGGGCGAGTGAAACCTGTGACGAACGGACGATTTAGTTGTACAAGGAATACAATAAACCTTAGTAAATGGTATTAGCAATGCACCCTGGTTTATGGCATTGATCTTTCCATCTTTGACGAGCTGTAAATTTCAGCTTGACAATGTACCTATTAAGATATTCAGATAAGATATAAGTTTTTTTTTCAGATATTAAGATTTATTAATTTTTTTATTATTTTTTATTTTACTTATTTAGGTATTTATTTATTTTTTTGTTAATTTTTAATTGTGCTTCATAGCCCAGGTAGGAAATAAAGGCTGCAAATTATTAAACAATAGTTTATTTTTTAGAAATGAGAGACAAAACATTTAAGGAGAAAAAAAATTGGACAAGGGCTCCAGTAGTTGTCGAAACGGAAGGGATTTGCCTAGAGTTCAAATTGAGTTGCCAAAAAATAATTGATTTATGCCAAAGGTTTAGTTTACGATTGGCGTGAAAGACCCTTTCAAATCTTCGGCTACTCTATCGTATTTTGTGTGTTTGATTTGGGCAGTATGCCGAGAAATGGTAGGCCATTGAAGAGTAAGAGACTGCGTCAGCTTTTAAAACGTGGGTATATAAAAACCCAAGTCTTTCACGGTCCCACTCAACATGAACCTTGATGTCTTCCACCAGAGAACAGTTTGTTATTTTACTGTATAGATCTACTTACTAGCAATAACATCGCTATCTGTGAGTTGTGGATATCTTCATTACGAAATTTGGTTCTTCTCTTTGGCCCAACCGAGAACAACGCGAAACTCTATTCAGAGAAAAGAACAATAATCGCAACTAATCAGCTAAAATTTGAACGGAGATTCGGCCCATTCCTGTCAGTGGACAATCATTTGTGATTCACACTCGTGTTCATGCTTTATTATTCGTTCCAAATTTAGGTCTTTGGGTTTAGGGGAGTGAACAGTTGGTCGTACAGAGCTCTGGGTGGTCTCATTCGATTCTAAAAATTCAGTACTATTTCAAATTGATTAATAAACAATACCTTCACATCGACAGTTTTTGAGGCAGGGTTTTTACAATTTAAGTCTCTATTTTCCACCCCTTAGACTGACATTAACCAATAGCTTCGGGGTACAACTAGGCCCCAAACGGAGCCCGTGTACGAAATTTCGTAAAAATCGGTCCATGATAACTAAGGAAAGTGTTATGTATGGCGGACGGACGATAGATGTTGTTTGATTTTCGAATTCGACCTATCTTCAAACGTAAACAATCAAATTTTTGAGGGAGTGGGGAAGGGTTAAATTTTTTTCTTCCTGAATCCAAAAGTTCATAATAGAGAATAATAAACCATTATAGTCCTCTTACATGATTCTCTCAGCATGTCATTCATTATCAGCAGCCAGAAGAGGCTCCCTAAGCAATTTCAGCTTCATGGGACCAACTTAAGCGGTTTGGCTCACCCAGCTGATGAGGGAGTAGCTCATCCAGTCATTCTTACTTGCAATAGACTTAGCACACCCAGCTGATGAGGAAGGAGCTCAACATGCCATTCATATTCGCAATCTCAGAAGGGCTCCCTAAGAAACGTATTTGTGGGGCAAGCATCAGCCGATTTAACTCAATTAGCTAGTTAGGGTGGAGCTCAAAGTCATTCATGTTTGGAGTCATTCATTGGTTGGATAGAGGCTATCTTAGAAATTTCAGTTTCGTGGGCAATCAGCGGACTTAGCTTACTCAGCTGATGAAAAGGAGCTCAACAAGTCATTCAAATAATCAATCTCAGAAAGGCTCCCTAGGAAATAACAGCTTTATGAGGCAAGCATCAGACGATTTAGCTCACCCAGATGACTAGGGAAGAGCTCAACCACTCATTCATGCTCGTAGTCTTAAAAGGTACCTAGGAAATATCAGCTTCGTGGGGTCAACGTCACCGGATTTATAATAAAATAATATTTTATTGATTGGGCATATTATGCCCACCCAGAATATTCTAAAGATAATATAATGTTCCAAACATTTAAAGAGGTAGATATGAAACTTGTAACTAGACTCAATATCAAAACTCATAATTATTGCAGTCAACAGAAAATCTGTAGAAAGTGGTCATTTATAGAGCAGATGTGGACTATGAGTGACCCGTCATCGTACCTATACAGTATGACTGTGTAAGAGGTGTTAGGTTATTACCAAATTAGATTTTGCCAAACGTCGAAAACCATGAAAGTAGTAAACCAAAGAATCGATCGTAGTGGAAAGTGCGATAAAAATCGCTACGGCAGCCTCTAGACGTAATTTTAAATGCAGAGTTCAGGTGACTTTGAAATACAAGACCAGTAGCACAAATATCCGATTTGGAGCAAATACAACGCCATTACAATCTTCCAAAACTATAATTATTTTTAACGTTAGTGTGGAAGAAGTCATATTAATAAGCAATAATTGCTGGTTCATTCTTAGATCTCAACAGAGAAACTATACTGCCTACACTTCAAAGTCTGAAAAGATTTTATATAGAAATTAATTAAAGCTGAGGTCAACGTAGAGAGATGACTAATTATTAGTCATCTCTCTACGTTGACCTCAGCTTTAATTAATTTCTATATAAAATCTTTTCAGACTTTGAAGAGTAGGCAGTATAGTTTCTCTGTTGAGATCCAAGAATGAACCAGCTTATTCAGTTTGGTGTACGACTCAATGGAAAAAAATTATAATTGGTAACGACATGGCAATTTGGTCTGATCGATCTTCATCTGCTCAATAGCTGAACTGTCAGTCTGCTGGTTGAATCACTAAGACATCAAAGTAATCAATACCATAAGCACTAAGATTTCTTCAAGACTTACTTGGCAAATGGCGTCGGGTCCAGCTTGTAGTACTTGTGGAGCGACTCGGTGCTGATCAGCTTGTTGAGCATTTCTGGGTCCGTCCGTACGAGACCGTCCTGCACATTCGTGTGCCGCCACTGGACCGTCCGCTTGCACCTGCCGCTGGGAGATGGCGGGTACACAATCATTCCGAAAATCGTCAATCGGGTTTCCCAAAATCCGAAATCCCCGTAACCCAAAACGCGTAAATTTTGCCGAAAGAAATGGGTTCGTTGGAACTCGAATTGAGTTTTCGTTAGGGAAACGGCCGACTTTGAACTATTTCAACTGGTATTTGACACGTGTTCAATGATAAAATGTGAAGAAAACTCTAATTATGTTTATTGTGCGCCACAACTCGTTTTATCCCTCAAAGTTTGATGCATAAAGCAGTGGAATTTGCGAAATGTGTAGACGAAACAATATACATGTGGTTGCGGCTTTCTTTGACCAAGTCCCCTAATTTGCTATGTTTTTGAATTATGTTGAGTATAGCAAGCAAAAGGACGTGGCGCGCGGGCGGCGATTCGCAACTGACTGAGGAGCGAAGGGGGAAGGATCTGGGGGTCCCACGAAGGCGAAGCTGTCCTGGACTAGTCCTGAAGTCGCAGGAGGAGGGGCAGGTTCCTATCGATATCGGTCGCAGAGCTGGGCACTGATATCGGGGACGTGTGGGCTACGGGCGTCCCATACTCCGAAATACGATACGGAATACGCCAGCGATAAAACGGGCGATCGAGACACGTTCAAAAACCGCTTGATCTGTTTAGCTGGGCTCACGCATGCGGTATTCGCCAAACTCCGAGCAAAAAGTTCGCCAAACCCCGCATGCTTCTACTCGTTTTCTTAAAGACATGGAACATGTTAGTGCCCTCGGGTAACTACCCGAAAAACGTTACGCGGAAGGGGGACGCGCGACAGTCACGCGCCTTTTCCGACACTCCGGTTTTCGAGGCGCGAAGCCCCGAGTTTTTCTTAAAGGAACCCAGCAGTAAAAAAATCTGTCCAACCTCAAACTATTCTCAAAAGTTGAGGCAAAACATCGGAGTTTAGGTGCATCATCCATGGTTTCTGAAATTCATAGGGAATCTTCACGAGGTTAACCTCTTTATCCTTGGAGATAAAGTCGAAGTCAGATAAAGAAGAAGAAGAATTCTTGTACTTATGTCAGGGATTTCATCAAACAAGTTGATTTTAAATGCTTGCATACGAGTCTGCAACACATTGGGACATTTTCATGTCAACCACTACACAACAAGGTAGTGAAGTAAGGTTGTTAGTTCATGTACCCAAGCATCAAAATAAGAAATCAGTTGATTGTTCTCTACGCAACACAGTGAGTCTATTTTATTTATGTATTGGTCGCGTGAGCAAGACTTGCTTAGTTTTCGTGACGATTTTTCAGTTTATGTGCCTAAGCAAAGACATAAAAATGTCAAAAATTGAAAAAAAATTTCGATTTTTGTTTTTGTCATTAAAAAATTTCATATTGAAATACGAACAAAATAGAGCATTATTTTTGAATTTTGTTTAATTTAGAACAGGTAGAAAAATGCTCTTGAAGTTGGGAAAAGCAACGAAACACGAGAGAAAACATATTGTTAAGTAATGCGTAATAAAGTTATGAAGTGGAGGAGTTGGGCGATAAGTCGTATCTTTGAGTTGTGGGTTCGGGTGATGTTCAAATGTGGAATACAGTTTGGCATATGACTCGGTGATTATTTCATTGATGAGTGGCAACTGAAGGTCCTTGTGAATATCCATATTACGGGTGAACCACGGTGCATTTATCAAGATGCGGAGGAAACGGTTTTGGATCATTTGAACTTTGTTCAGAAGCACCTTGGAAGCAGAGCCTCAGAAACTGCACGAATACAGCATATTGGCCAAACTAGCAATGTGTAGAGGAGTTTCATTAGTTTGTTGTAATGGATGGTCCAAGTATGGCTTTTAGGAAGTGAAATGTACGCAATCGCTTAATAAGGTATGAGATATGTTGATTCCACGTCAGTCGTCTGTCCAGAATAAGGCCCAAGTATCGTTTAGATTCTGTGTACAGAATGGTAATACCAGCTAGTGTTAGCAGGAACTCAACTATGTTACGGTTGAGAGTGAATTTCACTAATTTGGATTTCGAAGGGATCATAGCCACTCTCCATTGCTCGCACCACTCATCCACTCTATTGCAGAACTCCTGCAGCTGCTGAGTTGAAGACTCGCACAAACTTCTGCTCAGCACAGCAACTTCGTCGGCAAACTGGGCGACCACCAAGTCCTCAGACTCTGCACCCGGGACGTCCGATTTATAAATTAGATATAGAAGTGGACCCAAAACACTTCCCTGCGGAACACCTGCTCTGACTGGCTTGGACGCAGAGATTGACGAATTGACTCCGATACATTGAAAGTCCGACCACTGAGGTACGACAGTTCGCCTAGAAGCGAACATCCGCCTCTACACTCATTCGCCTAGTTGCTGGGGTATTGCCGTTTAGTCTATCCAGAGGAGGAGAGGCGTTTCATCATCTCTATAGGTAGTGACGTTCCGATAGTTCCGTTTATTTGATAAACGGTGACGTCAAAACTTAACAGGCAGTTCGAAAATTGCGTACCAGCTATTAACATGGAACATGTTTTAGCCGTGAGCTAACTGGCCAAAAAGGTCACAAAATTGTGTCACGAAAATATCTAATGCATTTTAGATATGTTGCTAAGGATGATATGACTTTTGTTCTATCCAACCCACTGAAATCGTCTACCACCCATTGAAAAGCTATTGATTTATCCAAAATTTTAATTTAACTGATGTTGCTTATTTTTCGCCCCTTACCCTATTAATAATTTTTTCCTTTCAAAAATGGAAACTCTCACACTCTTATTTTCCTCCTTTACTTCCTACAGTAGCACAATTGAGGAAGCACACACTGAAACCTTTGACAACAAAGGTGCCAACGCTCGAGAACAACCGCTCGTCTGGCGTGCTCAGGCAGTGGAATGGGAGCTCGTTTGCGTGTTTGCCAATGGTTTTAGTCTTGACAATAAATGATTCTATGTGGAAATGAATAGTGCAGAAGATATTTCTTCACAGTTCTGTTTAGACACATGGTGGGTTGAAATGCTAAAATTCTCCGACTCTACGAGATGAGCGGCGGGTGGGAAGGGCCAAAGAAGAACAATGTCTTTCGTATTTTCTCCTCTAACTCAAAGTAGGTTGGTCCTGTAGATAAATTATCCAGATAAAAAAATAAAGCTGACAACTTTTTCTACAGAAGAGTCCTCATTTTTTGCGAATCCACAACAGTTTAGGAGATATTCAGGCTTAAAAGTAGGTGAAATTTCCAAAACCCAAATGTTATAGGTTCCAAGGTAATCTTTTGACCTTTAGATCCCATCTTCTCCAAGATACTAGTGGTTTTCGAGCATTAAAGGGAAAATTTACGACCTTGCTCTAGCCTATGGTTAGGTATTTCCTGATGTGAAGTCTACTAATTATTTCTGCAAAACATGGAAGCAAGTACCTACAGAAGTTATTTCTGGCTTCTTAATGAAGACTAAGAAAACGAGATCTTGAAAAGGACACCCACCTCCAAGTTACCTACTCTTTTAGAATTAAATAAACTTTATTGGGTCCTTGAAGAAGATGAGTATAACGTTGGAGTTTATAAGATAAATTAAATAAACTCTCAGGTTGTGGAAATTGGATATCTGCAAAACCATTGTTTATAAATAATTGCCGAGCAATATTATAAATGAGATCCATCCCTGGTATGCTACGTACGTTTACGACACTAGCAAGGTTGTACAATATTTCTACATTTCCTTGTTAAGGGTCTGAAGTAACCTGCGACAGTTGAATAGTTGAATACGCTGGCTACCGTACCATCAAGAGATTGTTTCGTCGTAATTTACCGTTGTACCAACGTGACCGGAAACACTGGGAAACCAACGTGAAATGTCAAAGCCTTAAAAGGTCCCTTCCGATCCTTCAACTAGACCGCCCTTGGTGCCGACCAAACTCCGTTGGACACCTTCAGGTCTCCCAACATGTAAAAATGAAACTGAGATTAACTCCATAACAAGTACTACTTCCTCAGAGTATAACAGCGACCGTTGCAACGAGGAAAATAAGGGCTTCGAGAAGACATGAAATATACTACTGTTTAGCTTTGCTCCAACAATAATTAGTTATTAACAAGGGTGATGGTAATATACCAGAATAGCTTTAATAAGGAAGCGTAACATACCTACCTATGATTTCCTAAACTCAATATGTTCATCATGATACCTGATATCTTGAGGTCACCTGATCAATGTAAACCTTCACTTTGTATGTAAGAAGAACTATCCAATGTCATAACTCAGTGAACACATTAATGAACCACAATGAGGAATTTTCTTTTACGAATATAATACGATAATATATCTTGGTTGAGTTATTTGCCATTTATATGACCTTACACTCTTCATTTTATAGGTTATTAAAATACGAGTAAGAACGTTCACCTTTAAGCCTGATGCATTCCAACAGCAAGGAAAATATTTTTTTCTGGGTCATCTACTTGTTACACCATCGCTTGATGAGAAAAGAAACGTATTTAGTAAGTTACACACATAATAATTTACAACAGTAAACTACTGTGTCAACATTCATAATCATAATGTTGTAATTAGCTATATTGATGCTCTCCGTGATAAGACAGCGCACGCTTCCTCTCACAAGACTTCAGTTAACAATTAGTTAGATTTACTTTCAACGATAAAACCACTGAAAATTATTTCACGAAGGTTTATTTTTCTGTGTAGATCTCCTAGCTAGGGCGTTTTGAACATTTCAGCCCTTATTTTTCAACCCTTAGACCTCAAATGGACCTCATTATACCAAATTTCATCGATCCGTGGGAAGCGGACGGATTGCAAAATTTTATGCGATTTTCGGATTCTACGTAGCTTGAAACGCAAACCAAAAAATTTGGAAGGGGGTTAAACATTTTTCTCTTGATCGATTCAGAGGTTCATTATTGAAAATAATAAACCAAAATGAACACCATCTTATACTGATGAAAAAGTCGTAGAAAATTCATCAATTAGATAGTTAATTATCCTCAATTTGCTTTCAGTTGGTTCTACAGAGCTCTGGTTAGTGTCAATAAATGCTTAATATCGCATGAACGCAGCAGATAATTACACAAAGGTTTATTAACCAAATGGAGCCCAAATACCATTATTGAAAATAATAAACCAAAAACTGCCCGCAGGTGAGTTACAGGGCTCCTAGATGTGCAAGGCAGAAGTGAGCTCCATAGCTTAACATACTCGTATTTTGAAGTGTACAACGCAAATTGCATGGCTCATAAAGCTGAACTGACTTCTTTCCCGTACTTCCATTTTCATGGAGAACCTTGTTACATAGCTGCACTCTTGGAGGTACCCAAAGAAGATAAATTAGCTTCAAACCCCACTGTGCTTATTTGATCTCACTACCACTGCTACACTACTGCCATCAGGAGTGGTTGTACCCAATTGCAACGCTCCCATACCTACTGATCTGACAGTAGCTCTCAAAGACCAACAATACCAACTTAATAGCTTCACTATTAACTGAGGAGGACTTCACTCACTCTACTGATCTGAATCCTCTACAGTCATTGTTAGTAGCTTGGTTGCGCGGTCCTACATGTTGGTTCATACGACTATGTATAGATTGATTCGCCAAAACGGCTGAAATAATCATAACCGTACCAAATTGCATGTCGTACGATGAATTTTCGAGGTCTTTGCAGTATAATGATTACCCAGATGATCTGATTTCCTCTTAACGTTGTACAACTCACCACAGCGCAGTAAGAACATACCAAATCGCTTTTGGGTATACAAGCGAGACATCAGCTTCATCGTTCACATAGCTGACCTGATTGACTTCCAATCATCTTCAGTCGTCCTAAAGAAGCAATAATTATGAATTTATATCAACTTCAAAGCTCTAGGATGAACAGAAGAGGAGTTGGCTTCCTTTCCAGTTACTCTTAGAACCACAAGGGGCTGTGAGACAGATTACAGCTCCCCTAAATTTATAGGAATTAATTAAGCTAAAAGAAGTGTGAACTGACCTTATTACTTACAAATATAAAACCAAGTTCCTGAGAAATGTCCACCGCATTGCATCGCTTTTAGATGTACAAGAATGATTTTAGCATCATCACTTAAGCTTATTGTAAGTCCAACCCTTAACTTCTCATATAGAGCGAACGGTTGGTCCGACAGAGCTCTGGGTGGTCTCATTCAATTCCAAAGATTCAATACTATTTTAAATTGAGAAAAAAAAACAATATCTTTATATCAAAAGTTTTTGAGCTGGGGCATTTTGAAAATTTCACCCCTTATTTTTCAACCCTTAGCTTTTTTACTGACATCAACCAAAAGCTGGAAATGAAACCCATATACCTACCAAATTTTATCAAAATTGGTCCATGAAAATTAAGGAAAGTGCCGAGGACGGCTAAAT
Source organism: Apolygus lucorum (assembly GCA_009739505.2). Taxonomy (NCBI): domain Eukaryota; kingdom Metazoa; phylum Arthropoda; class Insecta; order Hemiptera; family Miridae; genus Apolygus; species Apolygus lucorum. Next base: position 12,827,066 of record CM019180.2, read on the forward strand.
TTTTATTCGATTTTCGGATTCTACGTACCAAGAAAGAAAAGCCAACAAATTTTGAGGGGGGGTTGAATATTTTTTCTTGGTCGATTCCAAAGGTCTACAATTTAAAATAATAAATCGAAACAGATAACGATGCTCTCACAAGTAGTAAAGAACTAGTACTGAGCCGCTGGGGCCTACAGTGTTGTTAATTATGGACAACACACCTAAAACCACCCATCCATAGGATCCTTGATTATCAGTAACAGTTAGTGGAATTCCACTACAGTAGAGAGAAAAAATCGAAAAAACAACGCGGAAACACGACCGACTTTGTATATTTGAAAGGTAGGCGAGTGCCAATGTCAAGTGAACTGGTACCTATCAGGCACTACGTACACTCTGAGGGATTGGACGATCAGGGTAGAAGTTAGCTTTTTTCCTCTCATAATTTTTAGTGGTCCCCAAGGTACTATGTACCAACAGCATGAACAGCGGATGAGTCAGCTTAACTGCTCTCTCTGCTGATGAGATTTCATCTCCTTCATGACTTGTACGTACGAAATTTCAGCACGCCAGAAAGAACTACAAACAAATGGCCCAAAAATCGTAAAAGTATTGTTAATCAACCCATACACATTCATATCAGTGGTCAAATCATGGAAACCTTTTTGAAACTCAATATTATGGTACAGTGTTGAAGTATGTGTGTAAGTACAACGAATGCAATTTAATATGAACTTAAAATTAGCTACACATATCATGCGCTAAAATATAGGGATTGATTGAATTTATGAATTTGAAAATCGACTGAGGGACAAATAAACACTTACTTTAAAACTCATTTCTACTGATGGCAAAAACCCAATCTGTTTCTAATAGTATTAACAATATTAAAACCCGTTCCTCTTTTTCGCTTGAATATCAGTAACAGTTAGTGGAATTCCACTACAGTAGAGAGAAAAAATCGAAAAAACAACGCGGAAACACGACCGACTGTATATTTGAAAGGTAGGCGAGTGCCAATGTCAAGTGAACTGGGGTCAGAGTCAGGGGAGATGTTAATGTCAACAGAGCCACCTGGTGAGCGGTTGTCGCCTCTTTTTTTAATGTTCCCTTTTAACTTTTTGTCCTTCGTCAGCGGAGAAGTGGGAACGATAAAAGCTATGATAAATGAGGAGAGGAAGGCGAGAAATCTACGCAGCGATGTTGGTGGGGAAGGAGCGAACGTGAAGGTTGCACGCGGATCTCACGATTCCGTCGATGCTTGGAATTTTATGTTATACCGAACAAATTGTTGAGTAATGTTTTTTCCAGGTATCAACCCCACACATAATCACGGCTGTCATAATATCTTCCATTCGCTGTTTCTGCTTACGTTGATTCAAGTTTCACACCAGTTAACTTCCTGCTCCGAATTTGGAGCAATCATGCAACACAGGGCACAGAGAACAGAAAAGGTTCATGGCTGGTGGGTATGGATATTTTATATTTGCGCCTTGACTATGCCCTGATATGGTTTCACTTCCGAGTTTAACAGGGTAAACCATTGGGTCCATCACTCTTCAATGTTAAAACGGTCTCCGAACAACTACACTCGTTTCAAGTTTTGGTTTCGTATGTCAAACTATACAAGTAACCCCGAAACCAATTCGCAATACTTCAGGAATCGATTTTATAACTAATTTGCAACAACTTTTCCTTCCTTGCACTTTTTCTATCCCGCTTAAAATGCAACTTTCTTTATTTTGAAATTTTTCGTACTAAAATGGTTACAACTTCCTCATTTTCCATGAAAATTCGTACCTAACTACACCGTTAGAAAACTCGTTAAATTGTCATATGATGAGCTCTAGACCAGTTCAGAAAAACTTAAAACTAGGATAGCCTTTCTATCTCAATTGTTAAAATATGTCAAATTCTGTTTATTTCAAACATTTTGGTGATTTTTTCCTTCAAAACACGGTTTTCTTCATAGCTCTCAAAAGCTTAAAACGTGCTCCATTCCATCAGCTTTCCAATGGTAACCTATTTTTAAATGTTTACTATGAAATTCGAAGGGAAGAATGGTGTGTGAGTACGAAAAGGTACTTCCTCATTTTCCATGAAAATTCGTACCTAATTACACCGTTAGAAAACTCGTTAAATTGTCCATATGATGAGCTCTAGCCTTCACCGGCGACGCCCGTCTCTCAGTCGGGCCCCCCTCTTCACACCCCTCTCCAAGCACCTCCCTGAAGGGTCAGAGCGCTGGGCGCCTCAGTACCCTCCTAGCTGCTGGAGAGAAAAATAAGACTGTGTATAAATAATTATTTTGTCTGATACAAAGTCTGAAACTAAGATTTTTCCTTGTTTTATAACATGTTTTTCTATGAAATAAATTTATATGTTAGACTAATTTTTTTTATATTTTTGTTCATTCTATCCAAAATGTATTTACATTCATAAACATGTGCAACCCCTCTGACCACCAGCATCAAACACAAGATTTCGTTACCACGTACATACCATACCATTCTTTTTGTGATGGATTATGTTTGTGATTCAAAAATATCAAGAACTTTCTTGTTCCTCCAACACTGAGCTTGATATTACCTTTGATTTAGTGTTTGGAGCTGCCTACCGGTCTCCTGAAAGTTGGTTTACACAACCCCAGCAGTTCCTTTATTCTATAGTTCCCAAATTTAATTGCCGAGTGCCATCTAACAGACGAGTAACCACGAAAAATGCAAATCCGACTGAGAGACGGGGCGTCGCCTGAGGAACTGTTAATAGGCGTCGCCGGTGAAGGCTAGACCAGTTCAGAAAAACTTAAAACTAGGATAGCCTTTCTACCTCAATTGTTAAAAAACGCTGCAAATCATTGCTCAAAGGTTTATTATTTTCTGTATAGATCATCCTTCTGTATAGATCACTGGTTCTCCATCAATAGCACCTACCACCATCTGTATTCTCCCTTGACCTTCCCTCTCAAATTTCAGCTCCTGCGTTCAATAGGATTGAAAATGGCTTCGGAGCTCACTCAGCTGATCAGTGATCAGAAGAGTGAAGAAGATCTCCTCGAATGCTGGAGACGCCTGGAAGAGCACTTCCATTCAATAGGATTGAAAATGGCTTTCGAGCTCACTCAGCTGATCAGTGATGTGAGGAGTGAAGAAGATCTCCTCGAATGCTGGAGACGCCTGGAAGAGCACCTCCATTCAATAGGATTGAAAATGGCTTTGGAGCTCACTCAGCTGATCAGTGATGTGAGGAGTGAAGAATATCTCCTCGAATGCTGGAGACGCCTGGAAGAGCACTTCCATTCAATAGGATTGAAAATGGCTTCGGAGCTCACTCAGCTGATCAGTGAGCAATGATTTGCAGCGTTTTTTACCTACAAACATTGTTTTACCTACCAATTTTTTTTACCTACCACACCTACCTATTGGTAGGTACTACCTACCACACTATAATGGCTTCACACCTTCACAATCAAGTTTATTAGAAAGAACTAAACGCTTCACACTCGATTCGAAAAATAGAAAGCTTGATATGGAAATTTGATTACTGGTTACGCAGAAGGCAAAACTGTATACAAATCGAAGAAATGTACAGCGATCGCATTTTAGTCAGATAAAATTTGAACGGCGATTAGACCTCTTTTGCGATTCACACTCATGATTCTGTTTTATCGAAGGAAAACCTTCAAATACTCGTAGGGACCGAACGGTTTGTCCTACAGAGCTCCGGGTGGTCTCAAAAATTTTTAAAAATTCTGTACTATTTAAAATTGGTGAAAAAACGATACCTTTATTTCGAGAGTTTTCGAGCTAGGGCACTCTTGAAAATTTCCACCCTTAATTTTCACCCCTTAGAAGTGACCTACATCAACCAAAAGCTTCGCGGCACAACTAGACCCCAAATGGAGCCCATATACCAAATTTGAACCAAATCGGTCCAGTGTTGCTAAGAAAAGTGCCGCGTACGGCGGACGGCGGACGGCGTACGGCGGACGGCGTACGGCGGACGGCGTACGGCGGACGGACGGAAATTTTTTTATTCGATTTTCGGATTCTACGTACCTTGAAACGTAAAACATCAAATTTTGAGGGGGGGTTAAAATTTTTTTTTTCTTGCTCGATTCCAAAGGCTTATTATTGAAAATAATAAACCAATATGTCAAATTCTGTTTATTTCAAACATTTTGGTGATTTTTTCATTTAAAACACGGTTTTCTTCAGAGGCTATTACAGGGTGTCTCGAAACCAATCAGCAATACTTCAGGAATCGATTCTACAACTAATTTGCAACAACTTTTCCCTCCTAAACTTTTTGACATTTTATGTCTTTACATAAAATGCACATAAATGAAAACGCTGCAAATTATTACACAATGGTTTATTATTTTTATATAGATGACTCGTCTGCAAAGCCACCAACCATCAAACATGAAGAAAAACATTGATCGCATTTCGGTCGGCTAACACTTGAAAGGCGATTAGGCCACTTTTGCGATTCACACTCGTGTTTCTGATTTATCGTACGTCCAAACTTTAAATTCTCGTAGTGAGCGAACGGTTTGACCTACAGAGCTCCGGGTGGTCTCAAAAAATTCTAAAACTTCTACAGAATCTTAAATTGAAGGAAAAACAATACCTTTATATCAAAATTTTTGAGTTAGGGCGTTTTCAAAATTTCAAAATTCATTTTGGAACCCTTGGAAGTGACCTACATCAACCAAAATCTTCGGGGCACAACTAGGCCCCAAATGGAGCCTACATACCAAATTTCATCAAAATTGGTCAATGCTAAGGGGCAAAAGTGCCGCGTACGGCGGACGGCGGACGGCGTACGGCGTACGGCGGACGGCGGACGGCGGACGGCGGACGGACGGCCAAATTTTTATTCGATTTTTGGATTCTACATACCTTGAAACGTAAACCATCAAATTTTGAGGGGGTGTTAAAATTTTTTTTTTCTTGGTCGATTCCAAAGGTTCATTATTGAAAATAATAAACCAAAATCGTCACGCGGGGAGCGTTATGAGGGGAGCGTTACGCGGAAATTTCTGATGATTTTCACGTACAACCAATCGTTCCTAGGGAAAACTAACTTCCTCATTTTACACCCCACAAAAATCGTTCACCACTCATTGGAAAGCTCTCAATTTATTAAACATAAGACATAAAATGTCTCTCGTGGTTGCGTACTTGTACGAAAGCTGTATCCACCGTTTGTGTTTTCAATACGGCGAATATTCTAATTTTCGATCTGAAAAACTCATTTCGAGATCCCCGGAGTCTAAATCAGCTGTTCGCTATCGGCCATTTTCTAGTGACTTCACAGGTCGGTAGCTTTTAATGACGGTTGGCTTTGCAATTGTGACTTGATGGCGATGCCCACATTTCTAGCGTGGGAGCCTCGAATTCGAAGAGCATTTTAAAAACCATGATCTACGACACCCAACAAGCGATTTCGAGATCAACCCCCCCCCCCCACAATGGCGCCAGTCTGGCACCAAAGCGATGATACTTCGTAACGTTGAACTTCCATCTATTTGTTTTGGTAGGCAGTCCGTTGAAATTCACATCCGTATTCCAGGTGAAACAAAAAAAAAAAACAAAAAAAAAATTAAAAAACCCATGAAATAAGCGATTTATGGTGTTCTGGCACCATGGTGGCACCACTATTAGTCCCATTGTGAGACAGAGAATAATTCATTAAAATCCGGAGGTATAACGGGAATTTTTCCTCAATTTCAGAACTTGGATACAATTAGTAAGCAGTAAAGGAGCCGAAATATTGAAAAATCGGATATTTTGTGAATATTATCCCCCCACTCACCCCCTCCTCGTGGCGAATTTTGATACTCTGGTGAAATAAGTGCAATTTGGAAGATTTATGAGTCGAACAAAATAAAAGAAACACTCGAAACAGTTGGAAATTGAGGCCTGGGCAGATTTTACAGGATTATGCCCGCAAACGCACGTTTTTTAAGCAATAACCCCCCTTTCCTCCCTTAAAAAGCAAAATTCGAAATTCTAGCGTCGTAGTGCACAACCAGATAGTTTTCCGCGTCGAACCAAAAAAGAACCCACGAAAATCGGTTGAGAACTGAGGCCTGTGCAGACGACACAAGATTTTGTCACACACACACACACAGACATTCACCTATGGTTTTTTCGCGGATTTGGATTCAGAATGGTCTAAAACGGATTACTGTGTGGTTATTTTTTTTTTTTCTGTTGAGTGTTGTCCTCCTTCACCCCAGATCGATCGCATAAGGACGCCCAAGTCTTACTGTGGGACGTCCTAAAAAGTGCGAAGACCACGTAATGCGAAAGAGAAAAGTCGGGACAACCCGGAATTTCTAGCTTTTGACATGAATGAATAATAATGTCTTATTGCTGGGCTAATCCAAACAAAATTTCCGTTAAAATGTTTGACAAGGTCTAGCTGGGCAGTTTTTCTCGCTTAAAAAGCAACTTTTTTTACTTTTTGCCTTAATAAACCAAAAAAAATGGGTTTCCTTTAAAAATAAAATGAAATAGTCTGTCTGCCAAGCTTTGGAGAGCTTCTGGAGAAAGCCGACTTTAAACAAGAAAAAGTAATCAAAAAAGTTTAAAAAAAAAAATAAAAAACAGAAATCGACAAACTTTAAAGGTTGTGGTAAAAGACTATCCTAGTGACCAGTTTTCGTCAACTGGTCCAATTTAAGAGGGATAGAAAAAGTGTCAAGCGGGAAAACTGGTTCGAAATTAGTTGCGGAATCGATTCATGGTGATATTCCTGTTAAACACCATGTATAGTTTAACACAATATCTCAAGGAAAAGTTCCCATGAAATTCTCAAGGATGTAGTGTGGGTTATGTCCTGGTTATGTCTTTTGCAGGCTGATTAATAAATAGTAGTCAATGCACTTGAAAACATTATAACTATACTACTATTAAGCACTTGAAAATATTATAACTAAAGTTGAAGTTAAATTGCCAGAAATTGAATGCCAATTTCAGTAGATTAATTGTTTCTGTTTGCAGTTTGAATTACAGGAACGAGAGAAAGCTTGCCAAATTGAAAGCACCTCAAAAGCCACACTCCATCGCAACCATTTTCAATTCTTCCAAAACACTTACAACAGGAAATCAATCACAAAAACAAATTACTGGAAAATTGAATATTACTCAGTTGAAACAACAGGAGGAAATCAGCCGAAAATTGGAATTCCCAATTATACCCAAATAAACAATTAAACCTTGTGAGGGAATTGTCAAATCCGATTCCAGTGGATTCTGATGAAAAGGTATTGACGCGGTTTTGAGCACAAACAGAAGATTTTGCCGGCAATTCATCACGAATTACGAAAGTGATGAGTTTCCGAGGCTTTCGTCTACTCGGATTGACGTCAGAGAGAAGGAGCTGCTGTATGCCCAAAAGAGTTACGCGTTGAAATGAAAGTGTTAATACGAATAGAAACTCTAATTATTATTGCTAATAATTAATATGAATTATAGGGAGAGTCGGCATTGCTAATTTATGGTATTTATTAGAGTAACATTATTTGTGTGAGCCTGAGAGTGGAAGGCATCTTTGGGGTTATCAAGATATGTATCTACCTTCAGTCATGGCAAAATATTCCCAACATAATTGATTAGCTATTCGTTCAACAATTTGTGTAGCTGGTATTTAGAGAAAAATAGTCGTGAACACGACGTCTAAGAAATATTCATTTTACTCCATGATTCTCCCTCATGTAGACGAAAATTTGTTGAAAAAATCTCAATTTCCATATTGGATCCTACTACCTACGAGGACCCTTCTCGGAAGCCGTTCTTTCATTTCAGGCATTGGCTCCAACCATAATTTGTCACTCCGCCGAAACACGGAACGAACAATATTAGATCTGTGTTAACAATATCAAAATAACGACATGTCCATATTCGTCGGTTGCTCTCAGCACATTAGGGGGCTAGATAGTATAATATACGATCCGACATGGCCTCAAACTAAAACACCTTCCGCTTGGTTCCTTAGCCTTATTAATACAGACCGTGAGCCGAGAGGATTTTTCTGTTACCTGGACATTCGTTTTGATAAACGCGAGGATCCTGATGTATTCTCAACTTCCTTGGAACCGTTTGATAAATTAATCCAATTTTGTTGAGGATATGTGAGAAAAAAAGGTTACAAATGGAGGCCATTTGTAAGTGTTGGGAACCCTCATTCTTCTTTTGAGGGCAGTGTTTCTCTAATTCAAGTCAATTTCTGCGAGAAATGAGGAAATAGCTGTTTACACAGTTAATTAGGTAGGCCTTAATTCTCCAAGCTAAGTTGAGGTATTAGATAAATGTAATGTTAATTTTTATCAAAAACAACTCTGCTTCCGAGTCTACCAAAGTTATAGGAAGCGATGTTTTATCTTTTGGGAGAAAAAAAATCTTCCGAAATCTATAAAGGTTTACCTACTCACGATTTCGACCCTCATGAACAATTTGGGTTTCGTGACTGATAGTTTGCGAACTAGGTACTCAAAAGTATAGTCCGATTTTGTTGACGTTTTCACGGATTGAGCAGGTTATTAAATTAATAAATTTAGTACTTTAATAAAATTAATTAGTTAATTTTTAAAATTAGTAGTAGGTACTGGGGGACAGATACAGATTTAGGAGGCGCTCCAATCCTCGGAATACTCTCAAAAGATTCTCTGTTAATTTTTTAATTAAAAAAAGTTCCGATTTCCAGTTTTATCGATTCGTATATAGATGAGACGTCCAGAATCCCTCAAGCCACTGGTTTGGGAAGACTAAATCAACATAGTTAAAAAGACGTCTAGAACTCAACAATTTAAATTTTTTAAATTTTTTTTTCCAACAATTTTGATGAAATTTCCAATTTTCATTTAGGAAACTTCCATGGAGTTTCTACCAATCGATCCAACATGAAGCTGTGAACAAGGAAGATCTTGGACGAGTCACGATATTTCTCTTTCCTTGCTGCTACAACCGACTAAATCTAATTCAAACAGATGGGCAATAGGAATATCCGATTGAATATGATAATTCATCGAAAATTAAAGGTAGGTAAGACTGCACTACCGTATCGAGCGTTATTCCCGGATCACCATTTCATCGATTCGCCTGTTTAGTAAGTCCGCTGGATGGTACATCTGGGGTTGATTGAAGGTCGAATCCTCTTCCTGTCGATTATGCAAATACGTTAATAGTTCCTCTCACGATCTCGTTGGTTCATGTTTGAGGCGGGTAAAATTGTAATACTTACATGAGAAACTGGAAATCTTGTGATAGAAATATGTAATAATGTAGTCAAAACAGATAAAATATGAATACCTACTAAACTAAAAGGGAGTATGGCTGTTTTTAGTTTTATGTTAGATGATAAAATAATTAGCAGCAGAAGAAGCAATGAGAATTTTATGAGAATATTGACGTAAAACAGTGTTTGGTGTTTTATTAATTGATTTAGCTATAGTTGAGCACATGGTGTGACCCAAATTCTTTTGTACATAAAAACAATAAATACTTTCAAACAATATTAATAGCTGAAATTAGGAAAATATGATTGTGCTTATCTGGCCTTTCGTTTTATGAGAAAGGTAGGTTGAGGGGAGGAATTTTTTAATTGAATTAACCTAGTAAAAAATTATTTCAATTTCAGGCACATTAAACTCATTAAAACCCCTCTTTATGGATTGTTTTAAGCGGATTCGTCCAAAATTAAATTGAAAGATTCACGTGTTGCACAAATCAATCAATTTTATATTACTTGAGCCCAACAATGAAATGATCATTTTGAGGAGAAACCCTCAAAGTCCTGATGATGCACTCGACCAATCTACTGCATAAAATCCCAACCATACGTGAACGTCGCATATCGTCTGGGAAACCCGGGTTCGATTCCAGGCCGTGACATCGAAATTTTTTCTCATTTAATAAATTACGTGTTTCGAATCTAATCCGTTAAATCCCAACCCATGTGAATTGTGTAATCTATGACTCGGTGCAACATCCCCCATTTCTCATCCCTTTTCTTTTCACATATCTACGATTTGTTTTTGCGTGCTTTTAGCAGGCTTTTCAACTGTAAACCATATAACGAGGGAAGCCGAATCAAACTTTCCTTCCCTCAACCTACGTACCCCTGGAAAATATGAGAAATATTATTTAACTTGTCTCATTTTGCTTCCGGGTCTACCAAGATAGCGGAAGCTTTGTTTTCACTTTTCAGTTTGAAAAAAGATGTTCTTTAAAATCAAAATTTCGCGTTTTACGTTTCAGACCTTCCTGAACAATTTTGGTTCCGTGTCTGTCTGTCTGTCATGAATTCCTTGCCACAGCCATAACTTGTACATTTGTCATCCGATTTCGATGAAATTTTCAGCGATTATGCGAATTGGGTTGTAAATGGCCCCTATTAACATAACTGCCTCTATACTGATAATAGCCACTGCGCGTGCGCAAACGTATACTTCCTTGTTACTGCCATAACTTCTACATTTCCCACATAATTTCGATGACATTTTCAGGGAAAGTGCAGGTTGGCGTGTTGAATTTTGGCGTCATGGCCTCAAAATTTAATGTATTTTGTGCTCATCCTTGTGAAAAAACGTGAAATCCTTGTAAAGCCATAACTTCTACATTTTCCAACAATGTAGAGTCCCCTAAGAGGTTAGTGCAAGGTACTTAGAGATTGATGTTTTGAGATTTACTACTATGCATCGGATCTTCTGTACAATCGGGTTTGGATACGAGGAAGCTATGTGCCACACCCACTTGTTTTACTTGTAAATATGTCTGAAGGCAAGATGCCAATAATGAGAATGGGAAGAAACTTCTTCGCTTCTCTTGGAGCAAAATTTCCTTTCCTACAAGGGCTGAAGCAGTAACAAGCTGATGGGTTTGAATACTAATGTTGACTGACATTTTAAATTGATACAAAATTAAAATATGTAACAGCAACTCCCCAACAATATGCACCTTCGGAGAAACTAAAATTTTCTAGGACTGACCGACGGTATACATCATACATATACAATATATATCACATAAATCCGGTGGTGAAGCAACACACCTCACAGCATTCATCGTGTTTTTGACTTGACCGTTCGACGTTTCTGCGATTTCATCATGGAGCAACCCCTCACAAGTCACCACCCACGTCTCCGCCGTTGCGGTCCAACAGGGAAAATCCCTGTTCCGAATGCCTCGCTAGCGATACGTGCCCCGAATTTCTGTTCTCGTTCGTGCCAGGACGTTATGAAGGTTCTTGTGGGTGTCGGACTTCAGTTTCACCGGTTTGACTTAGATCGTAGGGAAGATACGGGAATAAATAATGTTTCCTTCAGGATAGAAATCAAGATTACAAAAAAAATGTGTAGGCTGAGCGCGGGGCCAGCAGACCACGTTTATTTGGAAAAATCAAAACAACCAGAGTCCAGCGCTTTTGGCAAAACAAAGTACGTTTCTGGTTGTTATTGTTTCCATTGACCTCCGAAAGAAGCAATGCTTGGTAGATCAAGATTTATATCTCATTCTTCAGCTCTTTTCTGACAGCTGGCATTGGATTGTTGATGCCATGCAAAACACGAATGGATATAATGAGATACTATTATACAGTATTATAAAGAATACATCACACACTATGATATCTTACACCAAATAGAGGATTCGAGGAGTTGGATTTAGAATGAAAATTTATTAATTGAAATACTAGTTTCATATTCGTACGTCAACTCACATGGGTCACAGTGAGATGCACATTTGGAACCATCTGCCTTCAAAGCCATAACTTTTCAATCGAACTCAAAGAGCAATAAGTTGATGGTTCTGTCATTTATTTCATTTTGTATAAGCAAGTGGCAAATTTACACGAAGAAGGATATGAAGAAGGGAAGAGATTTGGCAACATATCGTGAAGCCTGCCCCTGAGGATTTGCAAGCATTTACGGTAATTCGTCGTACTGAAAATTGATTTGGATTCTATTGTTATTGATAACTCCACTGGGTATTGATTAACTATAATTTCAAGAAATGTTCAAATTGATTTCTTTGTGTACGAGTACCTTGGTATGTCAAAAGACGGTCAAAGACTTTGTCAAAAGACTTTTTCTCAAATTAGAGATTTTGTCAAAAGACGGTCAGACTTTGTCAAAAGACTTGAAACTCAACTTTGTCCTAAGCTAGCGCTCAGCCTGAAAAGGCTAGTTGCACACGCTTAGCTGAAGAGATCCGAAAGATCGAAACGAAGTACCAAACTTAACTATCCATTGAAAATGGGAATTTGAAACTTTGCGACTCAACCCAAAAGCATCTTGATGCAGAAGGGACAGTCAAACATTTGTTTCAGTGATGATGGGATTTTGGTAAACCGTTTTCGTCATCTCGGTGACTCATCAGCAACGCGAAGAAGCGTTGGAACGATTTGGATTTAAAGCGAAATTGCTTTATTCGACATTTGTCAAAAGACGGTCAAAGACTTTTTATCAAATTAGAGATTTTGTCAAGACGGTCAGACTTTGTCAAAAGAGCGTGTGCAACTAGCTTTTCAGGCTGAGCGCTAGCTTAGGACAAAGTTGAGTTTCAAGTCTTTTGACAAAATCTCTAATTTGAGAAAAAGTCTTTTGACAAAGTCTTTGGCCGTCTTTTGACAAATGTCGAATGAAGCAATTTCGCTTTAAATCCAAAGAGTACCTTGGTAGTTTTGTCCCGGAGGACGGTGGTAGTCAACAGGCTCACGGTTAAAAAGGTCAAGCGGAGCGTTTGTTCAATTATATCCTGTTTGGAAAAGTGGATACGTTTCCAGGCGGACGAATCTCCGTATTTTCAACATAAATGTTAAATCCTTTCGCTATATCGGCCATTGACCGATTGCCAGTCTTTGTGAACAGGTTTCTAGCGTATTATGTGAATTTGGTGGCTTGAGATTTTAAGGAACGAAGACTTTCGTGCATTACCTGGTCAAGTCCCAATAGCTAAGAAGTCCTCCGTAGAAAGTAGCGATGTATCGATCATACCCTCAGGAAAACCGATGCCATCGAGAAAGATGCACTGGACTGGAACCCTCAAGGAAGACACAGACCAGGATGACCCAGTGGAGAAGATCCCTCCAGAAGGAAACACAAAGTACCAGAAACACGAGGAGAGAAGTGAAGAAATTGGCTAAATATAAAGAGGAATGGAGGTTGTTCATAGATACCCCACGAGAAGTTCAAGGATTCAAGTCTCGTATCGTTGAACACTCATAGACAAATACGAGTTGATTCTAATGGAAAAGATTGTAGTACCAAAATTCGAAAAGCGCTCAAAATTAGAAAGATGAAAACAGCTTCTTCGCAGTTGAATTTTAAGAGGTTGTACAAAGTTCAACGCTCCTTGATGAACATGAACCAAGTTGGTATTATTTTGTCAAAGCTAATCTAACTTATTCTCGATCACTTTCAATGATGTTGCGTACTGAAATCAGTAAAATCCTGAGCTCTCGTATAAAAGGGAGATCAGTAATCTTACTGCTTCCGCAGCTAATCTGAATACCGGTGCCTTCATTGGAGTTTAAATTTGTATAACACTAGTGTATAAGTGATGTCTGCATATTTTTTTAGATTTATCTCGTTGTTTCGGGTACCAACTCAAGGAGGCTGATCTCTGAATTTGTACCTACTACCTACTACTATCCTTGACATAAATTATAAATGGCGATAGTTAAGCCAGAGTCATTTTGAGAAGATCTCCACCTACCCAGCACAGATAAAATAAAATGGCTATTATTTTCTAACTCCTTTTTACAATAATTGGATACGTGTTGATTTTTTCTGCCATTTCCACAGCACACAGTGTTTTCCGTACCCACTCAATAATGACTTAAGGTAAGTCCAAACATGGAAACTCTTTCTCATTAACGCTCCTGCCGCTTTTGAACCTGCCGTTACCGAGAATGTGCCTACATTTATAGGTAGGTAAGGTAAACTTATGCAGTAGTACCTATTCGCGTATCGTATTACTTATGCGACCGTAGCCATAGAAAAATAGCAATCCTCTATAAATACCTCCAAGGGATAATAATCAAAGATTATCAACGGGCTAGTCCGTATTGAGGCTCATTACGATGCATTAATGCGGCCTTGAGTTTACACGCAAGTTGCAGTTACCTCATACAATTCAGAGCAGCAAAAGTGTGAGTACGTACACAAGAGAAGGTCAGGGACTGCTTTTGTTTACCTGTATAAGGTCGGCGGAATTTGCCGGAGAAAACAAGGAGAAATGTTGACAATCCTTAGATACCATGTAGGGAAGTTAGCGTACCTACCTGCATAACTAGGGAGGAAATCCGTCAAAGCGATTGAATAACCACTGCGAAACGTTAGGGAAACGATACTAGACGCAATACAAAAGGCTGATAATTCACAAGAACCGAAAAAAATTATAGACATTCCAAATAAAATTTATAAATCAATATGTAGTTTGGTCATTTAAAACAAAATTCCAAAGAAATCTTGTCGAAATGAGAATACCTGTAATAGTTCATAATTCGAATAGTTAGAAGAAAAAAGAGTTCTTTCAATCCGATCTGTTATGAAACAACTTTTTGAAACATAGTTTTTACTTTGGAAAATGAAGAAAAATTTGTCAAAATCATAATTTTTCTGATCTATTGGTTTCGCTTTAGGGAAATTGAGTTTTTTCAAAATCCATTTCTGAAGCACGGTTTTCGCCTTGGAAAAAAAGTCCTTCAATAAAGCATTGTTTAAAACTTAGGAAATTAAAAAATCCTTCAACATCAAAATTTGTCTCTGAATTATTGTTTTTACTTCTGAGAAATTTAATTTTAAATACATCCATCAAAATCCATTCCTGAAGCACTGTTTTCGCCTCAGAAAAAAAGTCCTTCGATTTCAAAATTTTAATATTAAAACATTGTTTAAAACTTTTGGAAAATTTATTTAAAAAATCAATCAAAATCAAAAATTTTTTCTGAACCATCGTTTTTACTTCTGTGAAATTGAATTTTTTTAGATCCATCTAAATCCATTTCTGAAGGACTGTTTTTTCTTTAGGAAAAAATCCTTCAAAATCAAAATTCCTTTCTAAACTATGGTGTTTAATTTTGGGAAATAGGAAAAAAACCTTCGAAATTCATCTCTGAATTGTTTTTACAACTGGAAAATTGAAGAAAGAAAATCCATCGAAATTTCCATTCCTATTGTGGTTCGGTGACTGTCAGTCATACGGTTTGCTAATCCTCGTAACAGGCAGGCATACGAAGCTATTTCAATGAAAATTTCGGGGTTTGTGCGGGTTCAGGGTACATAATAGTCCCCAACCAGTTCCATGACTCTCAGGTAGACAGTAACCTAAAGTGAAATCTTTTAAGGCATGAATTTCAAAGTTTCTATCCAAATTATTTGGTGAAATTTTCAGGGTTCGTGTAGATTGGGGTGTAATTTTTGAACCTGAACATGAACTCTCTTCATTTTTATGTTCTGTTTAAGGGAGGTCCCGTTTCAAATCTTACACTACATTTTGATTATTACTAATTTATGAGCTGAGTTTTTGGTAGGTCCTACTTACCTCTGCCATTTCAAATGTGAATTTACACCGAAGGCTGAATGGTCTGACTTAATTGGAGGAGGAAGGGAGCAATCGCTCTTCTACGTGTTATTTTGAAGTTCCTGAAATCGAAATAGTTCCACGATGATTAACCCCGGACCAATCTCGATTTAACTCTTCCCAAGCTTTTCCAATAAGCAACAGTAAGCTCTCCCAACTGACTCAGACTAGGGATTGACAATGTGTCATTTGTTGCATGCTATTCAATGTGAATTTCAGGTATCCAGCAATCATTGTACCCAACTTCAGTCAGACAAGTTGAAAAATGTTTCATTCATGCAGAGTTCATGAGCAATTCCGGAACTAATGTATTCTTGACATTGATTCCGCATATATGCTCTATAAAACAAGGTGATATATATCGTTGGCTTAAAAATTAAATTGTGTCATTTTCTATAGTTACGAGAAAATCAAATTTAAAATAGGTAGGTATTTATTTTTTGGAGAACCATATTTTGCGGGGATCAAATTGGATTAGAGGGTTGAAACTTGATCTCCAGCTGCATCCGGAGCCTCAAGTGAAATGTGTATCATGAAGTAACTTTAAAGGGTACTTTTCGAGCAAATGGACCTGACTTAATGAATTTCACCTGGCTAAAATGACTCAACGAGTTTCACTCGACGAAAATGTTTAAAACTTGACTTATGAATAAATTATCACTGACCAAGAGGGACATTAGCCTTAATGAAAATTGATAATAATTCTTGAAATTTTACAGCAATAAGGAGAGAGGGAGAGAGGCTTTATAAAAAATAAAAAAAATAAGACGCAGAGCACTGTAGCCTTGGTGCCATCTGACACCACAATAAATTCAAACCAAAATCAAATGGATTTTTTTCCTCATAATCTGTTTATTATTACAACTGCATATAACAGATCAATAATTCCTCTTTAATATGCACTAATCGCAGTTGTGTGATTCATAGATCACACCTACTTCCACATCACGTTACACACTTCTCTTCTAGAGGATGGTGACAAGGTCCAAGGGCTTGGTCCCCTTCAATCGCATGTCCCAGCTGTTGTCCAGCAGATTCAACACTTCGTTTGGATGTTTGTGGAGCAGAGTTTCGTCGTTTTCTTCTTTTTATGATCTCATTCACCATCTCAACTTTGAAGTCGCGGTAGAGGTCATTTGTTGAAATACACCAAGGCTCCTGAGTATTTTGTTCTGCACCGTTTGCATAATTTTCACGTTGCTCTTGTTGATGCATCACCATTATGGGACAGCTGTAAACCCAACTGGCTTATTACTTGCTCGTAGAGCACTTTATTGTGCACAGAAAGCTAGTTTCTTCCCAACAGCCAGTACGTATATTTTTCTAAATTTCAGGTTGATTTCTTCTTTCTTCTTCTTCACATGTTCATCTCAGTTTGGTATCCAAGGTCATGCCTAACTAGATAGCTGTATTTGCATATATAAGGTATAGTTTTAGAATTAATTTCAACAGGAAATTTAATCAAATTCATGATGTACAAACTTATTTAGGTAAAAAGTCGGCCAAGTAACGGTGGCATTAGTTCTCTCGCTAATATGGACATAATAAATACCAGACACCAAATAAAATAGGCGCTAATTAAAACTATAAATTGAAAAATAGAATAACACTATGTTACTTGTTAACCTACCCGGTATCTACGTAAAACATACCAGCATCCACAAGTATACAGGTTATCTACTTGAAATTATATACAATACCTAGTGTTCAATATTGGTCGCGATCTTGAAACCCGAGGATACCTACGAAGTGTCGTCAGAACTAATTCTTTCTAATTCACTTTGATAGCAATCTGGTGGAATTCACAACTTATTCGAGCTCGTCAATAGGGGAAGGCATTGAATTTTAATTATTAAAATGTATTAGTATCCCTAGGGATACTAGGTCTATGCTTTTACATAGACGAAAAGAGGTATCGTGTATGCTACTAATTTGCGAGTAGTATTCCAGACGCTACCACTGTGTACGATAGGAAGATCGTCCCATTCTCTCCTGCCATCAGTTGTTTTGTGACGTGATAAACAGTACTTCCATGAAAGATACAACTAGCTATCTATTTCATCAGATCAAAGACATTCTCAACTTCTGATGTAAAGCACAAAGATATATTTCTACAGTATTATAAAAAAAAAAAGTACCAACTATTTTTTACAGTACCTAGTACAAAAGGCTTTGCAGAAAACGTTCTTCAGTAGTCACAATTTTCAGCCATTTTCGCCACTTTCAAAACAGCAAAATGAAATCCTTTTGAAATGGGACCACCACGGTGTCACAACTACCGCACTCTCTCGAGACCCAATCAAACTAATTAATTCTTCATTATCACTGCACTCTTTTAGGATCTAATCCAACTATTAATCAACCTCCATTCTTCTTCCATGCTCCACTGATAAATTCATATACAGCCTTTTCTCAAACCCACTCGTTCGTTATTCACGAGCCTTCTAGCGGCTAGCCCCTCTCTCTCTTTCTAGCTTTTTTAGCCCTTTCAAAACCCCTCGTGGTAGTTCATCTTCTTTCTCACTTTGATTTATTTTTTCCAGTTTTCCAAGTCAGTTCAGTTATTTCTTTCTCATTTCGATTTTTCCATTTTTAATCATCATCCCTCGATTTTCGTGGTGTTTTTTGACGGAGGCTTCACTTGTTAGGCATTTGTTTTACAGTAATTTTTTTCCCTTGGGTATTTCTGGTGTTAAACGTTATCCTAGGGCCCTAGTATAGGATTTTACTTGAAATTTAAGAATCTAAAATTTAGGCGAATTCCCCTTTTTTTAATTTTAATTACGCCTTATGCGAGGTTTTGCAGCCATTCGTTCACCAGCGGCCCAATAAACGTTCGCTTTCTTATACCAGATGGTTTCGTTGTCTCCAATCTGTTCTCTTATGTCCTGCAGGACAGGACATGTGTCTAAATGCTGGGACGTCATATCTTCGATATGGCAAAGTGTACAGATTGGACTGTCATAGACACCGATTCTGTTGAGATGCTTGGCCAGGAAGTCATGCCCAGGATTCCTGAAGCAATTCCCCATTGTAATCCCTTCTCCATGGCGCCTTTGAGGTCGGTCAACAACAGGATAAAAAGAAAACAACACTATTTGCAATCATCCAAAACAGAGACCTTTATTGAGATCCAGTACATATTGGACGTCACAATGGATTTTTTAAAAATAATTTTTCTTAAAAAAGAGAGAAACAATGAAATTGAGAAGGGCAGAGTGCCTTTCGCTATTTCCATCCTAAAATCATTAACCAATTTTGGCAAAAATTTTTTTTTTCATTTACATTCGCTGTTTCACCAAAACATATCCGTCACAATCGCGAAACACAAACAATGTTCAAGTTCAGCGTTCATGCTCAAATATCCTTTCCAACTGTTTTGACGATTTTCTCAACGAAGCAGATCAAAAGAAAATCAGAAGGGATACCAATAAAGAAACAATAAGTATTCTCCCTCGTAATTATTCGATTAAATGTCTCATTTTCGTCTTTTTAATCCAGGTTTTTTCCATCCTCAATAAGACACCAAAATCAAAAAGGAAAAAAACTTGGGCGTCGTGATATCAACGTCAACCTTCAGAAAACAATGAAAAAACCTCTCTTTCGATAAAATCATTTCAAAGGGATAATCCATTTTAAGTCGTTCGCAATTTCGTTCAATAAAATATCTATTATATCATACCAATTAAATTGATGCTAAAATACCTGCGCATCTTCAATTCAAAATTTTCTTTCAAATTCTCGAAAAAAATCAAAAATAAATTACAAAATATTTCAAACGAAAAATTAGACAAAAAATGAAAATCAAACAAACCACAATACATTTTTCAACTTTTCAGAAAAAGGGAGGGATTAGAGAACTTGAGTGACAACTACTCACACAAAGAAAAAAGTCCCATTTTTTCTCAAAAGACAAGAAATAGTATCACAATAACAACAACTTAACACACTTTTACCAAATTCAATTAAAATAAAAAATGTTTTCCAAATTTTATTTAACTCATCGCATTAGGTTTATTTTAAAAATAATTTCAAACGATTTTTTTATCAGAGGAAGAAGAAGGAAAATAAGAGGGGAGGAGAAGGAAGGGGGGAGGGGAAATCTTTGGATTCAAAAGTCTTGTAATTCTAGACACTACTTAAACTCTACAATGTACTCAAATAAATACTTGTTTAAAATATACAATCTTTTCTTTTAAATTTACTGCTACGACAAAGAATAACAGTTTCTTTTATTCGTCTAATAAATTACATTAACGTTTTTTATCTCCTCAAATTCCCAAAAAAAAAAGACACCAAAAAGCCATAACTGGGTTACGCTCAAATTTGAGAGATAGCAGTTTCATTTTGAAACACGGCGGATCCGCAGGCAAAACCAAATGCGAAAAGTTTTGGTGTCTTTCGTATGGCTGAGGGAAACTAGAAATTCAAAGTAGGTAAAACGGTAATCGAATCACGAATTCAAAGAGGAATGAAATAAACACGCATCACTTTTTTCGTTACAGTTTTCTCAAATAAAAGTTCTTCAAAAAAATAGAAAATTGGAAAAACATGTGAAATAAATGTTTGATACCTACTTGGTGCTTTTTTTTCTGAGGATACGAATTTTGTGTGATCGTGTAAATGGTCTCCAGGCAACGAGACGTGACGCGAGGAGGGAAAGGTGCAAAGCTGAACGTGAGAAGTCAGATCTGACGACCGAACGATGGCAGAGGACAATTTTGATTTCGAACATAGAAATGGTAAAATAATATACCACCAAAAATATTTAAAAGAAAATTATGTTGTAGTCGTGTCGATGTTTAGAGGTGTTAACTGCTGTCGTGGGAGGACAGGATCTTGAGAGTGATTTATATGTTGAAATGGTATTAATTCCCGTATACTTCCTACTAATGCTCAACTGTTTGAATTTGAATTGAAGTGATGTAGCTTTCAACCGAATCACGATCGCAATTTCTAAAGTCGCGTGAGTCAACTGTGCTTGTTGAGGGTTTTTGTCGATGTTGCCAAAAAGATGATTTCCACCATGCAAGCTCTGGCAACCTAGCATTGCGTTTAGCGCCTGTAAACACGGCTGGCTTCAGTAGAGGGCCACAACACGAGATCTGGCAACCTAGCATTGCGTTTAGCGCCTGTAAACACGGCTGGCTTCAGTAGAGGGCCACAACACGAGATCTGGCAACCTAGCATTGCGTTTAGCGCCTGTAAACACGGCTGGCTTCAGTGGAGGGCCACAACACGAGATCTGGCAACTATGCACTTGGTTCTGAATAATTATGCTCTGAATCATTCTGACACCCTACTTATAGCGCCTACCTAATTAAAAGGGATTTGCTTAAAAAACTAATAAGTTATTGCACCAATCCCTTAATGAAATAGAATAATGTGAAACCATTTTGAAAACTTAAGAGTTTGAGACCATAATATACTCGTAATACAAACTAAGCCTCAACTCAGAAAGTATTTCGACTCAGGAAAGATTTTTGGAAGTGATTAATTTTTAATAACACATTTGAAGTCGTCCAGAAATGTAACAAATCCAGTTCAAGA
Organism: Apolygus lucorum; assembly: GCA_009739505.2. Taxonomy (NCBI): domain Eukaryota; kingdom Metazoa; phylum Arthropoda; class Insecta; order Hemiptera; family Miridae; genus Apolygus; species Apolygus lucorum. The sequence continues at coordinate 12,848,191 of CM019180.2, forward strand.
TCAAACAATCAAAACAAAATAAGTTAGATATCTAATTAGTACGAGAGAACTTCGTGTAAACACCGAAGCGGGTGATTCGATAAGTATTCATGAGCGAAATCATCAGAACCAATTCTGATCTTCCCTTTGGAAGACAGCTGATGACGTCCACGATGTCAGGAATGGCAGTTGGACGAAAATTCAACCGGAGATGGTTGTTAAATTTACTTTTTATTGCTTTACTTCGTATAAACGCGTGTCGCAACATGAGTTAGGTCGAATTTTATTACCATTTTAACCAATTTTTTCGGTATTATACTGACACACAATTTTTTATAGCCTGGTAATATACCTTCACTCTGAGAAGGCACTGATGACGTGGAGGCATTAATTTGTGCACAGAAATTCAGAAATTAAACAAGTAAACATCAAATGATGTTAAATAACAGACAAGTGAATGGGGATGTACTGCCCTCATAACCTTGGTAGGCCATATTGTAAGCATGACGTGCGACGTTGCCATTTCTCTACGGCAGCAGTCTTCTACTAAAGCCAGCCACACTGTACATTCAGGCTTTTGACCGAACTTCAAAGCTTCGCGTAGGTAAGATCTGTACATCAAAACTGTCACCCGGACATCACTATTCACGAATACAACTAAAACCTATACAAAATAAAACGACAAAAGTAGGTACTCAAATTTCTCGCAAAAACCTAACTTGAACGTTCACTACAATTTGTTTTTTTGTTTTTTTTTGATCAACAGTAGAAAAATAAATTGTAGATGCTTGAAGGTTACAAATCCTACCAGCACAAATCAGGATTTTCATCACAATCTCAGAGTAACAAGTGGAATGTCGAAAATTGTTCTCACTTTGCAGCGCACAAAATATTCACCGATCTCAAACGAAACTCAAAATCCGATCTGTGCGTATTGTAACTCCTCAAGGCATCAGTTTTTATTCAACTTCTCTAAGTTCGCTACTCGTTTAAACCTGATTATTTCCAATATAGAACTCGAAAATAAACTAAATAGGTAATATCAAAATAAAGTCGAACTATTTTTCATATTCCTTCAAGTGTGAGGTGATAGTTAGCAAAGCTAGTTCCCGAATTAGAGGTAGTAAGATCAAGAGTAACACATCCGAATGAGTTGAAGAAAACGCCGTAGAACTTCCTAAGAAGAATACAATCTTTCCAGAAAATAAATCTCGATAATGTGGGTTAGAAATTCGAACAGCACGGAAACGATTCAAAAATTCAACTGCTAACAAATAGTATTGCACCTATTTTTTCATATATTTTCATAAATTAATTTATAACTCCTATAAATTATTTAATATTAACAGAGGTAAAAAATAAATAACACATAATCTAAGAAAATATACGGATTTCATTTCTTTTCTTCCTCTTTTTTAATACATACTTCCATTTAATTAAAACCATCTTCCTACGGCTAGAAAGACGATGCTTGATCGGGTAGGTTTACTATGCGTGCGGTCGTGAATGCAAGATAACGTGACGAGAGTATTATTAGTGAAATTTTGAATTGGATCAACTGATTCAAAATGAAAAGTAGTACAAGGTTACGTACTGCTCCGATATCTTCAACAGTGGATGAAAAGAACGCTCAAGACGTTTTGTGATATAGTAAAATTTCTTTCAAGATGACAATCAGAAACCGGACCTGCACCGACCAACCAGACCAAGCGATTCATCAACTTTCATCTTTAAAAATACAAGGTAAAGGGTATCCCATTTTTATGGAATGATATTTATCACTTCTTGAAATAAAAAGCCTACAAAACGCTGGAAAAAGAAATACATAGCTATCTTCTCCTAGAGAACTTCAAAACAAAATTGATTGATGAAATTTTTGTTTTTTCGTCGATTACAATGATTTCAAGTGTTTTTGCCGGCTACAGGAAATATTGATGGTTCTGATTACGTTGTTTTATTTATCTACTGTTTTCCACGATATTAAGAAAATTCGACATTTTGTTCGAAATAATAATTTATTCGACGAAACGCAGTTCCATTCATCTTAATCGTGCGTCGCGGTCTTTCGAGCACCTTCTTCGCCAATTTTATAAAAAAATGAAACAGGTAAAATCGTCACGCACAACGAAGATATTTCATGTTTGACGAGCTCGTGATTCTTACGTGATCTTCGAAGAAGGCGATAGAGAGAGCGCTGACGCACAATAAATAACCACAAGGACCAAAATGTGCTCTTCATACATCGAAAAGTACCTATACGAAAGGACAATCATAACCTACCACGGTTTTGTAAGAAGGAAGGAGGAAGAGATACGGAAAAATGACTAAGGGAACGAAGGAACGCAAGGAGAACAAAATAAATAAATAAAAACGAAAATAAATAAAAACGAAAATTTAAGTATACAATAGAGTTGCAAGAAAATTTGAACTAGGTACTCAAACCAACGGTGGATACGATGGAATATCCCAGGAGGCTGTGGGTCATTTTGATAGAGAGCTAATGTCAAACTAGAAACGCGATTGATGATAAATTCGTGGATTTTAAAATTTGATCGGTTGGTGGGTGGGCCTAGGCAGAGTAAAATTAGGTTTACAGGTACCTACGTACAGCAATTTTGACAAATTATGTAAAGAATCCGGATGATTTCGCGAATCTAAATTGAAGCGCCATATTGGATTCTTCATATCGAAGAGATTTAGGAGAGTCTAGCCCCCAGAAAGTGTTGGCGGGTTTCAGCACTACCTACCGCCACTTCAACAAACTACCATTTCTGATATCTTATCAGGTGTTCACGCTTGCGACCGCATTACCGTCGCTCCTCTAACTTTCAGTTATCCCAAGATTATAAACTTGCAGTTATCTCCACTATAATAATGCATTCTGCTCGATTCGTCACTCCAAAACACAAAATTCAATAACAAGTTCCTTTTCCTCGCAATTTGAAAAGGCAGGGAAGTAGAGCCGCCAAACTTAGAAATGAGCGGTAAAACCGAGGTAAGCCTACTTTTCAGAAATGCCGCTTGACCACGCTCACATCGAGCTGATAAGGATGGTAGTTCGCTGAAGTGGCGGTAGGTAGCGCTGAAACCCGACAACACTTTCTGGGGGCTAGACTCTCCTAAGAGATTTCGTCATTTCATCGTAGCCACCATCCCACCATATTTGCATCACATACGATACAAATTCAACCAAACACAATTTAGACCCACCTGATAATTTCACCCCACAACCTCCGTAAACCCACCATACCCACGAAGCTATCCATTATCCCACTTAAAAATCCCATTTGTTTTTGTTTCATGATTTCACCCTAATCGGTTCCTTAATTTTCCGAACTTTTTTTTTCTTCTCAATTTTCAACTTACAGCTTCTAAAGACATACAACTGCATTAAAAAGCAAGAAAACTAAATCAGTCGGTCCGTCTGAGGAGGAGTGGAAAATGAACCCTCTGTTGGTTTTCCCAGACAAAAAACTTGGGCAGCCCGTTACGTAGAAAACGAACTTAATTTTCAATATATTTTTTTCAACTTATACTTCATTTTGCCTTACTTTAATACAATTTAAATTTACTCACTAAAAATTCTAGTTTTTTCTTTAATTTAAACCTACAAACTATCCTTTTTTTTTTTAAATTTTCACATTTTTAAAAATTGTTCCTTATCTACGTCAAAAAAAAATCGTTTCTTCCAATTCTGCACAATTCTCCGTCACGTTTCCACAACTTGACATTTTTTCAGGATTAAAAAAATGCGTCATATTCCGGGACCGTTTAATGGCGTTTGTGACCGAAAAAGCAATTACCACGGTAGAAGCTAGGAAAAAATTAAGTGAAGAAAAAAGATTTTTTTTTGGTATTTTTGAAACTTTTTTTGTCGTAAAAAGACTCATGGAATTTGGGGTTTCGATTAAATAAGCTATCCTAGCTAGCACATATACAGCACAAAACACTGATTTTTTGCTTAAACCTTATCATTAAAATGTTATAATTTTCGCTTTGTCAATTAGGATTTAAAAAAATTGAAATCAGAATTTTTTAGAGTCCTCATTTATTTTGGCGAAAGCATTTTTTTTAATTATTCAAATAATAGAACGGTTTTAAACTATTCACGTTTCTCCTGATTTTTATTTCTCTCACGAATTTCTTTCGCTCAAAAAGCAGTTTCATAGATAAAGTATCACGTAAAATCGCCAGTTTCAATAAGGACTTTTTCGGTTCCCAAGACAAAACTTCATGCTTACCAATACCTACAAGTCGCAAACCAATTTTTTTTTATACAAACAGCACTTCAACATTTTTTTACTTACACCTAAGTTTGACCAACTAAGCTACAGTAATCTTCTTTGAAAAAGAATTTTCCTTAAGAATTACTTTTTTTTTCAAAACGCTACAAACTACGGCACTACTGATTTTTTTGGGGGGGATCTGTAAAATTCCATTTTTACTTCCCTGTTTTTTTTACAGTTTTTTCTTATATAAATCAATCTAAATTTTTTTAATTCTCTCCTTACAATCTAAGTTGTGTTTTAAGCCTAACTTAAATTAAGTCGTAGTTAAGGGGACAAAACAGTTTTCTCCCCCATAACCGTTAAAAATTCTTTCAACCTACATGTTTTGTTTTTTTTTGTTTCATTTCCAATAACAGAAAGAGAAAATAGATTTTTTTTTTTTCTTCAGGGCAGCAGCAATCGCCGCGCTGCATTAGCGCATATTTCAGTTTTTCTGCTACGAAAAAGCTCGAGTTCTTGCATTTTATTCGTGACGAAAACTCTAACGAACAACTAATACACACAAAAAAAAACCGAACTGGCCACGTTCCGTTCTGAAAAATTCGAAATCATATTTTTCCAACACAAATTTTCAAAAGAGGAGAGGAACGGCGGACTACACCGTCGAAAAATTGATAGTAACTAGTCAATTCAAAACTCTCTCGTCTGGATAATCAACGAGCGTTTTAATGCCAAAGAAGTTTTCAGTTTTCCTCATCATTAATATTTTCTTTTAGATTCATAATATTCAAAAATTGAGCAAATAAAAAAACGTCGATTCAGTTTAAGGACAAAAATGACTAAATTGGACACCTCATTTTTTTTCTAAAAAGGGAATTTTAGTCGCCCACGTTTGTTGTATAAAATCACAAAAGGCTTCCCCGTGTTTCAATTCAATTTTTTTCCTTCTATTTTCACGAAAATTTGACTCTTATTTTTGGGAAAAAACTACTCTTGACGACGATGAAAAGACACGGTAAATCAAAATATAAATAACCAGTCACTAAATTTTTTTTTGAATTTGGGTAGTTGTGAACTAAAGAGACCCTAAGATCTTGTTTTTTCTCTTAAATATTTCAGAAATGAAGAGAGAGAGTCTTTGTCTCCAAGTATGTAAGCGATTTCATTAGTTAAAACTTTTTTAAAGCCTGTATTTTTTAAACACACACATTAGCTACATATTTTCTTTAGATAAAAACTATTGTTCCATAAAAAAATAGTAGTTAGTTTCACTTCTCGGCTCTGCCATTTTATTTTTACTTTTTTAAACTTTAATACCGAGAATTCTCAAAAAGTATATAAAATAAACAGTCATCTTTTCTTATTTTTTTTCTCTTTTTAATATATTCTATATATATAGAGTTATTTAAATAAGTCAAACTGCGCCTACCTTTTTATTCGGTTTTGGCACTTTTGTTTTTTGGAACATGATTCGGCTTAGTTTCGCCTCCCTAGTACTTACACACGTAGTTAAATATACATTGCACGACACGAAATTGAGAAAGGAACGAAAACGTTAATCAAACAGATAAAATACACATCTATTTGAATGAATTCAAGGAGGGACGACTGTGCACAAAAACCAAGGTAACAGAGCACAAATACACGTTAAGACACTTTTTGAGGTGTTTCTGTCGATTGTTTTCTTTTTTTTAACTACAAACGTGTAAAATGATAAAAATGGAAGACTGATTCCCTTTTCATTTTTATTCTCCGATATTCTATAAATTTGATTTTTTTTAAATAGACAAGTAGAAAGGGGAGGGGATATATTGACGGGTGAATTTTACGAATATATACATATTCACGGTTATTTTTCTTGTATTTTTCTTCAAAGCTTCAAAAAACACTAAGACACCGAAAAAACAAATATGTACACGATTTTATTAAGTACTTTTTAATATGCAATTTTTTTTTGGCGGGATTCCGTTTTTTTTATTACTTCATATTCTATAACAACTATTACACCGATGTACAGAAATATGAAAAAACACTGACGATTTCAAAAATTGTAAAAGGCTCTTTTCCGATAGAATAATAATATGTTTATGTTAAGATTTGTAAAAAAATTTTTTTACACAATTTTTCAATAAAGAGGCAGGCGCAGTTTAACCCTTATTTGTCATGATTAACAAGTGTTTTTTTGTTCAACAATACAAAAAACAAATGATAACTACTCTGCAGCCATTTTGAACGATTCAAAATGGCGTCTAACTATAATTTTTCTTCAATTTTTTCATCATCTTTCACAAAGGATATGGATTATTTTTAATGATTTAATTGTAAATCTCTCCTAAGTTGTTTTAGGTGTTGTGTTGGCAAAACGAGTTTTCACGAGCTGTTTTCATTTTATGAAATGAAAAACAAAACTTTAAGTTTTTTCTGCTACGAGGAATTTTTTCGCGTATCTGTTGGGTTTTCTTTCTTCCCAATTTAAAAGTAACGAAAATGTAAAAACCTCAAACAAAAGGGACATTACGGTTAAGATGTCGCAAGGTTCCGTCCGTTAGATGAGAAATAGGGATTCTATGGTGATTGGGAAGGGAGGAAGGGGAGGATGGAGGGGTGAGGAGGGGAAGGTTAGGGTACGATCCTAGAGGTTCATTAGTTTACCCTTATTTCTGAGGTGTCTGGTAAGCCTGGTACGTGTTGTCAGGGGAAGCTGTGTTGGAGTTGTGCTCGGCCTCGGGAATGGGTACGGTGTGAATGATGGGGGCGGCAGGTCCGTAGTAAGAGTACGGCGTAGTCGGAGCAATGTACTGGAAAAAAGGGCAAAATGAGGTCAATATTACGGTACAACGTTGATAAGGAAGCTGTTGCGGAAGTAAGTAGGTTATGTTCGGAGAAACTATCCGAATCAAGCGGGTACAACAATAAAGCCTACGATGTAAGTAAATAATCAACCATTACCCATAGTTTTCTGATGTCAAGGAAAGTAGAAGACAAGCCATAAAATGAAAAATTAAGAAACTGACGCCATTTATCAGTAGACTGACAATTTAAAATTTTGGATAAATATTGTGGGTACTTCAAAACATTATTATCGATTTACGTTTTTACGTTTCAGACCTTCCTGAACAATTTTGGTTCCGTGTCTGTCTGTCAGTCATGAATTCTTTGTAACGGTCATAATTACCTATATAACTACCTATTAGAGGATTTTCAGGGTTAGTGCGGGTTGGCGTGTAGATGGTCCCTATGATAATCATCACCCCCGGACTGATAGGAGCAGCTGCGCATGCGGAAACATGAATTCCTTGTATCAGCCATAACTTCTACATTTCTCATCCGATTTCGACGAAATCTTCAAGGATTATGCAGATTGGAGTGTAGATGGTCCTCTAAGAGTGTAGTGCAAGATTGATGTTTTGAGATGAACTACTTTGCATCGGATCATCTGTACAATCGGGCTAGGAATGCGAAGAAGCTATGTGCCACACCCACTTGGCAGACTTTTTCCTTTTTTTCATCTCATTCTTGTATCACCTATGTTTCCAGCTCCCTCATTTCTAATTTTTAATGTAATAATTTCCTTGTTTTTTTTTTTATAGGTATGAGGTTCGCAACAAAACAGTAAACATAAAGATTCGTGTTTATCCGCTAATGCACCCACAAAACTCGTATTCAACGACATTAATCATATTTTTGGAAATTATTATGGTTACCCTTATGTTATAATAGGAGTCCCCCAATATAAATACTGTAGAGTGCTGAGTACCCTTATGTTACGTAAGAGTAGACAAGTATCCAATGCTTGAGTATCCCAATAATGAGTGAGTAGTGCGCCTAAGTAGTGCTGAATACCCTTATATTACGTAGAAGTAAACCTATATAATGCTGTAGTATCACAACAATGAATGAGTGGTGCTCCACAGTTGGTGCTGAGTACCCTCATGTTATATAGTAGGAGCCCTATATAATGTTGGAGTATCCCCATATAATGAATGAGTAGTACTCCTATGAAATTATGAATACCCTTATGTTATATAATAGTAGCCCTATATGATGTTGGCGTATCTCGATGTAATGAATGAAGTGCTGAGTACCCTTACGTTACGTGGGTAGGAGTAAACCTATCTATTGTTGGAGTATCTCAATAATGAATGAATCCTCCTAGGTAGTGCTGAGTACCCTTGTCTTATGGAGGAGTTTCTCTATACAAAGTTGGAGTTTCCTTATGTACTGAATGCGTACCTTCCCCTATGTAGTGCTGAGTACCCTTATGTTTCGTAAGAGTCGTATCTAATGTTGCAGATTCCCAACATAATGAATAATGTAGGAGTATTCCCATGCAATGAATCAATAGAGCTCCTATGTAGTGCTGAGTACCCTTGTTTTATGGAGGAGTTTGTCCATACAAAGTCAGGGTTTCCTTATGTACTGAATGCGCACCTACTATGTAGCTACTTTACGTGGGTAGGAGTACATCTAATGTTGGAGTATCCCAATAATGAATGAATCCTCCAATGTAGTGCTGAGTACCTACCCATATGCATGTAGGAGTACCCTGATATAAATTTTGTTGGACTATTCCTATGTAATGAATGATAGAGCTCCTATGTAGTGCTGAGTACCCTTGTCTCATGGAGGAGTTTGTCCATACAAAGTCAGGGTTTCCTTATGTACTGAATGCGCACCTACTATGTAGCTACTTTACGTGGTTAGGAGTACATCTAATGTTGGAGTATCCCAATAATGAATGAATCCTCCAATGTAGTGCTGAGTACCTACCCATATGCATGTAGGAGTACCCTGATATAAATTTTGTTGGACTATTCCTATGTAATGAATGATAGAGCTCCTATGTAGTGCTGAGTACCCTTGTCTCATGGAGGAGTTTCTCCATACAAAGTCAGGGTTTCCTTATGTACTGAATGCGCACCTACTATGTAGCTACTTTACGTGGGTAGGAGTACATTTAATGTTGGAGTATCCCAATAATGAATGAATCCTCCAATGTAGTGCTGAGTACCTACCCATATGCATGTAGGAGTACCCTGATATAAATTTTGTTGGACTATTCCTATGTAATGAATGAGCAGTGCTCCTACGTAGTGCTGAGTACCCTTGCCTTATGGAGGAGTTTCTCTATACAAAGTTGGAGTTTCCTTATGTACTGAATGCGTACCTTCCCCTATGTAGTGCTGAGTACTCTTATGTTCCTTAAGAGTCGTAGCTATCTAATGTTGCAGATTCCCTACTTAATGAATAATGTTGAAGTATTCCCATGTAATGAATGAATAGAGCTCCTATGTAGTGCTGAGTCCGCCAATATAATGTTAGAGTTTCCCAATGTAATGAATGAGTAGTACTCCATGAAGATCTGAGCACTCTCAAGTACTCAGCACTACAAAGGGGATGGCCTTTATGTTATGCAGAATTACCCCTATATAATGTTGGAGTTTCCCTATGTAATGAATGAGTAATAATTACCTGAGTGGCGGGGCTAATCTGGAGGGTGTTCATGTGGGCTGAAAGCTGCCGAAGAACGGGAGCGTATTGAACGCTAGTCGGGTCAGCTCCTTGCATCATCTGTACAGTACACATCTGCATTGCACAACATTCGTGTCAGTACGACGAAATTTATTTTGTAACTCTGTTACTTGAAGAGAAAAGGCTTTCAAAATAAAGAAAAATAAATCAAAAAGCGATGATTACCGATTTAAAAAAAAAGAAAGGTGGGCAGTCCCTCAGAAAAATATGTTTTCACTACCTACCTACCTACTAGAGATTTTGGAAAAACGTTTTTTAAGCTATATAAATATTTAAATTTTGAATCAAAGTATTATAAGGTGTTTATGGTTTACGACTACATGGATTGCTATGGTGTCATCATTAATACCTAGGTTTACACAAGGATACAAAATATGAGGGTTTACATCAGAATTTTCGAAGGAGACACGTAAGAAATTGTCTACTTACCAAAATGATCCCTTATAATGAAGAAACATAGCTGCCGTTGAGTGAACTCAATTATTTGCATTAGAAAATAATCTCAAGATACGGGGAGATGAAGATTTCAGACGTATTTATCCAAGTAAAAGTATGTAACGCAGTAATTTGAAAAAAATTCGGTAATTTCAGCAATGTAATATAACTATGAGCAAATTTCCAAAGTGTCATTAAGATATATTTTATAATAATTTTGTAGATAAAATTTGATATAATATATGCGATTTAATTTTCCTCACAAAGCCTCCCCCCCCCCACAACCTGTGATTCACAAGATCACAGTCTCTGAAATCGAATTTGCTTTCAGTCGCAAAATTTCAATTATTGCTAAATAAAAATGCATAATGAAAACAATAAATTTGTTGACGGTCCACTCCACTCAGCATGAATCACATCTCTCAGAAGAGCTCAAGTAAAGAAAAAGAGAGAAAAGAGAAAGAAAGCTCGCGAGAGGACAACCCATTATCGAGGCACTCCCACTGATTTCAAAGCGAAAGCTAATCAGAATGGTTGAAGGCAACGCTTCCCAGAGGCTCACTGTGCTCTCACTAAAATCTGATGGGTTTGATCTCTCCGCTCAGCAGTTCAGAGATGCACTCCGTCATAGATATGGTTGGGAAATTGAAGCGATCCCCATTAATTGCGATGGATGCGGTAGTGCAATGAGGGCGAACCATGCGCTTAATTGGAAAAAAGGAGGCCTAGTGAACCAAGATCACGACACCGTTTGAGACCAATGTGCAAGCATGGCAGCACTGGCATGGCGGGGAGTGATGCTAGAGCCAGTCCTGCAAGAAGAAACAGGAGGGATGCCTGGACTTGTGGCAGAGAGGGAGACGTTTTTTGACAACCGCATTGTAAATGCTGATGCCACCTTTTACCTGCCCCAAGACTTGTGCTCAATCGCGCGCAACAGCGCTGCCAGAGAAAAGCATCGGAAATACGATGGAGCGGCAGAGGACCATAGAGGCTGATTCTCTCTACTAGACAGTTCTTGTGAAGGTGTGATTTACAAGGAATTTGACCAATTCCTTCAGAGGTTAGCATCGACCTTATCTGAAAAATGGGTCCAGATCACAAGTGGTAGGATGGGTCGGCACAAAAATTCAATTCGCTCTTATAAGAGCACGAATTTAAGAATGCGGGGGTCTAGGATGAAAGTAAGGGGCCTTAACCCTCACTGGAACAGTCCACCAGGTCTCGGGCTAGAAGATGGAGCCCCTCTGCCACTACTCCGAGACTAGAAAACCCTTGACCACTCACACCAACCTCGACGATCTAAATTCTTGTTTTTCTCAACCTTCATAAGGAAATGCCCTTCAGTGAACAAAACGACACTAGCAGCCCCAAGATTGCACTTCGCAGCAAAACCTCGATAGATCAAATTGATAAACACTAAAGGCATAATATAAAACACCTTGCTGACAAAAAAAGCACACTATAGAAAATAACCGTAAATTCGATTTCTATGATGTATTTTTTGTTAGATTCGCCTAAAGTAGGTTGTTTGGGCACAGTTGCTCCGCCCCTCTCAGCCCCACCAATAACACCTCCAATCATGTGAACACCTTGCCTTTCCTTTCGCATATCTCTTTCGCCCTCAACACCTTGAACGCGACACACCACTCCCAAAAATAAAATAAATAAAAGCCGCTGAAACTGCACCAAATTTATCTAAATACGAACTAGTACAGTAATTTAAAAAAGAATTTTGTCCCATCTACCACTCAAGTGTTCAATTAATCAAGCGACACCCCTGGATTTGATTTCTGTCCATTTCATTCATCGTTCTGTCATTGTTCATCAGTCCTCATCTTCATCTCTGATCAGAACTTCGTCGCATTGACAAATCTACGCCCAGGGGCCCCTGAGGTATCGATCGATCAGCCAACAGTTACTTTTTGCACTAATTACTAAATAATTACTAATTCGCACATAATTACTTCTAATTATTAAGAAGAATTCAGTCCTACCGAAAATAAATAAAATTTCTCTTACTGCCGCAACATTTTATGGCCCATCGAGCTGGATTAATTAATTCAATTCCTCCCGTAAAAATGCGGGTAGATTTCAAGGTATTCAATTGGCAGATACAATTTTCTTTAAATTACTTAACATTTGAATTCAACGCAATTATAGCTGAGTTTATTCGGAAATTTGCTCAATAATTTGAATCAGGTACGCATTTTCACGGGAAACTTACAATTACCTGAATAATTTACAAAACAAAAAGCATCTCCTACCTACTAAGAACCGGAACTTGACCATTTCTCTTTCAAGCGTACAGTGAGGGCAGTATTGAATCCAACCAAACGCCAAAATCAACTAGCGAAACCAATACTTTAAAGATGAAAAATTACGTGTGTCTTGCACCAATCATGCTCGGGACGATGGCATAATAATGAAATGGTAATCCAAGCTAAATATGGACACGATATTTAAAAAATTTTGATAAACATACAAGACCGAGCAAAAATTGGGTCAGATATGATAGTACCTATTGATTACAACACTCTCAAAAAATAATAAAATATTATTACTAGTAAACGCCAGCTAACTTGCTCAAGTTATGTTACAGTTTTTTAAAACATTTTTTAAAACTTTATTTTTTCTACTTAAATTAGCGCGAAATTAGTGAAAACTAACCTCACTAGAAAGGGGATGAATAGAAGGAGTTTTCTTAATTTTTTCTACTTCAATTAGCGTGAAATTAGTGAAAAATAACCTCATTAGGAAGGGAATGTGTGGAAGGAGTTTTTTTCTCAAGTGCACATCCACGATGAGCCAATAGGAAAAATATTAATTTTGAAATGTTGAGAACAACATTTTTCAGTCCAATTTTTGATTGTTAAACGTGCTTGCTCCAAAGTAATTGTGTAGAGTTTGTTTATGTTGAAAAACTTACGAAAACAGGAATAAAATAAAGAAAACTTAGTTCTGTTTTCTATAAGGTTAGTTACCTTGAGTGTGATCTCTCTGAATAATTAAATATCGACTTTATAAGCATGATGAGAAGCTATGAGTGACGCTCTAATTAAGACGTTCGTCTGGTTTTAATACCACCCTCAATTAACCGACTAACGAAGTCCGTATATTAGTTAACTAACCTCAACTTGGGACATGTGGGGTGCGGGCTGCATGACGTACTGAGGGAGAACTCCGTGCCAAGAAGTGGCTGGCAAGGGGTAGCTGGACACTTGGGCCTGGTACTGACCATACTGCGCGGCTATGGGAAGCATGTGACCAGCCCCAACTCCGTTTTGGGGGCCTTCGTACCCCATCTGAGCACCCTGCTGCAAGAAAAATACAAAATTATAGGCATTTCCGATTTCGGATAAGAAATATTACTGATTATTAATCAATCCAAGTAGGTAACTTTCCTAAATTATTGAATATTTCTGTTCTCGAAACGTGGAAGCACCCCAACGCTAACCTTTCCACGGAGGTTTGTTCGTTGACGGCACACATCATGACGAACCAACGAGCTCGCAGCATTCGCTTTCTGTCGACGAAACGTTCTCCACGATAAAAGCCGTCTTTCCACGTTACGAAAAGTACTTCCTAGTAAAGCAATGCCTTTTCGTAACGTGGAAAGACGGCTTTCATCATTTTCCGTGGAGAACGTTTCTCTGACAGCGAGAAGAAACAAAAACACTGTCGTAAGTTGACGGTTTTAGTTAAGGGACCCTTATTAGCTTTCAAATCTGTATTTAATTATTTTCAATTAGGCCTGATGGAAGGTGCCAGTATGTCGTTGATTTGGAGATAGATTCCAGTTCGTGCCAGGACAACAAGGAGCAGAAGCATGTAAGACCCATCTAAAACACACTTTAATAGGAACCTTCCAAATAATTTAAAATGGCATGCATTTTTTAAATAGGTAGGTACTGAATACAACTTGAGTCCAGACATTTTGTTCGGTAAGTAGAGCTTCGATCTTGTATTCAGCTGAGAACAGCGTTCGATCTCATCAAACCCTAGAAACGTTGAGGAAGTATGAACCAGCCTGACAATATATGCATCAATGTTTGGAATCAACTAGGTTTTTTTTTCCTATTTTAAAAGAGACTGGCGGATCATGAAATCATTTTTGGTAGTGGGTGGAGCCATGTAAGAAATTGGACATCACCAGGTAATAAATTGTTAACCAGAAGTCCAATATTAGGTTAATAGAAAGAATTAGAAGCAACTCACGATCATGTTCTGATCTGAAGCCTAAAACTGGTCAGAAACACGATGGTGAATCGCTTCTTCGCTTTCGAAAGGTTGTGTTTTTTTGGTTTACCTATTATTTTCAATAGGTGAAAATAATAAATAAATGAACCTTAGGATTAAAACTAATGAAGGAAGGATTCCTTAGGAATAAAACTAATGAACCTTAGGAATCGACCAAGAAAAAAAATTTTTACCCCCTCAAAATTTGTTTGTTTACGTTTCAAGGTACGTAGAATCCGAAAATAAGCAGAACTTTCCTTAGTTGCCATGGACCGATTTTGATGAAATTTGGTATACGGACTCCATTTGGGGTCTAGTTGTGCCCCGAAGCTTTTGGTTGATGTTGGTCACTTCTAAGGGTTAAAAAATAAGGGTTGAAATTTTGAAAACGACCTAGCTCAAAAAATTTTGATACAAAGGTATTGTTTTTTCATCATTTTAAGATAGTATTGTAGTAGTAAGATAGTATTTTAGAGACCACGCGGAGCTCTGTAGGACAAACCGTTCGCTCCCTACGAGCACTTAAGGGTTGGGCTTACGATAAATTAGAAACACGAGTGTGAATCGCAAAATTGGTCTAATCTCCGTTCAAATTTTAGCTGACCAAAATGGGATCGCTGTAGGTACGTGGTAGGCAGGTGGTGACATTGGCAAAGCCGAGTTCTTTGCAGACGAGTGATCTATATAGAAAAATAATAAACCTTTGTGTAATAATTTGCAGCGTTTATCTACTGAATTTATTAATACGAATCTAAACCAATCAAAACCGCAGAAAAAAACTCAACTTGGCATTGACGAAGGTACCCTGTTTGAGAAAAGTTAAATGCGAAAACTCCCAAGGAGTGTTGTAAACTTAGAAATTACATACCTAGTACCTATAAAAATAATATTCATGTGAATTACACATTTTAATATAAAATAAATCGGTCGAAAAATATAGAATATAAAGTAACTCTGTATTGAAAGTATGTTAATTATCTAACTAAAATTCACTTGGTTGACCAGGTGTGATAATTTATTTGAATTTATAACCAGGTAGGATAGTGTTTGTCTAAAAAGCTGATTAAAATACACATTCGGAGTAAATAATATTGTTTATATATTTACGTAGTGCACTGGCAATGACAACTAACCTCTTGACCTTCTCTCCACATGCGATTTTCACTGCGATAAATACTTCGCTTTTTCTGTCCACCGTCGGCAAATTTCACGAGAAGCGAGTCTTTGCTACCTGCCAATGTTTTTCCGTTGAATACTTGAATTATCTGTTCGCACTTCTCTTTCGTCTCCATTCTGAAACGGATGAATCACATTGAAATACGATGAAATCGTGACCAAAATATAGAAATAGTGGAGACATTATAAGCACTAGTATCCTACGGGGGAAAATAGAATGCTGCTATCAACACTGCTCAAGCGAGAGGATCTATCCCATAGTATGATGCAAACCAAATAAGTACACATCCAATGCTGCGGTAAGGATTCATTCTTGATAATAAGTCAAAAAGTCAAGTCGGATGAGGTCACATGAGATATTTATGTAGGTTCATTAACTATCTATATACCTACCTATCTAGCAGTTTTGATTGAACAAGATTTTATCTTGAAGAGAATCACGCAAAGAATTAAAATATCTCTAAATATTAAAAAAAAGGATTATACAATGAGATGCCTCTACAAAGGGCGAGCTGTCGACTACGACCCTCACCGTTACTTCCTCAAAAGCTGTAATATTCACTATTACTATATTTTCTCAAAACTGAATTTATATCAGTCGGAATGAGTAGGAAGTGTCATCAATCAGCTCAGCGGGAAAAATTGCGTGGGAATTAAAAACCCATACTTACATCTTCTACTTATTCTTAACTTTTTCAGCATTAGGTAAACGCTACCCCCCTCCCCTAATTTGTGCTGTAAAATAAAAAATAAACACGACACTGGGGAAGCTGAGCTTATGATATTGTCAAGCTTATGATATGACTTTTGATATTGTCGAGAATACGAGTTTTCAAAAATTATTTCTAGTCATAAAACCAAATGAAAAACTAGGATTTACCATCATCACACGAGTAATCACTCAACAAGTCTGACTTTGACTTTGCTTGAGGGATTTAGAAAATTTAAACTTTTGATTTTTTTTTAGATTCAATTCTCGTTTCAACTATGAATGATTTTTTTTGTGTGTGTGTCAATTTTGGGGTTTAAATACACCGGAAGTATGTTTTGATATAAAAAAGAAGTTTTTAAACCTAAAAACGACTTGCACTCTATGCAACTAATAAAGACTGCTTTGAACTTCTGATGACTTTAATAAATGTTCATAAAACAGAATAGAAAAGGTACAAGGAAAATTGATTGTTACCAATAGCAAAACATGACACTCCCAAGTTAACAAAAACACAACTGTATTCAAAATAAGTGATAAAACTAATAATACCGGAGTATACAGCTTGTTTTATTTACCTAGCGAATCCAACCCCTTTGCTCATCCCGGAAGCGTCCTTGAGGATCCTTGTCGATATTACCTGACCGTACTGCTTCAACATGTTTTCAAGGTCAGTTTCCTTAAAGCTAGGGGGAAGGTTAGCTATGTACAGGTTTGTTGGATCTTGTTCTTGTTGCTGCAACAGGAAATAACCACACTCGTCAGTAAAGTACATAATAATAAACACTAAACTTTGATTAAGATTAATTTTATAGTAATTCGATGTAATCCAAATGTCTTAAATTCCTGGAAGAAGCCATTGAATGATTCGAGGTAAGCTCCTTAGAACAATACTCACATATCTCATCTATATCCTACCTACAATAGCAACGTATGTAGACCAAAATGTTCTACTACTAACAGGAATAAGAACAATATTCTTTTAGCTAAGAACCAAGCAAATTCTTGTAATATTTGATCAAATCCAGGATTCCAGCATCGTTACAGTCACTTCAAAATTAGTTGGTAAAAGCAGTACAACAAAGGTAAAATTACGTGTCTCAGTTTCAATTGGATCAACTACAAATTATCTTCTATTTTCAGAAAAGTTGAAGAAATCTAATACCGAACCATTTTATGATCAAAATTCTCGGAATTTTTAATAAAAATGGTTTTTAAATCGTACTGTGCTCAACTATTTTATATACATGTACGTGGTCTGCTCGCGTATTACGTTCTAACCCAATCGATTTATTTATTTACCTTTTGAATAGGACAATCTACAAAAGTAACCAACATACAACAATGGTGGTAACTACCTAAAAATAACAGGAATCTTCTTTCATAGACCTTTCCCAAAGGTCTGGAATTCACTTGCACTTTAGGAGTCAAAAGAGAAAATTTGGGGCTAAAAGGATACATTTTTGCTTTAATATCATGTCATGTAAGATTAGAAAAAACATAAAATACTTGGACCCGAATTGTTGAAAAGAAGTATCTAGGCCCTTTCCCTGAAAGTATTCACCAGTAAATGTCACAGAGCCGATTTGAAATTCAATGGGCCTTAGAAGAGGCGGGACCTTCTACAAAAACTCCTCAAAGTGAACTTCTTCATTTAATTTGCATAATTCAATTTTAATTCATGTGTTGTTCGATTTTACCATAATGCCTCTTTTCGAGGCACCCCTCCCTCTTCTTCTGGGGATGTTTTGAGACTTCTTGGGCACTTTTCCTTCAGCGCTTGTTCCGGTATCTTGAATATTTCATTCAAGACCAATCCACATCGTGAATATTTCATCTGCCCATCCCCTTTCGACTGAGTATTTGACGTGAAACTGAAAGTTACGCCTGATCGGCATTTCATATGTAAAAACCTTCACCTTGAGGTGGGAGTGAAAGATCAGTCAGGCATGCTAAAAACATCGGTTCTTTCTGACTTCAATAGATGAGGTACATTCATCCGCCTGAATTTTATTGCGATGGAATTTGTTTTTTGCCGAAACACAGAAGAGGAACATGGGACTACACATTTTTTTACAGCTACAGTAAAATATGTTCAGGGTAGCTTCTATTGATTTAGTACGGTGTTTCTACACAAGGACGTCCTAAACCGTGAAGAAAATAAATTTTCATATGAAATTTCACGAATGAAACATTCATGTGAATATCAAAATTTCTGCAAAAAACGAGATTTTTCGCTAATTATTGAGTTTTTGCAAAATTCCATTTTTTTGTTGTTTTACAGATGCTTTTTCAAAGAGGTGATGATTTGTAAAAAATCAAAGGAATGTGATTTTACATTGTAGTTACTTAATATCCTCTAGAACAAGCACCCAAGTATCAAAATATGTTTACTATCTAAACCTAACTATGTAAATATTACACTACTTCAAAGTCCTTCGGTAGAATTTTGGCCATAATCGACCATCATAACACAACGCGCAAAAAAAAAATGTAAAATCTCCCAAAAAATTTAAAAGAATTAAGCAAGAGAGTGATAGTATTGAGTGGTATAAATGAAGTTGCATTAATACTTGTTGACAAAAATTAAATGAGTCCCAAAAACATTCAATGGCTTTCTCAGGTAGGTATTACAAATTTTTATTCATGAATAATTACGTGATAAGGTATCCTACGAAAGTAATCTATCGTTCTATTTCTCTCGAAATCTCTCTACTGAAAACAAGCAAATCGGCACTGGGTGGATCATTAATGAATTACAATATAAGATTTATCAAATCTGAACCAAAATGAAAGAGCAATAAGATGTTTGAGGTTTAGTCAGAATGTGTCATTTTATCAAGCAATCAAAATCACTCAAACTACTGTTCATAATAAACATCCAGAGGCTATCATAATATACTGGGACTAACAGATATATAATATATACCTATATAATATATACCTCATATTATGAGGTACTTTCTGTAAGAAAATCAGAAAGGGATGTATTCAAAATGTGGTAAACAGCAGATATGGAACCAAGTATATGACACCTCGTGAGTGCCCAGCAGTAATTTCAAATAAAATACTGAAATTCTCAAACCTCACCCAGTACCGAAATTTCAAAGTGATTTACGGAAACGTTCGAAAAAACTGCTCACTTCAAATCATTAATCACAAAAAACTTAAATATCACTAGAATCGCTTGTAATAATCATTTCGGGTAGCCACTATAAGGAACCACAAATACGACGATATTTCGGGGTATCAACGGGACTAAAGAAGCTCTCTACGATCATCTAAAAAATGAAACTTTTCGCTTTAGTGTGCCCTTCTTTATTGAAAAAAAAATTGTTTCCACATTAACGAGAAAAAATGAAAGAAAACGACGAATTAATTGAAATGAAACGCTACACGATCAATCTTACAAGAAGAAGAGGACAAAAATAAACAATTTGAACAATAATCTACGCTGAAGATAGAGAATGGGGTCTAACAACAGCTTACCTCTACTGCCTACTCTTAGGTAATTACGTTTAAATAGGTACTACTTTTAAACAATGAATTAAAACAATCATTTAGGATTTTTGTTAGTGATTAGTGAAACATTGAAAGTTGTTAGTGTTTTGAATAAATTTTAAGTTGCCTTTAAGTTTGATTATTTTTTATTAAACAAGTTCCATTTTTTATTTTAATTCCACCACCATCATGCGTCATTGCATAAAGCTATTTAAACGTCTAAAAAATGTTTAAAAAAAATCATATCGTGGTTACAGCGCAAATAAAGCTGGACAAAAAGAGACAAAATTATATACCGAAAAACACTGATAAAAAAGCTATGTATATGGTCCGGCAGAGGATGAATTGCGCTCTTTTCGAAGGGCAAAAAAGGAAGAGAGAAGTTTTATTCGATCAAACCCAGGCAAGCCCGATAGCTGAAGAAACGCAAATCCAAATTGAATAGAGAGACGGGGGCTTTTTCCATTAGTGGAAAAAAACTACCTAGAATTATCATTTCATCTTGATCAACAAAAAACAGGGGATTAAACTTTTCTAAAGAGGAGAATATTCATCCATCACGATTATCATTGAAAATAAATGAATAATCAAATCAATTGATACATGGTTGAAATTACTACTGAACTGAGAGCTTCACAGTAATTTGACAAAATAAAATATCATTGGAAGATTTGTTATTGCAGAAGGGAGCATTTATTACAAAATAATGGAAGTTGTTCGACATTTATTCGAGATCAATTTTATTTTCTCTATGAATACCTACCGAATAAACCACGGAGTTCCTTATTTGTTCTTCTTTGAGTAGGCAACCGAAGGAGCTTTTCTGTTTTTGAAATAGTCACAAGACCTATTATTATTATCATTATCATTATATTTATGTGACTATATAAAAAGTGATAGTTGGCACAATAAGGATCATCCTTGTTGAATGGAAAACGAAAATCTGCACCATTTAAATATATAACAGATAATTAGGTAGTAGTTTTAATTGGTACCTCCCAGTTTGAATCAAATGTAGTTATCCCAATTTGAAACCCAAGTTAAGTTATTTGCAACACGTAGAACTGACGAACAACGTAACGCCTACCTAAGGCTGGTTTTAATAGCGAAGTATCTACAAAATGTCATAATTTCTTCTTGGATTTCTTCTTGATTGAATAATTTGATAATAATTAAATCTCGATAAACTAAACCTTATTCCCTCCAATATTTTGATATGAGATTTTGATTTGAGAAGCTTTTTCAAGTACAACAAATACTTATCTAAATTTCGATTGCTATTTTCGACTCTTTACTAAGAAATAAAAACAAGAATTCAGAAAACTGTTTTAATGTCCTAATTTGTATCGTAGTCCCCTAAGCGACATTAACATGTTTACTCCAATAACCAAAAATAAAAAATAAATCAAGGTAAATTTCCATCAAATAGATGTAGCGGAATAAGAGTCACTAGGCACTTTCCTTTCATCAATTCAAATTCTTATTTTTATAAATTTTTGCTTTTTTAAAAAAACTTGTGAAATTAAAAAAAAATGATGATTTTGATTATTGAACCGAATTTTGCTTAAAAGAGAATTTGATTCCCCGAAAAGTGACAAGGAATGCAATTATGCAGTTAACCAAATCAGAAGTTTTATAAATAACATGTCTCGGAAATTTTACACCGCTCGCGAGATCGGATTTTCACCAGCTATTCATTCTCTAAACGAATTTATCTTTTTTTCACTATCAGTTGATGACCTCGGGCCTCACCTTTTCTCTTGTTCCGAGCTCACTCACAATTTTTATGGTTCTGTTAGGGAAAACTCCCTTTTGTTGTTAAAATCAACATAATATAATGCGTGATATCGCTTCTTGAAGAGGGTAGGTCAAGGTCTTTAGGGGGACAATAGTTTTTCCAAAACCTCTCTCCCCAATTTATATAGGATCTAAATAACTTGGGTACAGAGAAAATTTAGTTGGAAATTTTAACAATGATTTCAAGTAGAAGCTGCCTTAAATTCGATTTAAAACTCCCAAAAACGAATTTGGTGTAGGAAGGAGAAATATAAGGGCCTCTCCAAGATTTGTACGCTATACGAGAAATCTCAAGTTGTGTCGTAGAACATTGAGTTACCACGAAACTTCTAATTTGTGTTTCCATCACAGCAAAATTGATAAGTCGGTAACAAAATCAGCCGACAATAAATAGAACAAGAAATTTGTACAAAAGTGTTAATCGTTAATTTATTATTAATAATTCATTCAAGTAGTAAATTGAGCTTTTTGTTTCATTGGGATCTGACTAAAAATTACAAACCAAGGTTATTGAAGAGTTCCTAGTAGGTTTGGTTCGGCTTATATACGCTGTGACGTATTCACAATCCGGCGCATTGTCTTCAACCGTAATATTACGGCGCCGGATCGGATACAGCGCGTTCTTGTCACAATACGGCGCCAGATGGAGAATACGACACGCCGTATCTAAGCCGAACCAAACCTAGTAGGAACTCTACATATTAATTGGTAAAATAATGACAACAAAGTGATATTTTTGGACGATGAAATTAATAAATGGACCCCTGGGTACCTAACTACTCATGTATCAGAAGCCTCATCATCCCTTGTATTTCAGGGGCAAAACGTTCCAGTTGAAATCCCATCTCTTCCTTTCTAGTTTTCCACAGTTTCATTAATTCTTATGAGTTTTATTGTTCAGCTGAGGATTTAATGACCTCATTAAATAACAATAATTCAAGTTTCCCAGTGCATAGAAATAAGCAACGATGTCTCTTTGATTGCAAAAATAAATGTCTACTTAAGCCAATAATTATGCATATTGTAAGGATTATAGCATCCGATGCATAAAACAATGGGGAATTTGCCTCAATTTTAGATTCTGGAATTTCAAGGCAAATCCTATTATAGGGCCCTAGAATAACGTTTAACACTAGGAATAACCAACGGAAAAAAATTACCGTAGGAGAAAATGACTAAACAAGTGAACCTCTGTTACAAAACACCGCGAAAATCGAGGAGTATTGTTGACGTCATACGAAAAAAAAAAAAAAAAAAAACGACGCGAAAGCAACGACAACAGACAGAGTTCTAGCACGCCACACAAAACGATCCAGTGAAATGGCTACTCGAATGATGTGATTCAAATCTTGAAACTAAATAAGAGAAGATGAAGACTAATAATGCTTGTTAAACTAGTAGATAGATTCGTATTGTAAAAAAGTGAGTAATACTGTTTCTTTTGGTCACTTTCTGTGTCAGGGTTCTTCCTGCCAGATCGTGGCGCACTCTTGTGCGCACTACTCGGAAGGTAAAAGTTCGCGTATGTGCCGCTTCTATGGTAAGCGCCACAGAACCTCCTTTGAAGTCAGATTGGTAGAATATCCGTCACGTTTCAAACATGGCTGCCTCTTACACATTGCCACCACATTTAAAATTTCCATCTTCCTTAAATTCTCTACATTTTTTGGATGCGTTTTCGAGCAGCTCACTATGGTTTTATTCCATAAAAATAAACCCTCATTCGAAAAAAAAAATAAAAAAATGTGAGGCAAATTCCCCATTATTCCATCTCCGACTGCACCTTTTGTTGCACATTGCACAGCAGTCTGATCTTTAATTACATGCATTATAATCTGCAGCTTTTTTTTATTTAATCGCGGAAGAGCTGAAATCACTTTGAAACTTCGCACGTATCTGTGCAGACCATCACCAGCAATCGGGAGATCGATCATGGTTCTGACGGTCGTAATTTTTCCGTCTAGTGGGCAGGGAAATGGAATAAATCGGAAAGCACTGGGTATACAAGGGCAGAGGTAGGTATAACACATCAAGAGATTGTAATAGAGAAGAAGAGGTCCAATTTGGATGTAATATCAACCTCTTCTTGTACATACCTAGAATGATCGCACATACTCGTACGTATGTATGACCGTACATATCCCAACACATATGAAACCGATCATCATCAATTCAAGTTTCAGAAATCGTTCCAGAAAATGAATTTTCAGAAGGCACTGACTTGATGCAAAATACAAAATGACACGAATATTTGGCATTCATGGAATCTTGGATTGGACCAGAGAGGAATATAGTAGGAATATAGTCCAAACTTGCCATCGGCGAGATATGCAAAGTGATTCAGAATAAGTACTTATTGTGTCAATTACCCAAACGGTACCACTTTCCTTATCGTAGTTTTGGAAAAGTTCTCTCCAGTTCCCTGGAGGAAACTGGTTTTATCAGAGTTTCCAACTTTTTTGGACCAGTTTAGTCCCTACCATAATTACAGGATCCTGAACGATCAAAGTCCTGGTGGTTTCTAAGGAGCCTTACATTTGTCCAAGATGCCACAGATTCTAGGCTGAAATATGGTAGACCAATCCAGTGCTTGCCTGTCATAGAGCTATGTGTTGTGAGTAACAGGTAGCAATCGCATGCAGCCTGCCCATCTAACTGATTGCCCCATTTCAATGAACTGTTTTTTCTTCCTTTTTGTGTGAATATTATGGCTTAAACAACCAAATTCGTAAATGACTAAGGACAAAGCCTAGGGTGTTTCGTGAGAGTGCTACAGCAGACCACGTACAGATTTTCTGCTGAGATACCTATCAGAGATCAAACCTGTGTTTACTTTTCTGAGAGCTGAGTTGAGAGTAACAGGTAGCAATCGCATGCTCCCCACCAATCTCACGGATTGATCAATTTCAATGGATAGTTTTTATATTACGTAAGTGAAGATTTTAATATCCAACTTTATCATGGATTCAGCTCATGACGTGTTCTTCAACAACATTCTGCTTTCACGCTTTGAACGAATACTTCAAATAGAGCCACCAAATCACAGGTGGACGCTTGAACCCTCATTAACATGGTGATTGAGAGGTTGCCAGTTTGTTTACTAAACCTGATTCCCGCTTCCACACTTTACTCAGCTTGTGAAAAGGACGGAAGTCGAGTGGTTCGGATTTCGAGTTCGGACACAAATGAATGACTCGTGTCGCCAGGTATTTACCCGACGCTCAAAACAACCTTTGAGGATCAGTCATTACCAAATGAACTGCACTCGAAATACAAGATCCTTGTCCTGTAAATATATTGCAGCACAATATATTGCATTGACAGGGGTTTTTCAAACCACAACCGTAATTCGAACACATTGGAAGGCAGCTAGGATGCAATAATGCTTGAGTGTTGCTTATCAATTTAAACGTAACACAAATTGAAATAAGAACGTGATACCCAATCAAATAAAAACGTATTATACCAAACTGACTCCACACAATTAATAAAAAATCGATAAACAAAAAGTTTTTTTTTTTTACAGTAAGGCGACAACAATAGTGGTAACTACGTCATGATTTTTAATGAGAGAACGAGGGTTTGTAGGAATTACGAGGAGTAATTAATATTGTCATAAAACCCGAATCAAAGCCTACTCTCCCAGTTCCAACGTAATACGTTAAAGTCTATTATAACTGTTGAGGCGATCATTTAAACATTTATTGAAGTTCCAATCTAACAAAGGAACATTCAAGACGAAGAATTTCAAGAACTCAATCAACTACATAATGAGAAATTGCATCAGTTGCTAACCACCAAATCGAGATGGGAGAACAAAATAAACAAAAACCTATGCCAGGGATGACCGACTGGTTGGGAAACTATTTTTTCTCAATTCTTCAATATTGTCTTTTTTCAATGAACATCGTCAAAAAATTCCAGAAGTGACAGAATAGGGTAAACTGCCGGACCCATATGGAGGAAACTATATACAAGAAACGTTTACAATCTACATTACATGGAGAAACACTATGACATTGAAACTAGATTACAGCTTCGATTCTGTAATTTAAAAAAATAAAAATAAATTGGAAAAACCAATAACCAACGAAAAAAATTAAAATAAATAAATTTTACTTATTTTAGCAGTTGCAAGATGTCCTTCGGGTTAAAACATCGACTTGGGTTATAGAGATAAATTGTTGGGACAGAAACACATAAGCAGAGGTTATGAAGAAGGCAGTGATTTTCCGCTTTCCAGACAACAATATCGAAGGATGAGAAGCCCCAAATAAAGAACAAGGTAAATATACAAGAAAAAATTACGACTCAGTGTTACGATTCCTCTTAGTTAAAAAGGCTACAATAATAATTTTCTTTCATTTTAAATAAGAATTATCTACAACTACTGTAGGGTGTGTGTTAAGAGTACGTGAGAGTATAATGTATGTGGGATGATGTATGTCAGGGGAGGGGTTGGGAGGTAACTGAATCACATAAAAATGAATGAAGAAATACATCAAAAATTTTCGTAATATAAATATAAGATTCATTCATGAATTTATCAACAAAAAGTAACGATTTTCGGAATTTCGTGAATTTTATTGGGCAATCCTATTAGTAAACACCTTGATTAGAATCCGAGAGCTGTTCAATATCAACCCAAAAGTAGTTCGCCTATACCTACCTATTTGCTAGACCAACATTTTTGTAAGCTCAGAAAACAAATAGAAATTCGCAATATACAACAACTGCCCTCAATTTTTTCAAATTTGAATATCCCTGAACTATTGTACACAATTTGATATGCATTAGAAATGTATGTATAGCAGAGTACATAGTAGATGAAACGTGCTTTCAAGGTTATTCAGCTGTTACTGTTAGTTTTATTAGCATATACAATTCAAAAGCGTTATTAGCATGATTGTAGTATAAGAAAGTGACTTTATTCAACAGCAGGTTCTGGTGGTATGTAGTTGTTGGCAATATTATTTATTGCCATAATATAACGTGGTGTGATGTACTCCTTGGTGTAAAAGAATTTAATCACATTTAGTGATTGAAGATTTATTTGAATTTAGTCATCTGCATCATTTGTTGGAATCTTCTAAAAATATATTTTATTGGACGGTTTGTTCTTTGTTGGATGGTTGTTGATTTAAACGAACTCGATTATCGCATCAGTTATACGCAGATCAAAAGGAAATTAGCATCAACTTTTGTAAATGTAAACCAATTTGATAAAAAGTATTCAGAGAAGAAAAATAAATCAAATTGATATTTGAATTATAACAAAAAAATCAGAAGTTACAGTATTATGGATCTTTCAGTGTCAACGTAGATTTTACGTAGTGGGTTTTTGTGGGTATTTCATATAGTACCGACACCATGACTGGAAATTGACGTTAAGTACTTCAGGTTTCGCGACGTTAGAAAGAAATATGTTCACATAATTTCACGAAAATGACACTCCTTAGTCCCTAATAAAAGCAATGAGCAATACAAAGAAACGTTGAACGAGAAAAGTTGAAGAAAAAAACCCCCGGGAGATAATTAGGATGGGAGAAATATTTGAATGACAGAGCTCGTCATAAATAGAATGTAAAGAGATAAAAAATAAAACCTAATTCTGTTAAAAAAGTGAAAGTATGAGCGTTCTTTGAGCGTGCTTGTAAATTCAACATTTCCTCCAGGAAAAGATCTAAACCGAGAAAAAAATTTAACCGTGTTGTGAGAAATTGAATTAACGAGGAATTAGCAAGGAGAACTTGAAATTAAAATGATTGAGGCGGGAGGCTGTACAGCGGCTGCTTTTCTGTTTGAGGTCAACTTACTTGATTAGGCTCGAGTTGTGTTAGAGTTACTTTTAAAACACACAATTAATTAAGTGCTTTTCAAGAGAAAATTATAATACGGAAATTTGGCTGATGAGGTCCTTTCAATCGTCTACAAACGGAGTGTTGATTGAATTGACAAAGAATGGGATTTATCAGTGATAATAATGTGAGCAGAAACGCGAATCAAGAGAGTCGGTTCTGTCCAAGAAGGTGAACACTTTTACGTTACGGAGGTGATGAGCTTAAAATAAAAATGTTCACACATCGGGTGATAAAATGCTTGTGTTCACGTTATTGTGAATCCACTCAATTGTGAACGTTTATGAAATCTCCGACAGAGTGCACTTTGCTAAGCTCTATCGTGTTGGTTTTATGATATGTGACAAGCAAAGGGGCGTTATAACTCTCCAATTTGGAATTGACAAATAGAAGAATTTTTAACAACATAGGCGGGGAAATTTCTTTTTACCTATAAAGTTGTTGGAAAAATTTTGCACTTAGGACGTCTGTAACGAATTGTATTGGGATTTGGGAGATATTCTTTCAACTTGAAAAGAGCTTCGCTGAACCAAACAATGAAAACAAGATGTCCACAACTAAGCTTTTGGGGTTCCAAGGATAGGGAAGGAATCAATGGTCGATCCTATTAGTTTCAGTATTAACTCAAGGTGATAAGATATCCCAAGACAGTTACTCCCAATGTTGCCACCAGGGGATAAAATCGATTTACAAACAATAAAAAAGATCGAAACTGTAATTATTATGTGGCCAAAAATATTGCCGGAAAATCCTGAATTTAATGAAACGATAGGATCAGAAGTTTTGATGCATCTTCAAGCGTCGGTCCAATTAAATGTCGAATTTTTGTGAAAAATTTTGGTTTTAAAATATTCAATGTTTTATCTAATGGTCGTTTAATTCAATTTCATCTTTAATGGTAATAATTGCCCACTCAAAAACGTGATTTCCCCCATGAAATCGATTTATCATGATCTTCAGTAATTGCCCGATTAGTCTCACAAGTGAAGGGAGTTTTGGGGCTGGGCCAGTGATGATAGGAACCACTAATTTTGAAGAAGCTAAAATCATCAACACAATAGCGAACAACTTCTCAAGCGTTCAGCTGTTTTTCAGTTAGGAAAACAATATTGTTGTATGTTTAAACCAACTGATTTTTGTCCATGTTATTCTGCGAGAGGAAGCTATCTAGCTATCTGCCCACCCAACTTAGCAGACGTTATTTCCAACAGAATTGTGCGGCATTATTTCCGCGTGGGAATCGAAGAATGCAATTCACCATAGAAGGAACGAATAAATGCGGCGATCCTTGGTAGTAAACGGCGAACAATAGCTTTAGGGCGACCGTCGCGACCCTGGGAGTCGTAAATTTCGAGATGAAAAGGAACAACTAGAGAAGCCGCGTTTAGAGTCGAGGGACTATTATTGTAAGTCGCTGCTCGTCATGGCTGTCAACGCTTTTGCGCCTCCGGGAACGTTTACATACGTTCGTTGGGACGTCCCGTATAAACATTACACGTACCAACGTTACCTTCTCTACGTTAATAACTCTCAAACGCCGGGACCATGTCTGAGGTTAAACCCGTGATGTATGGAGTGATGTACGCCCCGTATACCTCAAACAAGCGTCGAGGAAAAAGGGCGCCGTATCACGCACACATCTACGCGAAGCGAGATACATTTGTCAAGATCCTGAATCTTCTCATTTTTCCACCTACCTTCTTTGCAACGTCTTCATCTTTTTTTTCCCCTCCCGAAATACTTTTCTTTGTTTTCTTTTCACGGGGCGGTAACTGCATTTTTCACGACGGAAACACCTTCAAAAGACTTCACAAAGTTCGAAGACGTGAAGCAGTAGTGAAACGTGACGTGGAACAATAAACAAACACGGACTTAACAAGAGTTGTTCAAAGAGACCGTTCGGAACTGTCACTCTTTCACAGCCTCACAACTTAGCTAGGTTATACGTAGTACACCTACCACAGAAATGTTTGTTAAATAAAGAGGAAAAAAGCTGTGAGGTCATAATTTGAAACTATTTTAATTTCCAACCTTTTAAGTAACGAACTGTTACTAAAATATTTGAACGGACCAATGAATCGGAAAACAACGCTAAAACGCTGCTAATCATTGCTCAAAGGTTTAATATTTTCTGTATAGATCACCCTTCTGTATAGATCACTGGTTCTCCATCAATAGCACCTACCACCATCTGTATTCTCCCTTGACCTTCCCTCTCAAATTTCAGCTTCCTGCGTTCATTAGGATTGAAAATGGCTTCGGAGCTCACTCAGCTGATCAGTGATCTGAAGAGTGAAGAAGCCTTTGAGAAATGATTTGCAGCGTTTTTTACCCACCAACATTTTTTTACCTACCAACTTTTTTTTACCTACCAGCTAGGTACTACCTACCACACCATACTGGCTTCACACCTTCACAATCAAGTTTATTAGAAAGAACTAAACGCTTCACACTCGATTCGAAAAATAGAAAGCTTCATATGGAAATTTGATTACTGGTTACGCAGAAGGCAAAACTGTATACAAATCGAAGAAATGAACAGCGATCGCATTTTAGTCCGATAAAATTTGAAAGGAGATTAGACCTCTTTTGCGATTCACACTCATGATTCTGTTTTATCGAAGGAAAACCTTCAAGTACTCGTAGGGACCGAACGGTTTGTCCTACAGAGCTCCGGGTGGTCTCAAAAATTTTTAAAAATTCAATACTATTTAAAATTGGTGAAAAAACGATACCTTTATTTCGAGAGTTTTCGAGCTATGGCACTCTTGAAAATTTCAACCCTTAATTTTCACCCCTTAGAAGTGACCTACATCAACCAAAAGCTTCGCGGCACAACTAGACCCCAAATGGAGCCCATATACCAAATTCGAACCAAATCGGTCCAGTGTTGCTAAGAAAAGTGCCGCGTACGGCGGACGGCGTACGGCGGACGGACGGAAATTTTTTTATTCGATTTTCGTATTCTACGTACCTTGAAACGTAAAACATCAAATTTTGAGGGGGGGGGGGGGGGTAAAATTTTTTTTTCTTGCTCGATTCCAAAGGCTTATTATTGAAAATAATAAACCAAAAACGATCATGGTTTCCTGTTTTTATTGAGACAATGGAGAATTTGCCTCAATTTTAGATTCTGTAATTTCGAGTCAAATCCCTAGAATAATGTTTGACACCAGGAATACCCAAAGGAAAAAATTATCGTAGGAGAAAATGCCTAAACAAGTGAAGTCTCTGTCAAAACGCTGCAAATTATTACACAATGGTTTATTATTTTTCACATTTTGGTTCTTACAGTGACAGACTCGCGAGAGCACAAACGATTTTACGCATAATTGGGAGGGAGCTGGGAACTGACCTCTACATGATTTATCAATTTGATCTCAAAAATCATCAAGCCCACATTCATGTACCATATTTACTTGGTAGTTTTATCTCGATATATTCTTGTAAGAGCAAGTAGAATATTAAGCTTACTCCCAAAATTCCTACTACATGTTCTTTAATGCCATTTAATTCATCATAACTAATATAAGATATATTGTAGCGTTTTGACCTTCAAAATTTACCAACTTCTTAAGTTTTTAGAAAATCTTTCTTCGCCTTTCCATACTGTATAGCGATACGGATGATAAAATTCTGAATCTTCCCCGAAATTGTACCAAAAACTTTCATTTTCTCGATTTAATATTGGAGAAATGATTTTCAATTCTATTCAGGTTCAAGTCCCACCACACTTTTGTTCGGTGAGTGAAAGCCTTATTCATTGTACTTAATGTCGAGGATTCTTAATCATGACGAGCTCTATCATGCGATACAGGAAGAGGGTTTGGAATAAGTATTGTTGTATGTGTGTTCAGGTATACACAATGTCTTGTTTGAAAAGTGAATGAAAATGTTCATGTTTAGTGATATTTTTGAGAAATGAAAGAGAAGAATTTTACTGTCATGCAACAAAACGTACAGTGGGCGGGCAACGGAGAAGCGTGATACCCACTTTGGCCATCTGAGCTTGGATGCCCTTGGCTTGGAGTGCACGAACGGCGGCCTCAGCGCAATCTCCGGACTCAAAGTCTACGAATCCGTATCCTGCGAACAGTCCGGAGTCAAAACAGGACAAACGGGGAGACATTCCAGGGTGGAGAGGTGCAAGGTGGAAAGGTTGAGTTTTGAATCGGACAAGGAATAGGAGGAATGAAACGAGGACTGACGCAGACGGATGATGATGAAGGATGGCGAAGGAACAAAATGAATAAAAAATAAAACAACAGGAATCTAAAAAGTAGCGACCTATTTAAAGACTTAATTTTTCAATCCTTGAAAGCTAATCGACAATTTGCCCTACCAATAATTTACTGCTCACTTTCCTACCCATTTCCTTACTCACAAAGTAATGTCGGAATCCTAAATCCCAGTTGTATTTTCATAAGCTGCCACCCAGGGTGTCTCAAATGTGTTAAATCTAAACTGCTTTGTGGTTTATGTTTGATATAAAATAAGAATAGAGGGTAGTAACCGGTAATGAATAATTTATTACCAAGCAAATCAATCAATATAGGTTTGAATGAATGCACTAGATGATTATATTGAGAAAGGATTTCATCGAAAAAAACGAGAAAGACTTCAAAGACAAGAACTATTTGTGTTGAAGTTTTTTCTTCGTATTGATAAAACAAAAAAATACCTAAGTACGTTTTAAAATCTGTTCACAAGACTTGTGAACTTAGTAATACTTATTACTATCTGTTCACAAGAACTTATTAATACTTAGTATTAATAAAATAACAAAAATCAAATGGAAATGTCAGGGGATAATGACGAGATAATACCCGGATGCTCGCTTATGAACTGCATATTGAACTGTATATTTACGCGTATTCGAAATTATTTATGCGTAGAAATGAAAGATCAACAAACGTATGACATCAGAAAGTACATTTTCCTTCACAAATTAAAACTGAAATAACAATTTTCTGAATATACCTATACTTTGATGTTTGAAAGAAATCACGGCTACTAATTCCCATAAACCTAGATGTCAATTCCTAAAATTCAATTATAAAAAATTGAGTACCTACTTACGTTATGCAATGCAATAAGACTACAATTTCTCGAAGAGAAAGGGTGATGTGAGAGAAAGGTGTGTGAATACCTAAAGCGCAAACGGAAGTTCCCACACGTTATTTGTTTGAATTTTTATTGTTCGAACGCGAATAAAACCCAATCACACAACTTGACCAGATGAGACAAAAGAAACATAAAATAAAATAAAATAGGAAGGAGGAGTGAGGAGGGAAACAAGTCACCATGTTATTAACAATCAGGCTATATCTTCCTGCCAGGGTGAAATCAGTGGTAAAATTATAATGATGAAATTAATAGATCAATGTTCATGAATACAACATTCAACGATTAACAACGATATTATACGGTGTTCATTACCAAATATTAGTATTTAGTTAGGGGAGAAATCAACTAGATAAATTGTTTGAATTATTAAGAAACCCAATAGTAGGTACCCGACGTACAATCAATTCGAAAAAAGAAAAAAAAAAAAACGGAATTTTAAAGTATTTATTGTTAAGATGAATAATGACGATTACAATAAATTCTGTTTCTTCTAAAGAATGGGTTCTGAGTTCCAATTAGAATCTGAGCTAACCTTGATGTCATGGTTTCAAGAGTGAAGTTGTAGGTAGTTGGAGCCGGGCTTCAACTCCATTGTTTTGTTATTCATTCATTTCATATAATCATTGTGTGGAAAATACTTCGGGAATAAAAATAATTTATCTTTTGTGACGAGCTGAAACTCGGTGTCCTTATGTTGAATCAAGTAGATTCTATATTACATTCTGTAATTCTTGAGAAC
The DNA here is from genome assembly GCA_009739505.2 of Apolygus lucorum. NCBI lineage: Eukaryota > Metazoa > Arthropoda > Insecta > Hemiptera > Miridae > Apolygus > Apolygus lucorum. The sequence continues at coordinate 12,881,512 of CM019180.2, forward strand.
GATCCGAATTAATTCCAATATCATCTACAATTCAGAATCACCGTGGGCTTACTTGCACTTAACTCGGTATTACGGAGTAATAAATAATATAAAGTGGGTTAATATTGGTCTAGGTTCAATGTTATCTAAACATAAAAAAATGAGCCGTCGCGTTAGTTATTAGACGTGGAATTCTAGACTAAAAATGTTTTCATCAGGTACTACTGAGAAACGAAAAAATCATACTGATCCTTGATAAATAGATATAGTTCTAGGTAAATAAAAAATTAACAATTCAACAGATAAGAGTGGAGATATAAACAAAATGGGGGAAAAATGGTAGAAGTGATGAGAATGATAATTAGAAAAAGCACTCCAACAAAACAGAACACGATTTTTTTGGTATAACATATAAGATAAGCCCTAGTTAACAACATAGTGATTAGAGGGAACATCAAAAAAACATAAAATATTTGGAACAACACAAGAAAATCCAGGAGAAAAGAGGGGAAGGAAGAGGCAAAGTAAAGGCGAATATTGAGAAAGTAAAGTTGGGCTATGGGAATAGGGATTTTGCCGGCTGTCTGACAATCACAGGGATTCTCAGAAGAATTCTCCCGTGGCTGTTACAAGGGCTGGAGAATAATTTCTCGTTAACAGAAAGATGGATAAGTTATTTCGGAATGATTATCTGATAAGAAAACGAAACTTGATCTCTTTTACATGAAGGTTTTAAATGTTAAAACAAACATACAGAATGAATAAGCAGGCCCTGCGGTGTGTGGAGAGAATCTAAATTTTTTGTAAGAGCCACAACCTAAGTCAACAAGCCGTCGCCTGTTGAAATTCGATTCACTTGTTCTTTTGTATCATTTTGCTGCTGAATACCATAAGCGACTGCTTCATAGTGTAAAATAAGATAGATAGGTAATCAATATTATAGTAGACGCTAAATTGGTTTGTTGAATAGTATTACTTGTGGTTGTAATGAGTGAGTACAGCTCCGAGTATTACTGAAACTTTACTTTTGAGTTCATTGAAAAAAATAAATTATAGTCAAATGGTAATAGGTAAGCAAAATTTTACCATGTAGAAGAGATCAATTCAATTTCATTAAATCTGCGTATACTGCATGATTAATATCAACTTTGAAGGCACGTTCACTAAATGAATAAGCCGAGTATGATTTGATATCTGGTGATAGATTTTATCTATTGTTTAACATAGAGGTCTGATGCCTATATAATGGGCACAACAAGCGGATGGGTTCTAGACATAATATCTAACGTAACAGGTCCAGATGAAAACTGCTTTGATGCAATAAGCTGAGAAGAAGTCAGTGACCAGGGAAAGAATGGAGAATTTCCGTTCCGAAGTTGAAGGTTTTCTTCACAAAAGATGCTACCTACAAGGATAACAGATTTTTCCGGGGGAAGGCTTATCTATCCTTTTATCCTCGTGAAGAATTCCTTTTATAAAAGTTTGTCAGACACGGCAGGCGAAAGAAGAAGAAGAAGTTGGTTTTATAATTGCGGTGTCACGGTTTACTATAGGTGGAACTGTGGGGAAGGAAGGGTGAGGGGAGCGGACCCTGGGGAACGCCTGTTTTCCAGCGAACGGCCGCTCTGATCGAACGGCCCCAAGCTGCTCCAATCGGAAAAATAGTTTGAAATCGTTACCTTTACATTTGTTTGTGTTCTTATCTAGAATCGCCTTCGTAGAAATTATCGCGCCGAACCTGCGAACAAAGGAAAAGGGTATACATGTAGGATTGTTTAAAATTCAATGATGGCGGGAAACATATTACACCACTGTATACATTTGAAATTAGTGGCGTCGTGAGTAACGAGTTTTCAGATAGTTTTATGCAATCAATAGACGAAAATATCAATAGTCCTACAAAGAAAGGGAAAATGTTGGAAAGAAATACTTATAGATGAAAGCCTCATTCAAGCTTAAGAATGAATTATTGAAACGAGTCAAAATTCAATTAGAAAGCTAATTAAGTTTCATTATGTGATGGTAATTGACTAACATTGAATTTACGAGTTTTCACTAGCGTACAACAAGCAATTCCAGAATTATGGCTCCGCTTTCAAATAATTCACCATCAGCTTTCTAACGTCATAACAACATATTCAGGCGGAAAGGCAAAACTATTGAGATTCTTACAGTCGAAATTAGGCTTTTCCACATTCGTTTTGTGTTACAAATACGAGTATAAGATAAAGACTAAAATTTACACGAGAAAATAGACGTTCAATAAACGAAACATGCTCAGATTTAGATAATCGCTACTGCATTGTAGGTAGTGGTATATCTACGTAGAAGAGAAAGGCAATGAGCCCTAGTGCACCTCGAAAGTGTACACAAGATTTGTCATGTGTACAAACCTCTTTATGTTTAAATGTACATCATTAATGAAAATCTCAAAATTCCAAGAGATTACTAAAAGGAAGTAATAAAATGTGATTGCGCACTTCTTAGGTACCTCAGTAAGGAGGATTATCTTCAGAAATATTCCCAGTCTTATCAGAATATCCAGAGTTATTTGAGATTGTCAAAAACAGATTGAAGAGAGTATAATGTCTGATTTGAAAAAAAAATACAGAGGTTCATTGAATTTCCATTTTGATTTTACCCTATCAAGCTCTATTTCAATCAATATTCAAAGAATTTATTATAGAGTATACGAGTAAATTATACCCGTTCCTAATTTTTGCTCTAATCGACGCCAAACTGAATTTTGGTATTTTTTCGACCCTTTGTTTAATTCTGACGAAAACTACGCAACCATTAGACAAGAAAATAGACAACAAATAAATAGGGAGTGAACCAAAATAAAATAATTTAAAAACTTTATTAAAGAACCTCAGAAGGCCAGAACTATATCGTAGCGGCTCATCATCAGTCCTAACATGGCCTAGTTCACCCTAGATTCGGAGGGCAGAACTTTTTTCAGTATGAATATGGCTACCACCGGAATCATGGACACACACAAGATGAGCCTGTGATCAGACAACCACTTTTAAGCCTCGGGCTTGACTGTGCGAGCAACTTGGCCGAGTACAGGTCAGCCGACTTCGCCGCCTTATTTTATGTAGTGACGGGCGTTTCAGTTAATTATAAAAAAACGTTAACAAACGATCGTTGAATAAGAAAAAAGGTTGACGAAACCGGTTAAAAGGAAACTTTTTGACATTTCCAATGTCCAATTTCGGTTTATTATTTTCAATAATAAGCCTTTGGAATCGAGCAAGAAAAAAAAATTTTAACCCCCCCTCAAAATTTGATGTTTTACGTTTCAAGGTACGTAGAATACGAAAATCGAATAAAAAAATTTCCGTCCGTCCGCCGTCCGCGGCACTTTTCTTAGCAACACTGGACCGATTTGGTTCAAATTTGGTATATGGGCTCAATTTGGGGTCTAGTTGTGCCGCGAAGCTTTTGGTTGATGTAGGTCACTTCTAAGGGGTGAAAATTAAGGGTTGAAATTTTCAAGAGTGCCCTAGCTCGAAAACTCTCGAAATAAAGGTATCGTTTTTTCACCAATTTTAAATAGTACAGAATTTTTAAAAATTTTTGAGACCACCCGGAGCTCTGTAGGACAAACCGTTCGGTCCCTACGAGTACTTGAAGGTTTTCCTTCGATAAAACAGAATCATGAGTGTGAATCGCAAAAGAGGTCTAATCTCCATTCAAATTTTATCGGACTAAAATGCGATCGCTGTTCATTTCTTCGATTTGTATACAGTTTTGCCTTCTGCGTAACCAGTAATCAAATTTCCTTATGAAGCTTTCTATTTTTCCAATCGAGTTTGAAGCGTTTAGTTCTTTCTAATAAACTTGATTGTGAAGGTGTGAAGCCAGTATGGTGTGGTAGGTAGTACCTAGCTGGTAGGTAAAAAAAAGTTGGTAGGTAAAAAAAATGTTGGTGGGTAAAAAACGCTGCAAATCATTGCTCAAAGGCTTCTTCACTCTTCAGATCACTGATCAGCTGAGTGAGCTCCGAAGCCATTTTCAATCCTTTTGAATGGAAGTGCTCTTCCAGGTGTCTCCAGCATTCGAGAAGATCTTCTTCACTCTTCAGATCACTGATCAGCTGAGTGAGCTCCAAAGCCATTTTTACTCCTATTGAATGGAAGTGCTCTTCCAGGCGTCTCCAGCATTCGAGAAGATCTTCTTCACTCTTCAGGTCACTGATCAGCTGAGAGAGCTCCATAACCATTTTTACTCCTATTGAATGGAAGTGCTCTTCCAGGCGTCTCCAGCATTCGAGGAGATCTTCTTCACTCTTCAGATCACTGATCAGCTGAGTGAGCTCCGAAGCCATTTTCAATCCTATTGAACGCAGGAAGCTGAAATTTGAGAGGGAAGGTCAAGGGAGAATAGAGATGGTGGTAGGTGCTATTGATGGAGAACCAGTGATCTATACAGAAAATAATAAACCTTTGAGCGTTTTTAGTGTTTGATCGTTGATTTGCAGCGTTTTTAGCTTTCTGCAACACTGTCCAACCACTTTAAAGTCAAAAACTATGTTTTGTCGGCTACATTCATACTTCAACAACTATCGATTGGATAAAAAGTTTAGAAAAACATTGATTCCTGAGATGATATTGTGATAAGATCAGATCCACCTCAACCACGAAGGGGGGGGGGAGGGAGGGGGAGGGGGCAGCAAAGGTTAGTTTCATGAATTTGTTCAGAAGGTATCTTATCATAGCTATTCACCAAATTTCTTCTTCAATTTCACAAACAAAACTCAAAATGTGGGGAAATAAGAATTTCGGCTGGAAGTAACCACAAATAGCAAAAATTTCGATTTTTTAATTCAATTTCAATTTTCTTTGGATGGTTCATGAGCAGAGGGAAATCTCAGGATGTGGGAGCCACTGCATCAAATTCCCTAAAGATAATCCAGGAAGAGAACAATTTTATTGTTTGTTTTATATCGTAAATTTATTCGTTCTAAGGCCACTTTCACCAAACATTCAAAACGAGTTTAAACCAAACGAGGCGAGAGATAAACGACGTTCAGTAAAAATCGTCTTTCACCAGAGCGATTTATGAGTTTAAACACCATCTTGGGGGGTTCGAGTTTAAACGGTCGAAAATCGGCCGAATAAACTAGGAAACCTCGTTTAACTACCAATTCAATATGGCCGCGCATTGATTTGTGATTGTTTTCCAAATGAAATTGCGAATTACTTTTGCATTTCGAATTATTTTTGACTCGTCTGACGATGACGACGACGTCCGAATCGAATCCTGGATCGGATTCCACATTCCGAGATTATGTACGTTACTGAATTTCCGCATTTCCAAGCCCCGAGTCGTCCAAGTGCTCGACTAGATTGACACTCGCCTCGAGTTCCCATCATACAAATAAGTTCAACACGTTAATTTAAAATGAATAATGGTTTTTTCAATAACATAATAGTGCAACCTACATTCCTTGGTTGTTTCTATTCGGACCAATTATACAAATTGACCATCATGAAAGACCAGTTCGACCAAAATAAATTTCTATTGAGGTGAAATCGGGGGCCCTGATCTTCGAGTTTACATCCATCGGTAATCATTCAAATTATCGAAGTAAATTCCTACCGTTCAGGCGGCTACATCAAGGAAGGTACTTGAGTCTGGAGAAATACTGGAGTTATTGCGCTCGTTGTGGCTCAAAGTGATGATGTGTAATAACTCAACAGGTAGGTGATAAAAATATTCAGCAAAATAAAACGAAGGGAACCCGAAAACTCGAAACAAACTGCAGGAATCAGCAAATAATAAAAACAAGGAATTCGAAAACTGACACTGATGAAGATTCACAAGGCGGCAATCTGCTGATATCAAGCGCGGTAGTGGTTGTTGTTCAACGTTTCTATGGCCCAAATACGTCATAATGTCCAACTTTCATTCGTTTCGCTCAACATTTCAAGTTAAGACAAACTCGATTGTCTTAAACAACGTTTAACGATGATTTGGGTTGGTGAAAGACGCTCGCCATCTTGCCGGGTTTATTCCTTCAGATTAACTATTAACGCGTTTAGCTAAGCAAGCTTAGAACAACTTTTGGTGAAAGTGGGCCTAATAATAGTAAGTACCGGTTGCGTCTGAATTGGATAGAACCTATTATGATAAACCAGGTACCTACTCTATTTTGAACTGCTAAAATTAGTAGTGCGGAAAAACAGTTTATCGAATACATCTCGATAAAAACCAGCTATTCTATGCCATTTGGTCTATAAAAATACAACTAAATTTTTAAAAATATCCGAAAACACAAATTTTTTGAACAAAGTGGGAAATTAGAGGGTTAACTTTAAACGTTTCAAATCACCTAACGAGCAGCTCGCTTCTTGGTGTTTACACGGTGCAAGTAGCTCGCGTGGATTGTACTCTCACCGAGTTAACACGGCTTTTGAAATTTGATGTATGATGAATGGATGTAGATGGTATTGATGGAAGATGAATGGCACCATAAATTCAGGACGGTATGGCCAGTTGGCCCATAGATGTAAGTAGCGGCGCTCTCCCCTTCACCTCGTGTATTTATAAACCGTAATTATTCGATTGACTTGGAGGAAGTGAGAAAGGCGTTGGAGCCGTGGAGGGTGACGACGGACGGCCGGATCTCCACAATTGAACGGCTCAATCTCTTCAAGAGGGAGCAGGCGCTTCTCGAATTGAGTGAGCCCAGATCGGGTATCACGACTTGTACCCACGTCGTATTTAATCGCCTACTGTACCAAACTATAATACTGAATGGCATCATGATTATAAGGGATACAGGTTCATTCTACTAATGCCGTACAACATTTTACAGTACTTTGTGATATGCAGCCAGAAAGGATCCAGTTTAAGACTGGGTGTCCAGCGATTCCCCGAAAAAAAATTCCCTGAGTTTTCCAGGTTTTCCAGGGTCAATTTTCGACTTTTTCCAGGGTTCTAAATGAATAAAAATAATAAAAAATAAATGTAAACATAATTTCTCAAAATTTAGGGTATTAAGGAAATTTAGGAATGAAAAAGCACTAGAAATGCAAAGGCTTGTTTTCACCTTCGATTGACTGAAAAATTCGAGAATGAACGTTGAAATCATCGAAACTTGATGGTTTACTCGAGAGAAACGACTACTTCAAAGGCTTGTTTTCACCTTCGATTGTTCGATAAAGTCGAGAATAAACGTTAAAATCATCAAAATGAACTATAAACTTGTTGGTTTACTCGAGAGAAACGACCACTTCAGAGGCTTGATTTTATCTTAAACTAGCTGAAAAGCCTACTAAAAGCAGGCAAAGACTATTCCTCCGACTCTCCTCCCGCCACCAACTCCCTCCGACTCCTCCCGCCCCCAACCCCTCCGACTCCTCTCGCCCCGACCCTTCCCGCCCCCAAACCCTCCGACTCCTCTCGCCTCCGACTCCTCCCGCCCCCAACCCCTCCGACTCCTCTCGCCTCCGACTCCTCCCGCCCCCAACCCCTTTGACTCCTCTCGCCTCCGACTCCTCCCGCCCCCAACCCCTCCAGCCTACAACTCTCCCTCTACCACGACCCCTCCGTGCATACGTACGTACGTACGGTTGGCGTTTTATATAATTAGATGCGGTAGCTACCCATTTCTTCAATAATATTTTTTAAATAATTTATTCTGAATATGCTCGATGAGTAGAACTAGGAATCATAGAAAATGAAAGGAAACAATAATAGTTACTAAAAGAGATAAATTAAAATCTAAGTTAGATCTCTGTAGCATTTAATAAACACAATATAAAAATCTCATTATGAAAATAAATTAGGTAGGTAACCAGAATCAGACTAGTTGACGAGAAATTTATGCGGTGCGAGTTAACAGTAATTTATTAGCTTCAGGTGTGCCCTTATGAACACTTCCAGCAAATTGTCGAAGTAAATTAAGCAATTAGTGGCATTATAAATTTGAAAGCTATATTTTACCTATATAGTAGACCAAATTTTCTACATTTGGGACAACTATATTTGAAAAACGCTGCAAATCATTGCTCAAAGATTTATTATTTTCTGTATAGATCACCCTTCTGTATAAATCACTGGTTCTCCATCAATAGCACCTACCACCATCTGTATTCTCCCTTGACCTTCCCTCTCAAATTTCAGCTTCCTGTGTTCAATAGGATTGAAAATGGCATTGGAGCTCACTCAGCTGAACAGTGATCTGAAGAGTGAAGAAGAGCACTTCCATTCAATAGGATTAAAAATGACTTCGGAGCTCACTCAGCTGATCAGTGATCCGAGGAGTGAAGATCTCCTCGAATGCTGGAGACGCCTGGAAGAGCACTTCCATTCAATAGGATTGAAAATGGCTTCGGAGCTCTCTCAGCTGATCAGTGATCTGAAGAGTGAAGAAGATCTTCTCGAATGCTAGAGACACCTGGAAGAGCACTTCCATTCAATAGGATTGAAAATGGCTTCGTAGCTCACTCAGCTGATCAGTGATCTGAAGAGTGAAGAAGCCTTTGAGCAATGATTTGCAGCGTTTTTTACCCACCAACATTTTTTTTACCCACCAACTTTTTTTTACCTACCAGCTAGGTACTACCTACCACACCATACTGGCTTCACACCTTCACAATCAAGTTTATTAGAAAGAACTAAACGCTTCACACTCGATTGGAAAAATAGAAAGCTTCATAAGGAAATTTGATTACTGGTTACGCAGAAGGCAAATCGAAGAAATGAACAGCGATCGCATTTTAGTCCGATAAAATTTGAATGGAGATTAGACCTCTTTTGCGATTCACACTCATGATTCTGTTTTATCGAAGGAAAACCTTCAAGTACTCGTAGGGACCGAACGGTTTGTCCTACAGAGCTCCGGGTGGTCTCAAAAATTTTTAAAAATTCAATACTATTTAAAATTGGTGAAAAAACGATACCTTTATTTCGAGAGTTTTCGAGCTAGGGCACTCTTGAAAATGTCAACCCTTAATTTTCACCCCTTAGAAGTGACCTACATCAACCAAAAGCTTCGCGGCACAACTAGACCCCAAATGGAGCCCATATACCAAATTTGAACCAAATCGGTTAAGTGTTGCTAAGAAAAGTGCCGCGTACGGCGGATGGCGGACGGCGTACGGCGGACGGACGGAAATTTTTCTATTCGATTTTCGTATTCTACGTACCTTGAAACGTAAAACATCAAATTTTGAGGGGGGGTTAAAATTTTTTTTTCTTGCTCGATTCCAAAGGTTTATTATTGAAAATAATATACCAAAAATACTTAGGTTATAACATTAAATAATTTTTTTGTTGTGATTGGCTATCCTGAATGATAACTTGAGGTGTGAAACAATTAAATAGGGTGAGAAACCACGAAATAAAGTCCGCAGGTATATTCAAAGAAATTCACCAAAAAACAGCCACTTGGGTGGGTTGGGATAAAACCCTCATATTGGGCGTTTCCCCGCGTTTTGGAAACAGCATACATTTTGCCTGACGGGACACATCCTATCTATTGTAGCTAGTTCAACGGAATGAAATTAACTACCTACTAAGTCAAACCTTCACGTGTGAGTATTTTTCCGTATTAAAACTGATTCCCCTCAGACTGCCGGAACTTCCCACTAAAAGGTTTGGCGCTAGGGCTGTTTCCAGGGTTTTTCGGGGAAAATATGAAATTTTCTGAGTATTCCCGGTTTTCCAGGTCGCTGGACACCCTGCAGTAGTATGCTAAGATAGGATCAGGGAGTCCACACCGAGTCACTCGAGCAGTCCAAAATCCACCGTACAAATTTGATTATTATCGTACGGTGCAAAGGGAGTTAGGTGTTTGGAGCATTGGAAGCGAAAATAGAGAGTGTTACGAACATTACATTCTTTGAAAGAAAACGTCCGGGCACATCTAACAAAATTAGGTACAGTAAATCAATTAAGACTAATTAATAACCAATTCATAGTTAACAGGTCTCTCCGGATTTACAGGTTATTCATATTTCTGTAGTTTCCTAAGGAACCAGAAAATATCTTTCAATTAGTTGAAGTTTAATCACCTCCCCGGAGAATGTCTAGATATTATGGTATGCCATAGTCTGACCCGAACGAGGTGCCGCAGAGATTCGAATTTAGTTAGAAAAGTTGGGAAAATCAATCCATGAGTAAAGTAATGTAGAAGATGATAATTTTTTGTACTATGAGATAAATTGACACCACAACTGCATAGATTAGTGTTCTGCATCAACAGCCAATCCATGAATAATGTAGATCAGATCTCAACATGCGCCGGTTTAGGATCTCCGGCAGTTCTTAGATTCTTCATCAAATAATGATATGCATATTCCCCAACTTGTATTTTAATGCGCCGACTCAGTGCACCAAAGTTTCTCAACTTCTAAGCACCACAGAACAATTGGATGGCTTAAAAAGTTCCGAAAGCCACTCCTTTCCTTCACAGTACTTCCTAGAAGTTATCATTACTTTCACCATTTTTCCTAGAACGTTCTTTTTCAGCTTCCTAAAGCGCCGCGGTCGATTTTTATTTAACGGTGGGACAAATCGATTTAGTGATTGCTGTTTTTTTTCCTCCGCGAAGGCAAGGACTTCCGTTCTCTTTGGAAGAAGCAGTTTTTACCTACCTACTTTGTTGAACCAACGGGAAGAAAGTGCACGATCGACCGGATAACGTGTGCTATCTTTGTTGTTGGTAACCAACTACGACAGTAGCTCTTGTGATTGACTTTATATTGACAATGACCACTACGTACGTGTGCGCATGGCTCATCATGTAAAAATTGTGAAAGCAGGAAATTTTCAAATTCCCAGACCCGGGCAAACTATACTAGGTTCGGTTTTGTTGACATCTTCAAGCACTACTTTGGTCAGATAACATCTATAATTTTTGTTCCAACAAATTTTGCATTTCTATGTAATTCAATGTGAGAAAGCTCTATACAGATTAACTAACTCTGTGGAGTTTTTCTTTCGTATAATTTTTCACTCGGTAGATTAGTATTATTCCGTCAATGTGATAGGTTTTCCGAGGGAGCTGCATATGATTCTGAAGGACAAAACCAGCAAATTCCGACGCACGCTTGTTCCCATATTCAGTAGGTACACCTATCAAGATCTGGAACGACTATTTACCCTCGAGTCAAGCAAGAAAGGTAAACACGTTGAAAATCGTTTGCGGACTTACGGCCACTGACCAGCATCAACCACCAAACACAATTGGCAAACTCCAACATAACAAAAACCAGTTTGGTTTCTCAGAGAAGGCGCGGTATCAAACATTCTGCAGTATTTACCGTCTTTTAGAGGGAACATTTCTACGAATTAACGCTAACTTTCAAGACCTGCGAGTTCCACTACTAGCTCTTTCAAGGAAGGAGCCCAACGAAACTTTTCTTTTCAACTCAGGCAAGCATCAAATTCCTACTACTCTGTTAACCCAAACCTAACTTTCCGCCGAACTAACTTAGCGGATGGCAAAGATTCCTCAGAAAGGAGTTGGAAGTTGTGGAAGTAAACTCCTTTTCCCCATCAATTTTAATGTGTTAGAGTTTCGATTTTTCGGGACGGCAGAGGAAATGAAATCGTGAGGTTATCAGAGACGGAGTTGGTAGTTTTAAAGATAGACGTCTGATACGGTGGAAAATTGACTCTCGCAATTACATCTCGAGATGGTTAAAATTTTGAATATTACAAGTTTTTTACCTGATAACTTGAATCACAATGAACAATCTTTGAAAATTTGTCAAGTTGAACAGAAAACATCAACTATTTTCTGTGTACTTAGGTCGCTTTAATTAAATGTTTTTGAACACTTTGTAAAAGATAACCTACTATTGCTAATGTATGGGAATTGTAACCCATACATACCATAAATATTTTGATAAAAGTTTATAATTAAACTTATTTGAAAAAGCTAGAAATTCATAAAGAGGATCTCCGGAAGTTTGCGATAGAATTATCTAGATAGAATCAATATTAGTCTTATTCTGACCGAGACAACTTGATACGGGGTACCCCAAGACTGAAAACGCTGCATTTTATTACACGATGGTTTATTAGTTTACTATACTGATCAGCCGCCTGCAAATAATAAGGCTTTTCCATTGATACTACCTGTGGGAGCCACCCTATATTGTATAATTATTCACAATAAAAACGCGCTCAGTGGGTAACTCACCTAGACGGGAATTCCCCAGGAAAGAGTTAACACCTCCTTCGCCGGACAGCCCTTTGTTGAGGGAAGGCTCCGGAGTAGGAGAACCCTCTTAAATAACCGCTGGCTCAAGCCAGCGGTAGTTAGTCAGGTTAGGGACCTACTGAGAAGCTATTGCTCTAAAGTAAAAACCTTGTCTTTTTTAAGAAACCATCTAGGTACCCTTTAAAAAAACTTGACCTCCACAAATTTCTTCAAAATTTATACAACGGTCAGTTTAGGGAACCTCCATTTAGATCTCAAATCTTCAAGTAGTTAAGTGGTGAGGGAGGATACCTATCCGGGAACAACCACTTACCTAATTGAAAATTTGTGCTAGTCAATTATTGTTCTGTAAGGGCAGTCCAGCTGGGAACGACAGAACAATATTTGCTAACCTCTTCTTCTCATCCCATCATCGGCAAGGCGGGCAGATCAACGATCTATGAACGCTTGCCGACGAGTCCTTATCCTACGACCTGGAGGGCTGAGGGTAACACCTCAGGGAACACAGGTCTTTCCTTCCATCACCTACAAATTTAGAACGTCACAGCTAGTACCTACACGAGTAGGGAAAGTAAAAATGAGTAAAGTAACGTCCTTTACACTACCTACCAGTATAACATCGCCATCCGGGTGTTGTCGCGCCTTCATAATGAAATTTGATTCTTGGTTGCTAAAAGAGCACAACCGAATACAACACAAAACTCATTTCAATAAAGCGAACAAAGATCGCATTTGATCAGCTGAAATTTAAACGGAGATTAGGCCTATTTCATAGGCAGTGCACGGTTTGTCCTACAGAGCTCTGATGTTCTCATTCGATTCTACAATTGCAAACTAACTAACTACACAGCACTACAGGCCGATGTGGCCCTTGGCTTCCCGAACTCCCTTCTGCCACTTTTTTTTCCTGAAGTAAAGTTTGCACATTCCATGTAGCAAACTTAAGGTCCGAATTCCTGCTCTGTCCGTTTCCATGAATGGGTCGAGATCGGTTGGTATCAGTCCGGTGGTTTCTGTTTTCTTCGGATTTCGTAAAGATTTAATTTTCACAGGGACGGGTTGTTGGCCTATCGCCCAACCTGTTAGAGGGAGTGCCTACTCGCAGTTCACAGGATACTGGATTTTCCGTCGAGTGTGCTGTGGCAGAATACACGGAGAGATTCCTGACAAGGAAGATGCACTTAGAACGAGAAAGAGAGAGGAGGGAGCATCTGGTCCGCCCCCTCACCCAGAACTGATTAAACGCCCCAGGACTCAGCCCGAAGTAATGTGCTAAACGGTTCCGGGCTGAGCTCCAACATGGGGGGAAAAGGAGGTGTTTTTTTAGTGGGTTTGAATCCCACATAACCTGGAGGACGCGGACCCTTCCACGTATCTTACGAGATCCAACTCCACCTATGGATCCTCAAGATTTTCTCACCTGCCTGCCGAACAAAGAACCCTCTACAGAGTCGAAACCACTTCTGGGTCTAACAGGAGCCCTCAACTACTCATCCAGACATGAGCCAGTATGGGCGACTGCATCGCACCATGCCTCATGCTGTTAGTGAAGGTTACTGCAGCCCTCCACCACGGTCGCAGTTTAACGTCTTGCCCAGGACCAATTCTAAAAATGCAATTCTATTTTATTGGTGAAAAAAAAAAAATTTCTTTACATCGAGAGTTTCCAAGCAAGAGCGTTTCGACAATTTTAACCTCTAACTGACACTAATCAAAAGTTTCGTGGCACAACTAGACCCCTAATGGAGCTCATACACCAAATTTCATCAAAATCGGTCCATGGAAACTAAGAAAAGTGTCTCGTACGACGTATGGACGAAATTTTGTATTCGATTCTTGGATTCTACGTACCTTGAAACGTAAACCATCAAATGTTAAGGAGGGGATGTTAACAAATTTTTTTCTTGCTCGATTCCAAAGGTTCATTATTGAAAATAAAAAACCAAAAGGAAAAATATGTACCTATTCATGCCCCGTGTACGTGTACACTGTACAGTACATATGGAAAGAGTATCCCGTAATTGCAGAATAGTGACGATCTAATTTGGAGATAACCGCTCTAATGTAACCAAAAATGCTCTAACCTGCAAGAAAAACGCTGCAAATTATTACACAACGGTTTATTATTTTTATATAGATCACTCGTCTACAAAATCACCAACCATCCAATATGAAGAGAAAAATCAAAAAAAAAAAAAAAATAATAATAATAATACCTAATAATAATAAAAAATAAAAAAATCACCAATCATCGATTGCATTTCGGTCAGCTCTAATTTGAACGGAGATTAGGCCTCTTTTGCGATTCACAATCGTGTTTTGATTTATATATATTTCAATATAAACCCTTAAATTTTCGTAGGGAGCGAACGGTTTGTCCTACAGAGCTCCGGGTGGTCTCAAAAAATTCTAAAAATTCTATAGAATCTTAAATTGAAGGAAAATAATACCTTTATATCAACATTTTTTGAGTTACGGCGTTTTCAAAATTTCAAAATTGATTTTGGAACCCTTAGGAGTGACCTACATCAACCAAAAGCTTCGGGGCACAACTAGACCCCAAATGGAGCCTACATACCAAATTTCATCAAAATCGGTCAATGCTAAGTGGCAAAAGTGCCGCGTACGGCGTACGGCGGACGGACGGCCAAATTTTTATTCGATTTTTGGATTCTACGTACCTTGAAACGTAAACCATCAAATTTTGAGGGGGTGTTAACATTTTTTTTTTCTTGGTCGATTCCAAAGGTTCATTATTGAAAATAATAAACCAAAAGTTAATTTAGATGGATGACACACAAGTGATTATGACCAAATTCTGTGTTGTGATACCTTGTGTATTTTGTAAGGAGAAGCATTCCATTTTTTTAACTGTTGAATAACTATACAAGTGAGTTCACACTAGAAGCAGACCTTCACAGGTAAAGCAAGCTATTACGCTATACGTGGAGTACCGTTGCTGACTCGAACCACTCAGGTTCACGATAGCTAAGCAAGGCCTTATGCTATGACAACATTTCTTATTGTACAGCAACTACATAGAGAAGCTGAATATCACAGCAGTTCTGCTTCAAGTGTAAACTCACCTCAGTTTAAAACGCAATATAAGTATAGATAATAGAAAATGGAAAAAATTTGTACTCACTGGGCACACATATTATACAATTCCTTATCTGTGGTTTGCGGGTTGAGACCATGTATGTACAAGTTAGTTTTCGATAGCTGCTGCTCCCCGCTGTTGCTCCCTTGGCCGCCCATGTTGTTGGATAGGGAGGTCGACAGAGTCCCGCTCTGGGAGCCGGTGTTTGAACTAGACGAGGACGAGGTGTTGGCAGGGGACGAAGCGGTAGGAACGCGGGGCGTCGAGAATTGCTGTAACATACAAAAAACAAAAATTGATATAGTGCAGTCAAATTACGTATTGGAGTTGCAAAAAAAGTGAGAAAATAGAAGAAATAAATTGGGGAAAGTATCAACGCTTCCGATACATTGTGACATGAATGTATTTTTTACACTGACTAGGTATTAGCGGCATCGCTAGTCGCAATATTACAATGCGAACAAAAATCTTAACTCAAAAGTTTTAGTTACTAACCGCAATTCAAATTTTTGATTTGGATTCCCAAAAACGGATCATGTTTTATGTTGCTCATGGAAGTTGATCATTCAGACTCCGCAGTCTTAAATAGGCGCTCAGCAAAATTTCAGATTCTTTGGGCCACCAGATGCAAATTTAGCTCACCCAGCTGATCAGGGAGGATCTCAATTTGTAATTCGATAGCCCAATTTCTCTAAGTGAAATTTCAGTTTCTTGGCTCTACCAGGTGAGAATTAAGCTCGCCCGCTGATTTGACAGGATCTCAGTTTATTATTCAGAACCAGAAGTCTCAAATAGGCGCCCTTCGAAATTTCAGCTTCTTGGAGCAAACATTTAGCTGAATACTCGGCCATGAAAACGAAGAAACCATGTTAAACATGGTACCACTTGTTATGGAAATGTTGTTTGAGGTTAAAATTTTGGATTGACTTCAGCGGTAAGATATTGTCAAAATGTGAGACCCGAACCAACAAGAATACTATGTCCATAAGGCACAAGCGACAGTGGAGAGAACCACTGTGGTTAGTTTCAAAATAAAAATATATATATATAAAAAAAAACTTGAAGTAATGTCAACAATCTAGAAGAGCACTGTAGTTTTAAGCAAAACATTGTTGAAAACCAAGGTGTCGAAAATCAGAGGCGAGGAAGACAATCCGATTCCTGGGTCTGGCAGAAGAGCGAAACAAGAACTAGGAAACAACCATCGAAACCCTTTCTCAATCACCCAACACTCAAATCTGCAAATTTTTTTTTTTTTTTTTTTCAAATCGATATATTTTATCAAAAATATCAATATCATAACAACTGAGCATTTGTGCCCATCAAGCTAATTTCTATGCATACAATATTTACACTTTTTAGAGTTAGCAGCCCAATGGCTGCGCTCTAGAAAATCTGCAAATGAAGAGAGAATTACGCATCTACCTAACTAAAATTATGAAAATAAAATTGATTAAATTTAAAATTTTTTTTTGATGAAGTAGGTAGTTTTTATTCGATCAACATAATGTAACTTTATAGTTCTTACTAAGTAAACGATTGAATGTAATTCCTCATTGCTTTTTTTGATCACATCGAAGGGGCAACACTCAAACACTTACTCTGGTGGTCATCAAACTGGAAGTTCCCTTATTTTGCTCTCACTTATTCTACTCTCGAGTTTTTCAGATCAAAGCAAATGGAATGAAGTGGAATCTCAACAGAAACATCTTGTAGACACGATTCAGGCACCGCCATCCTGGGTCTACAGTCCTGGCCAAACGAGTACTCAAGTTACACTCAACGCATTTCGGTCTTACTCCAGACCCACAGACTACACACCTGGTCGTACCCCAGGCACCACAGTGGAATCAATCAGAATGATGTGACGAAAATCCTCTCGCTCGTTTTGATTATCACATTACTGACCAGTTCTGAACTTGATGAACTCTCAGAGGAGTCTTCTTTGAAATCAGCATAATTATGATCCACCAACATACCTATCATCACTCCTCCAATTCCTCTAACAAATACACGAATGTGTGAATAATCAGGAACAACTGAGAGGTTTAACGGACTGGACGTTTCAACGTGGCTGCCCCTTAAACAGATTGCCGCTACATCTAACAACTTCCATCTTCCTTAAATCTCTAAATTTTCTGGATGCTTTTTTGAGCAGCGCACAATGGTTTTTTTGCCATATCAGTAAACCCTCTTTCGAAAAAAAATTTAAAAAAATGTGAGGCAAATTCCCCATTGTCCCAAAGGAAGAGTAAATCAAGACATTACAGGAGAAGTATAGAGAACTCAGTTTTGTGATTCAGAGAATACAGCCAGAGAGTAAGACCAAGCAGCAAGGGATGGTTCTAATAGTGGTCAAAAAACTAGAATGACAGAATTGGGCCTGTTTTCGACCATTTCTAACTAAGACCAGGAGAGGGAGGCCTGTTCCAACTGTGGTTAAGGCCTTCCCCTCTATTCCTTCAATGGCGGAGCTATGAATTCCATCCCTTGGTTTGACTGAATGCTTTTTTATTCATAATAATTATTTGAATTATTTACAATGATATGGTACGCAACAAAGAATATTCTTCGACTTTCCATTTCAACTATAACTACCTTACTTTCACAGTTTTTTGTCTCCATATTGGGCGTCACTTGCCGGAGTTGACTGGAACTATTGGAGTCAGGTTTGTAATAGGCACAATGACTTCTTTTAAGAGTAACCATCAAGGAAAGATACACTATAATTAAGGACAATAAGAGAAAGAATCTCTGATTGAAGTGCTGATGACGGCAATTTCATTCTCACATTCATCAGAATAACTAACTCTGTGCGCGCCCTGAGAACGTCAGAACGAACTGCGAACTGAGGAAAATCGAATCCGGATTTCATCACGCCCATGCCCTTGCAAGCCTCAGCGTGGCGGGAAACACGGTGCAAAGTCTGCATCGAAGGCAAAGTTTCCCTTCCCTGCAATCAAGACGCTAATTTAGTTGGGCGGAACGTAATAGCCGAGTTCCGTTGATTATCCGGGTAGACGTCTCTTCATAGCGTAACATTAGCTCAGGTCGTCTGGCTTCACGAGTCCCAGTCCTGTTTTTCCACTTCCACACAAAATAAATGAGTGGATCTACGCACGGGGTCTGTTGTCCGCAACACCTGGTGTTGTGTCGAGAATAACACTCTTCTTCAAACGCAAAGACAATTCAAAATAATAAAGTTATCAGATTAGGCTTTCAATAAGCGAGACTTGATATTAACCTGGCACGTACACTTAAGGTCACCACGCAGACCAACAAATTTACTTACATTGAGACATGTAATTTTTGTTGAATACCATACCTACGAACGATTACGATGGGTTTCTCGACCGCTGGATATTAAAACACTTCTAGTAGCATGTTGCAGGTTCGGCCAGACTGAACCTCCAACCATAGCTATTGGAGCAACTACTAGATTATCATTAAATTAATTCAAGTTCATCATATGTTCCCAAAATTTCCCGTTTTCGATTATTACAGTTCACGAGTTTACCAAAGTGGTTTGTTATTTCCTATAATATTATATAATTAGCAGTTTACGAGAGCTATCGGTAACATTGTGGTCCTTTGAGCCGGATCTGAACCAGCAAGATCAAGGCCGAGAAACCTCTAACCAAACCAAGTCGAGTGTTGGATTTGAATCCTTTCATAGACGAAAACGGTATCCTACGTGTTGGAGGATGGCTCCGACACCTGAAGGAGGTTAGTGTAGAGATTACTACACCAGTAATTCTACCACCTGAGCACAGAATAACCCGGCTTCTATTGAAAAAATATCATAAATGGGCAAAACACCAAGGAAAGGAAACCATGAATGAGATCAGACAAACCTATTGCTAGCAATGAAGGGAATCAAGTGGTCATTTATTCCCCCAGCTGCACCACACATGGGAGGTACTTGGGAACGCTTAATGAGAACAGTAAAAACCGCATTGTATGCAGAACTGAAAGAGCGCGCACCAAAGGAAGAGATACTAGGCACATTGCTGGCTGGAAGTAGAGAATATAGTCAACAGCCGCCCACTCACTCACGTTTCCGTAGACCGAAGCGATATGGTGAGCATTACACCAAATCATATTCTTCTGAGAAGAGCGAACCGTAGTGCGCCTGGGCCAGGGGAAACGGATAATGTGCGAGATACATGGAGATACACACAGAAGTTGGCAGATGAATTCTGGAAACGCTGGTTGCGGGAGTATACCCCAACAATCCTGAACCGCACCAAGTGGCATAAGCCTGTAAGCCCTATTAAAGTTGGGGATTTGGTGTTTATTTTGGACTCTCAGAACCGGAGGTGTTTTTTGGCCAAGAGGAGTGGTGACAAAGGTGTACACGACCAGCGTTGACGGACAGGTGAGGTATGCTGATGTCAAGACAAGCTATGGAACTCTAAGAAGACCAACAGCAAAACTATGCAAGCTATCTCTAGGTGATGCAGGGACTGACGCCGTAGCCTAGCCTCCTGCCAAAACGACCAGTGGGGTGGAGGAATATTGGAGGCAACTACTAGATTATCATTAAATTAATTCAAGTTCATCATATGTTCCCAAAATTTCCCGTTTTTGATTATTACAGTTCACGAGTTTACCAAAGTGGTTTGTTATTTCCGATAATATTATATAATTAGCAGTTTACGAGAGCTATCGGTAACAATAGCTGTAAACACACCTTGGATCGGTAGTACTGCTAACCTTTTGAGGGAAAACCTAATAGAACTTAAAGCTTAAAGTTGGTATTGTAGTAATACCAAATACACAGAATGAGAGGAAATGATAATTATCCCGGTTGTGGGATAACAGAAAAACAGATAGAATCGGATGAAAAAAGTGCTGAGGGCAAATGCATCGTTGGAAGGACCATCAGTTCAAATAAGTTCGGAGCGGAACGAGGGTGGTGAGGCCACGAAGTACTCCTGCCGATATACATACATACGGTCTTCGTCATTCGTTCAAAACGAGACAATAGGTTATCAGATGTCAATCAGGCTCATTTTAAGGAGGCGTTTTAAAAATCGGGCTTCTCTTGATTCCAATACTTCACGTTTTAAGAGGGATGAGGGAATTAGTAATTGCTTTCCATAAATCAATATTATATGCCGTCAGAATATTTTAATGAGCACACACCAAAACATCAGCCTGAACACACACAGAAGTTAGTTGGTGGAAATGAGAGCTAACTGAATTCATAAATTAATACAAACTGTCTACTTCAAAAGCACAGGACAAAATTCTATTTCGAATATCAAACGAGAGAGTGGTTCTGTACCAATACGTTCCCTCCCACTTCTTAGGAGTGGATTCTAAAAGGGAAATGAAAGCTCTATCGCCTGGAAAGCTGTCGAGTTTTGAACGAGGACGATCAATTATGAGTCCATTTCGAAAAACGGTGCCAAGAAAATTGAAAAGTTTTTGCCAGCTCGAGTTGATAGGGAGGTTTCGCGGTATTCAAACTCCGTAATGGAAAACTATCTCTCCATAACCCTCCCCTTCCACAGTCGTATTCAACAAAATAGGAAAGCGGAAAAAGCAAGGAGGAAAATATTCATTTTTCTATTACCTTTCCATCTTTCAACGGATATCTAAGTTCCTACGTTTAGTTGAAACGATAACACTTGGAATGTAGCGAAAGAAAGTCGAGGAATAATAAAAAATTTAACTGAACACAACGGGGGGGATGAAAAGTATTCAACTCGTTTTTCTGAAAGCTGAGATGTTGAAAATAAAAGCGTTTTTTGAAAGAGGATTTAGTTGTCATTTTTTTTCTTCAAATGGAGACTTATTATTTTATTCAAACCCTTTCGACTCTGGGAGGTATTAATTCCGGTTTATGTGGAAGGTGAAAGGTTCTAATGGACAGAGCTCCGTGGTAGAATTATAGAGAACTCACGCTCACAGAAGACTCTTTCAAAGCTCTTAGTTCTTTCAAAAATTAGTTACTTCTTTCACACAATAGGTTTAGTAGGATTTTAAAGGTGAGGTTTTGTTCATCTTGACTACCTTCACAAAACCAAATCAATCCTTTTTTTAAAAACCGGGTTTTCTTGCACCTCCCCTCAAGACCTCGAGTTACTGGTGTCAGAGTTTTTGTTAGGGTCCCACTACACTTTCAAAACCTATAAATTCTATCAAAATTCACAAACATTTTTTTAATAAAAAGATCAAAATTTTTTTTTTTTTTTTTTTTTCAAAAATAGCGCTTTGAATTGCTCAGACATGGAGGACTGGAAACGTTACCATTTTACCCGCATATACCCATAGAAAAAATAAAGTTTCAGATTAACAGAAAATAAAAAAAAGATTGCCGAGGTCATAATGATTCCTAAACCTGGAAAGCCTCCCACGGAGCCAAGTTCGTACAAACCAATCTCACTTCTACCAGTATTATCAAAATTATTTGAAAAACTAATCCACAAGCGACTAGTACCCATAATCGAAGAACGTAGGCTGTTTCCAAGGCACCAGTTTGGCTTTCGACAGAAACATTCCACGATCGATCAAGTCCATAGAATAACACATATAATTGACAAGCACTTGAGGAAAAGAAAGTCTGCTCAGCCGTCTTCCTTGACGTCGCTCAGGCGTTTGACAAAGTTTGGCATGAGGGACTCAACTACAAGCTGCGCAAAAATCTACCAATAAAGTATGCTGAGCTGCCTTACTTACCTATCTCACCAATCGCTACTTCAGAATAAAGCAAGAAGACGCCTACTCAGAGCCAAAGCTAATCAATGCAGGAGTCCCACAAGGGAGTGTTCTTGGACCGCTCTTGTATGTCCTTTATACCAGTGATCCCCTAGAATTTGGAATGAACACCACAGCCACCTTCGCAGATGATACAGCGATTTTGGCAGTCGGAGAATGTAACACTGAATCCACCAACAAGTTAAATCAATCAATATCCAGCATACAAAAGTGGACAGCAAAATGGAGAATCAAAATAAATGAAACTAAGTCGGTACATGTCGATTTCACTAACAAGAGAATCGAGTATATTCCGGTACATTTCATGGGAAAAGTTATTCCGAATGCTAATGAAGCCAAATACCTAGGCATGACAAGGCATGACAAAAAAATAAGGAAGAACTCCTTCTAAAATTCAGAAAAATGCATTGGCTAATGGGGAGACGGTCGAAGTTGTCAATCCAGAACAAGCTTACATTGTATAACCAAGTCCTTAAACCAGTCTGGACATATGGAGCTCAGCTTTGGGGCTGTACGGCTCAGTCAAATCGAGACATCATCCAAAGATTCCAGAACAACGTGCTAAGAACGGTGGTCAATGCACCATGGTACTTTCGAAACGAACTCTTCATCATGAGCTTCGGATCGAAACAATAAACGATGCTATAAAGCGACAAGCTGTAAGACACCTACAGCGGCTAAGATGTCACATGAACGAGGAAGCTGTCCAACTCCTTGATACAAGTGATATCATCAGAAGATTGAAGCGTACCAAACCACTTGACCTAGCTTACTTGTGAAGCAGTGAAGTGAAACATCCACCATAATCAACAAAACTCAGTGATGTATCTTAGTTTTGAATGTAAGTCCATATTTTCAAAATAATATTGTTAATAAGTAATACTTGGTGCAATAAAGAATATTGAAAAAAAAAGATTAACAAAAAAGATTATCAAATTGGATTAGTTTTCCCTGATAGAATAACACGGACCATTATGGTGGAGGAGGGGGGGGGGATGATTAGCTGAAGTGACAAACATCTATACTATCAAAAATTTGTTCCAGGTTATCCGATGATTTGTCAAATTTAAATGTGTGTAATAAAATCGTTATGAAAAATCTCTTAGTCAATAGGTAGTCAATAATGAGGACAGATAAAGCCAGAACCACCTAAGATTCCAAGAGGTCGTGAGAAATCGACGAGCGCTTACTGTGCAGTAGGACCATCTAGAGGGTAGCCTGCACAATTGGTCCTTCACAAGGATTTCATCATACAAAGACAACCATTTAACCAGTAAGCACAGAAATACAAAATGCAAGTGAAAATTTTGTTTTTGGAGGATGGGCCCAAATGCAAAACTTCTGTAATAACTAGAGCTCGGAATTTGCATATTTTGCATATCTTTTATTATGCGGTATATCTTTGTATTTGAACGTTTTGAAGGTTTCTGAAGGGTATGCGGTGGTTTAAATTGAAATTGAAATTGCATATTTTTGCATATTTCGGTCATTTTGGGGATTTTTGCATATTTTGGTCATTTTGGGGATTTTTGCATTTTTTGGTCATTTTGGGGATTTTTGCATTTTTTGGTCATTTTGGGGATTTTTGCATATTTTGCAGCATATTTTACCAGTTTTTTGCGTATTCTGGATTTTTTTTTTTAAAGTCAGTGCTGGAAGTTGACAATATTCGAAATCGAATGTTGGAATGTTTTGTCCCCTCACTCACATCACCCCAGCAGGTAATGGGCCATTACCTGCTCTAATGAATAGATGACTGAGTGACAGGAGACACTGTTTTACACCTGATAATTTGGAGCGTGTAATTGTTGTCCAATATAATATGTAGTTCATCTTTACATTTTATACCTAGTTCGTATAAATGTATAAAAGTAAATAAAAAATGTATAACTGATTTTTTGAATTGCTTGTTTACTTTACCTGATGCTTCATAACTTTTTTCTAGGAGAAAAAAGGGCTAAAAAAATCGGACAATAACTTCGTATAGTTATGCGCGTTACAAGGAATTCATGACAGACGGACAGACAGACAGACACACAGACTCGGAACCAAAATTGTTCAGAAAGGTCTAAAACGCAAAACGCGAGTGAAAATTTTGATTTTGGAGAACTTTTTTTTTCTTCCTTGAAAAGTGAAAACAAAGCTTCCGCTACCTTGGTAGACTCGGAAGCAAAAATGTAATAATATGGAACATCCTTACTTAAAATACTGAAATTCCAAAGTCGTATGCAGTTTTAAGAGCAAATGCATATTTTTCCAGTTTCCGGTGCATATTTTCGGGAAATTTTCGTGCATATTTTCCGAGCTCTAGTAATAACCAACCACGCACTAATCCGTTTTAGACCATTGTGAATCCGAATCCGAGAAGAAAAACCATAGGTGTATGTCTGTTTGTGTGTGAAACAATCTTGTGTACTCTACCCAGGCCTTAGTTTTCAAACGGTTTTAGTCAATCTTTCTTAAAATTCACAAAATGTCAGATTTTTCAATATTACGGTTCCATTATGAGCCTTCTAATTGTACCCAAGCTTTGAAATTGAGGGAAAATTCCCAACATACCTCCGGGTTTTCATGAATTATTCTTTGTACCACCATGGTACTAGTTAGTGGTGCCACCATGGTGCCAGGACACCATAATCTACATATTTCGCGGGTTATTTTGTGTTTCACCTTCAATACGGACGCGAACTTCAAGGACTGCTTACCAAAGCTAACAGATGAAAGTTCAACTTTACGACGTATGACCCCCTTTTTTTAAATTTACTCGAATTCGCATTTAGATCGACTACTAACTGGTTTAAATGACAACGCTTATCCAATGGGACGTCCCCTGGAATACATTCATTACTAAACAATATATTTCCTTTCCATAAGTACCAAGGTTCCCACTGATCTGATCGTTATAAAATCGATACGCATTCTTCTTGGCACCAGTCCCAAACCAGCCTCACAATTTGAGGAAAATCGGCCTATTAAATCGTGAGGATCCTGTTTAGGTGAAATCTGAAAGGCATGAAACCTAAATGTGAGTAGAAATTTTGGGGGACTCGACGTTTTCCAATCGCTGCACGAATATAAAGTTTCCCTAACTTCAAAAGTGCGGAAGAAAAAATGAAGTACAGGATTTCGGTTTGTTATCAAGTATTGACAGAAATTATGAGATATTTGTAGTAGAAACTAACTTTTGAAACATCCTGTGAAGTTAACCCTTAGCTACACGCTAGGCGGGGATTTGCCCGCATTTTCAGGAAAACAGAAATAGAATGACGAACCGTTCACTATTGTCCCTCCATTGTCCAAGGTATCTTTTCTCAGACCTTCAACTGAGTAAAAAATGATCCCCTTAACAATTATTTACCTTACCTTCAGTATGCAATCAGACTGCGAAGTTTGATACACACATATGATTATGATTATAATCATACTACTCCTACTATTATGATTTCACACGTTTGTATTTTTTTGCTTGATATATAGTTTCACGTTTCCTCATGTTTCCTCGTTCTTGAATAATCATAATTATAATTTTGATTATTATGATAGATGTAAATTTTGTTACTTATGTATTTCCTACTTCACAATTCATATTTTTATAACCTACCTGTTGAATAAAAAAATGTATTGAGTTGATACATCCATGACTTTTTAAATTCGTGCCTTTCAGTGTATCATAAATTAATAATTGTGTTGAAATAAATGTGCGGGGATTTCTCCGCTAGCGTGTACGTCCTACGAACGTAACTCCCCACCTAGCGTGTAGCCAAGAGTTAAGGGGGTTTCAGTCGGTCGCCGTTTGTTCCCCGTTCCGGGTTAGTATTTCCCTGAATTTTAGGGACATAAACTTTAAAAGTTGTAACTAAATTTGAAATTTTTAAGGGTTTTAGAAATTCATTAGTGCATGGGCCTAGGGAATTGAAAAACGCTGCAAATTATTACACAATGGTTTATTATTTTTTATTTTTCTATATAGATCAAGAAAAAATGCAAAGCCACCAACCACCCAACATGAAGAAAAACATCGATCGCATTTCGGTCAGCTTCAATTTGAACGGAGATTAGGCCTCTTTTGCGATTCACACTCGTGTTTCTGATTTATCGTACGTAAAACCCTTAAATTCTCGTAGCGAGCGAACGGTTTGTCCTACAGAGCTCCGCGTGGTCTCAAAAAATTCTAAAAATTCTATGAAATCTTGAATTGAAGGAAAAACAATACCTTTATATCAAAATTTTTTAGTTTAGGGCGTTTTCAAAATTTCAAAATTCATTTTGGAACCCTTAGAACTGACCTACATAAACCAAAATCTTCGGGGCACAACTAGATCCCAAATGGAGCCTACATACCAAATTTCATCAAAATCGGTCAATGCTAAGTGGCTAAAGTGCCGCGTACGGCGGACAGACGGCCAAATTTTTATTCGATTTTTGGATTCTACGTACCTTGAAACGTAAACCATCAAATTTTGAGGGGGTTTTAAAATTTTTTTTTCTTCGTCGATTCCAAAGGTTCATTATTGAAAATAATAAACCAAAATGGGAAAAATATAACTGAATAAACTGTTTTTCCCATATTTCTCTGGCAATAATTGTTCGATTTTGATGATTCCAGGGGAAATCTTTCAGTTTTTCAATCCGTAGGGCCACGCATTAACAAATTTCTAAAATCCTTGAAAATTTAAAATTTAGCTACAACTTTAAAGTTTTTGTCCTACAATTTAGGGAAATACTAACCCGGAACGAGGAACGAACGGAGATCGATGAGACCCCCTCAAGAGATTGTTAATTATGTGCCTACTACAAATAGTAATAAAATTAATCCTAAAATCAATAATAATGAAAATTAGAAGAAAAAAATACGATAAAAATAACAATGAGACCTGACTGAGGAGTGACGCTTACGGTCCGGAATGAGACTGGTGTGGGAGGAGGAGCCGGCCGGCGAGGCATCTGTTGATATGGTGAGCTCCCAGCGGCGCGAGAGATAACGACCAACTTGAGCGCGATATCGGGAAAACGGCGAGCCAGATAACGACTCGTTTCGACCAGCAGGCCTTGGTGGGCGGAGGAAATGCTGACGAACGAACGACAGGTTATTGACGAGTTCAGCATCTTCCAGAGATCTGAGAGGCCTCATGGGAGTCGCCCTCATGGCGGAGCGGATGTGGGAGAGATATCGAGGAGACGCCATGCTCAGTCCTATGCTGATAGTGGGAGAGCTGGTTTGGGAATGGATATTGTTGAATACTACAGAAGCAGTTATATCACTCGTAATGAGCTGAAGAGAGAATGCTGTGAGGAAACATCTGCTACTGAGATAAGTCTATTTCATAGTGTGTAGTGCTTAGGCCGCGGCCACACATGCGGTATTGCCAAACCCCGAACATTTGCCGAGCACTCACAAATATTTGCCGAACATTTTTGTCAGTTCAGTTTTAAGCGTCAGGATAGTGATCAGGGTGGACAGCGGTGTGGCTACGGTTGGGGCGTCGTTGTTTGGCGGTGGAATTTGGACCGACCTCTGCGGGGATCGTGGGTTCAAGGCTCACCGCCGGAAGCGTGCGTTTTTCGGTGGCCTTGGCTCTAAGCGCCACCCTTGTCCCAATCCAGGGAGGTGAGGCAAGAGCGAAATCATCAGAACAAATTCCGATCTTCCCTTTGGAAGACAGCTGATGACGTCCGCGACGCCAGGAATGGCAGTCGGACAAAAATCCAACCTGAAATGGTTGTTTACTTTTTTTTTTAAATAGTGATCAGGAACAAATTGATTATTTTGTGTTTTACACCAAACTGAAGTAACTTCAGTTCAGACACTATTCGAGGCCCAAACGACAGAACAAATCGCGACCAAACGACTGAATCAACCAGTCCCGAACTCCTAGACCGATTACATCCAAGCAGCTAAACATAACAGGCCCAAACGGCTGAACCAACCACGCCCGAAGTGTTGAACAAACCACGTCCAAACGGCTGAACTACTCTCAAATCTCATTTCCAAGTCCTTTTGAACTATAGAGAAGAGAAAGTACGTTTAAATTAACAGTATGATAATATCATATTATAATGCATTTTTTTATAGCTTCTCCTCCCTTCACTTCATAGAACGCAACAGAATGAAAGTGCCAAGGCACTTCTTTTATAGGCAGAGGCATACTTTGGCAAAGAAGTGGTGCGCAATGGAACAACTCCAAAAACGTTACCGAAGTCTTCTCAAGACCAGTCTGCCACTTCCGATTCAGCAAACTTTCTCATGCACATATTCCTGACAAATTATCCAGCACAATTGAAGAAATAAAATCAAAACTGAAGCATCAAATAAAAAAATGAGGCATGATTATTCAAGTAGTGAACCTAAGCTTTAAATGGCAACATCGTCAAATAATCATGGTCGATCATGGGAGACCCCCCCCCCCAAAAAAAAAAATCTTCCAAATTCGCAAAAACAATGAATAATGAATGTTTTACAATAAAATTATAACAAATATTCAATTGAGGGGCTGACTGCAGGGGTATTGGATACAAAACCGAGTTCTTCTTAATTGCAAATGAGATTATGCGCTGCGAACTGATACTAAATTCGTTTGTGTGTAAATTCTCAATTGACTCAAGGAGAGGTTGACCTTGAAAAATGCAGGTTATTGGCACCAACATTAACTGTAAAACGTTGAACAATTGTCAATAAACCCTTGACAACACCGATACTGGCATGATCTGAGAATAAAACATCTTGAAATATTTTATATTCCATCATAGTTTCAGAACTTTTTATTTCAAAATAGAAAATTGCAGTCTATTGGGTAAAAATGGCGAAGGTATACGAGTTTACTTCATGTCTTCTATGTACTA
Source organism: Apolygus lucorum (assembly GCA_009739505.2). Lineage (NCBI taxonomy): Eukaryota > Metazoa > Arthropoda > Insecta > Hemiptera > Miridae > Apolygus > Apolygus lucorum. The sequence goes on from CM019180.2 coordinate 12,910,341, forward strand.
AAGCTTTTCATTGTGAAGCCTTCATCTGAATTTTTGCTGAGAATTAAAGCAACACTTCAGACCGTCCTCGTAAACATTATGTTTTCGAGAAATTTATTACCCTCATTTTTCAGAAATTCGGAGTAGAAGGACAATATTAAATAAACTTTACTGCAAAGTGAGTGACTAATAAAATGAACCTTTTAAAAAACAGAAACTTCAACAGAAGCTAAAAAGATCTACAATGAGATAGCTTGGTTTGGCTCTCCATGACTGTGAACAATGGCGTTGATTTGAATCCAGACTATTCCATTCACCTACAAGCCTCTGAGGCATCAAGAGAGCGTTATCATCCCGAACACAGAGAAATGACAAAATCAAGAGGTTCCGAAAGCCTCAAGTGGGGCATTAATAGCTGAAATGGTGTAAACGAAGACTATAACCAGAAGATTTCCTGCAAGCCAACAATGGACTCAGATAATTTAAACATCAACGGCGCCATAAATGAAGAAACTTGACACCTGTCAATGAGAACAGCGAAAACCGTGTGAAAATATTTTACATACTTGAGCTTGAGCGAGCAGAGCCAGAGAAGAACAGCAGAACTGGTTGAAGGGAACACTCGAAAATCCATACAATTATTTTGATTGACAGACTAAAGCCAGCACACATACCAGACACAATGACAGAAGATGAGTACCACAAAGAAGATGAAGACAGACTCAACACAGAAGATTCGACAAAAAGTACCAAACAATACGAAGGTACTTCGAAGGCTACTATTGAGGGTGAGAATGACTGGGGATTCGTCACAGGAAGTTATATTACGCATTTTGTTACAAGTTCAGCTGAATACTTACGTTACATACAATATAATGGGCCATCCATTTTCCAGTGTTACCGAAAGTCGAATTGCTAGTGGTATACAAAATGTCTTCCTTCTAATCTTCACTCCAACAAAACATCGACCTGATTTTCTTCCGCACAAAATTTCAAGCAAACCCTTCAAATGTATCTGCACTGGCTATGAGTTCAGGAGCGAATGTCAATGTCATTCCAATTACTCCAAGGAGCGCGAGAACTCCATTTTCCGTGGTACGGAAAATTATCGTTATTTTCTTCTCCTTTTGATTCCTCTGCACCCAGCCGGAGTTCCTTATTATTACTGCCTCGCTGAGCGTTAAATGGTTTTTCGTTCTCCCCGTCGGAGGTCAATTAAGTGCCTTGTTTAGGCCCCTAGTCTAGCCTCTGTTTTATTAGCCGATTCGACGGACTTCTAGGAGTGAAATTTGTGGTCACGTCAACGTCAGCGCAAAAGAAACTCGATTGAAAAAGGGAATGGCCATAATTTCTTCGTGGGCAGTTGAAATTATAGTTGGGACCATAATAAAAGCGCTATAGCTGAGAAAGATATGAGTATTTCGGTAATAAAGAATGAGAAAATTGCATGATCACTTCCGACTACACGAAGTAGTGGAAACGATAGTTCATTTTCGGGATGTAAAAATAAGTCCTCCAAGGATAATATCACATGAAGATGCTTGGCAAGCACCTACCAGCATAATCGTGAAGAACTTCTCTCGCCTTCTCATTAGTGTTCATGTTCGTAACAGAAAACTACCAACTTGATATTGAAAATCATGATCCATATGGGTATTTTTTAAGCAGTACTGCTCTATAGTACAATAAATTCTCCAAACAATTCTACATATTATTATGTCTCAAGTGAGGGAGCTTTTCTGCTCACCCAACTTAAAAGAAGTTTTTCTAGCTGTTGAACCAATCGACAGAAAGAAAGCATAATCGTACCGAAATATAAAAAATAATTTTAATACCACTTACGTAGAATTTGGGCTCTTCTCTTGATTTTTATGTAGGCACATAAAGGACCTTACACCACAACCAAGGTAGGAGAAGCATCATATAGCTCCAAATTCTCTGCAAGTCATCTCAGGGGATGAGAATGAGGAAATCCTTTTACAATAAGCAGGATATTGGCTGGAGAGGGGGAACTGGAGGATGCGGAACACTAAAAACTTCTCAAGGGACCGGTTACTCGGAATATTAGCAGAAAAACGACTGAGAGGGGAGGAACAGGCCGTTTGGTCCAATAACGCGAGAAACGCGGGGGCCAAGAAATAATGGAAAAGTTGGTGGGTAGGCACAAGGGGGGGGGGGAGCAGCAATTGAGACGGCATTCTTGGGATTCCTTCGTTTCATCTATATGGGAAAACGAGGACGTAGCTCGGGGATAATCCACTTTTCCGAATTTCACGGAGATGGCAGGTAAGCGGCATTATATGAGGGTGGTTTTCATGTTCCAAATCTGGGATAAATGCACCAGTTATCGTCGGCCTGAAATATGGCACAAGTATTCTACTCTTCTATTTTGGTTATAATATAATGATAGAATAAGACTCTTTGGACGGAACTGGAGAAGAAAACAATACAATAGAGAGAATGAATACAAGAAGAGAGTACTATCAAACTCAGTACCCCTCAATGGTGTTACCCACACCTAGTAATTCCCGCAAATCACAAGCATAATGTGATTTATTTTTCAATCACATCGTAAATAGTACAATTTAGACTCTCGTAACATCATCTCCGATCATCATCCACTACTTCACCATATATCTTGTGTGTTGGGCCTTTCTTCAGTTGAAGTAGGTAGGTTGAGGGGGATATATACTGCGGCAATATCCTTATAATTTTTATTAATTAGTAGAGTGCACTTTCGCTAGGTGACTAGCATCATCAGGACTTTTGATGGGTATTAAGCTGTAGGTACGTCATTATTGTTGAGATTGGCGCATTGTTGGAGAGCCACGTATTTTATGTGTATTGGTCTCAGCACGTACAGTGATGAGTTAGTGCTTCTATGCATCTTGTCTACTTCATTAAGCTTATTGGTATTTCCATTGAGAAAATGGTTTTTGTAGTCTTCAAAAACCTTAGTTTTTTGTTTAGTTCTAGTTCCAGTAGTGTGACACTTGGTTTTCTGTAGATAATTGAAAGATTCAATAGTTTGGACATCATGGTATCATTAAATGATTACATACAAAATTTTTGTATAAGGTGTCAATGCTATGGGTCTAAGAAATTGAAGATTATTTTTGAGTTGGTTGAGCACGTGTGTCTTTAGTAAAAGGGATAGGTTAGCTGTTTACAAAAGACAAATGTGCTCAACCAAATCAAAAAATAATCTTAAATTTCTTAGACCCACAGCAGTGACACCTTATGCCACATCACATACCCTGATGTCCAAACTATTGAATCGTTCAATAGGGTGTGCGCATGAGTAAGAAAAATTGTTTATAGTCATTTTTAATGTAAACTAGACCTCATTCTGAGAATTTTGACGCCAAACGCGACCTTCTAGCGTGAGAAGACCTTTTTCTATGATTTTTCAAAGTTTTGAATGTTTATGAGGGGCGCGTGACGTAATGAACATTCGAAACTTTGAAAAATCATAGAAAAAATCTACTCATCCAAAAAGAGAACGGCTGATGTCAAAATTCTCAGTATGAGGTCTACTTTTGATTAAAATTTTTAAAAAAATCAGGCGCCCCCCCCCCCCCTCAATTATCTACAGTAAACCAAGTAGCGATAGACCAGATGCATAGAAGCACTCATCATTGTACCTTCTGAGACCAATACACACATAGAATACATGGCTCTCAAACAATGCGCCAAAATAATGATGTACCTGCAGCTTAATACCCATCAAAAGTCCTGATGATGGATATTGCCACAGTATAATATACTATCTAATTATATAAAACGCCAACCGTACGTACGTACGTATGCACGGAGGGGTCGTGGCAGAGGGAGAGTTGTAGGCTGGAGGGGTTGGGGGCGGGAGGAGTCGGAGGCGAGAGGAGTCGGAGGGGTTGGGGCGGGAAGGGTCGGGGGCGAGAGGAGTCGGAGGGGTTGGGGGCGGGAGGAGTCGGAGGGAGTTGGTGGCGGGAGGAGAGTCGGAGGAATAGTCTTTGCCTGCTTTTAGTAGGCTTTTCAGCTAGTATGCTATACTATAATATATACTATATAGTATATAATATATACTATAATATATACTATACTATACTATAGTATATATAATATACTATAATATATTATATCCCCCTCAACATACCTACTTCTACTTCACCATAGTAACCATTAAATGTCTGGCTTGGTTCCGGTCAAGACATCAAATCAAGACATCAAAATTACATGAGTTTGAGTTGAGGAGAACTTCTTCATAGTCTCGCAAGAGTGCATTCAGAATGCCTCGGGGGGGGGGGGGGGGGTGCATCCAGACGCAAGTGAAGAATGATGAATGCCATAGTGATGCTTTCTGTTTCCAGGAGATTGGAGGCAACCCATCCTCAATAACAAGAGAAAGTTTGAAGCCAAAAGTACAAAATTCGCGGAGTTAGGTGGTTGGTTGATTCTGCCCCTCATAATACATGCAGGGAAATATCCATCAACTGAGTACTAAAATTACTAAATTGTTAATTACTAAAATTTAGATATCTCTTGAAATCTATATTAATATAATACCGAATAACATTTTCTGGATTTAACCGAATCTTCTCTTCCATTGAGGATCACACTGAACTAACTTGTTTTTTGTGCAGACTGAAGAGATCTTACCCGATATCGTTTATAGGATGAGGAGCACCCATCTTCTACTTCAGCTCAATGTTATCCAATCCGAAACTCTCTGCAAAATTTCGTGCTTAGCCTTCGGTCGCATAATCCAAAAGATTAGGATTCCCAATTCGGATTGAAAATTCACCGGGTCTCCGAAGCTTGAGAGCGGGTTACGTGCCGGAACTTGCAATTGTTTTATAATATTATGCTCCTCCGCGGCTACGGTTGGAGATGGCGAACGTGAGGTTGTTTACTGATGGGATCCCTGATTTCCTCGCTGATTGCACCTCGAAGCCGGATGAGAGGGTTTTCTGAGATGTTGAGACTTTTGAGCCACGTGCGAAATCTGTCCTCACTCGGCCCACAACCGGTTGGTCTCTCTTGGAATTGGAAATTACAACGAGTTATGTACGAATCGTCTTCTTTCAAAATTCTAAATCGCTTCACGTAGATCTCATTGAAAGGGATCCATTTGAATGAGAAATCCTTTTGTAGATTCCCAAAACCACTGCTTAGACTCACAAAGAAAGAGCCAAGTGAGGAGATAATTATATACCTAACGTAGACAACAAGAACAAAACTAAATTTTTTGATTTCAAACAATCGAATTTTACCCGGGCGAATTAATTTTCAATCCATCCTGCACAAATTTAAACTTAATAATAGGCGTACTTCTTAATTGTCACAATAATAACAAAATGCTGCAAATTATTACACAGCGGTTCATTATTTTTATGTTAGGATTACCAATCTGCGAAGAACACTGCTTCATCGTTTTCCTTCTAGGGACCAGAAATGGGGGGGGGGGGGGTGAGACACAGGGGCAACATGTGGGTGTTAGTATTATGATAAATGTCACAATAATTTCTCATTTAAGGAAATACAGGGTGTAACATGAGTGGTTCAAGACATTTCTCCCACGTGTTCTACAACTAATTTCCGACAAAAAGTGCCTCTTGATATTTTTTGATATCCCCACTCAAAATGCCTTATTTTGGGACGTCCCACATTAAGAAATTTTACTTCGACAATATTTTTTTCAAACGATTGAGATGAAAGTAGACAACAAGTGTGGCACATCACTTAGCACTCTTTTTCTACGCTGAATCGCGTGGTGATATCCCTTTCTTGATTTAATTTCATTTTAGCTCATTTACAGCCAAAAAATTCACTTTGAGGAGGAAATCATCTATTTTCATTGGAATCTTTTCCGAATACCGTTTTCTTCACAAATTATTTCTCCTCTGACACAATTTTATACATTTTACACTTCATTGGGATAGATTCATTACCCTCCATAAGAAAATCCGAAAGAAAAAAATTAATAATGGTTGCGCGCAGCGCAATTTTGTCATTTTTTAATTAAACGCAAAAAATTATTAAGAGTAGCGTTGGTCAGATTTTTGGTTTATTATTTTCTATAATAAGCCTTTAGAATTGAGCAAAAAAAAAAAAAAAATGTTAAACCCCCCTCAAAATTTGTTGTTTTACGTTTCAAGGTATGTAGAATCCGAAAATCGAATAAAAAATTTTCCGTCCGCCCGCCGTACGTGGCACTTTTCTTAGCAACCCTGGACCGATTTGGTTCAAATTTGGTATATGGGCTCCATTTGGGGTCTAGTTGTGCCGCGAAGCTTTTGGTTGATGTCAGTCACTTCTAAGGGGTGAAAATTAAGGGTCGAAATTTTCAAAAATGCCCTAGTAGGTACCTACGTTTGGTAGGGAGGGATCTAAACAGAAGGGTGAACTATACAGAAAATAATTAACCTTTGGGCAATGATTTGCAGCGTTTTCGTACACAATTAGAGAAAATAAGTGGGTGGAGCGTAGTTACTTGGACACTCAGTATAGTAGCTATTGTTATTGCTTAGTATGAAAGTTAACTATCTGATTTATTAATTTTTGGTTTATTATTTTCAATAACAAACCTTCGGAATTGAGCATGAAAAAAAAATTGTAACCCCCCGCCCCCCTCAAAATTTGATGTTTTACGTTTCAAAGTACGTAGACTTTGAAAATCGAATACAAACATTTTCATCCGTCCGCCGTATGCGGCACTTTTCTTAGTAACCCTGGACCGATTTGGTTCAAATTTGGTATATGGGCTCCATTTGGGGTCTAGTTGTGGCGCGAAGCTTTTGGTTGATCTCAGTCACTTCTAAGGGGTGAAAATTAAGGGTTGATAATTTAAAAATGCCCTAGTAGGTAGTAGGTACCTACGGTTGGTAGGGAGGGATCCAAACAGAAGGGTGATCTATACAGAAAATAATAAACCTTTGGGCAATGATTTGCAGTGTTTTCGTACACAATTAGAGAAAATAAGTGGGTGGAGCGTAGTAACTTGGACACTCAGTATAGTCGCTATTGATTGTTAAGTATGAAAGTTAGCTATTTGATTTAATAATTTTTTTTCATAAATTTTTCAAAAAAACGAAAATTAAAAAAAATTATCTAGAACTTGTAAAACATCAAACTTTGACTGAGTAAAAAAAAAAAGCTGATTGACTTCAAAGGTTTACTATTGAACGACCGTCCCAAGACACAGGAAATTTTGAGATCCGTCCTTGTTTTTGGATGTTTCAAAAACGGCCAACAGGCAGTAGCAGCTATTCAGAATCAGCTCGAAATTTCATATAAAATAAACCTACGATTTCAAGAGTTTCTGAAAATCGATTTACAGTGAGACTTTTTCAAGCAGTTTCATTGCTTATATTTCAGTTGATGAAATTCGCTTTCTAATTATAGCAAGTATAGTACTTTTACTGAAATATTGGGGTGTTTTGGGATGGGGCAGACAACTTGTGGTGGGTCAGGTGAGTGACAGAGTTGACGGAAAACGAGATAGCGAACCGGAACCTCGAAACGAGTCACTTCCCTTGCGAACGGACGACCGGCGACGAACTACGTGACTTTCCGTTTACAGTGAATATCGGTAGAGGTGGGAGATACGGTGGTTGAGGGAGGCTAATGTGCGATACGGTGATTGTGGTGAGGGTGTGTGATGCGGTGGTATAAGGAAGAAGGGAGGACAGGGGTATTTGTGTGATACGTGGGTACTAATGAGAACGGCTGGTCCGTAGAGGGTTAAAGACAGGGAGTCAATATTAATGAGACGCAAGAGCGGGGAGGGAAAGATCAGCCACCCATTAACGGCGACGCTAAGCAGATGCACGAGGAATAATGGAAGGAGGAAGTGAGTGGTAGACTGGAGACCAGACCTAAGATTTTATTAACACAAAACAGAACGTTCCGACGAGACTCGTCCAGACGTTTCAATCGATCATTCAACATTTGAGTGGAACACTTCCCTGCCAGAAACTTAGGTAGATACACATCAACATTTTGAGGTAAAATTCCTCAAACTGCCTCCATTTACTACAAAGATTTATTATTTAACAATTTAGATCACCTATCTGCAAAGAACATGACTTTTCCATAGGTGAATACCACAGGTGGTTTCTAAGGAAGTTAAACTGCATGACAAGAATACCACAACGAGAAAAAAGCTCAGCCTCCCACTCCATCTTAGCGGCAATCTGTGGCTCCACTCACTCCTGTTGATGCTCGCTAGACTGGTGGAGACGGTTTGCATTTCTGATGAATTTCTCTTAGAAACGAACGTTTGGTCCTACAAAACTCTGAGTGGTATCGTTCGTTTCTGAAAATTCAACATTGTACATTGATGATTGTACAACATTGTACAATACTTCATATATCGACAATTTTCGAGCTGGGGGATTTTTAAATTTTCAATCGCTATTTTTCACCTCTTAGGGTTGACTGAAAGTAACACAAAAAACGTCTGCCAAGTGGGTGTGGCACTTAGCTTCCTCATATCCGTAACTCGACTGTTTAGATGATCCGTTGCAAAGTAGTTAATCTCAAAACATCAATCTCTAAGTACCTTGCACTACCGTTAAAGGGGACCATCTACACAACAACCGGCACAATCTCTGAATATTGTTGGAAAATGTAGAAGTTATGGCTAATCGAAATCGATGTCATGGCTGTGGCAAGGATTTCATGACAGACACACAGACGGACAGACACAACCAAAATTGCTGAGAAAGGTCTGAAATGTAAAACGCGAGTGGAAATTTTGGTTTTGGAGAATTTTTTTTTCAACCTTGAAAAATGAAAACAAAGCTTCCGCTACCTTGGTAAACTCGGAAGCAATTTGAGATACAACTAGACACCACAAGCCGAATTTCATTAATTTTAGTCAACTTCAACAGACGTACAGATTGTTTTTGTATTTTCGAATTCTATTGACTATGAATATAAAAACAAAAATCTAAAGGGTGTTGAAAATTATTATCTTCCTTCGTGATTTCAAAGGTTCAATATTGAAAATAAAAGCATTGCATAATTGAAAACAGATAACCTGAGCCTGATACACGATTTGTGTTGAGCCAGTTGAGCTGAATCTGACAATTAGAGAGTGATTGAACAATATCCAGAGGTCTAACGTTAGCCCCTGCGTATATGGTCTTACTGCAATAGTTAGAGAACCGTCTTGGGCCAAATCAGCGTTAATCCTACATATCGACAGTAAATCTGGAAAACCATGTAGCTCCTATTTTAGCAATGTTTTCAAAAATGTGAACCTAGTTACCTAACTACTTCAATTTCTATTTTCGTAGGATTTCTATCAGGATTTATAAGCGTTACGGGACCAATCTGCGTATCAGGGGGGATCATTATCGATTGAACTTCCTCAAAATTTGTTTGTTTACATTTCAAGAAACCTAAAATCGTAAAATCGAAATTTAGAAATCCGTTTTTAATTTAATTTTTTAGTTACCATGAACCGCTTTTGAAGAAATTTGGTAAATGGGTTCCATGTGAGGTCTAGTTGTGCCTCGAAGCTTTTGGTTAGTGTCAGTCACTTCTAAGGGGTGAAAAATAGGAGAAGTGGAAAAATAGTTTGGGAAAAAGTTGTCATAAGTGGCTTTATAGTTGTGAATGGTTACCACCATAAATTTTTTTTATATTTTTTTTATATATTTTTATACGCCTAAATTTCAAATCTATTGTTTTTTGTTAAGAACCTGTTGCTATATTTATTTTGAAAGTTTTCGACTTTTATTGATTTATTGCTAATTGAGTAAGAACCGGATGGAGAGTATGGGTGGGTTGGTGCCATCTCATGTTCAACTGCCATTGAGCCCTGATGATGGAACTATATTTTCCGAAAGCTAGGCAATAACGGTTTTTTTCTGTATGACCCTAGTTACGATAGTTGTCAATTCTTTATATCGTGGGTCGATTACACAATATAATATTTCACAATATTATTGTGAAAAATAGGGGTTGTAATTTTCAAAACACGGTAGCTTGAAAACTCTCGATATAAAGGCATTTTTTACCAATTTAAAATATAACTACATTTTTAGAATTGACTGAGACCACACAGAGCACTGTAGGACAAACTCGATCTAATGCGATCATTAATCTTTTCTTCGAATAAAGTTTCGCGTTTGATGTTTTCCTAAGCAATCAAGAACCAAATTTCGTAATGAAGGCACCTACAACTCTCGCAATTTGACGTTATTGGTAGTAGGTATAATTGATAGATTTGTGTCGTAATTTTCAGCGTGTTTCAAGGAGAGCTGAAAACAAAGCTCAACATCCAACCACTTTTACTTGTACTTATATCACTCCATAAAGGTCCCTGTAAACCGAGGCATGAAGGGCGTGTATACCGCATTTCGGAACTATTTAATGATCATAAGATAGTTTGCTAAATCGCCTCTCACGCGTTATGAACTGATTCATTCTCAAATAACTAAGTAAGTTTTCCACTTCCCACGGACGACCCCTGCAATAAATTCAGATTCTCGGTTTTCAACATATATTACAAATCCTTTTACAAATCAGAATGTACAGGTCTAAATTAAATCAATGGGTTTTTACTCATCCCCTCAATTCGCTATCCGAAAAATCCTATCCAAATACAGGTGGTGGTACTTGTACATTCACTCAATAATTCTAAACAAATACTCGTACCTACGGAGGATTTTTTTTCTCGATTCCCGCAGTATTATTTCTCGTCGTTCCATTTCCTTCTTTTGCACTCGATACGCCCTTCGGAGTGAGAGTGGCTGCTACCCCGTATTATGGAAATGCCCTTTCGAATCGCTATACATCCTTTCCTACTTAAATATTTACGAGGAAATTCTCCTGGTTTGTTTTTGTTATTCAAATCCCTTTCGTCTACAACGAATCCGTTTTCTCAGTGTGATCCCATAACACCCTTTCCTTCCCAAGGATTTTTTTTCTCTTCTGTCGCTGAAGTAGGTAGTTATCGTTGCAATGTATTTGGCGACTCCTACTGTCACCGTTTTGTCGCCCAAAAATAACGATTAATAGGTAAGACACATGAAACATTCAATGAAGAGCAATATCGTCTATCCTACCGGTTATTAGGATCATGGGTCCATCCCTATTCGACAAACTATTGGCTCACTTATTTCAGTTGAAGAAAAAAAAAAAAAAATCGTCGTCCCATGACAAACCGAATAGAGAACCTCCTCCCTCGCGCCTACGGCGATTTAGAATAAGTCAAGAAGTACATTAGAACGTTGATCAAATGCACAATAACGAATAACAAGAACGCGTAAGGTTCATGATATAAACATGACTTTCAAGATTATATCGACAACTTTACGTATTGACGAACATCTATACTATAATTTGTCCCCAGTTATATTGATGGCCTTTTTCGTATTTTCAATCGTTTCCAAGGGTCTCCAATAGGCAATACCTGCGGTGGATTTTACGTATTGACGAACATGAATACTATAATTTGTCCCCAGTTATATTGATGGCCTTTTTCGTATTTTCAATCGTTTCCAAGGGTCTCCAATAGGCAATACCTGCGGTGGATTTTATTTATCCAAACAGGCAATTAATTTACTGTTTGTAAAACTTATAATTCGACACATTTTTCAAAAAAATTGACTTCTTGAATGCGACACAAAAATAGAGAACATATTTTATATATTCTAAGTAATTCGGAGAAGTACACTCGACGGCGGTTAGTTTAAAGGGACTCAATGAACTCAACGGTTTGAACCGAGTGTGACACAAAAGACCAACAATTAGAGTCGCTCGTACAATGAATGAATCACAAAGAGGACCTTCCAGCGAGCATAGTGGGAAGGAGACCAGGGTATTTTAAAATAGTACTCAAATACTTTGAACGCAAGGAGGTGCCTTCATCGTGGAAAAACGAACAAAATAATCGGGAAGAAACGAAACTTCAACAGAAAATCGATTTAGACAAAACCTGATTCAATTGGATGTCAATTGATAGGCAGGTTAGCAAGTTAGTTGCTGCAAGTAGCAATGAGTTAACTGATATACATAGCAATCATGCAACGAGGCATAAATACCTTGAGTAAGACAGGGAAATTGAACTGCTACCTACTAGCATTCACGGTATGTTTGTCGACATTTCCCAACAGTTAGCAGCAGTAAACGTTAAAATTAGTAAAAGCGCCGTGATAGAGCACTGGTTCAGGTCATGAAGGGTGATTTCCCATCATAGCTGAACAGTAACTCTCAAGATATTAGATTGTCCTGACTACACTACAGGAAGCTGATAAACAGGACTGAGTGGGGAATATTGGCCTGTCAGTGCTACCTAAACAACAAGCCAATTTCTTCATTGCACTTTGACTTTGTCCACATATGAAAATACCTAGGAATCGTTCATTCATATATTTCGTAATAACCAGGTTAACTGAACTAGTAAGAACTAGCCATTTAAACTTGGCTCACTTCGGCCTTTAAGTGGTGCCTGAACAGATGATCGATACTACGGGAGCGTTACTGACGCCTGAGACCAAGGATGAACAGTATCATTTCCATAATAATTTCTCGTTTGATACCCGGATTCTTTGAAACACGAACGTTTAGAACGTTTTTTAGCCCAATCAGACATACTTAGCACAGTCAGAAATGACTGAGATTACCAACTCATGTTGACCACCCAGAGTCGACTGAACTACAAGACAAGGCATTCTAAAACCGGCCACATGTTCCTTCATGCATGTCAGTTTCGCCACATCCGTTCGCTAGAAACCAAATGACGTATTTTATATTGACCAGCCAGTTCTGCTTCAACAGGTAGGGCGACGAAACATCAGAAGGAACAGACAAACCGATCTTCTGCTGCTCTACAAGGTTCTGCCTGCCTGTGAGTAACTGACTGGGTGCCTCTTTTTCTTACGGACTACCGATTTCGACTGAACTAGTAAAAGTGACATACACCTGTTCCTCCAAGCTTGTATGTTCCACCAGAAACAAGATGATGAATCGTGGATGAAATCAAGTTCTGCTTGAACAGACTTCTTGTGATCAAACAAAAATGAGTCCAAAATGAGTCAAAAATAGATACAAGGATTCTGAAACTTGACAATGTACCTATATAGTTTTCTATCCCAATAGAACGTACTGAACTTCCACTGACCCCTGACCAACTTGCTGGTACACGTTTGCAGTTTGACAGGTTGGCAGGGTTTCATAGTAAGTAAACAACCATTTTAGGTTGGATTTCCGTCCGACTGCCATTCCTGGCGTCGCGGACGTCATCAGCTGTCTTCCAAAGGGAAGATCAGAGGGTTTCAGAGAATATGGTATACTGGCAGTTACATATGGCTGGTAATATGCAAAGACTGTTTATTTCAAACAGTCTCTCAATGAATAACAGTGATTACTGCTGAAGACGATTAAAATGCTTACCGTGTTGGAATTGGAATACTGTTGGTGGGGCGGTGAGAACCTGAGCTGGGGGCTGGGGTAGACTTGAGCAGGGTGAGCGGCGCCAGTGGTGCCACCCCAAACGGTCGCTGGGCGATAGCCGCCGGCCGCTCCACCGCCCGCGATTGTAGCCATTCCGCCTGCCGCCCCTCCCCCGCGACCTCCTTTCATGCCGCACCTACCCCCACCGCTTCCCTGAAACACGCAAAATCATGTATTAGTATATGTATTATGTATTAGTGTAAATAAAAATATCAGGTATGTAAACAGTCTAAAGGTGTAAATTCCTAGACGTGACTCACGACTGCGACTGCGGCTCACGATTTTTGGTCGACAGACGCAGTCGCACGCCGCAAACCTGTAACATTCCTAGGTACGGCTGGCCACTGTGTCAGTCTGGCTCAAGACGTCCGTGAACAAGGTAGTGCTCGCTCTCCTGTTGGAAGAAGAGGAGAAAGATGAATTATTCTTGACGATTGCCCGGGAATCCCACGCTGACATGTTTCGAACGAGGAGAGATGAAGGCTTTTATAACTTACTGATACACGGCCATTTGAAGGACGACCCCATCCGCTTCCTTTTTTTGGTTTATTATTTCTAATATAAGCCTATGTGATCGTATCGCAAAAAATTTTTATAACCCCCCCTCAAACTTTGTCACTTTACGTTTCAAGGTGCGTAGAATCCAAATTTGCAATGTCCGTCCGCCGTCCGCGGCACTTTTCTTAGCAACTCTGGACCGATTTGGTTCAAATTTGGTATATGGGCTCCATTTGGGGTCTAGTTGTGCCGCGAAGCTTTTGGTTGATGTAGGTCACTTCTAAGGGGTGAAAATTAAGGGTTGAAATTTTCAAGAGTGCCCTAGCTCGAAAACTCTCGAAATAAAGGTATCGTTTCTTCACCAATTCTAAATAGTATAGAATTTTTAAAAAAATTTTTGAGACCACCCGGAGCTCTGTAGGACAAACCGTTCGGTCCCTACGAGTACTTGAAGGTTTTCCTTCGATAAAACAGAATCATGAGTGTGAATCGCAAAAGAGGTCTAATCTCCATTCAAATTTTATCGGACTAAAATGCGATCGCTGTTCATTTCTTCGATTTGTATACAGTTTTGCCTTCTGCGTAACCAGTAATCTAATTTCCATATGTAAGTATCCAGTAATCAAATTTTCCATATTTTTCCAATCAAGTGTGAAGCGTTTAGTTCTTTCTTATAAACTTGATGGTGAAGGTGTGAAGCCAGTATGGTGTGGTAGGTAGTACCTAGCTGGTAGGTAAACAAAAGTTGGTAGGTAAAAAAAATGTTGGTGGGTAAAAAACGCTGCAAATCATTGCTCAAAGGCTTCTTCACTCTTCAGATCACTGATCAGCTGAGTGAGCTCCGAAGCCATTTTCAATCCTATTGAATGGAAGTGCTCTTCCAGGCGTCTCCAGCATTCGAGGAGATCTTCTTCACTCTTCAGATCACTGATCAGCTGAGTGAGCTCCAAAGCCATTTTTACTCCTATTGAATGGAAGTGCTCTTCCAGGCGTCTCCAGCATTCGAGGAGATCTTCTTCACTCTTCAGATCACTGATCAGCTGAGTGAGCTCCGAAGCCATTTTCAATCCTATTGAATGGAAGTGCTCTTCCAGGCGTCTCCAGCATTCGAGGAGATCTTCTTCACTCTTCAGATCACTGATCAGCTGAGTGAGCTCCGAAGCCATTTTCAATCCTATTGAACGCAGGAAGCTGAAATTTGAGAGGGAAGGTCAAGGGAGAATACAGATGGTGGTAGGTGCTATTGATGGAGAACCAGTGATCTATACAGAAGGGTGATCTCTGCAGAAAATAATAAACCTTTGAGCAATGATTTGCAGCATTTTTTATTTTGGTTTGCGATACGAGCGGGTTTGCATACTTCAGTCGCAGACGGCGTGCGGCTGGACTGCTCACCCTACCAGTCGAGTCGCAGACGCGCTCATCAGCCGTCAGCCGCATTGAGCCGTGCGGTCGGGAAACGCGCCTAGGAATGTTGTTCCATAAGAATGCATTGAAGGAGTGGGACGCGACCAATCGCGAGTCGCAGTCGCAGTCGTGAGTCGCGTCTAGGAATTTACACCTTAACACATAAATTTGTTTACAACATTAGGACAAGATAACAGAAAACTAATAACTGAATCAGAGAGTTTTGAGCATACCAAACCTAAACATATTGTTTGGTAATAGACAGACGTTTTTTAAATTATGACAGTTGCTTGTACACCTTGTATTTTTTGACAATTAAAAACATTGATTGATGGAAGTTTTGATCATACAACGTATTATCATCTATACGAAGAGGCTATATGGCACACCCATTTGAAAGACTTCAAATATTTTAAGATGAAATTAATGACTTATTTCCTACTCCTTAGGTCCTCGGTTACCTCCTACATGAATTTTAGGATAAGGAGCAGCTCTTTCAATATCAACCGATAGACGATAAAAAAAATTTGTATCTATGTCTTGAGTACATACCATAACATTTTTAGCATTATGACAGCCTGAAACTTGAAATTTTGATATCGGGAAAGTGGACCTCCTTCAACCATCATAACAGATCTGGCGACGTGCGAGCCTCAAATTTAGACAACATTTTAAAATATAATATATTTTAAAATGTTGTTTGAATATGACCGCGGTGGTGCCAGGCTGACACCGTTGGCAAGAGTGGAATGGGGGGGGGGGGATTAATTCACATATTGGTCATATTATGACCTACAATAACCAATATGCGAATTAATCCCCCCCCCCCCCCCCCATTCCACTCTTACCGACGGTGTCAGCCTGGCACCACCGCGGACATAAAGTTACATTTTTTTCTGTTGGTTTTGGTAGGTAGCCAGAAGAAAATCAAGGATATTCAAGGTGAAACACCCAAAAACCCACGCAAAACGCAATTCTGGTGTCCTGGCACCATAGTGACGCCACTGATTTTATCCACAAAGTCACAAAGAATAGTTCATTAAAATCCAGAGCTATATTGATTATGTTCCCAGAATTTCAAAGACTGCGTTCCATTAGTAAGCCTAATATAACAGAATTTTTAAAAAACCGTTCCTCCCCCTTAAACTCTAATTTTGAAATTCCGCCAACGTAATGCACAACTAGATAGAATTCTGCGTCGAACAAAACAGAACAACGTAAATTTGTGGAAAATTGAGGCCTGGGCCGAAAAAAGGTTGATTATGGCCGGGAAAAGCAGCATTTTATTATTTAAGCATTTATTCTCCTTTTCCCTTTTGAAGCCAAAATTCAAAGGTCAGGCGATGTAGAGCACAACTTGATAGATTTCCACGTCGAACAACAAGGTTGAAAACTAAGGCCAGGGCCGAGTATAAAAGATTTTATCACAGGTACACACACCTGTACGAAACAGGCAATCTTTGGTGGGCATAGATACAAACACACATACGATACGCCTATGGTTTTTTTCGCTGATTTGGATTCAGAATGGTCTAAAATGGATTTGAACGTGGTAATTTTTCCGCCATTGGGTGTTGTCCTCTTATAACCCAGATTTATCACATAAGGAAGCCCAAGTCTTACCGTGGCTTAAAAACGTCTACCAAGTTGGGTGTGGCTCATAGCTCCCCAGTGTCCACAATATGATCCGATAGATAATCCGATATCTTACATATATCATAACTACTAACTAACAACAACTGAACAATTAGTATTTGAGGAAATTATATTTCGAGGTATTCAGTTTTTTAATGCTCATCTATACCGATACATGACTATCTTTGTCTGTCTGAAATTCACTAAATTTGTTACGTGTTTACAATATTTCTCGGAAATGACTAGGTCATTTTAGAACATTGAGTTCAATTGAGCTCAACTTTTAAACGGTTGAACCGATTTTGATGGAGATTATTTCATCCGGTTCGGCTCAAGATGAAGTTAATGTGCTCTATTCTGTGACCCAGCCCCAAACTACCCAAAAATGTTCTAGCAAAATAGATATTGTTTTCCTAAAAGTTATTCGAATACCTACGATGTATATTGCGATAATTTAATATTTAGATGATTTGGAAAGTACAAAAGCCAACCAAGAATTATCTTGGTAGGTACTTAGTACCAGAAATATACGTTTGTCAGCAAATTATCGTTGAAATTAGCAATCTGTTTTTATAGAGCAAGACTATACAGCAAACTTGGCCTAGATTCCACAATATTTCCCAATTTCTCCGTTTTTTCACAAATAATCTTGTTTTTTCGAACATTTTCCGGTTCTGTAGACCCGCAGAAATTTTGAAACTGTTTTATGTCAGAAGCAACGTACAAAAACTCTTTAAACCACAACTCTTTATTTTCACAAAACTGTAATCAACTATGAGTGAAGAAGTATGAATCACGAGTAAACTCTTGGCCCGTTGAGGCGTAAGTTTCACGAAAGGTGTCTCCCTTATCAACGAAATGGTATAATGAATTCAGATGCATGAGAGACATAGGAGGAGAGCGTGGTCATGGAGAAATACTAGCTCCAAGAAAGACTAACAGTAATCTATTCCTCTTAAAAGGCACCACGAGATAACCAACGTTTTAATCTCGGATGAAGTCAACGTTTAAAAAGCATTCGCGATAACGCCAGCAGCTCTCTCGTCACGTTTTCTGCTTGGCTTCAAAGAATTTATGAAAGTCCCGGCCATGCAATCGATATGAATTCAATTTCAACTGTGTTTTAACACAGAATGTGTTTTTGCGATGACCTACCGAAAAAAAATCGTCACGAAAAAGCGACAGAAAAAACCGTTACGCGCCTTTTATAATGATTTTCACGTGCAACCAAGCCGTTGGTGAGGAAACAGAACTCCCGCAGTGTTCATTGCACAGAAATTGTTCACCATTCGTTGGAAAGCTCTCAATTTATATAGTATTTTTCTTGTAGTTACATATTTATTTATATAACATTTATAGGGTTTTAGACCAAATTAAATGTCTAACAATTATTTATTTTATTATTGCCAGACTCCACATTTATTATTGTTGTTTTTTATTTAACGGATGACTAGCATCGCAAAAACACATTCTGTGTTCCTATGATTTCATACAGAGTATGGAAAAAGAAATAAACCGGGGGGTGCAGGGGGGGCGGAGCCCCCCGCCGAGGCGCAAAGCGCCGAGTTTTACTTACTGAATACAGATGAAGAGGAACCTATTCATGCAACATGAATATGATAAGTCTTAGAAAATGAGCCCACCAAGCCCCACCAAGGATGAGTTGGAGGTTAGGGTGTTAGAATCCTTCCCACCAAGTTATGGGCTAGACCGATGAGGTAAGTTGAGTTCTAGCCCATAGATGGAAGTTGGGGTTTACACCATCGACGGAAGTTGGGATCTGGCCCTACGAGGGATGTTGGGTCGGGGTCGAGCTCACCTGGGTAGTTGGAGTCTAGCTGTCCGAGGGTGGCTGAGGGTAGTCACTAAGATCACAAACAAATAACCAGATACACACAAACTAACCGTACCGGGTTGAAGTGAGGTTATAGCTTCAAAATTAGTGAAAGTCACTTCTTTCCTTTCCTAATTAAGGTGGGCCTTCCAGAAGATTGGAATGAAGCAATTTCAGGGAGTCCACCGATTCCCCGAAAAAATATTCCCTGAGTTTTCCATGGTCAATATTCGTTTTTTTTCCAGGGTGAATGATCAACTACAATATAGATAAATGTGATCATAACTTCTCAAAATTCAGATTTCAAGGAGATTTTGGAATGAAAAAGCACTAGACAATTACTGACAGCTTCCTCGTACCAATAAACCGATTGTATAGAAAGATTATGTAACCCGCACAATCCCATCGAAATCAGACAATAACTTCGTATAGTTTCGTTCGTCACAAGGATTTCATGATAGATACAATACATACAGACAGACACGGAACCAAAATTGTTCAAGAAGGTCTAAAACGTAAAGCGCGAGTGGAAATTTTGATTTTGGAGTACGATTTTTTTCCAACCTTGAAAAGTGAAAACAAAGCTTCCGCTACTCGGAAGCGAAATCCCGTTATGAAAATTAATAAGGTAACCATAATCAGACTAGTAAGTTGAGGAGTACGCGGTGCGGGTTAGCATTACCTGCAATTGTGTGTGCCCTATTTTCGAGGAAAAATGAAGCAATTGCAACGGCATTATGAATTGGTATAACTAAAATGTAAAAAAAGTTTTACCTATTTTTTTTTTATAGAAATCTATATTTGAAATATTGTAGTTGAGAAAATTGTCTGCATCTGGAACATTTATAATTGAAAACTACTTCTAAAACCGGACTTCAACTTTTCTCCCTCAGACTCCCGGAACTTCCCACAAAAATGTTCGGCGCTCAGGGCTTTTCCAGGTTTTTTCAAGAGAAAGTGAAATTCCATGAGTTTTCCCTGATTTTTCCAGTAGAATAAAATTCCCTGAGTATTACAGATTTTCCTGGTCTTTCAGGTCGCTGGACACCCTGAATTTTTTTAAATCCTAAATTTGGGAATTGAAGAGATTTTGAGGTGAGCAATTTACGTGAAGTAGCCATCACATACTTTTGGGATCATCCAAATACTGAAAAGATGATGCTTCTAGTCTACTGACACTTTCTATTTATTTTGAACCAAAGAAGATATGAAAGGAAAGTTGCTAAGAGTGTAACCGAGTACCAACTTCTGTGGATAGGACTTCGCTCATAAATTTTGTCTCTCTAAGTGGTGGAAGTGGTAGAAAATCGAGACTAATCCAGACAGGAGACAAGGAGGAGCCGTTTACAGTTCACACTGCAGTGACCACCAAGTCCGCTATAGCCAACGACCGGAGCCGCCCCTCAGACTAATTGGTTTAATTACTCCACAGTTCAGATACCTGCCACCATTCGATGCTTCCTATCCTGTAACCCCAGCTTTTCGCACGGCTTCTGGCAAAATCAGTACCTATTACTAGTTGAACGTGAATAACACCATGGGAAACTTCAGTTTCCAAGTAACGAGACCATAAACCATGTAAGGATTTCCAGGTTTGGAGGCTTGACTTTTCCACGTTGCAGCTAGTTCGTTCAGCACGAGGGAGATTTCTCGAATTGACTGGTTGAAAATTTAAACAGATCTAGTCGCCTTATCGATTTTGCCCAGGGAACAGTTTCACAGCAGACAGAAACAATAACCTAGGACCAAACTAGTCAGATTTGATATCTCCGCAGATCACTCCAAGGTATCCCTAGGGCAGGAGTCTGGCGGCACACACTTTGGAAACCTTGGGTTAACAGTTGGAAACATTTCATCAGAAGTGGCAGCATCAATAATTGACTAATTATAGGGGTGCATTCAGGGCCTTTCGCAAGCTTATGCCTGATGCTTATGTTTGAATGACTGATGTAGGTAAAAGTTCCATTCATGTGTGAGCAAATATCTTATATTTTCTTCGCATTGAGTTTTATGTTACTCTGTTTGAATACCTACCTACTCTCTCAAAAAAATAAACGTGATTCGCGATAATAATAAATCATAGATCTGAAATCTCAATGAGGAAACCACATTATAGCGACATTATTGAACAATAAAAATAGGTGATCTTTGTAGAGGTATACCACAAAATATGTGAAAATGATGAATCGTTGTGTAATAATAAAGTTCATTCATATTAAAGGAGCACTGGGTCGATGAAGGTAAACGTATTACCTACTATTATATTTTTCAAGTGGATTCACGATGGAGATTTTAAGAGAGGAACACGTCTTTGTCTCGTGTTTTTTAAGGTTTTCACCTTGACTATTGTGGCGTCGGCCCTTTGAGGTCACCGAGTTGACAATTCCATTTGCAAATGACTTCTTTTTCATTCGACCGACAAACGGCGAGGTATTTGTTTTGTTTTTCCTCAAACACCAAACAAAAGCTTGGAAAACGTGCATTCGCAGCGTTTCTTGTTGATTTAGACGGCTTATACTCTTCCGTGAATGTGACAAAGTGATATTGCACTACAAGATCAACTCTATCGCTTTCATAGCAAATTTGGAACAAGATGAAAATACATTTTTATAATGAAAAAGAGATTAAAAGTAGGCCCAGGATGTCATTCAAACCACATTAGTATTATGAATCATACAAATGTCAAGAGAAGTGATTTGCAGTCGCTAACACTTGGGTAATGCCATGTATTTGTAACAAGTGGATAGCATGGGTTTCAAGTTTATATAGGCCAGAGAAGAAAACAGCGAGAAAATCTTGTTCAGACTTTGTCACGGAACTGTTTACCTATTCATGATCTGTCTGTATGCGAGCCCAACAGGCAGGAAATGCAGAGGAGACATTCAACAACAATGTCTACGCCTGGAAAGCGGAAAAAACATCCATGCAGGGAAGTTGACACACAATCCAGACCCAACGGCGGGATTCAACTGCAAATGCCATTCTCAAGTTGTGAGTAAAATCTCTCTGCAAGTGAGTGAGTGTGTAAAAAGAGGTTGACTTGAAGAATTTAAAGTTCCTATATCGAAAAAAACGAAGACGATGGAAGAAAATGTAAACAATTTGGCGAGGAACGCCGGGCTATTGGTTTCCTAATGGGAGAGCCCATGGCGATAGTGGGGGTACTGCCAACCGCATTCCTCCGCGCGCATATGATTGTTATTCACAGGAGAAGGGAGCCTGGACCTCGAAGATTGTGGCCTCATCGGGGGACAGAGCGATTCTTAGCAGCACCTTAAACCTCGCTATCCGTGCCATAAGTAATTCATTATGGCTAATCGACTGGTTGTCAACTGAAAGAACTCGTTATCCTGAGCGCGAGGAGGAAAGACTATTTGTCGTAAAAAGAAATGGAGTAGACTCAAGAGGTGTAGTCATTGAACGAAATTTCAAGAGATGTCTGTCGTCATTAACCGGTGATTTACAGAAAAATAATCGTCAGGAGAGAGAAGGCTAGTGAAGGGGATATCCAAGTTATTTAGATATCCAGGATGGTGTGGTGAGAGAGCTGCAAGTGACCTTATGCCTTTGAACGAATTTTCTGAGTTCGCGCTCGTATATTATATGAAGGATATACTCGTATGAAAGACACGAAAATGAAGAGCCGATTGCCTTATACGATTCAGATATACATTAAAACTTGGATTTTCTTCTTCAGTCCATCAAATTCAGTAAAATTCAAAAAAATTGGGATGGGAGCTATGTAGAATTGGGTTAAAAGCATACTATGTGCAATTACTTAAAATCGTCAATACAGTATTAGTTCACTCCACAAACCCACGAGTAATATGTATTACCTGTAAGGGAAATGGATATTATAGTGAGCACCCATCGGTAGATACGAATTATGGTCACCAGGCTTAGAGTGAGCCACTATCCAACAGCAGCAACATTCTATTGGAGCCAACTAACCCGACTGTGGGATAATTGTTCGTTTTCAAGTTACAAACTGATGATAATGAGGGAGAAGTGTTGCAGCATAAAATAATAACCCTAAGGTAGGAACACCCTTATTTATGCAACCTCATCTACGCATGTTCTCTGTGCACCTTCTACATTCATGGCTATTTAGCTTGTTACAGCTATTTGGGCGTTGTTTGCTATTTGAGAAAGGTTCAACCGTAAGTACTCCCATTACCCTAATGGAAAAACTAGCTAACGTCTGTTAAAATTTGACAGGAAATTGGATATCAAAAATTCGTGGATTATAAAAACCATTACAGTAACCTCATTGGCATCCCATGCAGAATTTTGACATGACCTCCACCCATGATATAAGATAAACATACTAATCAACAATATCAATGCATTCGCTCGCGGCCCATGCAGAATTTTGAAATAGCCTCCACCCATGTTTTAGGACAAATGACCACACATAAAATATCAATACAACTCCCAATTTTCTACACAAACCAAATGAAATGTTATGCTTTGTTTTAATTTCTGTCAAAAATAACGTTTTCCCCAAAAATGCTCAATTTCGATTTATCTATAGTTATAATAATAAATTGTCATTGATAAATATAGGTAGGTAAAATAAATTTCTTATTCAGATATTTTAAAAAAGTATTACGTGTCTGGGATATTACTATCCTATGCACATAGAAGACTACATTGTTATTACCTATATTGCTGACAACCTTGTTTACCCCCTCCCCTTCTTTTATCTATCGTGCACACCTAAGTTGCTGGTCAAGGTACGGAGGTAAGGGGAAGAACAAAATTTTCAATAAAAACACACGGTTCAAACGAACGGTGAACGGTATTTCGACGTACGATGAAAAATGGCGAAGATAAAGTTCCGTGGCAACAAATGGGTGACAGCGAAAAACCGTATTACACGATCTGCTCGTGCATCCGGTCCTGCAAAAATTGAAACCGCGGGCCATCCTCAAGACATGAAACATGTCAAAAACTGTAATTAAGGTTAGATGTTATTCGACCTTGAAACATAACATTTTCAGAACGGTTGTTATCCTGTGTCGTGGCCTATAATTTACTGGCTTATGAATTCATAGTGCGAGCACAATCGATAGGTATAACTTCTCTCCTGTCGTTGTTTTCAAGTATAAAATAGACTGTGTACCCAGTAGAAGTTCATAAATATAATTGCGATTGATTGTTCCGTCCTCAACCCAATAAAACGAACAAGGAGTTGTGATAGCTCTCTAAAAGTGACTTGAGCTTCCGTGAATTGGCTGAGGAACGGCAAATCAGCTTAGAAAGGTCGGGCCCCAAGGGAGGGCGAGTCCTGAAGGGTGTTTTTTGCTTACAGATTCAATTTGAAGGGTTCTATATCCCTCTGCTCGGAGGACACTGATCACACCCTATTTCCTAGTTTTTTGTACCATTCAACCCGTTTTATTTCTGTTCGGGTGGAAGAAAACGCCCCGACAGTTTCCATCCTGGAGTCCTTCTACCGTCCATTTTCCTCCGAATGTTTAACGGTTCTAAGACCAATTAAAATTTATTTTTACGTTGGTGTCCGCATTTCTCTCATGCATCAGAAATGTAACTAACAATGGGTTAGTGTGTACATACGAAGAGTACTAGAAAAAAACCCAGCTGAGTCCACATTTTTAAAAAGAGTTTATTCCTGGTATCATTTGATTCAAGATGAAATGACGCATGATTTAGTTGATTATAACAGGAAAACATAAGGATAACAGAAGTTTTTTGCTAAAGAACCCTCTTTACCAGCGAAATACTCAGGAGACACAACACACATGAATATGAGTGTCATTAGCATTTATGATATGCAATCAACCCAGGAATCAATTTTTTCGTTAGCTTTTTCCCGAAGCACCATGGATATTACATTTCCGAAAGCAAAAAAATATGTAGGTGAGTGTCCTTCAAATTTTTAGCGATTTTGAACTGTCAGAAACTGAACGATTATAGTTCATATTCACGCACGATACTGCTAGCTTTACAGCCATGAAGGTCCTAGGAGACTATCCAGGCACAAACCAGCTCAAAAATTCCATAAAACTCGTATGGTTTTGCCGAAAAAGGTATTGCTTTCGAAAGACACGGTATTGCGGTTGATACGCAAAATTTGTGTAAAATTTTGAGTTCGTAGGAACTCAAAATTGTTTTACTAGCTTATCTTATAAAGAGCTTCACTACCTTCGATAGTGAGGGAGCAAAATGTAAGCATGTTTTCACTCACATCGGATTTCACTTCACATTGAATATTTTTGGAAGCTTTCTCTGAAGTCTTTATGATGCAACCAGCTGAAGCGTTTTCTTATAAATTGGATTGGAATTGTGGATGTAGGAAGTTAATGCAGATAGATAATACTCGTACTCTCAAGTTCAAGTCCAAAACAAGTATTTCCGACCACAAGCCAAATGGTCGTTCTCGGTCATTATGAACATGAATATTTACGAACATCGCATTCTATGACTGATATGCGAACAAACTTCCACAATATTCACTCCTGGGTTCAAGCTGGTGCAATACGGTCTTTACAAATCTGTGGCGCTCCTGAATGTACTCGTATAAATGCAACCTTTAGAAAACCATTTGGCGCCACCGTCTAGACTCACAGCAGGATTGGTCAATAGCCAACTGTCTTCGTCATTTCCAAATCTCATTAAGGAAGTGACTAAACGTTCTTCACGACTTGAATCAATACAAATTCGGAAGTACCCACGCGAATCCACTTAAAAACCGGAATTCGTAAATTTGAGAAAAATGAATAGAAATGAAAGTTGTGAGGCAACGGTTTTTTACAAATCCTTGTTAGAGGTTTTTGGAGGTACCGAATAAGGATTCAGAGTCCACTTCTGGCATTGGGAGACTAGTTAGCCAGTATGAGAAATTTTCCATCTAACCCTATTTATCTAAATTTTCAACATTAAATTCTCAAATACTTCATTTAAAAATCGTTTTTATGAACGAAAGTCAAAGGAAAATACGAGTCATAATGAAAGAAATTTCGGACACCAGAAGGCGGTCTCTAGTTTAAAGAGTAAGAAACCTATTAACCATATCCCTTAATGAAAATCTAATTAAAATCCATAAAAATACAATAAAATAATTTGAAAAGTTAATACGAGCTATCAGCTCCCACCCATTTTGATGAATCCTTCAATGACAATGAGGAAGGATGACAATCCTGTTACAACTATTGTTGTATTATTGTATTATTGTTGTTTTATTATTGTGTATTATACACAATTAAACAACATTATCAACTCCGATTATTTCGGAAACGTAGGTGATATTAATTTATATAATATATAAATGAAACAAGTTTCACTAATCATATTATGATTAGTGAAACTTGTTTCAGAAAAGAAAACTTCTCATTTAAAAAGTCTTCATAGCTGCTCAATTGAAAGGAAGATCGAAATAATTTTGTTGTTGGAATAGTTGTCGTTTAAACAGTAATGGTTGGATATTCGTCGTTTCAAATCATTAGCAATAACTGATAAGAGTCCCTATACATTTTATTGGTAGTTTTATTAGCTTATTGAAACTGGATAATTTGAGCAACCAAACATTCGACTGTCCAATTCCCATAAAATTTTATTGTACACATTTTTTATTGCTATATCCATGGATAATAATTACCGACCATGGAAATTAGCTATAAATCTAAAACGGAGCCAAAAATGTCGTTGATATCAGAAGAAAGACGATTAATAGGAATACAATTTTCAAAATGAAGATCGATTCGATTTGACAAAACAAATGAAAATCTGTGTTATCTCCTTTTCATAATTTTGCTTGCAATATTTTCGGAATTAGTCAAAATTCCTCAAATTAAAAATAATCATTGTTTGAAATATTATAAAAACCTGTCCAAATATTTCTTGGAAATCTTGATAATGCTACACAAATGGGACTCAAGCAAATTTTTGGAAAAATGAAGCTATTGCATGAGTTCAAAAGTATTAAATGGAAAATTTTGTTCCACTAG
Organism: Apolygus lucorum; assembly: GCA_009739505.2. Taxonomy (NCBI): domain Eukaryota; kingdom Metazoa; phylum Arthropoda; class Insecta; order Hemiptera; family Miridae; genus Apolygus; species Apolygus lucorum. The sequence continues at coordinate 12,937,110 of CM019180.2, forward strand.
AAATTTTGGAAAATTCTAAAACGATTACTGAAGTTTTTCAATTTTGACGCATACACATGTGCGTGTCACTGGATTACGTAGTCATAGGAGTGAAAATGTCAAAAATAAGATAAAAAATCATAATTTCTCCCTTGCGAGGGAAAAACATTAAATCATGTTTAATGTTTTGTTTCCGATCACTCAGCTGATCAGTGACCACTCAGGCGCCTTCAGCGCGCTTCTCCATTGACCCTGCTTCTCAAATTTCAGCTTCCTGCGTTCAACAGGAGAGAAAATGGCCTTGGAGCTCACTCAGCTGATCAGTGACCATCTTGGTACAACTAGACCCCAAATGGAGCCGATATAACGTGGTAACTAAGAAATCGGTCCGTGGTAACTAAGAAAAAAAAGCGTTGCAGATTTGCGTGTCGGAATTCACAGAATGACCCCCAGCCCTAAAACATTAAACATGTTAAAAGGGCATGTTAAGGGGCATGTTAGGGTTGTTGACGTTTTTTGAGGAACAACTGTCACGATTATAGTTATAATATAACTATATATTATATAGTACATTCGGAATCAGTATGTCAATTCAGACAAGGAGTTTTTTTAATTTGTAATCAAGAAATGCGAAACTTGTCCGCAAATGGCTGAGAATTGGTATTATGGGATCCAGAGATAAACGCGTCTTTATGTCGTAGCCAAATACGTATTAACTCAATGATAGACAAGTAGGTACTATGAATATGGACTACTATAATTTTCAAAACCATACCATGTGCCAAACGGTAAAGAAGTAGTATGATTTATCAAAATCGGAAAATCAACATTATCGTAAATTATTTTCAATAATGATCGAGAAAGAAAAAAATGTATAATCCCCTTCAAAACTTAATGGTTTACGTTTTTATGTATGTAGAATACAAAATTTTTCCTATCAATGCGCCGTACCGCTCTTACGCGCCACTGCCCAGTTCCCGTGGACCGATTTGGATGAAATTTGGTATAATATACCAGCCCATATTATGGGCTCCATTTGGGGCCTAGTTGTTCCCCTACGCTTTTAGTTATTGGCAGTCAATAAAAAGGGTAAAAAGGGGTAAGAAGTGGGGGAACCGTTCGATATACAGGTGTTAATTTTTCTATAGTTTGAAATTTCGAACAATTTTAAGATGTGCGTATTTTGAGGAACACTGTTCGCTGATGAGGATGATTAATTACCTAATTGATGAAATAATCATGACGTTTTTCATTAATTTAAGATTGTGTTTAATTTCCAGAAACGAATGGAACCATCAAGAAGATCAACAATCTCCCACCCCACCCATCCATGGTACTTAGAAGGTAGCTGACAAATCTCCGACAAAAAATCTGACATTTCGAGTTGAAAATTCACTAGAGAAACAAGTCTATCAATGAAATGAAAATTGATGATTTCATGAAGTTGGTGACTTCGTAGTATGAAGTTCATGCTGAGTTTTTTCCCCATGTAAAATACAGTTTTTCATTGTTTCACCGAGCGCAGCTGCACAATTCACAGTTTGAATTGCTTCCGTTCACAAAGCATTCCCCTCGGAAATCAACGTCTCCCGACGCATAAGTTGAAAAACCCTTTCGTTTCACTCCAGCTCGCTCTTACTACCGATTCATTAAAAATTAAACTGTCCGAAGCGCGCCGACTGACGAAATAACAAGGCAGATGGTTTAGCCAAGACGAAGCTCGTAAGTGACTAGCGAAAACTCTATGGGGTGGTGGTTACCCTTATTGGCCACATTGTCAATTATGTTGAGGAAACGGGATCGGTTGAGCGCATGCGTGCTGCGCTGGTTCAGTGGACCCGTTCCTCCTGCTGTATCCTCTGCACGTTAGCTACTTTTCTCATGGCTTACTCTCTCGATGTTTTGTCTCGAGTTTTTTCCCTATTGAAGGAGGATTTTCATTGATCTCACATCCCTGAAAGCGTTACTTTATTTCCAAACTACGCACCATTTTTTTAAAGATTGGAAACCCACGTTTTTCATAACAAATTCGGATTCAATGTGAAATTTCAAAAAAAAAAAAAATCACCATTCACTCGAATTTATGGAGAACATAATTAAGTATGTGAGCATAATTAAAAATCAAAATTGTTAGTTGTACATAACAACTATGTACATGATTTTTACATGATTTCTAGGGTTTTTTTCAAGCTGAGTCATGTGATGGATTCGATTTTTCAATTTAAGGACCTAGAAGTCAAATTTTCTGGCATTCTTGAGCCATTTCTGGAATCGCCAACGTATCTTATGGAAGAATCCGTCGTTACCAGCAAGTCGATTACAGGAGGAGAGCGCTTTCAACTTAAGAGCATCATCAACCATCGAGAGTTGGTACGTTGACAATAATTATATTCTTATAACTGGCGAAACTAACCCTAATATTCAATATGATTTTTGAAATGGTAATGTTTATTTTGATAGGATGGAATCATATCGATAAAAATAACATCACCTCGTGATATTAGTACAAATAATAAGTTAAAATCGTGTATCTTACTTGTTGGTTTTGTACATCCGAGAAAACTCAACTTTTGCGATTTGTGGACATTTTCGGTGCAAATTCGCACATTTTTATGCAAAGAAAAAATTCGAGTAATGATTGCAAGTGAAAACTGAATATGTAATAAAAATGGGGGCCCACGTCTGGATAAACAGGGTTAGTTGTGCGCACTTTTCCGCTAGCCCAAAAATGTCAGTTGGACACAACGTCTCAGTCGGTCGCCGTTCAGTCCTCGTCCGGGTTAGTATTTCCCTATATTGTAGGGGCAAAAGGTTTTCAAAATATGGTTTTTTGATCATAAGCCTTAGGGATATAAAAACTGAAAGATTGCCGCTGGAATCATCTAAATCGAACAATAATTGCCAGAGAAATATGGGAAAAACCGTTTATTCAGTAGTTTTTCCCCCATTTTTCTTAGGCAAATATTGTACGATGATTTTGATGATTCCGGATTCAATATTTCAGTTTGTTAATTCCCTAGAGCCGTGCACTAATAAATTTCTAAAATCCTTTAAAATTTCAAATTTAGGTACAACTTTTGGGCCTTCAATTTCGCGAAATACTAAGAACGAACGGCGACCAATTGAGACTGGGGGATGTAGGTACTTAGTGACCAATCTTTATACCTCAGCTCGAACTCATGGGGTCGTGGTGAAACCCATAATGATCGTCAAACTTATCTCCAAATACGAGCAACATCGAGACAATGGATCGTGAGAAATTGATTATTCATGCTTAAAATCACGGCAAATGATTACACAATGTCTCGAGGTTCTTTCTCCTTCAACAGGAAACTTATCTTTACATAATCTGGAAACTATGATAACCTTGGCTAATTCTGCACGCTAATCTGGATGATCCACCATCTTGGACTTGGTTACCGTGAACGAAAATCAACGAAATTTGGGATGTAAGCATGTAAGCATACCGTTTGAAACGTAGTAATGCATCATAACTAGACATCATAACATGTCATTGATGTCTAGCATCATCACGGGGTAGAAAATGTAGAAATGATCAATATTGATTGAAATCAAAGAGATATTATAACAGAAGGAACTCAGAAAAGGAATTCCTTCATATCTGGGATATGAGCCATCTCAGCGATACCATTATTGTTTGCATAAAATTGAAGGAAAAAAATGAAAACCAAAGGAAGCAATTTTATGATTCTTTTCCAATTTGCCAAGAACACGACTTGATAAAGCCAGATTATCACAATTTGCAAATAAAATATTGATTGTCCACACAACGACAGCACAACTTGCTCAAGGAACTCCTGCATGTTATTCGACAAGACTCGAAGATGTGTTTGTAAGTAGTTTAGCTAGTTCAAGAGTGAGTAGTAGGTCAGTAGCATTGTGCCGGAGCCAAGGAAAACAGGCGTCGAGGCCAGTGCAGTGCGAAGGAAGGAGACCTTCACGACTCGCCTATCTCAACTGCCAGAATGACGTCACCAGATCTTCACTGCATAGATCCGCAAGGTCTAACCCATCCTTTTAACGATGTAACCGCTTAGGAATAGGCGATCAATTATTGGAAGGGACACGTAATACGCATGTTCAAAGTGAGCTATAATAGAGAAATGTGAAGTCATGTCTTTTTGCTTCCTCACTACCGAAGGTAGGGAAGCTTTGTATTCGTGAAAGAAGTGAAAAAAAAAAAATGTCCTCCAAAATCAAAATTTCCACTTGCTTTTTCGTTTTAGAGCTTCCCGAACAATTTTGGTTCCGTGTCTGTATGTCTGTCGGTCTGTCTGTGGTCAATCCTTGTCCCGGGCAAAACTATACTAACCTGTGGTCCGATTTTGATGAAATTTTCAGGGATTGTGCGGGTTAGGTACTAGACGGTCCCCTATCAATTTCAGCACCTTCGGACCAATAGGAGCGAGTGCGCATGCGCAAACGTGAATTTCCTGGAACCTCGGTTTCTAATGAACCGATTTTGCTCAAATTTGGAGGTTAGTTAGGGACTAACTTCTAAGAGACACCCTATAAGTTTCAATCAAATTGGTCAAGCAATAGCCGCTGCGCATGCGCGAACTTTAAATTTATTGTTACAACCAAAACTCCGCAACTATTCAACCAATTTCGATGACATTTTCAGGGATTGTGTGGTTTAGGTCCTAGACGGTGGACCGCCAAAAATAAAATTCTACGTTGAAAATACAAAATATTATAAACTATAATACCTTATAAAAATATTATAAACATTAATACCTGCAACCCTATCCCGCATATTATCGCCAATATTTTGGTATTCAATAACTCTTTGAATCATAATTTTTTCGCCAACTGATTCTATACGTCCATGTTACAATGAGTGAGGAAGCTATACTGCCCACCCAACTTGGCAGACGTTTTTATTAATTAGTGGTTACAATGATCCGGAACATAACTTTTCCAAGAAAAATTATTTAAGACAGGGACTTTTACGATGATTACGATGATTAAAAGCGTCTTTTTAACTCATATCGGAACCTTGTCAACAATAAGCAATATTGCAGGATGAATAATTCTGCGTCACTTGAATAATCGGTATGAAAACATTCGAATTCTGCATGTAACTAGTAAATTAAGTTGCTTATCATGGCTCAACCAGAAAGTTTAAACTCAGAGTTATTAGTTCTCGGTTTTTTTTTTTTTTTTTTTCGGAAGTGGGGAAACTCTTTAAGAGCGAAGGGGAAGTTCACCCCAACAGTGTTGGACTCCCATTAGGGCTACCAACTAAAACCCCACTCCCTCTGCTTAGGACTCACCCCGGGACCACTTGTACAGTATTACTTCAGGGTGAGCCCTTTTTTTGTGCCAAATGGCTGCTCCTACTTCTGGTCTCCTTCAATTGTATTCCTCATCTTCTTCCTCCCATCATCTTCCTCCCATCATTAGTTCTCGGTAACATAAGGGAAACCAAATCATACAAATTCAACTACACACTATTTGACTTCAATGTCTGTTTTTTTAGAGAATTTTCAGGAGACGAAACTATTTCAATGTTTGGTTTGGACAGTTTTGAAATTTCCTCAATGCAAATTGGTTTCCATGCATTACATTGTAAAGCAATACTTAGTTTATTTATCTCTAGGTCTGTATAGTTGGGTAAACGTACATAAGATGTGTCATTTCAGACGGTCTATTACTCCCTACATTATCTAACACAAAATGGTGCCAAAACATCAATAATAACGGAAGAAATTATGAGTTCGTTGTCAACTCCATGGGGTCAAGAAATGTGCTTTTGAGGTTTCTAGAAAAAATTACCGCCTAAAAACTATTGATCCGTAACTATCTAGATAATCGAAATCTAAGAATGCGAAGAAGAATCTATGAGAAATAAATAGTTATCGTATATAATGTTTTGATCTCAAAAATGACCAAAAATGTGTATTTACCTCAAATAGTTTCTCAATATAACTAAATTGTATGAATGAAACTTTTTTCCTTAATTTTAAACATTAAAACTAGGTTAATTTATAAATAATTAATTTTTATTTCTCGACCTTTTTCAATTAAAACGTATGACATACCTAGTACTCGGAAACAATGAAATAATTAATCAAGGCTCAGAATGACATTCTCTTCACGTATTGGCTTGGTGAAAAGTTCATCGGGACTTTCGGGTTCCACTGCATGTTCACACGCAGTATCAGAAGCTTCCAACATCCACTGACTTGAACGCTTGAATTGATCTAAACTCAAATGGGCATCGAGATGCGCCATAAAATCACTGACAGGGGAGTTCGACACGTGGAAATTACAAAAGGGGAACGACGAGACAAGCAGACAACGCGTCCGGTGGTCTAGATGAGGCATTTCCTATACATTACAGCGCCACCACATCAGTGGGGAGGTCACGGGATTTATGCCACAAATTGTGGTACCCTGCATAAGCAAATCCCAGTCATTTGTGTGCCATGAGTTTGGTAAGCTTGAATTTTCCATTTCGCCCTCGAATTCGGATGGTTGGGAGTTCATTTTTCAGTTGAAATTGCAACTATGTTGACTGTTTGTTGATTTTTCCTCCAAGGTTTTAGATTTTACAAATAAAAGTAATGTAAGGAGAATGCTGGAGTTGATCACAGATCAGCAGGGAAGAGGAAAGACACCTGGTCTCTGAAACCTTCGACTTGATCATTTCAACAATCAAACTACCTACTCTTGGAACGTCGCGAACTTTCTCACTTTGTTTAACGTTTTAAGAAAGTTTCACAGCAGCAGGCCGAGCTTTCTGATTCTATCCACTACTAATGACATCTATTAACGGTTCTATGTGCCGGATTAGATTAGCCCACACACCTTGACCTACCATCAAAACGGTTCTACGTTATGGGTTGATGACCTCCTTCTTATTACTCTTTCTAACCTCATTTCTTCAGAGTTGGTTCAAAGAGATTAAACTTTTGTCTTTTGTAATTCATCATAATTTATTCAAGATTTCAACATTTCGAACAATATTCAGAAGAGTCTCAACACTATTTATTGGAACTTGAGAGTAGTCTATCCTAGTCGCAGATGGGTATCATAGTAATTTGTGGTAGGCAACAGCAGTCAGCTGCTAAACGTAGAATCAGCCCTCAACAATGTAGCAATTTGATTTTCCAACACCATCGATCTGTTCAATCAAGTCAAGGATACAAGGAATTCATGAGCCACATCTCTCGACTAAGGTTTTTGTATACCTCCACAAAGTAGGCAAATAAAAACCTCCGAAGATGAACCCTGAGGTTCCTCTATACCCCACATTACCGGTCTGGAAGACGGCCAATATCCCTGAGACAGGCTCAGCCTGCCTTTCCGAGAGTTCATAAAATGCAGGAGTAAAGTGGTCCCCTCCGCTCCTTTTCCCTGGAACTCCGCGTCCGAACCGTTTCGTCGGAATTCCTTACCTATGGGAAGAGGACGAACCATTTTGAAAAGCTTGGAAAAGAAAAAGAAATACGAAGAGAAAAAAGCAAAGTCGAGCACGGACTCACTATGCCCTTTCTTGGGACATTACGACTTTGGTACTGTCGTATAATGGTGGAGCAGCTGTTGGTCTTATACGCTAGCGGAAACGAGATGGTCGGGTGGCAGTTGATTTTGCTGTCAAAATCCATCAATAATGAATTTTTGTTTGTCAGCAATTTCCTACTAAGTTTCCACAGATTTTGAAACTGACCTCATGTTGATTCGGTAGGCTGTCGACCGTATGGTACACAATAATTCGTTCTGAATGTTGACATCTTAGAGTTATTCCAATTCCAGGATCTGTGGGGCCGAACGTTCTTCAACTTCTTCAATCACTGATGGCCACAGAGATTCAACAATAATAAGGAGAAGCTTTCTCATCGTATTTTTATTTGCATTTTTGAAAAAAATATCGGTACGATCTTGAACTTTTTGAGGAAGTTCTCGGTGGAGTAATCTGCCTCTGCTTTGAGGCAGACACCTGATCTCTTTATGCGGTCATATTTGACGAATTCTAAAATTCAGATAATGCATGGTTAACTTGTAAAATTCAATAATTTTCACTGCTCGATATGTGGGAGCTTAGATGCCCTGTATGAGTAGTACCCATGTCACATGTTTACATATCATCTTTTGGATGACTACTGACTTATCAACATAGTATGTTGGACTATCTTTGCCTATTTTGCCTTCTCGGTGAGCCTGATTTACATATTATGCATGCGATTTTCAATTGTATTATACTAACGATAATTGAAACAAGTGTAATACGACCGGCGAGCAACGTGGGAGTTTCTAGTCGTGGTCATGAATGAAAGGTGAGCGAGATGCTCCACTTGCGTGGCTGAGAGAACTCACAGGAGCGCGATCCAGATGAGAAAGTTCATTGATCTGAGTCTGAGATCTGCCGAGCTAATGTAAGGCCTTCTTCTTTACGCGGACGGCCTCTCGGCGGCAAAATCGCTTCCTGGTAAAGAATAAAGTAACTTCTTGTGGAACAACGAGTTCGCAGAGCTACACGCTTCAATCCACGGGAGCAACCGGGTGGTAGACAGCACATGCATTCTTGCATTATTCCGCTGAGTTGTACTATTCAAATTATACCGAGAAAACTTCTCTGGTAAACCATAAAGTTGGCAAACTCGCATGCTTTGATTCTATACATGATACTGCCAAGTCAACATCGACATCGAATGAACCATCGAGTCTAAGGGAGTAGAGAATATCGCTCAAGTGTCAAAGGATTATTATTAGGATTTGGTACCTGTAACAAACTTCATAATTAATTTCAATTTGTATGTAGGGCATTTTTCCCAGAACTTCCTGAACCAATTCAGCGTAAGCCGGACAAACATTTTTATTCGATTTTCGGATTCTTTATACCTTGAAACGTAAACCATAAGTTTCCAGGGGTTCCATTTTTTTTCTAACTCGATTCCAAAGGTTCATAATTTAAAATAATGAACCAAAAGTTTATAAGAAATGATAGAATAATAGACAAGCCAGGAATCGAATTCAAGAACTCTCACTGACATCTGAGCTACAGCTTTACGACAACAACCGTTTCGAATTTCCTATTTGAAAGAACTGTACAAACAAATTCCAATCAAGCGAATTTCTGTCAATAGCGAGCAGAATTCTTAAAATGGATGTTCTGATGCAATAATAGATTGATGGATTTATGAAAATAAATCGCTACAAATTACTACACAAATTATCAGCACACAGCTTTGCCATTGCCACTACCTACCAACTTTATTTTTGCTCAAGACAATCAAAAACAATCAAGACAAACAAGTCTAATTTGAAGAAATAAACGCTTCACATTTCATTCGAAAAAAATAAAGACTTGTGGGTGCCTTCATTAGGGAAGTTGATTACTGGTTGCTAAGGGTGGAAAACTGAGTACAACTCGAAGAAATTAACAACAATCGCATTTTGGTCAGCTAAAATATGAACGGAGATTAGCCTTCTTTTGCAATTCACACTTGTGTTTCTGATTTATAGTAGTTCACCCCTAAAGTTCTCATGGGGAGAGAACATTAGATTGGTCCTATTGAGCTCTTGATGGTCTCATTCGATTCTAAAAACTCAATACTATTTTAAATTTATGAAAAAAACAATCCCTTTATATCGAAAGCTTCATGTCTAAAAATAGCATTTTTGAGCTAAGGCGTTTTGAGATTGTCAGCCCTTATTTTTCACCCTTTAGGAGTGACTGACGTTAACCAAAAGATTTGGGGCACAACTAGACCCCAAACGGATGCCCCAAATGAAGCCCATAAACCAAAGTTCATCAAAATCGGTCGATGGTAATTAAGGGAAGTGCCGCGTACGGCGGATAGAAAATTTTCTATTCGATTTTCGGATTCTCCGCATCTTGAAACGTAAACCAGCAAAATTTGAGGTGAGGTTTAAAAAAAATGATTTCTAGGTCGATTCCAAAGGTAGGTAATTCTCCTAATTCGTCAAGTTGATATAACTTCGTTTCATAAACTTCTTCGATCGTACAGTTTTCGTTTCTACTGGACAGATTTTTGTGGCAGAGTTACTGATCAATACAACAAAGTTTTCTAGCGATGAGAAATTCATTTCTTGGCGAATAAAATATAGCATTTGATTTACAACATGTAACAGAGCAGTAATGTAGCAATTCTTCTGGTTTGGCGAGAGCCTTCCGTACATGTATTGCTGCCTCGTGGGGGGTGTGCGATAGACATATTTCATATGATACGGCTTAGAAGTAGGAATGAAAGAAGTGTCTAGTCGGCTGAACCATCAACGCCCAAACGGTTAACCTTGACTTGCTCTAACTTTTTTTAAAACTCCCACCAGTTCCAGCTTCTGTTGGAAATTGAGGGGATGCATTAGAGGGGGAAAATAAATGTAATAATAAATCACTGATTTCTTGTAGTTGCCGATGGTGCAGAGGTGGAGGAGAGAAACATTTTGAGACACCTCTACTAAAATCTATTAGCAGAAGTCACAAAAATGTTCTCTCCATCATTCGAAAAAAAAAATCATTTAAAATATTAGATGAATATAGGAGAATGTAGGAAGTGGATCGTTGGAAAGACCACTAATGCAATCAAGGGCCGAGCAAGACGCGGGTGGTGACACCACGGGGTACTCCTGTATTTCTACAACACGTAACCGCGAAAGGACTCGGATAAGGCGGCAAGCATGAAGAACCGATCACGTCCAAACGGCTGAATCACGTCCAAACTACAATTAGGTGGTAACATGGAAATAAAATATGGATATGGATTACCATTAACATCATAAGACACACAAAGCGGAGGTACGTTCTAATTCAGGGTAGTTTCTAACTTTCAAGTGAGGGAGAGTATTTCTTTTGTGTGCCTACTGCACCTATATGCCTTTCCTAAGTTTGTTTAAAGTGCGTTAATAATAAATGAATATGCAGAGAATAATCTGAAGAATAGTTAGTCCGACATGACGATGTTATTCTGGCGGGTTCACTCGGTGAAATCTCTTTCTGCAGAGATGTAGTGGCAACAAGTAGGGGCCTATAGAGTCGCAGACACACGATCCATGACCTTCCAATCCCGGGTAGCCTACCAGCCTCATTTACTCGCCTTCGTGATTCCAAAGACCGTGATGGGAAGAGGCTTCTCTTGCGGTTCCTACAGGCAGAACGCGAATAGCTACGCCGACATCTGAGTGGAACATGAAGCAGGGAGGGGGCTTCGCCACCAGACACTACCTACTTCAGGGGGCCTTCGCTTCCAAGACCCCACTATACCCCCAACACCAATCACTATACTTCCAGCCGGTCATCCTACGTTCAATGCACCTCCAACAGTCCCCCACTTTCCTCACCATCCCTTCATTACACCTTAATACCTGGGTTCCTTCTATTATACGGCCGATTGATAGGTAGGGTTTTTTCTCATAAGTCGGAAGAATTTTGGAGTGTCATCCCCGGCCGGCTTCGCACGCTATAAACTCGAGCTCCAGCAACCGGTTCCGAAGATTTGAAACCCTCGATCGATGCTTCAAATTCTCCCATGTTTATTTTGCATCTAAAAATCCAACCCGAGCCATCTTGAATTTCAATATCAACGGTTCTCAAGCTGACAACAAAGGTCAAAAATTCCATCAACGTAAGTCGTTTCAAAAAGAAGGCAAACACGAAGATCAGAGAACGGGTAAAAAAAACAACATGAGAGTAAATTTTATCATAAAAAGAAAGTAGATGGGAGACTCGTCGACAATAACAAAGGGAACACGATTCATGATTTCTTCAATTACGAAGAAATTAAATAATTTTGGCTACACAGGTACCTTGACGTACAAATTCGCAACAGTACCGTAAAACGGGGTGAGTTGAGGCCACTTTTGAGGTTTTTTCATCATAACTACCTCAAAACCAATCGCACAGGGCTAATTTTTTTTTAATCACATAGCTACACATCTCACCTTTCCATTTCCGTCGAAAAAAAATTTTCATTCACCCAAGGGGGGTGGGAGCAAACATTTTTTTTGTGGTACCATCTCACACCGCCATCGTGGTGAGAAAGGGCCACCGACTTTTTTCGCCTATCTACGCATTATAACAGCTTGTGGATCCTTCTAACACCATCTCCTATGAACTAGAGCACATTAGATTTGCAAAAAAAATTTTTTTTTTTTAGTTAATAGGTGTTAACAAATATAAAACATCAACTTTTCAATAACACTGTATTAAAATTATTATTTTCACTTTAAAATCATTATTTTGACAGAAACATCGACTTTACAATAAAACTTCATTAAACTTCGACTCTTCTCCAACAAAAAATTGAAAATAATGAAGAAAAACTCATTTTTTCAAGGAGACGGCGAACTTGTTGTCTCCCACTTTGCGAGGCGGAGGAATGGGGGGTGCGCCTTGATTTTTTAAAGATTTTTAATCGAAAATAGACTACATCCTGAGAATTTGGGCACCAACCGCGACCTTCTAGCGTGAGTAGATCTGTTTCTATGATTTTTCAAAGTTTCGACCGTTTATGACGTCACGCGCTCCTCTCGCCTGGGCGGGACCCCCCAGCCAACTGTGACGTCATAAACGGTCGAAACTTTAAAAATTCATGGGAAAAGATTTATATACGCTAGAAGGTCACGCTTGGTACCAAATTTCTCAGAATGAGGTCTACCTTAGATTAAAAATAACAATAAACAGTTATTCCTACCCAGGCGCATACCCTATTTTCCCCTTGATTTGCAATTGCCAACTTTTTGTTTTATTTCAATTACGTGGGAACGAGTCGTCCCACAAAGACGATCTTTCTCCTGCACTTACTCAGATGATATAAGAACACAAACATCAACTTACCAAGCATACACGACAACTCGAAATTGGATTTCCTCCGAAGGTTTTGCCACTTTTCCGAGAGGTCAACAAAAGTATGAAAAACGGAAATCACCACAAAACGTAAACAAAACCGTTCAAGAAGGTTTCTTCGGCACCGCGCGCTACTGGCACAATCTTCCCATCTGGGAAAAATAGGTGGAATCCTCTAATTACTACATTGGCCGCTAGGTAGCGTTATGATGTGATAAAGCTGAGTTGGACTCATCTCACCCCGGTGGCCGCATCTCACCTCATTTTA
>CM019180.2:12950288-13081899 GCA_009739505.2 Apolygus lucorum
AACTTTTTAATGATATTGTAGAGACGAAGTTTTGATGTTGAAGGTGTTGTCTGTTATCTGTATTCGTATTAATTTACGTTTTTTGTACTGTGAATTATGCGTGTTAAGTTACTATAAATTAAATGAAGTTGCAAGTAGATTCATGAACGGAACAATAGCGAGTGAGTATATTTTGAACAAACAAATCAACAGGTGAGGGAATTTGGAACAGGTGAATCAACAGGTGAATAATAATTTGGAATTTTGAGTAACCTAAATATGAATCAAATATTGAACAAATGACGCCACAAATACCCCCCTCCTCAATACAAAACCATATCCTGAAAACGGACTGGCAAGCGAACCGTTCGTCCACTTCGAGTAGTCTTCGGTCTTGCGATCCAGGGTGTTTGGATATGTGTTGGAAGAGTAGCTTGTTGCCTTCGGTCTTCTATCTGGGGTGTGTTTGATGTTCCATGTTGTGGTGAAATCTGTATCAGTGGCTGGGTTGGTTCCCGCGATGAAGGTTGAAATGCAATTGTTCTTGTCTCCTCTTCTTGTAGTTCGTCATTTGATATGTAAGCTGGCTTCAATCTCCCGATTTCTACTGGTACTTCTTTTCCTCTCCTGTTTATGATGTATGTTTTATGTGTTCTTCGTATTACTGGGAATGGTCCGTCGTACGTTGGTTGCAACGGTCGTCTGACTCCATCGTTTCGAACAAATACGTGACTGCAATTTTGAAGATCAGGGTGTACAAAAACTGTTGTGCGAGTGTGATGTTGAGCTGGTGTAGGCCGTAATTGATTCATTGTTTGTTTCAGTGTGTCTACAAAAATTTGTTGTGGAGTAGTTGTACTTTCTTCCAAAAACTCGCCTGGAATTCTTAGAGTGGTTCCGTATACTAGCTCAGCGGTACTACAATTCAGGTCTTCCTTTAGTGCTGTCCTCATACCCAGTAATACTGTAGGAAGGATTTCAACCCAACGCTCAGAGGTGTGGCAACGAATAGCTGACTTTAGCTGTCGATGGAATCTTTCTAAAATTCCGTTTGCTTTGGGGTTGTAAGCCGAAGTAAATGTGTGAGCTGTACCTAATAATTTCATCAAATAACGAAAAAGTTCACTTTCGAACTGTCTTCCCCTATCAGATGTAATTTTTTCTGGTGTTCCGAATCTACATATCCAGTGTGTATAAAATGTACTGGCTACTGTTTCAGCAGTACAATCCTCGATAGGTATTACTTCTGGCCAACGGGTATAGCGGTCTATGCAGGTCAAGGCGTACCTGAAACCTTTGCTTGATGGAAGAGGTCCTACCAAGTCAATATGGACATGTCTGAAACGTTCTGAGGGTGTAGGAAAAATTCCTATTTCGCCATGCGTGTGTCGTTGAACTTTACATCGTTGACATGCATCACACGTCTTTACCCACTCAGTACAGTCTTTTGCCATAGATGACCATACGAAACGTTGTTTTTAACATTTTGAGAGTGGCTTTTTTACCTGGGTGGGACAGTTTGTGGACACTTTCAAATGCTGCTTTCCTGAATTTTGCTGGAATAAAAGGTCGAACGAATCCTGTGGAAATGTCACAAAAGATTGGTCTGTCTATACCGGACATTTTGATCTGTTTCCAGACCAATGTCGAACCTGAGATAGACGGTGGCAGATCTTCCTCTCTTTGCTCTAAACCTACTTGTTCATAGTCAACAGCTTCTATCTCTAGACGTGAAAGGCAATCAGCTACTATGTTGTTTTTCCCTGTTAGGTATTTGATATCAGTTGTAAACTGGCCTATGAAATCTAATTGACGCGCTTGTCGAGGGGAAGCTTTGTCCAATTTTTGTTGGAATGCAAACGTTAGAGGTTTATGATCAGTGAAGATTGTAAAAACTCTCCCTTCTAGTAAATGTCGAAAATATCGTAGAGAAGAATATGCTGCAAGTAATTCTCGATCATAGGCACTATAGTTCATTTCTGTAGTAGAAAGTCGTCTAGAAAAAAATCCAATTGGCTGCCAAGCCTCATTCACAAATTGTTGGACACTACCTCCTAGTGCAGTATTGGAGGCATCGACCATTAGTGACCATGGAACGTTGGCTTGTGGATAGGCTAGCATAACAGCGGATTTCAATTCATTTTTGCAACATTGAAATGCTTGTATAGCTTCAGGTGACAAGTGAATATCCGAATCTTGTTTTCCAGTGTACCCTTTTAAATAGTTTGATAACACCACTGTGTGACGAGCTGCTTTGTCGACGAATCTTCTATAAAAGTTGAATAGACCTAGGAATCTTCTTAAACCCATGATGGTTTTTGGTGGTTCAAACTGATCAATTTTTTCAACTTTTGAAGGTAGTGGCTTCACCCCTTCCTGAGATATTAGGTGTCCTAGGAATTCTATTTCTGATTTACCAAACTCGCATTTAGCAGGATTTATAATTACTCCATACTCACGAAATCTCTGGAATAAAGCGCGTAGATCAGAAATGTGTTCTTCTTCAGATGAACTTGAGACTAGACAATCGTCAATGTATGTTCTCACGTTTGGAAGTCCTCTGGTCAGTTCATTGATGAATCTTTGGAATGTTTGTGCTGCATTGCAGAGTCCGAAAGTCATTTGCGGGAATTCAAATAACCCAAATGGTGTGATAATTGCTGTCTTTTGAATGTCGTCAGGAGCCATTGGTATCTGGAAATATGCTTTAAGTAGATCTATTTTTGAAAATATACGTCTACCATGAAGATCGTGGGTTAAATCCTGGATATTCGGTAATGGATACCGGTCTGGTTGTGTGACCCTATTAAGAGCGCGGTAATCTCCACATGGTCTCCAGTCGCCTGTCTTTTTTGGGACCATGTGTAAAGGGCTTGACCACGGGCTTTTTGAAGGTCGACAGATACCTTGTTGTAGCATAAAATCGAATTCTTTCTTTGCTATAGCTAATTTTATCGGGTCCAGACGTCTAAATTTTGATGCAATAGGTGGTCCTTTGGTTTCAATGTGGTGCATTACATTGTGTTTGGCTGGTTTTATTTCTAACGCGGGCCTAGTAATGTCTTTGAAATCTGCCAGCAGTTCTTCGTACCTCATGGATGAACTTCGCACCCCTATTGTCGTTATAGTAGGTATTTTACTATTACTTACGATACATCTTCTTGAAATGGTTGTCACTTGATCCCGCAATTTTTGTTCTTTGAGATCCACTAGGAGTCCATAGCGTTCTAAGAAATCTGCACCTATGATGGGCTTGCTGACAGACGCGATTACAAATGGCCACGAGAAAGATCGGCGTAATCCGAGATCAACAGTGAGTAGCCTAGTACCGTAAGTCTTGATTTCTGTACCATTTGCTGCAAATAAACGATACTTAGAATTCACAGAAAGGTCGGTGTTTGTAGGAGGAATGACGGAAATGTCTGCTCCAGTGTCGATGAGAAAACAAAGTTTAGTACTCTTATCTTTGATGAACAAGCGGCTTGAACTCTGGCCTAAATCACTTGCCGCACTTAGTGATTGGCCTTGTAGTTTTCCGATTTCTTCGGTTTTCTAAATTTACATGGGGATTCACAACGTCGTGCCTTGTTCCCCCAACGGTAGTGAAACATGCACATCCAATTATCGCTTTTGGCTCGATCCTGCTGAGAAGGTGATTTTGGTCGTCCTTTCGAGTTTGAATTGTCTCTAAAGTAAAGTCTACTTATATGATTACGAGTACTTAGTGCTTCTACTTGCTTTGTTAGATAATCGATTTTCTCTAGTATTTCTAACCTTGAATTGTCTGAACTATTCTGCTTGTTTTCGGCCGGATCGATAGCATTTATAGATTTCAGATCACAAGTTTCTTGTATTCTATCAGCTACTGGAACTAGTGCAGCGAGAGTTTGTTCAGAACTTACTGAGAGTATGTTTCTCATATTTGCAGGAAGATGTTGCATCCATAATAGTTTTAAAAATTCGTCCGAAAACTTATTGTTTGACAGTTCTCGCATTTCTCTAAGTAACTGACTTGGTTTTTTATCGCCTAATGATATTTCTTTTAAGAGACGTTGTAGCTTTTTGTCGTCCGAATCCCCAAAACAAGAAATGAGTCGGTCTTTTAGGGTCTCGTATTTATTTTGTTCTGGTGGGTTTATAATAATGTCACTTACTTGCGTACAAATAATAGAATCAATTGAGCTAATGATTAAATCAAACTTGTCTTCGTCGTTCGTTACTCTTTTTACTCTGAACTGAGCTTCGACTTGCCGAAACCAGACAGGAACATTTTGCTTCCAAAATGGTGGAGCTTTGAAATGTATGCTTGGTATTGCAATCGATGATGGTCCATCTCCAGTTTCCATTCTAGAAACTCACGTCGTGGGCACCAGTTTGTAGAGACGAAGTTTTGATGTTGAAGGTGTTGTCTGTTATCTGTATTCGTATTAATTTACGTTTTTTGTACTGTGAATTATGCGTGTTAAGTTACTATAAATTAAATGAAGTTGCAAGTGGATTCATGAACGGAACAATAGCGAGTGAGTATATTTTGAACAAACAAATCAACAGGTGAGGGAATTTGGAACAGGTGAATCAACAGGTGAATAATAATTTGGAATTTTGAGTAACCTAAATATGAATCAAATATTGAACAAATGACGCCACAATATTATCATATCTTTACTCAGATTTCATGAAAAATCGTCAAAATTTGGTGTCACTAGTGACACCATGGTCCAATTAGGGTTACAAATAATATATTAATATCCTACTGTGAATAGCATACTGTACACAATCATGTACCAATTTTGGTGGTGATCAATGAAGCAGATTTCCGGGGCAATGGGTATATATGGTTAAAAATTAATTTAGACTTCGAAACCCTCTTCTTGAGAGGGTAATGTGGTACTGATTATTATTGATTTTTTAAGTACTGATTAGTGTGGCACTATCGCCGAACATTCTGATACGGGAACCAAATTTAGTGAATTTTCTATTCAGCTGTTTGGGTGTAATCGGTTCCGGACCGACAAAAAGATGGAAAGTACAGAGCATGAGTAGTTATAGTAAACGTGCCGTTAGTATCTATCTGTTCATCGAACCTATATCAGATTTATTTAATGTTTTGTGTTCTTGCTTCTGAATAAACCTCTTTCCATCCTTACTACACAACTACAAGTCTTTTGTTCCAACTTGGCGGTTCTCCACGATTTGACATTTAACGCGGGGTCGTCGCCAGGGTTCACCGAGCTGGACAACAATAGGTACTCCAACCAGGTAGCCAGGAGCCCAGCTCAGAAGAGAGGATGATGTTACGTTACGGAAGCAGATGGAACGGGGAGGGAGATTCTGTGATGCAATAGCTTTTCACACGCTAACGGTATCATAAACGCTTAGATAGGCAACCCGACTGACTACCTCGCCATCTAAGGCACCAATAAGGTTTCAAATGATCGCGTAGGTACTACTTCCGCCTTCAAACAAACACAACTTAACTCTAGAGTGATTAGATTTGACTTGTATTAATTTATTTTATAATCACAAACAACTTCATCAGAGTGATTAATTTATTGCATCCTAATATTATATCATAATGGTTATATTATATTACTTTTTAAAATTTTGACCTTTGATCTAATATTGCACTCAATCAATAATACACGTGAAGGTACTTTTTAGGACGTCCCACAGTAAGACTTGGGCGTCCTTATGCGATCGATCTGGGGTGAAGGAGGACAACACTCAACAGAAAAAAAATAACCACAAAGTAATCCGTTTTAGACCATTCTGAATCCAGATCCGCGAAAAAAAAACCATAGGTGTATGTCTGTGTGTGTGTAACAAAATCTTGTGTCTTCTGCACAGGCCTTAGTTCTCAACCGATTTTCCTGGTTCTTTTTTTTGTTCGACGCGGAAAACTATCTAGTTGTGCACTACGTCGCCGAAATTTCGAATTTTACTTTTTAAGGGGGGAAAGGGGGGGTTAATGCTCAAAAAACGTGCGTTTTTGGGCATGATCTTGTGTCGTCTGCCCAGTCCTCAATTTCCAACCGATTTGCGCGTTTCTTTTTTTCTTTTACTCAAATAACTCCCGAGTTGTACATGATTTCACCATAGTATCAAAATTCGCAAGGGGAGGGGGCGAGTGGGGGGATTACATTAAAAAAATATCCGAATTTTCAATATTTCGGTTCCTTTATTGCCTATTAACTGTCCCCAAGCTTTAAAATTGAGGACAAATTCTCACTATACCTCCGGATTTTCATGAATTATTCTCTGTCCCGCCATGGAACTAATAGTGGTGCCACCATGGTGTCAGGGCACCATAAACCGCATATTTCGTGGGATTTTTGGTGTTTCACCTTGAATACGGACGTGAACCTCGACGGACTGCCTACTAAAACTAATAGATGAAAGTTCAATGTTACGACGTATTTCCGCTTTGGTGCCAGACTGGCACCATTTTGGCGTTGGGGAGGGGGTGGGGGGGGGGGAGGAACTCGAATTCGCATATTGGGTGTCGTAGATCATGGATTTTAAATGCTCTTCAGATTCGAGGCTCCCATGCCGCTAGAAATGTTATGGTAGATAATAGTAAGGGGGGTTTCACTATTTCTTGCCTAGAGTAATAAATAAATTACATTGAGCGAAACAGTTTTATCGCTTACCAACTGGTTAAACTGATCTAATGCTTAACCAATGAGACGTCCCCTGGAATGCATGCATTACTAAACAATATGTTTAAATTATTAAATAATTTTAAGGTAGGCTTGATTGGCCTGGTCAGGCGGTTTCGAAAGTGAACCAGTTGAATCACATAATGATTTTTGATTTAATTTTATTGACGCTTTTCACTGTGGCACTTGAAAAGCGTTTCTGAACCAGTTTTAATTTCAGTGTAGCCGTAGGAATTTTGCTTGGAAACATCATCCCCATCTGTGTTGGCGGGAGAACCAGACAACAACGCTGACTTGGATTCATTGTCGAAACATTTTAATAAGGATGCAGAATTATGGTGATAATTGAAAAACAATAATAAACCTACGTTTTTTCAACTTTGCGTATTCGAATTTCCAAATTATTCCAGTGTAATGAAGCATATTTTTTGTTGCTACCCTCTTGCTTTCCCTAGTGAAGTTGCGTTGACCATCACAACCATAACATACCACCCCATCCTACCTACATGAAGGTTTTCCCCCTAGAATCCAAAAATCTATCTTGGGCTGACTCACAGGGATACAACAAGTGGGTGTAGATCAATTACCTTAACACTTCGGCCGGGACATGAATGAAATTACGGTTCGGAGGGATGCCTGCCTGTAAGGCAAACACAAAACCAACACTCCAAGGGACATCTGCCTTTTAGGCATTCCTCTCGTGATTTCGCTACGTACTCTTAGAGGGCCTATACCTGGCAGAGCCATGCTAAGTGATTTTCTAGTTCAATCAACGACTGAAAATAAAAGGATGATATTGAAAATTTTCTTCGAAAATTCGCTATGATAGAATAATCTCACTTGATGGGGCATCTACTTTTTAGCCATGAAAGATGTGCCCACTCTTAGAGGGACGCCTTTTCAGCATTGAACCCCCCTTGAAAGGGATGTATACCTAAAAATCATACAATTCGTACGACAGAAATGTGAACCAAGCATGCCTAAAAGGCATATATCCCGACCCAAGTGTTAATTCAATGATTGCTCATTCAACGACAGTTGACCGTCTGGGTGGTTTCATTCGTTTCTAAAAATTGAACACTCTTGAATTGATGAAAAAAAGTCATAAAACATTCATTAATTGGGTATACTCCTTGTATACCTTAAAAAATTAAACCATCAAATTTGAGGGGGGGGGGGGTACGTTCTTTCTTTTTTCCTTTTCGATTTCAAAGGATCACTATCGAGAAAGGTAAACCAAAACAGAACAGTCTAAATATTCTTAGATACTTACATCAAGCTCAATTTCCAATTTATTGATGAGATCCGTGCAATTGTTGAGAATTTCCAATTCGATCTGAAATAAAAGGAATTACCATAATAAATTAGCATTTTTATTTTAAACGAGAAAACCACCCCTAAGCTTTTTTAAAGTTATGTATCGAGGTGCAAGAGTATTTTTCATTTATAAATATACATTTTTATCATCAAGGTTTGGTACTGACTCAAGAGTCCATGCATAATTTATGTATAGTTGTAAGGTGCACAAGAAAAAATAGTATATTAGAAGACAATTGTTTATGAATTAGGTTCATGGTTCGCAAAGGTATTGATTTGACGTCATTCTTCCCATCCATTGTGTGCAAAAATCTGGAAATCACATCCCAGGAACCTACAATGCAAGGTGAGTGTAAAATCCCACGAAGAGTTCCTCGGTGAGATCTCGAAATCAATGTTAATGGGGTAAAAACGATTGGTTTTACTGAAATGTATGAAGCCAACAGGATCGTCAAGTACACAATGGTCGAATATGTTGCGAACGGTATAATTAGACTCCCTTAGCAAATGTCCAAGTTTTATGTTTATTATAAAGATCTCATAATACTATATCAAGACCAAAATTAGAGCTCATACTAACTTGTGTCTAGAATTGAGTCAAAAATATCAAATAGTTACAGTTATTGGTTTTTAATTGCCATAATTCAACTAATTATAAAGCACTTTTCTCTTACCAAATAATAGACAGGGAGTAGTTGGTTAAAGCTTCAGGGTTCTTTACTAGGTATTTCCAACGAAAAATCTATTTTTGAAATTTTGTATTAAATCCCTTGTTTTCCTTTTTTTAATTTCAAGATATTTTTGTGTCTTTGAAATGTCATTAAAACTCCCTTTACTCTCGTTATTTATAAAGTGAATATTCAAATGTGAGGATACCGTTGAAAGAGATTTGCATTTCCATGCTACCTAATGCAGAACCAAATTTATTTCAGAAATAAAGCATTTAATAAATCAAGTCAAAAAACAAAGTTTGGATTTTTTTGAAATATTACTTTTTTTACTGAAATTTTTATTCTGAATCCCTTTATGTACTCTACGGGAAAAAAACATGCCCAAAATGTCACCTACGGTGAATTATTGTTTATTTTTCAAATGAGAAAATTCAAATTAAAAGAGAAAATCAAGTTTCAATGAAAAAAACAAACAAAAGAAACCGTGTGCTACTAGAAGTGTTATAGGGTGAATCACGATCACAATACTGCCGTCCTTAGCAAGAAGGGCGTATCTCGGATTTTGGCGATTTTCAGGTTTTTGCATATCTAGAATCTTGGAGGCTTCTGTACCTTATGATACCTCATTCATGTACCTATGGGTACGAAAAGGTACACAAAAACGCTAGTGAAAAAGGGCGTATCTCTGGAATTTCTTGAAATCCTTAGGCGATTAGGCGTATGTCGTTTTTCCTAAGCCTAAAAGGCGGATATCATGCCGAATACCTTTCTCTACTAAGCAAGAAAGCCGCATCTCCTGAGATACGGCTTTTTTGCTTAGCAAAAATTCGAAATATGTTCGAAGGTGTTCGAGGAAGATCCAAGAGTGAACTTGTAAGCACATTTTACCAATTCTTTCTATCCAAAAAGGACTACAAACACATCGTATTGTGGCTTGATAACTGCAGCAGCCAGAACAAGAATTGGACGTTGTTCTCCTTTCTGGTGTACATAGTCAATTCAGACCTAATTGCGGCCTCCAACTTGACACTACGCTACTTTGAGCCCGGTCACACGTTTATGGCAGCTGATTAATTTCATCACTGTCGAATTATCCATGAGTAGGATGAAGAACAAGCTGTACGACTTCGACGATTTCATCGAGGCAGTAAAGAATGCAGCCAAAGGGACCACGGTAGTGTTAATGGAACCTAATATGTTTTACGAATGGGAAGACTACACCTCGACTTATAAGCTCAGCCGTCTGCGTCCACGACCATGTTTGCAACAGATGGTCGAAGTTGTATTTCAACGAGGTTCTACGAACATAAAATACAGGAACACCTTCAGATATGACGAGTTCGAAGAAGTGAACATCATCACAGCCATGATTTTAAAATCTGGTCAACTTCCAGATCCGACACCCGTACTCCAGCCCAATCGAATTGACAGCTCGTGGAAGGAAAACATAGTGAAGTGCCTGGGAAAAATCATGCTTGGAGATAAAATGAACTTTTGGCACGGATTGCAGGTCCGCTAGTTCCTTCAAAAGTTCCTTTGAGTTCTTCTCGAGTTTTTTCACTAATTTAGAGTTCCTTTACTGACTTTCTTAAAAATGTTAATATAGTTTTAAATAGCATCATTCACTCATGTATTTCGTGTTTGTTATTTCTGGTCTAAGTTTGCTTGGTTGCTGTTAAAAGTCTTGCTCGGTGATTTATTAATGATAAGTCACCAAACAAACTGGGCTGGAGGCTCGTCACCGAACTTTTCCATGTGATTAAATTTAATAATCTGCGTAAAAAAAGAAGTAGTGTAGAAACAACAAACGAATCATGTTAAAAACCCCGGCTAAAATCTGCCAGGAAACCGCTTGAAGTGCTTGGAATGCTTAACAAAAAAGGCGTACCTATATCTCGAATATCACCCTCATTTACTAAGCGGAAAGGGCGTATCTCTTCTAAATTGGTTATGACGTGAATTTCCATGAAAAAAAGGCCGTAGTAAGTTGGAGAATGATTGGACCGTATGATGTCCCGAAAATGGGGGTAAAAGACTAAACTGAACGCTACGCGAACTGGACGCGAAACTTAAAAAACGAAAAGTGCTTGTACTGAAAATCTTGATTTTTGGAGATGCGCCCTTCTTGCTAAGGACGGCAGAATAGACCTCAAGATGACAGTCGAGTCGGTTTCATTTCCTTATTAATTCTTCACGCCGAATCTAATAGTGATACACCCAAACAATTTCTACTGATACAGATCGTATTTGTCGAAGAAAACCTTCATTTCTCGCATATTTAAAATACATAGATATAGTTTTTATTGAGTAGAAAGGCAGCGGGTAGGGCTACTTTATATTCATTATCGTATCAACGGGTGATGCGTATTTTATGTGCGAAAAATGAATGCTTTTTTCGAAAAATCCACTTTTTATTATTAAAAATTAATCGAGTGTAGGTATATCACCATTCGATTCAACATGAAAAATTAATATGAAATGATGACCTCAAGTCATATTGAGGTCGAGTGTAATCGTGATACACCCTAAAACACTCTTTCCTTGTAACATAAATAATAGGGATTTTGCATTCAAACTAGATTTTGTCTTCTGATATGAATTTTAGAAGACAAAAGATGGATCCAACGAAATGAACAGAGATTCTGAGTGAAAACTTCAATAAAGTAAAATTTCTAGAATTTTTAAAATTTTGCTCTTTCACTATCTTCAAATTTTAATTTACTTGGTAAATATTGGGAGTTATGGCAGATTTAACCCATTTCAAGCCAAGGGTAGAAATAACTGAATAATGAGGAGAGGAGGATGAACTTTTTTACAGAATGCTGGCCGAAATAAAGCATCATTTGCTCATCAATCGAGAGCAAAAATACTCGATATTTCATGAATTTTACTTTTTCATGAGATTTGAGAGTTTTTCAAAGCGATATGATTTATCCAGTTCATTGTTATTGGTCAATGTAAAAGTTTGAGGATCGGAATCTCTTTCAACTCATGGTCCAGAACGCTCACTCGCCCAGAATCGAATTTGAGCCATCCCTTTGGCCAAAAGGACTCATTTTCGAAAAATTTCCAAAATCGCATTCAGCTCCCGAACGTCCGAAGACAATTTTTCTAAAAATTTTAGGAACAGCATGAACGAGAAAAAATTCTTCTGTAAAGATTTTCCACTATTTCCAATATTTAAAAAAAATCATGAAGTATGACGATGCGAAAACGCATCAGTGACCGGAAATGGGCTATTGACATGAAAAGGAAAACATGAAAAAATCTAAATTGGAAAAACGGGGTTAAAAGAAAAGTGCTAGGATATATTTTTTGTTGGAAATATCTTGAACCCTAGTGTTGACCAAACTAAGTGTAGACACCCTGTATCTCGACAATTTTATAGTAAGTGATGTGGTTGTTCTCTCTTTCATTGCATGTAGGTAATTATTTTACGAATTCCTACTTGCATCGTGCTTGATTAGTACGTTCAATGGTTGAAATTATACTACAAAAATATTTTTAGCGCCCTCAGAAGGGGCTGTCACGCAAGATCGACCGCTGCTACGCATTTTAATGACATGTCGTGACAAAGGATTTGTTTGGCTCTAGATCAAATCGTGCCACAGTATCTGCCTGCATTTCTCAAGAGGAGAGAACATCGGGTCGAAACAAAGACTGCGTTCTTTGTAAGGGTTAACAGAATACGTCGATAAACTTACTTGAATCCTCGGGTCCAGCTCATCCTCGTCGCTATTTCCATGACAATCCTTCGAGGGGTCCATGACTTGGGAACTTCAAAAAGATCGATCAATGCGCGAGTTTTCACAGAAAAAATCGGACTGCCGTGCGAAGTGATTCAAATTTCTGAATACAGCTAATAAATCAACATTAACCACTTGATCATCTCCATTTCTTCCTCTTCTTGGCGAATAGACTCATCTCTGGGTCATGACCAACTCACTGGGCGAAGTACCTGGATTCAAGTTCACGATTGTCGGCGTAAACATAGCTAGAAGGAACTCAAACGTGAATCATTCTAGATGCAAGAGTTCAAGAGTTAACAAAACCGCGGTGCAGAGTAAATCGCAGAGATCAACTAAATAACTACTGGCAGCACCCGATAAACAGCCAACGAGAGGCCAAAGCACTGATGTGTGACGTTTGGAGAAAAGTTGACAAGAACTCGTCGAAAGCTGCGATTGGAGTAGGAGGTTGGTTAGTTCTTATCAATCGAACAACGCCACGAACTACGATTACAACCTTAGATTTGTAAATCAGTATACGAATCAATTTTATTACGAGAAAATGTAATAAATTGACAACTGATTGAGGAAGGGATTTTTCATCAAGAATCGGAACCAATGTGTGAGAACCTACGTGAAATTCATGCCTTGATCCTCTAGCACATACACAAATGGATGTGGTTCACGGAGGAAGAAGAAATTATCACAAACCATGGAGGAATGACTTTCGAAAAAAGAAACAAACCCAAATAATTTCCGTGCATATAAAAAAATCTTCTTGCATACATTTTTAAACAAAAAATCCTTCTTTACTTCAACCACTTGTACAATTTGGTAAAATGTTGAAGGATACGAGCTAAAACGAGGCTCTAGGAATGCGACTCCCTGGTGGCCATCGTTCGAACTAAACTTTTTTCTCAGCAGACAACACTGATTAGGGCACATCCCACAAACATCGATTACTGGGCCTCCCTAACATCGATATTTTCACCTCTCTCGTATCCCCTGTCAACTCTGACGTTTAGGGTTGGATCCTCGGTAGACAATTTTCCCTGTGTTGGTTTTTATTTTTCATTTTTTATACCGGAAAAATCAAGAAAAACCCGTTTTTCCTCGACTTCGTGTACTCCGTATGTCTCCGTTACCACATCTTCCTGATCTAGTGATGCTGTAACCATAATTGTCGGTACAATTTTCGTGTCAAAATAGACTGAACCCAGTGCCTTTACCGGTGTGTCCCTTGTGTTTTCTTAGCTTCTCTACGTACGAGTGATCGGAGAGTTTTCCCAATATCGTTCGAAATCTACGTATTTCTCCGAAGAAGCACATTTCAAATACTCGGTAAGTAATTTCCTTTTGAGTTGTTGATTTTTCAATGCATTTTCGAGTCGGACCTCCGACTTTGACGGGATCCGTCCCACCAACTTTTTCAGCCCCTCCTTATCAATTTTCTCCCTAGAATGGCCGCAAAGAAACTACGTTTTCCCGAGTGGTTTTCCCTTATTGAACGGTTTTCCATGTGGAGCACGGCAATCTGTATCTTTAAAATTCAAAACCGAAATTTGGACGATTTTTTCGAGTTTATTTCACGTCTACGACGCCCTACCCTTTCGCGAATCGGGTTGTAAGGTGTATTTTTATCTGCTTGTTTCATCTTGAACCATTATGGAGTTTCATTTTATCTATTCTCGGTCTGCTTTCAGCCCAGAACGTAATGATCCTGTGTGTTTTGGAGAAAATCTATGAAAATTAATGATTACTATCGTTTTTAATTTTGACCGATTAGTGCCGTAGTTGAATTTTGGTTTGTTGTTCTCGACTATTCCCACTTTCCCCTTTATGGGTGTTATCCAAATGAACACTGACTTCCGAGGAGAGTGCCTTTGCTAGTTGTCTTTTAGTCATAAGTACGAGCATGGAAAGTTTCTCTCGGATGGTCAGGTAGATGACATTTTATAAGTAGATTATGAATACTGGTAGGTCATGCCGGCGCCTCAATCAGGTTGTCAAAATTTTCCTGTCAAAAAGGTTTTGTCGTAGACAAATCTCCCATTTTCGAAAATTATTTCATTGCCAGTCTCGGGAAGTTCGAGATGCTTCCGGGGGCGTAGGGGTGGCCTGGCGAGGTCTCCAGATCGATTATTACCCTAGAATAAACGATGATTCGTCAATTTTGAGTCACAAAACCCTCAATGAATAAATTTCGTGAGGAAACGTGGGGCGTAACCTTTCGAGGGAACTTGGAAGATGGTCGGTCGCCGCACCGGGACAATGGTATTGATTTTGTTGTAAAAGGCGATTGTGAGCGGGTGGGGCTCGGGGTGCTGTGCAACCCCTCGCGCACCTTCTGGATCCATCCCACCCCTAAAACTCTCCCCTTTCGACTAGGTACCTCTTTCTAAATTTTCAGCTTTTATTACTTCCTTCTACTGTCTTCCTTCACTCACCCTTCTACTCCGAAAACCCTAATAATACACCTCTGAATAAGTTCATATTTTCATTTCTAATTTCTCTCATCTTTATTATTTCCTTCCTATACCCTTCATAATGGCGGATTTTATACATATTAGTGATTTAACATACATCCTTTTATAAAAGAATTTTTTAAATCCTGTTCGAGAGGATGACCTTTGAGCCTCTGATGTGATAACCATTATTTAACCCCTTCAATCCTGATTTTTTTCTGGTTGAGATAAAAAAAATTTCTCTCTCATTTTGTGTTACTATACTTCTCGGGATGTCACGTGAATTTTTTCGTAATTTTTCGACTGATAGATAAAAAGTTACGACTGCGTCCCGTGTGCGGGACACCCGGACTGGGGGTAGGTCATGCAATCTCGCTACTTCCTTCGACAGTCAGCAGGATCAGTTGTACCTACCTACGTACCTGGTGTATTCCAACTGTTTGCTCCGATTCCGATTTGAATGGTGTAATGTAAGTGGGGGGGGAGGGTAATATAAGTGAGGGGTAATACATACGTATTATGTATTTAGTCTCAAATAATACGAATAATAGGAACCAAAATTATTGAAATAATTTCTCCCTTAGAGGGAAAAACAACAGATCATGGGTATGTCCATTGTTGTAGGTGTACTTTGAAAATTAAAATTATTTCGAAACTAAAATTGAAAAGTTATTTTATTTTAATTTTTGTGATCAATATAAGTTGGTAACCTCTATTGAATTGAATTGAA
Organism: Apolygus lucorum; assembly: GCA_009739505.2. Classification (NCBI taxonomy): domain Eukaryota; kingdom Metazoa; phylum Arthropoda; class Insecta; order Hemiptera; family Miridae; genus Apolygus; species Apolygus lucorum. The sequence continues at coordinate 12,965,838 of CM019180.2, forward strand.
TACTCTCATAGTTTCATTCATTTCTTTTACAAAAACCATCGATATTTTTATATTTAGGCACAATTTATATCAAACAATTACATTCTTTATCACAGGTGAACATTGCTTAGGTATATACTTATTATGTATGTATATCATCAGTCTCAACTAAGTCGAATAATAGGAACCAAAATTATTGAAATCAATTTCTCCCTTAGGGGGGAAAACAGTAGATCATGGATATGTCCATTGTTGTAGGTGTAATTTGAAAATTAAAATTATTTCGAAACAAAAATTGAAATGATACTTTATTTTAATATTTGTGATCAATATAAGTTGGTAACCTCTATTGAATTGAAATGAATACTCTCATAGTTTCATACATTTCTTTTACAAAAACCATCGATATTTCTACATTTAGGCACAATTTATATCACAAAATCACATTCTTTATCACGGGTGAACATAGCTTATATACTTATTATGTATGTATATCATCAGTCTCAACTAAGTCGAATAATCAGAACCAAAATTATTGAAATCAATTTCTTCCTTAGAGGGAAAAACAGTAGATCGGGGATATTTCCATTGTTGTAGGTGTAATTTGAAAATTAAAATTTTTTCGAAACGAAAATTGAAAGATGTCCGAAACTTCTGCCAATAATTCCCGAACGAGCTCGTCATCATTAGGGTCATCAAAATCAAAGAAAAGTTTCACTGAAACGAATAAAAAAACACAAAAAAGTAAGTAAGTACGATGTTATGGTTTTGTGTTCTTGCCGAGAATCCTCTTCAAATCATAGAGCTCCTAGTCCGGCTGTCCCGCTGGAGGGACGTGCCTTTCAATGCTCGCTCAGAACGCCCTAATAACTAGATACGAATTGTAAAACGCTATAATGAGTCTAGGGATGCAACAGAACATGAAAATATTTTTTCTTCTTAGTTTTATAAGTAAAAACATTGAAAAAAAGTGAAAAAATACGGCACTTACCGGTCTGGTCCATGGCACCCGAACTGCTGGCTCGAAAAACTCGAAAAAACAAACTAACAACTTCCCTAAGGGGTAAAACCAGCATTACACGATAGAAAATCATGTCTACGAAGAGAAAAAAACAGCTAACTTAAGTTCCCGAGTTTTCCTGAGCACGGAAAGAGCACTGGAATGTCACGTCCCGCACACGGGACGCCAGGTCTGAAGGAGTTAACCAATGATTCCGCTCATTGATTAATGTGTAAACAATGATTACAACGTCTCGAGCACTATAAAACAATTTTTAATATGATACCTAGGTAGGTATACATAGAATCAGTGAATTACATCAGTTCATCTGAGGTTTTAATTTTAAGAGGATGACACATAGAAACCCTTTTTTTCACCATGAATTCCTGTTTATTTATTTGTAAAGGCGTACTGTAGTAGAAGGGATCATGGGAATGTCGATGGACGAAGCTCGGTTTTTTATAGATAGAAAATAGAAACCCTTGTTTTTTTCTGACAAATACAATCAGTTTTCATTAAAATAATTATATCCATTGACAGAATGACTCATTGCAGTGGTCATCTACCATCTATCATCTACCAAGTTGGATGGTTAAGTATAACATCCTCTGACAGAATATCATTGACATAAGACTCATGTTGGTTCGAGAATAATTGAATTTATGAGAGCATTAATAAATTGCCCTGAAGGAAAAGAGTGAAGATTTATTTGTCGTAGTACACAGTGTGCATTGACAATATATTGTCATAATAATAAAAAAAAGTCTTAAATGAAAAAGTATGAATGATTCACAAAATACGGGCAACTTTGCCCGCCTTAATTTTGATAAAACTCTGCAAATTGTTACACAACATGGGTTTTCCATTTTACCTACCAATCATGCCGTTCGTTCCTCGTTCCGGGTTAGTATTTCCTTCTATTACCGGCCCTCAAACTTAAAAAATTGTACCTTAACATGACATTTTAATGGATTTTTGAAATTCATTAGTGCATCAGTCTGGGGAATGAAAAACTAAAAGATTGCCGCTGGAATCATCAAAATCGAACAATGATTGCCGTCAAAAATGGTAAAAACCACGTAGCAATGGGGTATTTCGGTGGGTCGATAATTGAGGTATTGATCTCAAATTTGGATTCAGCACCATTAAAAACCTATACACTCCAACTTTTTGCTAATTGATACTATAACATGTGGTAGAAAAATTAATTAAAGAGTTCACACGTTTGAAGAAAATAGGCAGGCCTCCCAGAACGCCCGAAGGCAAGCAACGTCAAACAGCTTGCTACGTCACACCCTGCTGCCATCGTTCAAATATTCATATTTTATTAGCCTCCTTAATTTCTTCTAAACATTTTCTCGATGAACAGACCCGATTACTGTTATTTCTGAGCCATACTCTTAAAAAAAAAAAAAAAAAAACTCGGCGCTTTGCGCCTCGGCGGGGGGCTCCGCCCCCCTGCACCCCCCGGTTTATTTCTTTTTCCATACTCTGTATGAAATCATAGGAACACAGAATGTGTTTTTGCGATGCTAGTCATCCGTAAAATAAAAAACAACAATAATAAATGTGGAGTCTTTGGCAATAATAAAATAAATAATTGTTAGACATTTAATTTGGTCTAAAACCCTATAAATGTTATATAAATAAATATGTAACTACAAGAAAAATACTATATAAATTGAGAGCTTTCCAACGAATGGTGAACAATTTCTGTGCAATGAACACTGCGGGAGTTCTATTTCCTTACCAACGGCTTGGTTGCACGTGAAAATCGTTATAAAGGCGCGTAACTGTTTTTCTGTCGCTTTTTCGTGACGATTTTTTTTCGGTAGGTCATCGCAAAAACACATTCTGTGTTAAAAAAATTGACTGGAGGTTTGATTTTGATGATTACAGCGGCAATATTTTAGTTTTTTCGATTCTCTGGGCTGATGCACTAATGAATTTAAAAACGCTGCAAATTATTACACAACGGTTTATTATTTTTCTATACTATTCTTTTCTATACTATGTTTCTATACTATTCTATTATTATTCTATAGATCACTCGTCTACAAAACCATCCAATAAGGAAAAAAAAAAAAAAAATCAAAATCACTAACCGTTGATCGCATTTCGGTCAGCTCTAATTTGAACGGAGATTAGGCCTCTTTTGCGATTCACACTCGTGTTTTGATTTATATATATATTTCAATGTAAACCCTTAAATTTTCGTAGGGAGCGAACGGTTTGTCCTACAGAGCTCCGCGTGGTCTGAAAAAATTCTAAAAATTCTATAGAATCTTAAATTGAAGGAAAAACAATACTTTTATATCAAAATTTTTTGAGTTAGGGCGTTTTCAAAATTTCAAAATTGATTTTGGAACCCTTAGAAGTGACCTACATCAACCAAAAGCTTCGGGGCACAACTAGACCCCACATGGAGCCTACATACCAAATTTCATCAAAATCGGTGAATGCTAAGTGGGGAAAGTGCAGCGTACGGCGGACGGACGGCCAAATTTTTTATTCGATTTTTGGATTCTACGTACCTTGAAACGTAAACCATCAAATTTTGAGGGGGTGTTGAATTTTTTTTTTTTTTGGTCGATTCCAAAGGTTCATTATTGAAATAATAAACCAAAATCCTTGAAAATTTCAAATTTTGGTAAAACTAAAGTTTGAGCGCCGGTAATTTGAGGAAATACTTACCCGGAATGAGAACCAACCGCAACCGACTGAGATACCCTTAACAATCGAGTTAATTTTGACACAAAGTTCCTACCACGATAACGTCATTATCCCGAACCCTTCAATATGAAATTTGATTCTTGGTTGTAAGCCCTGGTTGGTTGTAAGTTCGGTTGGTGACATGAAATTCAACTCGAAGAAACGATAAACACCGCAAATTATTATACATCGGTTATTATTTTTCTGTACAGATAGGTACCTAGCCTGCAAAGAACAAAGTTTTTCCGTTATCGGTACCTACCTACCATATTTTGTTTAAGGTTCACTGTCAAGTCTATTTTGACAGAAAAAACCTACCATCAAAATGTCGTAGCTGAGTCACATGGAACTTTATTATAAACTCTAGTGTTGCAACCAAGAATTCTTTCTCCGAATAGAGTTTCTCTCATTGTGCTTCCTTAACAGCCACGAACCAAATTTTGTTATGAATATTTGGGCACCCACAACCACAGATAACGATGTTTTACTGGCAGGTACTATCAAAATAAACTTGACAGTGAGCCTTGAGCGAAAATATGGTAGGTAGGTAATGATAATTGAAAAGTCGTGTTCTTTGTAGTCTAGTGATCTAATTAGAAAAATAATAAACCGTTCTGTAACAATAATTAGCTGCGTTATTTATTTAATTTTTGGATTTTTCGTACCTTGGAACGTAAACCACACACCACCATTTTGACCGTAAACCACATTTTGAGAAAGATCGATCGATAAAGATTCGGTCAGGCGAAATTTGCCTCACTTCTGTCAGCCAACGTTCATGTGCGGTTCACACCCGTGTTTCTGACCCATCATTCATCCAACCAAAGTAACTGAGGTAACCAACCTTTCGAGTGAACTACCTACTGCTGGATGCCTGTATATTGAACCTATATTTAATGGCCTATCTTACCTGGGTGAGCAATCGGAAGGGAGAAGGGGATCATGACGATTAATATTTAAGGAAACCTAACGGCGAATGATGTCATTTTGGCAAACGAGTGAGTAACACCTTCAACCGGTGTTCTGATAAATTTTCGATGTTAACCATTCTAGAAATCGAAGATATCTTAAATCGATGAAGAAACGTCACGAACATTCGGTAATAAGATAATTAATTAGCATCATTAGGCGGACGGTTGGTCCCATAGAGCTCTGGGTCGCCTCATTCGATTCGAAAAATTCAAAAATATTTTTAATTGACGAAGAAAAATCTCTATACCGAAAGTTTTCGAGATAGGGCGTTTTGAAAATGTTTCCCCCACTTTTGACCCCTCAGATGAGACTGGCAGCAACCAAAACTTTCGATGCCCTACTAGACCTCAAATGGATGGGAATTTTCATTTGATTTTTGGATTCCACATACTTTGAAACATCAAGTTTTGAGGGAGATTCATTTTGGTTTATTATTTTCAATAATAAGCCTTTGGAATCGAGCAAGAAAAAAAATTTTAACCCCCCATCAAAATATGATGTTTTACGTTTCAAGATACGTGGAATACGAAAATCGAATAAAACATTTCCGTCCGTCCGCCGTACGCGGCACTTTTCATAGCAACACTGGACCGATTTGGTTCAAATTTGGTATATGGGCTCCATTTGGGGTCTAGTTGTGCCGCGAAACTTTTGGTTGATGTAGGTCACTTCTAAGGGGTGAAAATTAAGGGTTGAAATTTTCAAGAGTGCCCTAGCTCGAAAACTCTCGAAATAAAGGTATCGATTTTTCACCAATTTTAAAAAGTATTGAATTTTTAAAAATTTTTGAGACCACCTGAAGCTTTGTAGGACAAACCGTTCGTTCCCTACGAGTACTTGAAGGTTTTCCTTCGATAAAACAGAATCATGAGTGTGAATCGCAAAAGAGGTCTAATCTCCATTCAAATTTTATCGGACTAAAATGCGATCGCTGTTCATTTCTTCGATTTGTATACAGTTTTGCCTTCTGCGTAACCAGTAATCAAATTTCCATATGAAGCTTTCTATTAAACTTGATTGTGAAGGTGTGAAGCCAGTATGGTGTGGTAGGTAGTACCTAGCTGGTAGGTAAAAAAAATGTTGGTGGGTAAAAAACGCTGCAAATCATTGCTCAAAGGCTTCTTCACTCTTCAGATCACTGATCAGCTGAGTGAGCTCCGAAGCCATTTTCAATCCTATTGAATGGAAGTGCTCTTCCAGGCGTCTCCAGCATTCGAGGAGATCTTCTTCACTCCTCAGATCACTGATCAGCTGAGTGAGCTCCAAAGCCATTTTCAATCCTATTGAATGGAAGTGCTCTTCCAGGCGTCTCCAGCATTCGAGGAGATCTTCTTCACACCTCAGATCACTGTTCAGCTGAGTGAGCTCCTAAGCCATTTTCAATCCTATTGAATGGAAGTGTTCTTCCAGGCGTCTCCAGCATTCGAGGAGATCTTCTTCACTCCGCAGATCACCGATCAGCTGAGTGAGCTCCGAAGCCATTTTCAATCCTATTGAACGCAGGAAGCTGAAATTTGAGAGGGAAGGTCAAGGGTGAATACAGATGGTGGTAGGTGCTATTGATGGAAAACCAGTGATCTATACAGAAGGGTGATCTATACAGAAAAAAATTAACCTTTGAGCAATGATTTGCAGCGTTTTTAACACAGAATGTGTTTTTAGGGAGGTTATATAGTTTAAAATTGTCTGTTACGTTAGAGCGTCATACGATCCCATGATGACAATAATTTATCCAATGGAGTGATACAATTTAGCTGGGCGAGCTAAATTAGCTCCTGGTGGCTCGAAGATGCTAAAATTTCACTGGGGGCATATTTAAGACTCCTGAATTTGAATAACATAATGAAATTCCTGGGGGTACTCTGATTGATTTCGCAATAAATGCGTATCTAATAATTTATCATTGTTGGTGGTCTTGGAGGTTTCATTCGTTTCTAAAAATTGAACACTACCTATCTTTTCTACCTATTGAACACTACCTATCTTTTCTACAGTTCCATATGTGATTTCACGTAGCTTCGGTCGTTATCTACATCTCAAAAAATCATCGAAAATTTAGTCATTTCCGGTGCCCACTTAGTTTGTCTAAATTTTTATTTATAAATTGTCATTATTTTTATTTATTTTTCTACTTGGAATTTTTAATGTAATGTTGATACTTATGTAAGCGAAAATGATTCTAAATCAAGGTATTATAGGGGTAGTATAAAACTGGGTTATTTCAAAAGATACTTGAGTTTTTTAAGGTTTTGTAATATTTTTAGGGATAACTTAGTTCCGTGACCTGATTGGCTGTGGTCTGCTGATGTGACTCATTATTAGAATGGCCTGCCCTAACTATGGATAGGGTTTTCGACGTTTTATCTATAAACTGACCAGAAGCTTTGCCATCGTTTGCAATAACCTCATCGATATCGAAGAAGCGCTTATTGAGCTTATTAGTTTATTTTAATAATCTGAACAACGTAGAAAAAGAGGTTGGCTGATCCTATAACTTCACCAAAAGCTATGCCATCGTTTTTCAGTAACCTCAGCACTACGAAGGAAGCGCTTTGTATTTGATATAAATGATTGAATTATAAACAAACACCCTCTTGACAATAAAATTTTTACTAATTTTTAATTTCTCCAGACAAAAAATTAAGTATGTGAAGGAGCAGAATAATATAAACGGGGGACGGTTCTGATCAAATATCTTTACGTTTTGACCAAATAATGAGACTCTTATAATATGAGAACATGTAATACCATCAAATTCCAATTCCTTAGGGTTTAATACAATTTTCGATTCATGGTTTCCTTTCTTGAAAGGGTTCTATAGGTATCTAAAAATCTAAATATAAGAAAATAAAGAATTTAAAGTAGGAAAAATTTTTGTTGAATTGTTTAAAGTGACCGCACGGGATTAGTGGAATGTCTCGATCCAAGGTCAGCAAGTTAATACGTCACAACAACTTACTACGTCACATCATTCAAATCTCCAACTTTCATTAGCTTTCCTAATTTCTTCTAAACATTTTCTCGATGAACAGGCCCCGATTACCGTTATTCCTGACCCATGCCATTTTGAAAAAAAAAAAAAAAATTGACTGAAATACCCCATTTCCCCGCCCAGTTTAAAGACAAAATTAAGTATGTGAATGAGCAGAATAATATAAACGGGTACGGTTCTGGTAATAATACGACTCTTATAATATGAGAACATGCAATACCATCAAATTCCAATTCCTTTGGGTCTAATACAATTTTTGATTTCATGGTTTCCTTTCATGAAAGGATTCTATACGGATCTAAAAATATAAATCTAAAAAATGAAGAATTGAAAGTAGGAAAAAATTTTATTTAATTTTTTAAAATGTTTGCCAAATTTTTGGGCTTTCCCCCTAAAGTTGCTACGATCATAAGGTGACGAGCCCTTCATGTTGAAAACCCTAAATGACGTTCATTGAGGGAACACGTCAAGCCGGTTTAAGGTTACGATCACAATCTGTTTGCAACGATGGTTTCTGCCATTAGAAAGGTTAATGTTTTTTCGCAAATGGTCCTCCATCTGATCAGTTTTCATCAACGGTGGATGAATTGATTATTGAACATTAGCACTATGACGAGAAGAGCCATTATAAAATGTTATCAGTTATAATATCAATTAATATAACGGGTTTTCTTCATCTTTTGTTTCAGTGTTTTACATATAATGCAGTGCGGGTCATCCTTTTTCGGAACCGGTTTCTAGTCAGTACCTTATATTCAATGTAAGTATATCCATGTTTTTCTTTATACATTTTTTAATGTATTTATGGAATGTTTTCATTATTTTATGAATTAGGTGGGTGTTTTAGGTTGTCAAGTGTTTTATTCGACACATATAGGCTTGTAGGTTTTTGTCTTGTAATAGATAATCCGGTAAGAATCTCTTTCTTTTACTCTCGTAGAAAGTTCGTAAAATTCCACGGTGTTCCAATTAAGGCATGCTCAAATCATCTGTCTATCACCTGATACACACGAGTCGAAGAACCAGTTAAAATAAATATATAGAACAAATAAAAAAAAGATCGATCATGTCAATACTGTATTGACAAGCTTTGTATTTAACTTATCTCTGCAAATAGTTTTGGACCTTGAAATTTACAGTTTACAGTTTAGTTTCCAAGGTGCTAAGTGAAGAGCAGAAAGACTCTGTTATCAATGTACAAGCTGTTAAAAAAATGGAAGTAGAATGTCACTAAAGTTAGATGGTCTCCTCGGTATTCGTATGAGATTGGTAAAACAGTCTTCGTTAAATGTTTCGGTCATCATAGGACACTTTGACAGGCGCGGTTGGTTTACGCAAACAAGTTGAACCAACAAGCTCTGAAGGGTTTTTAGTCAGGGATTACAAGTAAATCCACCCCACAAAGCTCTTCGCGTGCTGCAATCAAGTTCGTAGGTGGTTTGCATGAAGGCGATTAACTCGAAATAGATCAATGACGGAAATTCATGTTAGTGGGTGCAAACATAGAAAACTCAGATTTGACGAACCTTAATTCAGTAAATTAATTGAATCATAATCATGTTTTCCGATTTCTTTTACTGATATGACATATCAGTAGAATGTTCACATTGTGAACATTTCAACATCCGATCGTAATTTTTAATAGTAGATCATGGCAATTTATTTATTTACAATTTTTTTGTAATGTAATGCGCTTTTCTGGCTGCTGGTATCTACATTTTTACGTGATGCGAAAATAGAGAAGAGTCGACGACGATTTATTCTACCTATTACAAGGCTACTCACTTATAAATAAGCCCCTGGATTCAATTAATAAGCTCGAGCTGTTTTATGAAGAGCATCAAACTCGACATAATGAAAATGGGAATACGATCCGTTTAAAAAGCTATTTGACCCCTCTTGTTAATGAAATTCAATTTGCGATTCATAGTCCTCACCTGTGGTTGCGAACTCACTACCCGTCATTTGCTGATCGAATACAAGGTCTTTGTTAACCTGAAGCTTCGAGGAACCTTGAAAAATTCCTGGATGATTATTCAACGTGCTTGAACATGCACGTTTGACATTTACCAAAGACAACGTGCTTGAACATTGTCTTTGGTGAATGTCAAACTTGGTCATTACTCTTCGAAGTGTTACACATTCCCTTCATTTTCCTGATTTGGAGCCCATGTCCACATAAATGTGCGTCCGGGTAAAAGAAAGAATGAAAATTCATAGGCGTGTTTTCGCTCTCTTTTTCGTTCAATCTTCGTGCCCGGCTGGTCGTACAAAGGCCTTATTTGATTTTAAAAATTGTAATCTATCTCAAATTGAAATAGAACCAAATGTTCCTGTTGGTTTTCATCTTCATTGTGAAAATTGCAACTCATATTTTCCTTCCCTTAGTATCAGCTGACGGTAACCAACTTACTGGTCAATATAAAATTAGAAGATTTAGGTTTATTAGAAAATTAGGTCGGCATACGACGGATTTATTAAAATTCGATTTTCGGACGTTAACAAAAACAAATTTGTAGGGGGATGTAAAAGTGGTTTTTGGTCGGTTCTAGGAGTTTATTACTGAAATAATATCTACTGTAAAAACATAATTTTTGGGCTACTTCAAAATGGCCACGTCATGGAGGTGGTCACGTGATCTTGATATAAGACCCGCATTGTCTGATTCACAGAAGTTCCTTCTTATTGAATGAAACCAAATTTTCGGATGCAAGGTGTATGTGTTTAGTTTGACGAACTCGCGAACATAACATACATCTACTCTAGATGGGGCTCCTTATTCCTCATGTAGAAGTTATCGTTCTTGTCAGGTATCACGAACTTTCGGGAGGAAGGAAGTTCTGTAAATTCGTTACAACTCTCTGTTTCGCCCTATTGTCTATAAATATTCTCGCTGTTGTTGAAGCACTTGAAGACCCAAGGGGAAGAACGCACTAAGTCCAATTTGAAAATTTTTCCAGAAAAACAAAGTTTTTTGCAATGAATTTTCTTTCCTTTTCTTTTTTCCTTCAATTTTCTTTCAATTGTATGATATAATTCGATTCATATAACGTTTATAAATTATGTTTCTAGTTAAAACGAAAGTCCACATCTAACAGATGGCATCTAAATCTCAGTTTCGAAAAAAATTGGACTTAGTGCATTCTTCCCCTTGGGTCTTCACTTGTATTCCAGACTCCGGGATGTGTGTCAGGTCTGGGGGAAGGTACTTGACAAAGCCGCTCCTTTCTTGGCTCCAGGTCTCCTGCTAATGAGGCTTCACTCTCCTCAGCTCCCTCTTTCGGCAAACTCGACTCGTCTTCCATTTCGCTAGACAAATAAGCCATCTTCGCTTCCTAGCACTTCCTGTTTCTGCTCTTAATTGTCTCCTACCGTCATGTTTTCACGCCGATTCGGCCACTTTAACAGCGAAGTTCACCAGTTCTTCTGGTATTTTCGGCAACTGCTAATGTTTTTTGTCCCCTCGTTAACTTCGTTCCGTTGAAAGTTGGAACGAACCCTCTACGTCCAATTTGTACCATTACTCAACAAAATCCAATAGCGTCTCACAGTAGATATCTACAGTGCTTGGTCTTCATTCTGGGAAACATGTCGTGAAATTCGACTTCATGTAAAAATTTTCAATCTGGTTTGCTCCTCTCCCAGAACTTCCGTAATAGACACCGAAAAAGAATTATTCATAACTTTATTATTTTCCCGTGCAAATCAGTTATTGCTAGCATTTTGCATGAATGCCATGATTCATTAAGGAACAATATTAAATTCATTAAGGTGATTCATCACCTGTATTATTTACCTACCTTGATCCTAAAATGTTATCATAGATTTGTTGGTACCTTCAAGGCGATATCAACATTGATCTCAGTAAGCTTACTGGAGTAGTTGCAATCACCATGATTGGATGAAATGTCGGGTATATGAATGGCATGTAGTATTACAGTAATTTTACTCTATAATTAGCAATGCTTTCGGGGAGTAAATAGCAGGTCGTCGCTGCACGATCTCATTCGATTCTACCAATTCCCAACAAAACCAATTTTGTACTGAGTTTTCAAAATAGTACAAAAGGCCCTTCCAATTTACCTATTTGAGCGAATTGAACCTAGCGAATTCATCTAGATGACTTATAATGTCTGCTGTTGGAATCTTGTTTAACTGTTAGGTCGAGCCTTCAGTATGTATACCGCAAATTCTCGGTCTACTGAGTCTATTTTAAGGTGTTCTTGCCGCCAGTGGTATTTGCTCATGATGGTACATTAATTGTAGAATGAAATCTGGAGGACACCCCCATACCGACGGATCGTTAATGTTATGATCAAGGATCAAACCAACGAAACAAAAAATGTGTTTTTCGAGGATTTCCCGACTTGGAATTATGACCTGCGTGATGTTGACCGTTCCTGGGTATATTGTTAGAACGAGATAGGTATAAGAAAATTTCTCACAAAACAGTGCTTCAGGTGCCTGAATAGGCCTGAAAAATAAAGCATCCAAATTTATTTTTAATAAAAAACTTTTTAACAAAAAAACGGACCGACCTCAAAACTGATGATGGCATCCCACTAAAAAGGAAAAAATAATAACGACAACTTATTCAGTTAGGTTGGTAGGTAGGTACGCAGTGAAGTCGCCGCCGTGCCCATCTGCAGAAACAAACATACACAAGTAGATTCCACTTCCATCTGGTTAGTATTACAACATGGGTCGATAGTGCAATACAAAACATGAATGAGAGTGGGTACCTATCATTGAGGTAATGCATGTGTTCCAAAACGATTAGGTAGTACGTCACTGCTGTCGTATGAAGGAGGATGAGAGAGAGACAATAAGTGTGAATCCCCGTACGAAATGTTGGGATTCGAACAAACCATCTCTTGATTAGATAGTATCTAATAGTTATTTATCTAATATACATGATCAATCTTTGATTACATAATATCTAATTAATCTTATATTCCATGTATGGCATATTGAATGTAGAATTGTCTAGATCATGATGTGGGTTTGTGATATGAGTTCATACTCAAATGAACCAGTTAGTGTTACAACATGCGTCGATAGTGCAATACAAAACAGGATTAAGGGTAGGTAAGTAAGTAAACAACCTTCTCATGTTCAATTTTTATCCAACTGCCATTTTTGGTGACGCAGACGTCTTCAGCTGTTATCAAAGGAAATATTCTTACTGAGATTCACACTTATTGTCTCTCTCTCATCCTCCTTCATACGACAGCAGTGACGTACTACCTAATCGTTTTGGAACACATGCATTACCTCAATGATAGGTACCCACTCTCATTCATGTTTTGTATTGCACTATCGACCCATGTTGTAATACTAACCAGATGGAAGTGGAATCTACTTGTGTATGTTTGTTTCTGCAGATGGGCACGGCGGCGACTTCACTGCGTACCTACCTACCAACCTAACTGAATAAGTTGTCGTTATTATTTTTTCCTTTTTAGTGGGATGCCATCATCAGTTTTGAGGTCGGTCCGTTTTTTTGTTAAAAAGTTTTTTATTTTACTATTTTTGTATTTTCATAATTTTTTATTTTTTACTTTTTAGTGGTTTTTTAAATTTATTTTTAAAATTCAATTTTTTAAATCATTTGATTTAATCTTTAACTTATTAATTTTTCGACTTTAATTATTTTAATTTTACATAACTTACCTACTACCAAGTACTTTTGTTAAGTTTTTAAATCATTCGTTTTAATTTTTAACTCATTAATTTTTTCGACTTTTATTATATAATTTTTTTTTTAATTTTACATAATTTACCTTCTACCAAGTACGTTTGTTAAAGTCGGTATTCTTTGAGTTACCGACCGTTAACCTTTTTTCGACATTTTTCGCTATTTTTCTTTTTTAAATCTTTTACTTGTATTTTTTAATCACTAATGGTTTTTTTAATGTGGAATTAATTATTACTTTTGAGGTTTTTTTATGAAGGTAGTAGGTAACATTATTGTTTAATTTTTACATTTTATTTTAGTACCTATACCTACAGTATTATTGTTTAAAGTAGTTATTAGTGAGTCCAAAACATTGTTAAACATATTGTTTAGTAATGCATGCATTCCAGGGGACGTCCCATTAAGTCAATTAGAACCTGTTGGTGAGCGAAAAAACACGCATTATTATTTCCCTTCCTCCTGCACCAAACTGTTTCACTCAACGTAAGTAAAATGGGGGCGATGATGTCCGTAGAGGAGTATCTACACTCAAATCCGCGCAATCCCAGAAAATACCATCGAAATCAGATGGAAAATGTAGAAAGTATAGCTCTTACAGGGAATTCACGTTTGCGCATGCGCAGTGGCTATTATCAGTTCCTTGGCAATGCTTTTCATCGGGGACCATCTATATGCCAATTTGCATGATCTCTGAGAATTTCATTGAAATCGGATGGAAAATGTGGAAATGATGGCTGCTACAAGGAAATTATCGTTTGCACATGCGCAGCGGCTATCAGTCCGGGGGCGATGATTTTCATAGGGGACCATCTACACGCCAACTCGTACAATCTCTGAAAATTTCATCGGAATCGGACTTGAACTTCATATTTTAGCCCGCTGCAACATGTTTTGGATGATGAGAAGGCTATGTGCTAGACCCACTTGGTAGTCTACCGAAATTTGATGGTTACCTATCGGAAACCCCCTCAAAAAGCATCTCATTTTTTGTGAAGCTTAGAATCGGACCTTAAATTTGAATGTACCTACACAAACATGTACAAAAATGTACAATGAGTCGGGAAACTCGTCTTTCAATGAAATGTTAAAGTTATTTTCAAAATTGAGTTCAATATCATTTTTTGAAATTAAAATTTTGCTTCATAATCAAGTTTATCTTGAAGAAATGAGCGTTTCACTCTTAATGGGGAGGATGGTCCCCAATGAATGAGAGGGTGGTCCCCCTTGAATTTGTTGAGGGGCGGCAGGCGTCCGAGAATATGCAGGAGGTGACGGGCGGATGGGCGGGGGGGTGGGTGGGACGAGCGGGTGGGTGGCTTCGACGAGTCGGGCGGGGGGAGAGGATGCGGAACAATCTTCCGAAAAAAACACGTTTTTTGAACTATTTTCACAAAATTTCGATACTTTTAACAAAGCAATATGAAATTTGATTAAAACGGGACCACTATGGATACTTGTAGAACACTTTTCGAAAAGAATCAGGCAGATTGGTGGCCGAATAAGAAACTGCTAGTGGTACAAACATACAGAAAAAAAAAAAAAAAAAGAAAAAAAAAAATCGTCGTCCCATGACACACCGAACTGTATACTTCCTTCCTTCGGCGCGGCTTCGCCGCGCATGAAGTCGGTCAAAAAATCGTCGTCCCATGACACACCGAACTGTATACCTCCTTCCTTCGGCGCGGCTTCGCCGCGCATGAAGTCGGTCAAAAAGGCTGAAAATGTTCATAACAATTTTAGTAATAAACTCATATTTGAAGCATGCATAGGTGGTAATTTACTGAAAATGAAATTAGTTTTAAAAACTACGAAAGTGAAGGATAACATATTGTTTAGTAATACATGCATTCCAGGGGACGACCGATTGGATAAGCATTAGATCAGTTTAATCAGTTGTTAAGTGATAAAACTGTTTCACTCGATGTAATTTATTTATTACTTTAGGCAAGAAATACTGACCCCCCCCCCATTATCCACCATAACATTTCTAGCGACATGGGAGCCTCGAATCTGAAGAGCATTTTAAAATCCATGATCTACGATACCCAACATGCGAATTCGAGTTCACCCCCCACCACCACCTCCCCAACGCCAACAATGGTGCCAGTCTGGCACCAAAGCGGAAATACCTCGTAACATTGAACTTTCATCTATTAGTTTTGGTAGGCAGTCCGTCGAGGTTCACATCCGTATTCTTGGTGAACCACAAAAAAAACACGAAATAAGCGGTTTATGGCATCATGGCACCATGTCCTGGCACCATAGTGGCACCAGTATTAGTTCCATGGTGGTACATGGAAATTTTGGTTTTGGAGAACTTTTCTTTTCAACCTTGAAAAGTCAGTGGGCATGCAGTGTGCTGCGCTAAATAATCTAGTGCTGACTACTTGGTAGGTACAGAGTGCAGCAATGCTTCGCGCTTGTGTGCTGGTCCAGGTACGTTCTCAAAAGAGAGCTTAGTGCATATTACTTAGTTCATGTTTATTTATAGAGCAGAATTCTTATTTGAGGATCTATCAATTTTATGAGTGTTGTATTACTCTCGAATTCAGCCTTTTTCGCCCCTGTGATGAATTTGTCAGCTCCATTCCTACAGATATAACATGAGTCATGGAGACTATAAATTGGCTCTATCAAGAAGATAAAATGCAGAGGTCTTCTATTTCCTGCCTCATATCTTATAGATTCAACTAATGACCGCTGCTAGGAAAACTCGTTGAAGAGATTAGAAGAAAATGTTTTTTTATTTTTCATTCGAAATAACCTGGTCACATTAGACCTACACATCGATCTTTGAAGAGTTTATTTGTATGATTAGTATAGTTAGATGTATTTAGTTTAAGTTGTTCATTTGTGAAGGAGAAACATTATGCTTGTCCATTAAAAAAATGTGAATGGTGGCGTTGATGTTCCTGAACTAAAAAGCATCTAGGTGATAAAACAAAAATATTTCCTGGCTTTTTACACTTTTTTACATACATCATAGTTGAAGTAGATCCAAGTTTTTCAAACCCCCCAGAGAGTCTTGTCAGCCAGTACCCTTCAGTTGAGCGGATTCAATATATTCCTACAGGGATGAAAGAGAGAAAAATATCAAAATTGAATAAAAACTGTGTCGCAGGGTTTGTAGAAACACGACCTTGCAAACTCAGTTAGGGAACTAATTGTGAAACTCTCAAAAGTGAGACAAAATCTTCTGTTACTGTTATTACGTCGTGATGAAAGATAATTAATATTTTCACTCACAAGAAGAACCTTTTTGAGTCATACTAACTTTACATTGTCTGAATGGACGAGCACATCTCCCTATCAAGCTCTGTTCGTTGAGAAATAATGTTTTTAAACTGTCTTAAAATGCCCTTCATTCTTCCTATCTCAGCTCTGTTGCATTTTTCCTCCTTGAGCCCGCATTAAGATAGGATACCTCTTCGACCTGTAGGTAGTTCAAACCCCCTGTTGAAATGAAAGGGACTTCCTTCTAAACAGGACAGAATGCGGGGAGAGACCTTGGCAATAGAAACCCCGATGAATGGAGTCTGGAAGGGCACACAGGAGTCGGACGGACTACGTAATCTTATCAAGAAAAGCTATCGTGCTGACTCTCAAAGCTTCCTCCATGTCTACAGGATGACGGCCCGCACTACATTGACTTACCGCTCTTCATCACTGCAATAAATCGTGTTATAAGATCTCAAAGCTCAAAACCTTCAAACTTACTCCTAACCACTTCAACCAAATTCTAGTCTAGGTCAGAGTTGACAATAGGTAGTTTGGGGAGTAAAAGCGACCACAACAATGTTAATATTTGAATAGATGAAGTTATAATCTCTGTTACCGTTTAGAGTTCCAACTTATGAATTCACTTGTCTTTCACGAATGTGAGTTTTCCTTGTCATCAGTTGTGTGAAGGATGCCCAGCTCGGACTTGCAATGTCTATTGGACTTGGGGGATGTGTCCCTGTTTCGAAAGCCATATCGACGCTGAAATGATTAAGAGTTCCTCCGATTCCCGAGCAATACTTGCTACACTTAGTGTAAAAACTGTACTTAAATAAGTGATTCAACGACAAACTTGACCTAAAAATCATTTATCGAAGTTGGTAATGTGACACATCCATAAATCTTAGTTTTTCGCGTTACGTGCGCTTTGTGAGCCTATTCTACCTTAATTTTTTAACAGAAGAAACCATAAAAGGTTCGCTTGAGGTTTTTTTCAGAATTCAAATTTCCAATCAGGAAGAGTCGTCACCATTTTTGTTTAGTTTTTCTCAATCAATTTTTGTTCGATTTAGATGGGGTTTGGGCTTTATCTTTTAAAATTCTCTAAACGCATAGGCTATTGACTTTCAAATTTTCAAATGGTAATCAAATTTTAAATATTGAATTACAAACTGTCATTACCTGATGCCTCAGAGAATCGGATTACAGTATAATAAATTACAGTACCATGAATAGCAAATATAGTCAAGGTACTTAGAAAATCCACAAGGTGTGGTAATTTTCTCTTCTCTCATGTTGAGTTAAAACTGGTTATGACTACCAACCTCTATATAGTTTGAGTTGAAGTTTTTGGAGTCAGGAGGTGGGTGTCAAACTCTGTAAGTTTACTCAGACCGAAGGATAACTTACAATTTATCAATCTTTATACATAGTAAATACATCGATTAGATGTCGCTGATTTGTTCACATAATTACTAATAATAATTACTAGGCAGTACCGTCGAGTCATCAGCAAATGGTATACAATTCAGATGATGGTTTAAAAAAAATCAAAGACAAAGTAGATAGGTCCCACCTTACGTTTCTGGAACACCCACAAATCTTTCAACATTTTGAATGCCCGGTAGCTGGAGGACAAATTAGAGATCGATCTTAAACACATTATCATCAAAATAAGGTTCAGGTCGGTACTTGCTGTTGCATTGAACAGGTTTTGAAAAAATCTTGCTTTCGTTGAATGCTACGTTATGGTAGTGAAAGTTTCCAATATAGGAATTATGGCTCTATATGTACGCGAGATAGCCTTCCATGGAAAATTGATCCGAAACATTTTCAACTCTGATTCCAAGAGTTATTATTAAACCGTTCGAGGGTGGTGGGTTGGGAAAAGACATTTTGAGTCCCGCAGGGTTTTTTTTCTACCGCCGAATCTCTCTGTTACAGTTGGTCCGACATCGGAGTGGGGTTTTTGCGAGGCTCTTTTTAAACTGCCTCTCCACCTATATTTTTTGTCGACCTCTGAAATATTCTACAATACTGCTGAAGCGGCTGCCTGTTTTTGACGGGGAGTGGGATATTAAATTCCCCTCATATCTAGAGTAGGAATCATTGTTATTTCCCCGTGTCTTTGTATAGAAAAAAGCTCCATTTAATAATGCAAGATTTTTTCTATTGCTTAACTGAATAACTATGTATTTGTTTGTAGTTTATCAAAAGTCCTCATGTAGCATCGTCATTGGCTTTTACCTGCTTTGACTTTCTTTCGGATTTACTGAATTCAATCCACTTTTGAAGAATAAAGTTTCATGAAACGCACCAGTCCGCTATCACACACTACTCGTACGTTGGCTCTTGGATTTTCCAGATGATATGGAAAAGATGTGAATTGACGAAAATCGTTGATTAGACATCTGATCTGACGACCTCTCGATCGCTTTCAGATGATGTGAACCGAATTTCAATCGACAGAAAAAAGTCGAATTTGTCGATCACACAGCTAATTTTATTGTTTTATAAATTGCTCCCAGTGGTCCCAAAATTTTGGGTTCAACGTGTAAACGCCCTGGGATGAACAGGAGATTCTACTGATTGCTTCCACTGGTCTCCAAAGTGTACGGAATTTCAACGGACAGGAGAGTTGATGTGACTTCCTCCCGACCACGTCCAGTGGTCATCATGCTTTGTACCACTAGTGTTCGCTCTGTTGTATTTTAGGTATATAAGGAAAGTTTTCATGGTTGTGCGCAGTTTTCATGGAAACGCAGTCACTTCGATTGTCTACTAGTTTGAAAATTGTTGACATACTCTTACCTCATTACGTGCTGCCATTATTCAAACTTAGTTGATTTTAAACTGATCTAGCAGTGCATGCTTAGCTTCCGATGCAGCAATATTTTCAACGGAAAAGCTGATGCCGAAAGGTACGCATACGATCTCCCTCAACTGTTGACTACCTTGAACATAATATGTTCAATATATGTTTCATATTATGAAATCAAGATTCTAATTCGACTGATTCGTTGTAAGGATAGTAAATTTATTGCTCATTCAGCTGATTTTACTTCTTTAACTCGGATAATGTACCAATTTGCATTATTACGATTAAAGACCAAGAGTTGGTGTGATTGAGAACTTCTTCTCGGTATGTACCGTTGGATTTCTCGTATTTCGTGTCAGACCGCCAACTTGGATTTCTGAAGAACCTCTCCTTCATCCTACTTCACCTTCTATGAGACTACTGAGGACGAATGACAAACTGAGCCTCCTTAATCAGTTGGGCTAGCCAAAATCGCTTTCGTTGGTCTCATGAAACTGAATTCCGGAGGGAACCAAGTACTGAGTACGAATTATAGGTTGAGCTCCTTCTCGATCAGATATCTGCTAAATTTGCGTCTAATGGTCCTACGAGACTTGAATTTGATAGTATGCGGGCAAACGCCCGAGTACCGTTGGCACGACTGTAGAAGGACTGAAGAAGGAAAACTAATCAGCTGATTGTTGTGCGGATTCTCACCTGTTTGGCACCTTATTAAGCAGACATTTTACAGCATATCAAAAGATGAAAGGCGTGTCAACAATCAACTGCAAATTCTTTTCCCTACTGAAAATTGATCTGAGAGTTCTGCTTTGTGACATCACCATGGTAATATCTATAATATGTTTTGGTTTGAAATGGTAGTGAAGCTTGTTGGTAGATTATTGAACATCATAGTCCATCATGGTAGTGACTGACTCAGAAAGTATTAACAAACAGCTATTCGACGATCGAGTAGATTGGGTATTTCCCATTTCTACGTGAGACCACTCCTCACCAATTTTTTTTTTTCGAGAATATTAGTCATGACATCCTGTTTTGAAACAATGTCCGACTCTATCACTTTCAAACTAAACAAGCAATGCTTCTGTCATCAGTAGTGATTTCTTCGTTTCAGTTTGGCCACTGGATGCTTGTGATGCAGCATTCGGCTACCGCGTACTACAGGCCACCGCCTACCTCCCACCGACCACCGAGACTACCGGCCCAGCCCTACACCAATGTGAGTATTGGCAGAATTCTAAAAAATTCTACGTTACATCGATTTTGAATATAACTTTGTCAAATTCACATTGTTGAGGGGATTCATCTAATTGACGGTACATTCTTGTTGAAAATAACCGCCGCATTTCTCAAAACATTTTAATGTTTTCGGTGTCAGAATTTCGACACCAGTTTAATTTTTTTTGAAAACTCCCATTTATTATTTTAGATTCGTATTAAATCTTCAAATACGGCAAAAACTTGCTTAGAATGTTTGTGTTCAGAGTGCAGATAATCCTGTTCTGTAACGTTTACCAACTACCAAGTATGGTTTAAGATTTTAATGTGTTTTTCTTGGTGATTCACTCGGCGACGCTCCTTTTTCGTTACTATTGGCTTCTATTTTGATTCTAAGATGGTGTTCGATGAACACAAGGATCAGATGGCTTCAATAGCAATTTCTACTTCTGGGATTAGTAATAAGTAACTCCAGGGGCTCGAATACAATGAGAACAATGGAAACCTTGCACTGTGCGCTCGTCCGATCCCCTCTCGAATTTGCCTCTATCGAATGGTCTCCTCATTGCCCTACTCACATTGAAAAGCTGGAAAAAATTCAAAAAACGTTTCTTCAGGTTTTTCAGTACCGGAAGAATGGCGTTTACGATTCGATGGTACACCACAAAGACCTTTGTAGGGAGGAGAAAGTGCGCAGACCTTTCGCTTTTGTTCAATCTATTGAAAGCCAAATTGGATTCAACGAAGATGTTGGAGGCTGTGAAGTTCATTGTTTTGGGGTCCGTAAACTTCCTTCAAAATCTCGGTGTATTACGATGTTCATCCTCTTTTAGTGAGAACCCTGAGGCAATTAGGTAAATAATACAATCGTAAAACGACAAAATTTAAACGTGTTTTACAAACAAAGAACGAGTTTACATGTTTGAAAAGATTTTTCATCCAGTGACGTTGTATTATCATGTCATTGGAAAGTTCTCCAATCCGGTTAGCGGTCCCTGATGAACATTGTTGTGTCGTAAGGTTTGAGTCAAAGGAGAAAAAGTTATAGATGTCTGTGTTGTGTGTGATTAATGTGAATGGATGTATTTAGGAGAATATATATTAATGAAGTTCATTCAATCATGTTCATTCAGTCATTTACTCCACCTCCCTATATTAATGAATATATTCTCTGATTTTCATTCGCAAATTCCATTTTGGTTAGTCTGAACCTACTTATTTATTAACATGGATATGTTTTTGGGCTCATTCTGAATTTCGCGACATACGACACGGAAAAGCGCGATACCTATTAACTAGGAAGTAGGGATGTCCCAAAGGTATCGATACTTAAAAGTATCGATACTTCTTGAAAAAAGTATCGATACATATCGATACTTTTTTTCCCTGATATATATCGTAGTATCGATAATTTTTTTCCAGTATCGGAGGCGATACTTTTTAATATCTCACATTTTATCTGTTTCAACACCTACGACATGAAGGTACCTACTTGACAGTACCTCAACAACAAACTTCAACAAATTAAACAAAGATGATGTACTACCACCTCCAGCTCTCTATGATAACCTGCTGTCCTCCATAATGAGGAATTTCACCGATTTCTGTTTGCATTTTTCCTGAATAGTTAATGGTGTGGGATAGATGAAAATCGGGCTGATTTCGGAAAATAAGTCTCCTGTTATTTTTGGGAGACAGTCAAAATTTTTAATTTCAAAACTAACCGGGAAAACAGACGTGGAGCGGGAACGCTCGCTGGTTGGGCTGTTCGGATAGCCCTCTCCTCCCAGTGTTGCCCATTGGGACGACGAAATCGTGTTTTCTAAGAGAAAAGTTATCAAACAAAAACAGAGGAAACCTAATTTTCCCTATATCGCTTTTTCTATTTTTTTCTTCAGTTTTTCGATTTTGAACTTTACTGTTTCATGAAATTTTGCATCTGGGGACTAAGGATTTCTCGATCTCAGCGCTTCAAGCGGCCATAAATGAACTATTCCAGCATGACGTCATTTTCCCGGTTTTTTTAAACATTCGTATTTTCTACACTGTTTTGTTTATTCGTAAATTAGGAAGTTCGGGCTGAAAGTTTGCAGTAGGGGGTTTTTAGAGGGGCTGAATCCGATTTTGGGGTCAAAAATAGGAAATTCCGACATGGTGAAATTCCTCATTGAGGAAGGACCACCAAAATGCAACTACAAACAAGTGCAATACAAAAACAAGTGCCTAAACAAAAACAAGTTTTAAAATATTTATTATTAAAACAAGTTTTAATAATAACAAAATGAGTGATTTATTGTTTTGTTCTTTCTATATTAATTATTATCCTTGTGATGGAGAGATGTCACACTGATAGAGAGAAATATGAACGACAATTTCACCCATTTTTGTGAAAGTATCGAAAAATATCGATACTTCAAAATATCGATACTTTTTTAAAGTATCGTATCGATATTTTTTGATACTTTCTAGATGTATCGATACGATATTATATCGATACTTTTGAAGTATCGGACATCCCTACTAGGAAGGTACACTGGTAACTTAAAATCAACATCATTTCTGGCTGAAAATTCGGCGTTTTTGATTGTTGTAGTTCGTTTCGAAACATTGAATTTTAAGGCGTCCAATTGCGAAAACCGAATTAAAAAGTACCTATAAGATATTGTGGAGCGGTGGAGGTTTCCTGTTATCGGATGGGTACTTGGTAGCTTAAAAATGTCATTTACAGCAACTGCGACTGAATTTTAAAAAACCGCTGCAAATGATTATACGATGGTTATTTTGCTGTAAAACACACGTCTGCATAGAATTCGGCTTTTCCATTTGATACTACATACTAGCTATAACATCGCTATCCGAGAGCTGTGCCTTTAGTATGAAATTTGGTTCATGGTTGCTAAGGAAGACCAACTGAATGACAAGAAACTCTATTCGAAGAAACGACCCAGTTCTAACCGGCCTAACTCTATTCAAAGAATTTTTGATCACATAAAATTTGAACGGATATTAAGTTTATTTACGTCAGTGAACTATCTTTTGCGATTTAAACTCTATTTCTGAATTAATCTCCTACCCTCAAGTCCTCATGGGAGGCAAATGGTTTGTCCTACATAGCTCCGGGTGGTCTCATTTCATTCTAAAAATTAATTTCTAACATAAATCGCTGAAATAACAATGCTTCTATGTCAAGGGTTTTAGAGCTAGGGCGTTTTGAAAATGACTGAGATGTTGAATGAATGACTGAAATGACTGAATGATGAGAATGTTTCAATCATTGGCTTATATGTTTTGTGCCAAACGTAATGTGAACATTCTGTTCTTGATACGATGAATAGGTATGTTATTATTATTATTAGTATGTTTTGCTGCTGTTAGGTAGGTGGTTCTTTCTTGTTATCTACGCGAAGAAGCAATGCTGTCCACACTCTTGTTGAAGCTCAGTTTAGTTATTTTGAGGTGAAATTAGTAAAATGTATTGGCATTGCGGTGACGTCTATCTGGTTTGTCTGAGTCGTTATTTTTCTTGTAGTTCAAAAGGGAAGACAAGTTTTCGTGTCATTGCTTTCCCTCCCGAAAAAGCTCCTGAACCTCTCGTGATAGGATAAAAATGAAGACCGCAATATTTATGCGGAACTAACGCAGTAAAGGAGAAACTGGTATGACAGTAGCAGCGCCGTAACCCTCTAACCGCAGTCGCCCCCATCCCGTCCCGGTCCCGCTGCGCCAACCCCCGTCTCATCCACACTCGGCGTGTTCTCGTGCGTGAGGTTTACTGACCGACTCCGTGGGCGTGGCGCTGTGAAATATTGATCCCACCCCTTCTGGTCTACTCAATGGGGCTTTCTTTAACCCCTCTCCATTCGCCTCTCGCTCTTTCTATCCTTAATTACAATTTTTCGACCTCCTCTCCCTTTCGTATCGCCTCTTTAAATCATTATAGCGTAACCCTGGACGCTTCTCACACCAACTTCGAAAGGCCCTTTGACGTTTTCACAACACAAACACCAAAAACATCGTGGGGGGGGGGGGGGGGTTTGGAAGTGTAGTTTTGAAGTAAGTATTCACAAATTATTGAGATTCTACTCTCTAAACATT
The DNA here is from genome assembly GCA_009739505.2 of Apolygus lucorum. Lineage (NCBI taxonomy): Eukaryota > Metazoa > Arthropoda > Insecta > Hemiptera > Miridae > Apolygus > Apolygus lucorum. Next base: position 12,990,541 of record CM019180.2, read on the forward strand.
CAGATCATTATTTTAACTTGAATAGCATATTTTCGAAGACAATATGTAGGTACTGCTCGTGTTCACTACGAGCACCAAATTTTGAAATGTTCCAGAAGTCGTCAACGAAAAATGAGACAAAATTTGAGACGGTAGTCGACCCCCCCCCCAAATCCAATCAAAACATCATACGATACCTAAATAAACTAAGTGAACATTGACTGAAATCTGTGAACAAATCATAAATTAAAAAGTAATCGTGAATTGTCAGTTAATTGGAGTAAAATACACGTTCATTTCCAGTTAGTTCTCAACAAAAATGTCTCCACTCAGCAGAGACATGATCAAATGTACGTTTTCGACATTGAAACCCCAGTTTCCTTCAATCCCGCGTATTTCCTTGGAAACGTCATTAATAATTATGTATTGAGGAGACAGTAAATAATAGAAAGTAACAAGTAAGAACCTCAAACCATATTGTTATAGAAGATCAACCAGAAAAGATCTCTGCAGACGAGGAGCATTATGCTTCAAAATCCTCCTTGATTTGTTGGATAAAAGAAAAGTGACAAAAAAAGTTTACTCGAAGTCATTTTTTTGTTGTTGTCAAGAACCTTTGAGAATATCAAATGTTGATCACATTCATTCTACCAGTAGACTTCAATAGAATTAATTTCCAGAAAAAAGCATCTCTCATTTTACTCAATCAGGTGCGTTGATAAAAGATTGATTGTTCAGTTACGAAAACGCATTATTCACAATAACAATAATTAGTTGACCTATAGTAACCTGAAGAACATGCTTTTTTTTGGAAGTTTTCCATGAATCTAGGTACCTACTGGGAATTTACACTTCAAGGTGCTGGGACACTATTGTAGTTCTTAACGTAAATCTATAAATCTATCAAAAGATACTATTTGATTCCAAAATCCCCTATCAAAACTAAGATACAGAAAAAAAGTCTACCAAGTCGGGGTGGCCCTTAGCTTCATCGTATCCATAACCTAATTTTATAGATGATCCGATGAATATTGTCTAATCTCAAAGTAATCTCTCTGTCTCTCTCTCTCTTAGTACCTTGCACTGCCCACAAAATTGTATGATCACATGACATGATGACATTTATAGGGAACCATCCAGAGTTCGAACCCCACAACCCTTGAGAATTCCACCGAAATCTAATGGAAACTGTGCGCAGAGGCTACTATCGATACGAGGGTGAGGAATTTCATAGGAGGCTACACGTCTACCAGCACAATCCCTAGAAAGTTCATCGAAATCGGACATAAACGTCTTATAGTTTTGCCCATTACTAGGATTTCATGGCAGACACACAGACAGACAAATGGAGTCGAAACAAAAATTGTTCAGGACGTTCCAAAACGTGAAATGCGAGTGGTCATTTTGATTTTGGAGAACATTTTTTTTTACCTTGAAAATGAAAACAGTGCTTCCGCTACCTTGGTGGACTCGGAAGCAATAGGTGGTCTTCAAAAAGTAGAAATTGGTTTTCGGCTAAAGGAAAGGAAGTATTCGGCCCTTTGGGTGATCGAAAACAATTGACAGAAAGAAGTATAACCTTCTGATGAAGATAAAAAGACGGAAAGTGCAAGATTTCAGTACCAAAGGTGTCTTATTTTTAATGTAGGTGTGGTACCTCCATCGTGCAATAATACTCACATACAATTCGCTGCTCGTTGAGAATCGATGACGTGCCGATGGTTGTATTTCGATTACTTCCCGAATTCCTGAAATGGGATCCGAAATACATTCCCTTTGCTATCCCCGATCGAAAGCTTCGGAAAAGACAGTAAGCGGATTCAGCGAGGATCCCTGTTTTCCCGTAAGAATTTTCGGAAGCGGCGCAGAGGAGAGCGGGTAAAGAAGTGGAAATGCGAAAGACCTCTTTGATCTATATTTACCTACCTTCTACTTCTACCTTGCTGGTTGCTCTCCTTCAAAGGAAGTGCCCCAATCAATCCAACCCCTCTATTTCTCCTCAGACGTCTTTATCCGTCCAAGATACGCTTTCCCTTGGATTCCGTATAGATCAGGGTTTCCAACCAACTTCATGTTAAAATAACGGTTCAGAATCTTTCATTTCAATGGGGCTCAGATGCGATGATAGATTACAGTACAGTGTTCACTTCTGCTCTCTTTGAATTCTGGATTGTGTCTGAAACTGCGAAAGATTTCGTGAATGTTGTGTTCTGTTAAAGGTTTGTGGGTTCTACTGATATATACTCGTATCATGGAATCCTCGGAATCTACATAAAACTTACGAGCTAATCAGCGTAAGATAATCAACAATAAACAATTACACTTCAACAAGTGCTGACAGTCGATTGATATCGTACAACACATGCTAAAGAAGTCTTCCGAAAAATTATTCACCAAGTCTTTCGAAAAATTATTCACCAATGAGTTACTCTGATGGCGTCACTACTGTATATCTCCCACTCCACGGTTCACAATTATTCGCCTCAGTGAGCATCTTCGACCTGGAGGGGTAAACTAAGCCTCCAAAATTTACATTATATTTCATTATTTCAATCCAACTCGTCGACCTTCCTTCCTCCCTTCCCAAAATTCGTCCTCTCTTAGCGTCAAATTAGGCACCCATAAAGACAACGTCTGCGTACTTCTGAATCCTCTTTACCTACCTAGAGGTGAAAATCGCCAAATTATCATGCTTTTATTTGAGATTTTTAAATTTTCATGAGAGAGCTTTTTCTTGTCGATTTCGTATAACTCCGAGTATCCCCATTGCTCGTAGGAACTAACTTTACCAAAGAAATGTGACAATATTTATGTAATTTTCGAAAGCTTCAGATCGTTAAGAATAAAACGGGTGTAAAGAGTATAGATTCAGAATTTAAAATCTAAATCAATAAGTCAAAATCAAGTTGAAAACCTGATTTTTAAAATTTTATTTTTATATCACTAATCAAGGGGTGAAAAATAAGGGTTGTTACTTTAAATTCGCCCTACCTCGAAAACTCTCGATATGAAGTTATTGTTTTTCCATCAATATAAGATAGAATTGTAATTTGAGAATCGAATGAGACCTCCCAGAGCTCTGTTAAGAGACAAATCGTTGGCTGCATATAAGGGGGGGGGGTTGAACTTGTAGTAAGTCAGAAACACGAGTGTAAATCGCAAAAGACGATCGCAGTGACGAAAATAGGCCTATTGTCCGTTCAAATTTCTGCTGATCATTTGCGATCAATGAGTATAATACTCACTGATCAATAATTGTTGTACTCAGTTGTTCATCCTTAGCAACCATGACCCAGATTTTGAAATGAATGCACCCACAACTCTCGGATACCGATTATTGGTAGGTACCTAGTTGGTAGTATTAATGGAAAAGCCGCGATCTACGTAGACGGGTTTTTCTTTCTTCATGTAGAGTTTAATGTCACTCATTTTGTGCTTCCTTAGCAACCTAAAATCAAATTTTGTCACGAATATGAGGCACCCACAACTCTCGGATAACAATTTTTTGCTGGTATGAATTTTCTGTCAAAATATAGTTGCTAGGTACTGATAATGTTTTTGATGAAATGTTTTTGATTCTGATTCTGATGTAAAAGCCGTATTCTATGCAGGCGAGTGCTGTATAATGATTTGCAGTCTTTAAAATCATGGTGGTGTTATGTGACATTGCACTTAACCGTGTCATCTTATAGTGTACACGTGAGGTGGTGGAAAGAACATTACGTAAGGCGCATATAAACGAAGCCATTCATTCTAATTGGACGACTAATATCACTGCTCTGTCTGTAACAGAGAATCAATTGGTAGTGGTAATCCAATTATCGGTATGCACGAAGAGAAATGCTTGCTTTTAATTTGAAATTTTCGCGCAATGAACCTCAAAATGATAATGTTTGAAGGCTTTTAAAGAACTTAGTGTTACCACCATTCTTTCAATCAGTGCCAAACCAAAAGATATTATGGTTATGTGATCGACATTCTGACCTGATCGTATTGTTTTGTGTTCCATGATACTTAATCTCTTCGTTATGAAAATTTCCATTCTGGGAGTAAGTTAAGTCGATGTAAGACAAAATCTTTTGTGGACCATAATTCTTCGTAAGAACACTATTTCTATGTTTAAAACACAGGAATTGACTATTATGGTGAATGCTGGATTTGTATGGGATTTTTTAAACTCGATACATGGAGATAAGTAATTAAATATTTCAGGTTTTGGATATTAGATAAGATATAATTAGATAAGCCAAAATCGACTGAGAAAGGTCGACCTCTATCGCGTTCATCGCGCGCATCGCTTGGATTTTAGGAGGGCTTGATGGATACCGTTTGTGTACATGTACATGCAAAATGAAACTAGGTTTACGGGTTTTCGAATTAAAATTTGAGGTCAGAAGCAGGATGTATTTTGATCATCTTGAATTTCAAGTTCCGTTCTTCTGTGCTACACAAGGATGGTCCAGTCAGCTCAGAAGTTGTGGGCGACTCCTCTAGGGGATTCTGCCGATGGGAAAATCTGCCGGGGGCCCTCGTAAAAGTTGGCTCAACAAGTGAGGTAAATGGCTCAAGAGCTTTGAGAGAGGAAGGGGAAGGAGGGGGCTTAGGAAGGATTATCAAATCGAGGGAGAAGTTCCTGATGTAACTCGATCACTTTATACTAATTCCGTGTAATGAGTTCCTTAGCCGAATTCACAGTCAATGTTACAAAAGTATGGACAGTCATAGTTTTTGGGAGAAAAATGTTATTTCTGTTGCGATGGGCATTTAGAACAATCTGTGTATAGTTTACGAGTGCAACACCCGGGAGACCGACTAGTTGAAATATATGAGATCAGTTATACAACTTATAAACGACAATCAAAGATTTCAAATACGGTAACTCAACAGTCTAAAAGAGTGATTTTAACTATGGAAAATACTGATAAATGACCTTATGAAAATTCCTATTAAAGATTCGTTGAACTCCTAGAATCTGTTGATTTATCGAAACACTAATATTTATTTATAATTCATTAAAAAAAAAACATTACAAAACGGATTTACTTTTGAAGTGTTTTCTGTGGCTGTGAAAACCATGTATTAGAGCCCTGAAAAGTGATTACTTTGGCCTACTACTATTGACCTCAAGTATGGACCAAAATAATTTATTTTGATAGCGCTCAACTCGATACGTTTCTTTCCGAAGAGTTCAATTTAATGAACAACTACCCGGTTGTTTTTCATCATTATCTTTTCAAATATTTTGAATTACGTAGCTAGGTCCAATTTGCGCAGGTCGCTCTGAACAGATACTTCTGTGCAGATAATATCTCAGTACATATTATGTGCTGCTACGAAGATGAAGTTAGGATGAGTCATAATGTCATCCTTGTAAAACGTCTGGCAGTTAAAATGTTTAATTACATTATTCATGGCAGAGTGACAATTCTTTATCTCTCTCCCGTTCACTCATCTTAGGGTCACTGATAGTAAATAATGTACGCTAAATGACGTTGATCATTAACTTCATGAGTCAACTCATATCATAATATTGTTCATCAGAAACATGAAGAAAAGGCACCACTGCAGTGTCTTATGCATTCCTTTCCAAAACATTACGAAAGAATTCACGCGCTTTATTATCCGCAGATGAGTACGGAGCCTCATTACCGGAACTTTGGTTAGTAGGATGTGATATGATGCATAAATTTTGAATATTCGGAAATCCTCGTAGAGCAAGCGCCCGATTAGAGAGGTTAGAAGTATATCTGATACCAGAACATGATGCCCTAATGTGATTGTTCTGTTACTGACCCGTAGGAACAAATAGTAATACTGATGATCAAGGAAGAAGGTATTATTTAATTCAATATCACTTAAACTCGGTACATAGGTAAGTAACAAAAAAGAGTTCACCGTCTCGGGACTGAAGAGAACTTCCGTTGATCGGATTGTCAACAGCTCCTACCAGGCGAGGGACACCGCGAGAAACACTTCGAAACCACCTTTGAATATTTAAGGATTCCCCGTTCCCAAGTAAATACCTCGGAAATTCGCGATTAACTATTTGTGAAAGGGAAGAGGCTCCTGCCTGCCCTTTGAAGGTAAATGGATATATACGGGACGGTATTATCGACCTGCGGCCGAACCTGTGTACATAGACACCAGTGAAAGACCAGTGGAAGCCTCTGACCCGTTGCTTGCTTTTCACTCAGTTTTCGTAACTAGGTACATTGTACCTAGCTGTTGAACGTAATTTTCCTGCTTGGATACCAGCTTCAATCTGTTTGTTTTGTTTTATTGTTTTGTCTGACTGTGCCATTCTTTAATGATAGTGATATTCGTGCGAGGAAGCTATACATACCGCTTACCCAACTTAGTAGACGTCTTTTGAATTTGCTTGATTGATCATGTTGGTGTAAAATAATCGAATTGATCTGGGCACCAATGAATTTTCTGATTAGACAATACATGAACTTTCGGATCATGTTGGTAAGTTTCTTAAAATCATGAATAAACCTCATCAAGATTAAGAATTACCTATTTCCTTTTGGTTTAATATTTTCTATATTGGTTTATTAGTTTCAATAATGAACCTTTGGAATTGACCAAGAAATTTTAAAAAAACATTCATATTCCAAAAGACTCTGATGGATTCAATAAACCATCGTTCTTAGGGCTGGTCCCAAACTACCGTTTAAATTTGCCCCAAATCCGGAAAACCGATCTTGAAACTGATGTCACAGGAAACTATTGTTTGAACGTGATCACGCGCTTTCATCCACGAAATTCATGTAGGAATGTGTTGAGGCTGTTTGTTTTTGACCAAGTACAGGCCAACATAGGAACTTGACAGACACTACATAACAAAATAATTTATGAGAGTCCCGTAGTTGCCGTATAAGTTGTTTCCTTAAAACTAATCAATAATCAATAATTGTCCAATAATAAATAATCAATAATATTTTTATTTTATATAGCCTAATTTGAGGCAAAATTAACCTCAGTATAGTAACATGAATAAAACAAAGAAAGTGAATGCAACAAGTAGCCAGTGCAGTGGGTGTGTGAGCGCAGACGGGAGCCTGTAATGTATGCTCGTGCGCATGAACAAAAGATTTTGTTGAAACTACCGTTTCTCGATTCCTGACCGTCTAAAATCTTAATTTGAGCCGAAGGTCATAATGATTGTCATCTGATTTCATCAGATTCGGATCAGCAGAAACCTCGGCACAACTAAATAAAAACTATAAAACTTTCAATAGTTGTCTGTATAAAAAATAATGGTTTGATTCGGACCAAATTTCTGACCAATTTCTTGGGTTTTTCAAAAATTTCATTTGAGCATGCGTAAACGTATCAAACGTGGTTCTTCTGAAACGCAGAATTCTCAAGTATTAATGGCTCGCTTTTTCTCAAGTTGAAATGAGGTACCAAATCGATTATTCTACGTAAGGAAGCTATACTGTACAGTGTACACTGGTGAGCACTACGAGAGCCCTCTTCACTTTGGAAGTCGATGAGTTCATTATCCCTGCTTATGCTCTTCCTTAGACTGTTCAAGAAGGCTATTGCGGGTACGAGGGAAAAACAGTATTTCCCAACGAAGAGAGCTGGTTTTCGAGAGCTACGGAAAACACGGCAACCTCCCAGCGGCTGGTAATATACTGCTAACGATAAATCCTGGAATAGAGTAAAAGGGTTATTGCGTGCTCTTCGTCTCTAGACTCCGCATACCCTCCCTCGGTTTCTCACATCACTGGGAAATCTTGCGAAGCTTCTTTCTCTCTTAGTTTTCCCGCGGGTTGCGGATGAAAAAGTCCGGATGGCGAAAAGCCCGTTTTAAATCGATAGACTCGCTACGAACGCACCCCTCCAGATTTCGTTCCTTATTTTCGTTGCTTCATTTAATTTACTATTGATAGGAAATAGGGCGAGAGGCGGTTTTCGTGCGGTGAGCGGAAGTTTACCGCAGGGGTACCGTGATGAAGTAAATCACCGAAACCAGGCTCTAGATAAATGACTGGCCTCTACCGAAAATATCGTGGTTCTTGTAATGATGAAATATGAGCCCGCACAAACAGGTTATTGGGTACTGATTTCCGTTGAAAACTGCGATAATTGTTTCTTCTTTCGATTCTCTTTGTTCAGTTACAAAGTCTGTAAATACTCCTCACGAGTGGGGTTTACTTCCACCCGCAAATATTATTAAGAATAAACAGACATCTGGCTCCTGTTTTTTACTGTGAAAGCCCTACCTAGAAAGCTTAATATGAACTATTTTCTTCTTAATTTTTCCTAATGAATGGACCTATTGTCTGCAGTTCCAAATAGCACTTTTAACTGAACATTGCTATAGAAAAAGGGTGGACAAAGCCTCCAGCTTCCCGTCAACTGAGAGCAGTCCGGTGTGAATGAAAAAATATAGGGAGTGGAGGGGTGGAGATGGATTAGGGGACTAGAACGGATTAAAGAGAGGAGACCGAGGACACTGCCAAATAATCTCCCCGATTAAGAGACGTGAAACCTTCCCCACAATTCAAGGGGGCGAGAACCAGACTTTTTAGGCTAGCGAAAGGGTTTGGAGGTTTTCGGCGAGGGAGAAAGGAAAAAAAAAGGCAATTTCTGAAAGGACAAAGAACTGCGAGAATTGGAGGTGGAGGGTGAGAATTGGAGGGAATCCAAAAGATTTGGACGAAAAGTCGGTTCCTGAAGATTTCAGCTTCACTTGGTCCAATGGCTCGTGAAGGATTCTGATACTTGCTATCTGATTCTTCTGAAACCTCCTATTCTCACAGCATTTCAAAACATACCTATTGTTTGGTAATGCATACATTCCAGGGAACGTCCCATTGGAGAACGATTAGTTCAATTTCAACTAATAAGTATCCATGATCTTCGACACCCAACATGCGAATTCGAGCCCCCTCCCCCTCCCACAAAAGTACCAGCTTGGCACCAAAACAGTAATACGTCACAACGTTCGACATTTATCTGTTGGTTTTGGTAGGCAGTCAGTAGAAGATCTCATCTGTCTTCAAAGAGGAACAGCCAAAATCCCACACAATACGCTGTTTTTGGTGTCCTGGAAAACAACTTTTAGGTCGCAATGAAATTTTAGCGAATTTTCAAGGAAAATGAAGCTATTGCAATGGCCTCAAAATTTTTAGAATGGACTTTTTCGAAAATTTTATAAACTGAAATCCGTTTTGGAACATTCTGAAACGATCCCTGAAGTTTTTTCCAAAAATCATGTAGTATTTTTATTCAACTTTCCGCCAAAATGTTCGTAACAACAAACGATAGGTCAAGTTCGTTAGCCAAAAATTTTTGTATAATCCAAAGTGGTCCAAATTTTGCAAAAAAATTCCAAAAAAACGCGGTTTTCCCGTTTTTGTGTGGTTATTACCTTCACAATCATGGTAGTACATGGTATATTCGGATTCAGTATAAAATGTTTGATATAAATGCGATTTCAAAAATGAAAATTGTCCAAAATTAAGAAAAAGTATGTATCTATTTATATATATAATGAATAGGTGCGTATATTTGTTGTACCCAGAAATGCAGTAGCCGTGTGGGTACTGTATAAGTTCGTAGAGACGAGTAGAACATGAATATGAACTCCTAAGATCTTCAAAGCATACCCGGTATCCCAGTATGTTGATATGGTAGGTATACTAAATATAGAAAAAACCAAGAATCGTGTAAAAAAAACTTTCTAAAAGAAATTGCAACACCATTGTTCCATTTCTTAACCATACCTTCAACTGGAAGATTTATTTGAAAATTCGCTCATTAATTCATGCTGCTGAAACTGTGTTCAGAGTTAGTCGGAAGAACATGGGTTGAAGTTTATTCCTGAGACCCATATTCCACATTCCTCGATTGATGTGACTGCTTCATGCATTTTAATTGAATCTAATTGGTTGTCCATTTTACTTCTAATTATTATTCCATATGAGAGGACTCGGGCTGAGGTTTCCTTTTTATTGTATACGGTTATGTTTATGTAGTCACTGTCAGTCAAAAAGGAAATTCACAACCACCGATTTTTTTTTCTCGGTGGGACGGGGCGAGCAAAAGCTGCTGTTTCTGATTTTCTGAAAATGATCTTCCATCCCTCCGTATTATACTCCAGTCCTATGAATGAATAGTTTAACTGCAACTATGATGCCACATCAACCACTGTAATCAACTTGGTTTTTGATGATAGGGAATAAATCATTCCCATTCAATTATAGATGTACATCGGGGAGTCGATAAGGTAAGATCCTCACTAGCGGTTAGCATATCAAAATTCACATTCATTCTTCGTTTTTGAAGTAGGTATACTTATTTTACATTTCTCCCTACCAACGAAGTTTCCTCGGCCTCTCTCAACGTATGATTAATGATTTTCAAGGTCTTTGTTCGGAGATTTGCTTTTAAAATTTTATATTGTGGAAGATTATACCTACTCACATCGAAATGTGTTGGGTTTCGTTTTACAAGAAGTTAGTACAAGTACCGACTATGCTTGTGAAGAGCCGAGAACAGATTATACTAAGGACCGCGAGACCGTCGGGTCTTGCGGGTTGTACGTCCAACCCGATGTAGGCGAAGTTAACTCAATCTCTTCAAGCTCCATGTTGATAATCTTTAATTGCATTTAAGTATCTGTGGCTCTCATTTTCTCTCGAAACACTATGATTAGGATTATGAGGGACCGATCGATTGAAATGCGTAACCGTGGGTTTATCGTTTCCTCTGATATTTGGGGTCAAGTAAACATACCACTGGAATAGAAGACCATGAAACTATCATTTTATAGATTAACCTTGGTTTATAGAGAAAACGTTTAGTGTCTTAAGTAACTAGATGACGTTCTTTAGTATCTACGCTGGTATGAAGTGATTGTGTTGGTGATTCCGAACATGGAGCTGATTAGGAGAAGTCAAAGAGCGTTGGGGGATTCCAAAACACAACCTGCTACTAGCCTTAGCAGGTTGTACTCCCTGAGTCACTCGTTTGTAAATATCAGATTTACTGCTCCTATTTTCGTTGAGGATTTTTTGAAATGCATTCGAAAAATAATTCGTCCTATAAAAAAAGACATAAAAAATAATAATAAAAAAGTTTATAAAAAGTAATAATAAAATTAAAATTGTTAAAATTCAGTCTTTGACCAACGTCCTGATCCGCCCTGATTGCATCCTCCATTGTAACCTCAAAATGATTCTTTCCACCTGACACAAAAATATCCTCAGGGTCGTAGAACCAAGAAACACTATAAAAACGATACTTACATCTCAGATTTCTTTTTAAAAAAGTCGCGTTGCCATGACACACAGAAAAGTTCGTCCGCGTCAAAACTTACCTATAATTCATTATCGCTCTGCACCCCGATCTCTTCTGAACCTCTTATACAGAGTCAGCCTAAATTCCTCTTGTTCCTCTTTTCTATGTATAATTACATTTTATTATGATTCATAATATTTTGTTAAAGAAAGCTTGTGATGGGGAGTAGATGGTTCTTCTGAAAATGATCAACAATCTTAGGTTACAAAATTGCTAATTTTGGTTCTTAATTTCATGGTAAAGTCCAGTTTTTTCGTGTATGTATCTCACCTCACGGTGAAACGAGGAAACCTACTCGGAGAAGGCTGTCTAGAGACCCGTAGTTAATCAAGGGAGTGGCAGAGGTTCATCTGGAGCCTTCATGACTAACCAAGTAGGTCGAGGTTGGTGATTCTATTGGGATGCTCCCGAGCGGGCAAAAGCAGCGTCCACCCACCCTTGCAGGCATCCGCCTAGACGGATCCTCATTTCTGCATCATGTTTATAACATTTCTCTTTAATATCGCTATTTACCCAAAGTCCATATTTACACTGTCCAGGATACACTGTGAATTTGAGTGAGCTTTTATGGCGATTTCAAGTTCCCTCCTCTAAAAACTTCGTGGAAACAGATGGTTTGGCACAACGGAAAAATACTGGGAATTATTACACAACAGTTAATAATTTTTCTATTTAGATAACTCGACTACAAAGAACCTACCTACCAACCATATTTTCGCGGAAGGTTCATTATCACGTTTATCTTGAAACAGAGAGGACCTACCTGTAAAACATCGTTGTCCGAGAATGGGTGCCCTCATATTCACAATGAATTGGGTTCTTGGTTGCTAGGGATGTACAACTGAGTGATATGAGACGCTATTCGAAGAAAGAAACAGCTGAAATTGTCTCACTTCCGGAAGCAAACGTTCACAAGCGATTCGCAATCGAGTTTCTGACTCTTCATTCGGTCGACCCTTTGAAATTGAGACAACTGTCTCAGTCGGTCGCCGTTCGTTCCTCGTTCCGGGTTAGTATTTCCCTGAATTACCGGTGCTTAAACTTTAAAACTTGTTTGAAATTATCTATATTTGAAATTTTCAAGGAATTTTTGAAAATCATTAATGCGTAAGCCTAGAAAAATGAAAAATAAAAAATAAAAAATAAAAAAAATGGAAAAAACCGTTTATTTGGTTAGGTTTTTAGGACGTCCCACAGTAAGACTTGGGCGTCCTTATGCGATCGATCTGGGGTAAAGTTGGACAACACTCAACAGAAAAAAAAAAACCATACAGTAATCCGTTTTAGACCATTCTGAATCCAAATCCGCGAAAAAAACCATAGGTGTATGTCTGTGTGTGTGTGTGTGTGTGTGTGTGTATGTGTGTGTGTGTGTGTGTGTGTAACAAAATCTTGTGTACTCTGCACAGGCCTTAGTTCTCAACCGATTTTCGTGGTTCTTTTTTTGTTCGTCGCGGAAAACTATCTAGTTGTGCACTACTGCGGAAAAGTTAACGGTATAAATATGTTTCATGAAGGTTTCATCGCCGGCATCTTTGTAGAGAAAACTTCGCCGCCTGACGTAAATCTCTTTTTAAGGTCCAACAATAGTCCGCCATCATGTGAACTTCCCAATACCCTTCGTACCGTTCTTCCATGGTTTTCATATCTTGGTGGAACCTCTGAGGTGGAGGAATAACCAAACATTGTACCAGCTATTGATTCATCTGAGCCTTCATGAAACAGATTCACACCGTTAACTTTTCTGCAGTTTATTGTGTTTTGTTTGTAAAACTGAATTAAAATCACTTAACAAAACAAGAGTTTCCCAATTATGACTTACTCCCCCTTTGAGTACCTATTTTCGATCTTACTCTTAATAGGCGACAAGTATAAAAAATGTAGAAGAAGGGAAAATCCATTTGAGGAAAACAGATTTAGGAACGCACATACTTATCTCGAAAAATTAACTAACGGGTTTTGTGAATTTTCATCTCAGTGCCATGAAAAAGCTCATTCCTTCGATATTAATGGGTTTAGGAGGCTGCGATTGGTCTCATTCTCCTCTGGGGTGTCCCCCCTACAAATTAAAAGCCCGAGAAAATTTTTTTTAGCCTTAATTTTTTTTTTCTAGTGGCAAAATGTAAGGGAAACCCCGAAGAAAGAACGTTGAGAACCGGTGTTTTTGATACGTTTTGTGGAAAATAGGGGGTTTAACACAACTTTACTTAAAAACTAAGTACATATTCGGATTCTACATGAAATTTCCTATAAGTCTGAGTACTTTTTGAGGAGATTTGAGCAAGATGAGTTTTCACTAAAAAATGAAGAAAAGGGAGAACTAGAAAAATCTTAAAACTAGCTATATCTTGAAAATCCGACGTAAACAAAAAAAAACTGACGTCAGATTCGGATTCAGCGCACCAAATACCATTAGAAAAGTGGTGAAAGAACGAGGCAGCCAGACCACCCCTAAATTTTGTAATCTAGTGTTTTTAATCGTCTGGGTGGGTATCATTCGTTTCTAAAAATTAATACTTATCTTAAATTGATGAAAAACATCAGTGAACATTAAATAATTAAATGAATAATTTTCTTCATTAATCTAATGGTTGGTCCCATAGAGCTCAGGGTGGCGTCATTCATTTCTTTAAAATTCCTGAAATTTTTAAATACTTGTATATCAAACGTTTAGGAGCCAGGGCGTTTAGAAAATATTTCCCCCCACTTTTTATTCCTTACTGACAATAACCAAAATCGATTCGATTTTCGAATTCTACATACCGTACCTTGAAACGTAAACCATCAAATTTTGAGGGGGGGCAACAATTTTCTTGTCATGCTCGATTCCAAAGTTTTGATATTGAAAATAATAAACCGAAATTGCGGTTACGTCAAATGACTGCCAAGTATCAGTACTCAAAACTACCTAAATCAAAATATTATACCACACTAAGTCTCAACAAACTTAGTTCTCGTATACTCCCAATCATCTGATACCCTTCATTATCATTCTTTTGGTACCCTCTCATATCAAACGAATGAAATGGTAAAAGAAGTGTTTTGCCCTGCAGTAGGAACACAATGCTTCTGTATTCCGATGGCGAAGAAGACAAACCTTGTTTTTGTAAACAAAGAGACGAGCAACAACATACGAAGTTTTTTTTGCTGTTATTAAAATCCTAATTGCCAAATCTTGAAGTACAACTACGTTTGTTGGCTAACATTCTGAGAACTTGCTGATGGGTCAATTTTTGAAAAAAAGGGTAGATGAAGAAAAACTTGTATTTTGAGGGTTTAGTGTGCATTACGTACATTAGTGTGCAGTGACGTAGTGTAGATGATTATATTTCGAATTAGCCCTAGAGTTCCTAAATCATCATTCCATCAGAAGTAAGAAATTATCACAGCTCAGAAATAATTATTAATTTGTATGAATATTCCTTCAAACATTGGCTTATCAACTCAAGCTGCTGAATAGAATTGGTTTAATGTAAATGTTGTCTTAACTCCGAAACCCACGATTGTGCAATCAGATGCCGGGAGGGACTTATTTTCAAATTCTCATTCCGGTACGAATTAATATATTACTTTCTTCAATTGTGTACCTTACTGTAGGAGGTTCATAATGGAATTTTTCACTCATGAAAGAGGTCGGCCTCGAAGGATGGCTCTTCTTCAAGACCAAGGTATCTTGCCAAAACAAGTTGAGATATTTTCGATCACGTTGGGTGCTAATGAGTTCTTTGTCAATTTCACTGTGTAGCCAGTGAATTCGTATGAGTGGAATTCGAATCCCATGAACGGTTACACTGACCATTCGACTTCGCTGGTTTTACTTTCTTTTGTACGTTGAGGGATGAAAGGATGCAATCACGGTTTGTATGGAGGCCGTCTAGCAACCCTTGACAAAACCTTTCCTTCCAGATCTGCTACTGGCGTTTTTCTCTGACTTACATTCCAGAAGCCCTAGTACTCCCGTCTTGAATGATCCATGTGATTTCTGCCGCGTTACACCCGGGGGTAGCGGAACGACGTCATCCAATGAGATGGTTCACAAATATCAGAATAAATGTGGTGTCATAGTCAATTGAAAAAATCTAGATAAAGTTGGTTAGTGGATGTGGTACATCCCTGGTTGTACCCTTCGTCCAACCCCGGAGTCTCATTTCGTTAAAACAAAAGTCTGCTAAATGGGTGTGGCACATAGCTTCCTTGTATCCATAACCCGAATATATAGATGATCCGATGCATAGTAGTATCTAAACATCAATCACTGAGTACCTTGCACTACCCTAGTAGGCCACCCGCTACTATCTACTCGGCAACCTGCACTATCTCTGAATATTCTTCGAAATCGGATGGAAAATGTAGAAGTTACCTATGGCTATTAATGATGGCGATGTCCAGTGAATACTCCAATGAGTTCATCGTTATTAGTTTCATGTGGCCAAGTTGATAACCACTTGTTGATGTTTTAATGGTCATTCTAATTTGTGAAACTCAATAATTGTACTACTATAAAATTTACACGTTATTTCAAAAATTACAAGGAATTTACGTTTGCGCATGCGCAGCAGCTTGTATCATTCCGGGGGTGATGGTTTTTAAAGGGGACACACGCCAATTACGCACAATTCCTGAAGGTTTCTTCGAAATCGGATGGAAAATGTGGAAGTTATGACTGTTACAAGGGATTCACGTTTGCACATGCGCAACAGCTGCTATCATTCCGGGGGGGGGGGGGGGATTTTCATTTGTTCACGGAACAAAAAATGAACAGGA
Source organism: Apolygus lucorum (assembly GCA_009739505.2). Lineage (NCBI taxonomy): Eukaryota > Metazoa > Arthropoda > Insecta > Hemiptera > Miridae > Apolygus > Apolygus lucorum. Next base: position 13,006,603 of record CM019180.2, read on the forward strand.
AGGCCTGAAACGTAAAACGCGAGTGGAAATTTTAATGTTGGAGAACATTTTTGGTTTATTATTTTCAATAATGAACCTTTGGAATCGACCAATAAAAAAATTTCAAGCAAAACTCACGTCCTCTCTTCCCCCCCCCCCTCGCAATTTCACCCTTCAAAATTCATAGTAGAAGTATTCTCACTGGTTCTGGGATACCCTGGTAAAGGTGTCCATGGCCGCTGGTTCCTTACCTCTATTTGCCATGTATTGGTAACACCTTGTATGCTGATATGGAGATCAGAAAAATGTATCATTGGTGTTTCAAGCAGCTGGTAGGGCGTTTGTCTAGGCCCACCACCCAATGTACTTTGATATAAGCTAGCTTGTCAACACTATTTTCTGGTATCAAATGTGTTTGATACAATGCAATACTGCAGAATTGCGATGGAATGAAAGGTACAGAAAGTCTGGACATTTTATTGAAAGTGCGTAGACAATAAATCAATAGTATTGGTCCATTTTGTCAGTAAGTACGGTGCCACAACTACCTATTTCATGGCCTGAAGAAAATTACAATCTTCAGTTGTCACATTTTTTTGCATGACCACTAAGGGAAGGGGGACGGTTTTTCTGTCCTTTTGGGATAGTTTTCACATTTTATGTCTTTACCTTGGCACATAAACGAAACAAGCGTTAAGGTTGGTTTTCTAATTATTTCCGCTTACAACCGAGTCGTTGCGAGGAAACTTTATCTTTTTCATTCGTGTTCATAGAAAAATCGTTAACCATTCGTTGGTAAGCCCCAAATTTATGCAAGAGATATACTCCCAAAACCGCTGTAATTATGGAAGAAACTGAGATATACCACTGAGTTAAAAGAGCTGTAAACATAATTCGTTGGTTAGAGTTTGTTACACCTCAACAAATTGAGAAAGCATAAATGTTATAATAGACGATTTCATCTGCACGCATTGGGCATGCGCCACCACTTATCAGTGATATCACGCGTTATCAATCTTCGGACCAAGTCGCTTGTCAAACCCGCTTGTCGTACATTCTCGCCTCACATATCTGGCGGTTCATGAGCATTAATACCCTAATTTTCCTACACCAAGTTTTTTATCTCAAGTTAAAAAAAGTTGTTAAGTGAAAATGTCGGGAATCGGAGCATACTTCTCCGTTCATTTGAACATAAATAGCGTGTCAGGGTCCCTTCTCTCATTACACGATGTTCTATCAAATAAAGCTCTCGTCCTCAAACGCTGCAAATTTTACCAATAATTTGTACTCTAAATCGTAATTTTCTTCGTTCTCATTCCCTTTTCACGGGAACTTCTACCGAAACCATGTAGTTACTAATCATGGTAGTTCAGAAGTGACCGTTTTCTTAAAATCCTTGAATACCAATATGTATCACCCTTGGTGTAGTTAGAACCTTTGTCCGAGTGTGTTCAAAAAAGTTCATTCATGAATATTAGTCAATGTGCGAATTTTCAAAAAAATCTTCAAAGCATCGGTAAAGAAAATTGAAAAATTAGCTATTTATGGGAGAGTAGCCAGCCTCGTGGAAGTGGCACATTGATTTGTTAAAATAATGCAATCAACCCCTTGCTTAAAAATTAAAAAAAAAACCTCAACAAATAAAATACTTTTTTTTTCGATTCTCAGTGTATTGTGACCAACATACTGCATGAACAGGGTATGTTTTGAAGACGTTGAAAGTAGATATGTAATCATGTTGTACTCTTCTCCACGAATTCATAGAGGGTAAGTCACATTTTTGGCTACAATGAATATACTTACTATTGTAGGTTTGTACTTACTATTGTTGGCGATTGAGACGAACTTTCTATCATTCCATGTGCATTTCACGCCCACTTCTGACACTTCCGAACAACCTCGCTAGAAGAAACACGGTTTTAGACGTAGTCAGAAAGATTGCAGGCAATGCGGATATGATTGCTGTATTTTGAAATGCTGGACTTACAGCATTCAGACAAGTCTTTGTGAACGGAAAAAATGTAGTTTTGGAGGATAACCTACGTATTCAGGACTACCCGAATTACAGTCCACAAAACAACTGTATATGGTTCGACCTAGGCATGAAAGAACCGACAAAAAACCGAATACACGCTCAAAAAACTGAATAGAAGCTGAAAACTGACAGTCTTCTAATGACAACAATAGTAAACATATTGTTTAGTAATGCATGCATTCCAGGGGACGTCCCATTGGATAAGCATTAGATCAGTTTAACCAGTTGGTAAGCGATACAACTGTTTCACTCGATGTAATTTGGTTTATTACTTTAGGCAAGAAATAGTGACCACCCCCCCCCCCCCTCACCATTATCCACCATAACATTTAGCGGCGTGGGAGCCTCGAATCTGAAGAGCATTTTAAAATCCATGATCTACGATACCCAACATGCGAATTCGAGTTCACCCCCCCCCCCCCCCACCAACCCCAATGGTGCCAGTCTGGCACCAAAGCGGAAATACGTCGTAACATTGAACTTTCATCTGTTAGTTTTAGTAGGCAGTCTGTCGAGGTTCACATCCGTATTCAAGGTGAAACACAAAAAAAAAAAAAAAACACGAAATATGCGGTTTATGGTGTCCTGGCACCATGGTGGCACCACTATTAGTTCCATGGTCGTACAGAGAATAATTCATGAAAATCCGGAGGTATAATGAGAATTTTTCCTTAATTTCAAAGCTTGGGGACAGTTAGTAAGCAGTAAAGGAACCGAAATATTGAAAAATCGGATATTTTGTGAATATGATCCTCCCCACTCGCCCCCTCCCCTTGCGAATTTTGGTACTCGGGTGAAATTATGTACAAATCGGAAGTTATTTGAGTCAAACAAAAAAAGAAATACACAAATCGGTTGGAAATTGAGGCCAGGGCAGAGTTTACAAGATTACGCCCGCAAACGCACGTTTTTTAAGCATTAACCCCCCCTTTCCCCCCCTTAAAAAGCAAAATTCAAAATTCCGGCGCCGTAGTGCACAACTAGATAGTTTTCCGCGTCGATAAAAAAAAGAACCACAAAAATCGGTTGAGAACTAAGGGCTGTGCAGAGTACACAAGATTATGCCCAAAAACGCACGTTTTTTGAGCATTAACCCCACCTTTCCCCCCCTTAAAAGGCAAAATTCGAAATTCCGGCGACGTAGTGCACAACTAGATAGTTTTCCGCGACGAACAAAAAAAGAACCAGGAAAATCGGTTGAGAACTAAGGCCTGTGCAGAGTACACAAGATTTTGTTACACACACACACACACATACACACACACACACACACACACACAGACATACACCTATGGTTTTTTTTGCGGATTTGGATTCAGAATGGTCTAAAACGGATTACTGTGTGGTTATTTTTTTTTCTGTTGAGTGTTGTCCAACTTCACCCCAGATCGATCGCATAAGGACGCCCAAGTCTTACTGTGGGACGTCCTAAAAACAAAGACGGTGGTCCGAAGGTGTCCACCATTTTGGAGGATCACTGATAGCAAGCGCGCATGCGCATTTCAATGAAAACGTCTATTGGACGTTAACTGTGTCTTTCCTTTGGCACATAGCTTCGAAAAGCGTTACTTTTGACATGGGCTTTTGAAGCCACACTGTATCTCTCTGAATCTCTCCCATCTTCTCAGCCGATTTTTCCGAATTTGGGTTTCTCCAGTCAATTTTTTCGAGGGATGATAACTGTTGGCATTACCCTCACCTTCTTCGTCCTCGTTCACACCTGACACCATGATTTGCCTTCGTCTCGGCACGATTGAAATTTTCTGTCCTATTGGGACAGTTTTCATTTTTTTGGAGGTGAGACTGTTTTTCACTTCGATTTCTGATATTCTTCTTGTGTTCCTTTTCATTGTGGTTTATTAGGAGCCGAAAACCTACTTTTGTGTCAAATTTTTAACCTCAAATTCTTGAGAAAGCAGCACAGTTAGATCAATGCCCAAAAGCTCTTTTAGGAATGTTAGGGGTACTCGTGTGCAGTAGAATGTAAGACAGTGATGGTCAGGAATTTAAATATTTTCGAAATTACGTTATCAATCACTGTAGTTTAGAATGTAGAAGCTGTCAATTACGAAGCAACAGTCTATTTTTTGGGTTGAGGACACAACACCACTGTTTTCAGATGTCAATCTTGTTTGGGATGACCACTATGGAAGTTTGAGGATGAAGCACAGTTTTTTACTCTTAATTCCGATATTATACTCTTACTTCCTTCCAAGGTGGTTTATTAGAAGCCGGAAACCGGCAGTTGTGCGTCAACGAATCTCGGGTGGGGCACCGGTAAGGGGAAAACTCCCAGTGATAAGAGACCCGTTGACGACTACCGCATTCTGTCGGCGACTCTACCGAACCTCGACCGGCACGTACTCGCAAACATGGCGCCCCGCCTTCCCCTCTTCACCCCTCCAAACCGGCCGGTCTCTGTTCCTCCACACTTCCTCCTCTCGAAAAGCGGCGTTTTTGACCCTCCGTGGCGAGGTGGGGATGTCGGAATGACGAGGCGGAGTGGTGGCGCGAGGCGGAGGGGTGGACGATGAGGAGTGGCAGTGCACCCATGCCAGTGGGAACCGAGACCGTAGGTGTGCTATCGCTATCGGCTCAGACTTCCCTCTCCCCCTCCCATCCCGTTGCATCTAAAGTCTCCTTGTCACTTTTATAGCACCATTGACACTTCGACAATCCGTTCAATCATCCCATATTGTCACCTCGGTACCCAAAATCGCCCATCAGAATCACTCAAATCGCCTATTCGAACCAAAATACACCCGGTTCGTCGAATTCGTCGTCAGTTTTTGAGTTTTGTAATAAATCAATAAACTTTATAAATCAAATAACTATTCAGTGTTGTGTCATCTCGTTGCAAAAGTGATCTCTCAGTGCAGAATCTGTCAACCCTGTGCGGTGCCTTCAATCAATCCAGGATTACCAGTGAATGTCACATTTTACGTTTACTCCAACCCTGAAAGAAAGGTAACAGATATTTACTGTACAACTGTATATTGTTTCCAGATGTTAATTTCAATTCATTTCTCTGTCGAGTGACATGATGCCATTACATTAAACAAATCAAACGACATTTCTACAAGACCAAAACTATGAAAATTTCAGGATTTTTCAACACGACGACTGACGTTTAAAATCAATAAGGCAGTGTCTCCATGTACATCTGATGAAGCACAGTTGTTTAAATGTCAATGAAATTTTATCCTTCTGGCAGTAACTAGTGCTTTCCATACTTCGTAACTCACAGGTCGAAACGTCACCGACAGAAAAAAAAGAAAAACCATCTGTTAACGATAAGATAAAACTGTTCTTTTTATCCTCAAATATATTCTCTTTTTGACGTTGAATATTCCAAAATGACTAGGCTCTTAGTGAAAGATGCTGGGAGACGTTGAGGATTCCTCCCGTAGGGTGTGGCTTTATCTAACCGCCCTTCTAAGGGCTCCCCCTTATGTCACTGATAACAAACGACAGCTTTTTCCAAGATTTTCTGTCGGGGTTTCCGGTCTTGTGAACGTAGTGCAATTCGATTACAGTATTTTTGAGTTTTGTCACGAGTATGTTACAAATCTTCTTCTCTGATGTTACAAACATGTGAGATGTAAATATGTGGTGTAAGTTCCGAGAATAGTACTTCTTGTAACAACGTGTGTACATTGTGGATGCGTTACAAATCCTTCGTGGCATGAAACATACTGTAGTGGTTTCAGACCTCTCACGTATACGTATCCGACTTTTGCATGTACATACGTTATATTTGTTCAAAAATGTTTCACTGTTGTAAATGCCCTCCTGCAGAAAAGTATTAATCTGGTAACGATCGAGCAATAATTTGCCGTGAACTACAATAATTTACTTTTGCCCCCAAGATGACAAATACCTCATAGTAATAATGTTGGAAATGAGCTGAAATAAAATTTCTGGAAATTATCTAGGATTATCCAAGGGGAGGTTATGAGTACCAATATATCTAAATATGTGTAACTTGTACTCCATAGCGACCAAAAATTTACTAGGTTGAAAATTCCGATTTATAGGCTCGATTTCACAAGAGTCTGTATTCTGCACACCTAATTTCATGAAAAAAGCGTGGGATTTTCATGGAAATTTTTAAAAAATTGGTAAAAAAAAGCCGTCGTAAGTGTTTATTTTTTCTCCATATGTTTGGTCCTGTTTTTATCGATATTCACGAACGAGATTCCCAGTAGATACCTCTTATCTCCGGAAACATACCATGTGGGTAGCAATCGACTGAAAAACCTAGACAATTTTGAAAATGTGGGTGCAGAAAGTAGGAGCTATCGGGTGTTTCGACCTTGCAACCCGGTCGACTGCAGAGGTTGTTTTATTGCCTGTCTTTATAATCATGAAGCTGAGCTGAGTCGCGCATTGCTAGTCGCTTCAAATGATGGATAAATGCATTGACGTTGTTGAATATAATGGATGTCTTCATTTAATGTATCAAGTGATCAATCGCAACATAATATTGCATTTTTTTTACTCAATACTAATGCTAATGCATTTTAATGGGTGGTTCGTCCATTTAGACGAGCTAATCATAGTTAACGTGAGTCAAGTCACGTAGTCTCTAGGTGTTTCGAGAACTCAATTTTCGACAGACCTCCATGAAGGAGGTAAATCGTTTTTCGTGAAGCAGGTCAAAAATATTTCTGTCCTCCGTCTTCAAAAATGCCTCCCGATTTCGGTATTTTAAAGCTTGAATAATTTTGTTTACGTGTCGATTTTTGGACAATTGACCGCGGCAAAACTGCACAACTAGAGTAAATTGTTGGTTAAATTCGTAGTGATTTTCTTCAGGTTATTCCCCATACACAGTTTCATACAAACATAATCCAAAGGTCCAAATTCGTTCAATTTTTTAGCGATGTGTACTTGTGATTAAGACAATGAAGTTATTGAAAATAATTCGTACTTAAACAATAAATGTATTTGTTCTGTGTCTTTACATTGTTGGTCGGTCTGCGATCAATCATATTATGACCGAAACTGTACGAATCTTGATCCGATTATGGCGCAATTATCATATTTGGCCCTCGTTTTTATCTGCCAATCTAATCGAAATCGGACCGATAGTATGCACCGATGCACTCGATCAAGCGAGGTTTCTCTCGAGATAATCAGATCACACGACCTTATGACCTTTTTGCTCTAATTTCGCGGTTAGTTTGGGGCTAGCCTCAGAATCGCTTTGCGATTTCATCGGTGAGAACCTCTGCTCAAGGGAATGATCGAAATAATAATTAACGAAATTATGAGGAAATTCTCAATCGTATCGAGATAGATCAGGGTTCTATCAGTAGATACTGCTCTATTTATTTATTTGATGCTGATCGAGCGAAGCCATTGAAATATCTAACTCGTATCAATATTACGTGAATTATACATACTATAGTATATATTCAGTAATTTTCTCCCGAACCAGTTCGAATATCCTTTTATTTTAAAAAGGAAACTATTCTATCCATCAATCTTTGGAGACGTGTTCTTTCTCGAGAGATTTTGGAATATTCTTTCCTTTCAACTGTGTGTATAACTTCAAAAAATGAACATCTATCGGCAATGGGGCGGCCCCTTTCGGAAAGCCGAAGAAACTCCAAGAAAACGGTTTCCCATGCATCCGGAAGCTAATGGTTTTTTTTTGCTTGGAAATCAGGATTTGGGCCCCCTCAGCGACGCGTGGCCACTTTCTACACGTGTCGCTCGCCAATTCATTTATCTTTCTTCGTTTTAATGATCTTGTTTTTGCACTGGCATAAAGAAAGAAAAAAAAAACTCTTTCCTTAACAGGTTTTGACGTCCCATCTTCGGAAAATGAAGAGCCCGTTGGGGACAGGAAGGTAAAGTTTACTGGAAGTTGTTTACAGCTGCTGTTGATTTTAGAAAGGTGACAGTTGGTGGAAGTTGCTCTCTTTGAAATTCTGTCATTAACTGAGTGAAGATTTAATCTTTTTGACACTTTACATGTAGAAGTGATCGGGTTGCTGTTTCCTGAATAATATGAAGTAGATATTATAGGTTTTTGTAAATAGGGAAATTATTTAATTTAATGTTTTTACCACAAAGTTCTAATTATCACAGCTGTTAGAAATTGTATGCTATGCAACTTTACTTATACCATGAAGTTGACATATACCTAAATGTTAGAAACATCGTCACGTGAATTCTGTCCTATTCGTGCCAAAAGTTTGATTTTGGACACATTTATTCATCTTACTACACAAAGCTTTATTTCCTTTGGTATTGTAGCCGCAAAATGTTGAAACACCATTTAAGCAAATATTTTTGTCTTTCAAAAACGACTGTAAAGTACCATGGAGTTTCTTGACTTTGTAACGTTTTTAATTTTAAAAAACTCGCTCACCTGCGGTGGTTTTAATTTAGCATATAATCAATTAATAAATTTGACATTACCGAGTAATAAATCATGGATATTCCCTGGTAGGCTTTTTGTCCCTACCACTCAATAATCAGCCTCCTTTTGTATTCCATCTATAATATTCCATCGTATTCTATCTCCTTCGCTCCCATCAATATTTATAAAAGTGGCTTCTTATTCGCCTCTTAGCTCTGAGGAGTGAAGTGGCTGAAGCTTCCTCAATGAATAATGAATCTCATTTGAACCTACCTCTATTCAGTCGGTTTCTTGTGCCAACGGTCTTAAAATACTTTTTTGGGGGAAAGTCGTGATTTTCAAGTTATTCTTCTAGAGAGTATAATTATATACAAACTACTATCCTCCATAGTCAATATTGCGTTAGGTTTTATTTTTACCAAATAAGGTTATAGTAGGCTGACAAACAACTTATATGTTTTTTTGGATAGTTTTTGGCCGGTTCAACTCGTTTTATATCTACAATTGAATTTTAGAGTTATATCGAATTCCTGGAAATCCATCTGATTCTGGTCTACAAAGACACTTGAGCCTTTCTGCCCAGTTCTAAGTTAAGGTTTATAACAATATCGTGCAAGAGGGAGAAAAAGAGGTTAGGAGTTTAGCTGTTTTCCTCTCGGCGTATCTTCCTAGCTCCAAGGGCTGTTGGCTATAGTTCCTTTGATTTATAACAATCTATAGTAATGTCTTTTGAAGAAATATCCTTGCCTGTTTCCCTTGAATTTCCTCTAAAATCTCTCTTTGAAATCCATGCAGGATATGTCATACATCTGTCAAAAAAATGTGGATGCTATCGAGTCTGAGTATGAACTTCTGTTATGTTGGTTGAGGTTTTAAGGAGTTTTAGCTTTTGTTCATAATACATGCAAGTAACATACAACTATTGTGAACCTACTTATTTGTTTATGAAAGGGTGGGCAGTAGAGGACCCTCAAGTATTGTATGTTTTCCTCATCTCAATTTTGACTGAAAAACTTGAGGTCGCTGTGAACTAAACTATCAGAGTGCTCGGAAATGTTTGAATTCGGAGTAATAATCGTGATCCTGATTTCGGAGGGTTTCCCTGTCCAAAGTTGAAACATATTTGGTAATATTTGGTTATTCGGGAAACAAATCACGTGACCTCCACGTCAAAATACCTGTTCACACAGTTTCCTAACCCAGCATTCGTTTCCGTCGATTTTCCATTCTGATTCGGAACCTCACGTGGATTCACCGTTCATGCTTAACTTGTCCCCATTTCCAGAAACAACTGCAAACGGTCGTGAAGGCTTTATTTGCCCGAATGCTGAACAAAGCGCAAAAAGATCATAATTATATAAGTGGAGCTTCAGGATAATATCTGTGAAGGGATTGATTATGGGAACATAAACATTCACGTCTGCATCGCTGTCCTTGGTACACTAATGCGAAAAACTAAGCAACGTCCTCTTTCTTTAATCCATCTTTCTCCTGGTTGTATCATGGGGGTTTCAATGTTCTCTTACCATATATTATTTTATTCACACTTTCAATGAAATAAAAGTGCCAACTCCAAAGGCCTCGTCAATTTTGTAAATGAACGCGAAACATTTTTTTATTTCTATTTAGAGATGACAGAGTTTTTGTTTAATTTCCTGGGCTTCAAAGCGTTTCACTCTAGACCTCCTTTTTCTCAATTCCCGAGAGAATTTACGTACTCAACTTCAACAACCAAGTGGGAGTTTGTCTCATATTTTTCCTGATAAGTACGCAGAGTAAATAAGGAATGACAATCCCTTTTGAAAGCCAACTCAGTTAACAAGGCTTTGATACGCGTTATGAATTGAAAAGATCCTTTCAACTTCTTGACGTATTGAGGTTTCATTTAACTGTATTTCGGTTTATACTCGTATAATAATATTTTCTGCGATTCAGGCAACATTCACTGGCTTTTTATCACATGTATGCATGAGAGTTTGTTTTGCTTAGAATGCTCCGGTAAAACCTGATAAAGTACTTCAGCCCATCTAGTGATTCGATGAATGTGATTAGGATCATATTTTTGTTTTACATGAGTTTGTCTTGTATATTTGATGAAATCGTTATAATTTTCTTCGAGTATTTTCGTTATTCAAAATTGACCATATTTACAAAATTCTCAAATTCGAATCTCCTTTGTTTTGTTATCAGAAATTTATCTGTAATGACTCATATACTCGAATATGTTAGTTCTCCAATAAAGGACACAAGGGAAACCCTGAGTGACAAACACGTCACTTGACGTCACCCTCCTCCACTCTCCCTTTACCTTGTTAAAGTAGTATAAAAGGAGGACTCAGGGCTTTACCTGGGGACATTCATGCATTCGTCTTCTAACAATCGACTTGATTATTTCTCGCTCTACCTTGCCTTCTCTTAGAAGCCCAAAGTTCCTCGGAGGTCTCAGTAAACATATCGCGCCAGCCTCTGCTCCCATTCCACCTAGTAATTGTCTGCCCCCAACTAGGAACTAGGTAAATGTACTGAATCCCTCCGGTCGGCGAGCAATCGCGCCGAGGTACACAGCTGAGCTGAATTCCTTAAGCACTCCTGCATGCGGTAGGCAGTAACCCGCGCCGGGCAGAAAGTGCTGTCCCATCCTTCACCTTTGTTGAGTAGGGACCAATAGAAATCGACAAGCCGACGTGAAGACCATCGCCTTCACACGACGACACGCCGACATAACATTATCCTTAGCAAATTTCCAATTGTATTTGTAAGAACAAAAACCATGGTTGAAAATAATTCCTAACGTTAATATTTCAAAAACTGCCCAATACTGAATTTTGTTAAATTGAAGTTTATTAAGTTTACTTATATGTATTCAAGCTTGTAACAACTTGTGTCTAAAATTAAATAATGTCATGTGTTTTTTTCTCTGATATTCGCCCTGAACTTAACAGTACATAAACTGATGCACGCTGAGTAGTGAAATCTCTAGGTACCTGATCGATGTCACAGAGGTTGTTAGGAACATGCCCTCTTCGTGAATAATAATATTTATATTTATACGAAATAATAAAAGGTCTCAAATTAAGATTCTGTGCTCTTGAAATCCCTCGGTTCTCAATGTTCAGCTAGAATTCTTAGGTTGGCTATAAAACGGCCACAAAATGAGAGCCAATAATATAGTGGGCGACGTCGTGGATTGTGATATTGTCACATTGGTTTCCACTTACATCCATTCATCGAATGCCACTCATATCAATGAAATGGTATCAGTGGTATTAAGTTAAAATGAATGAAGATGAACTATAGAATAGCCGAGATTGTTCGTTAGTCAAACGTTCATTACTCGTAGGTTATGATTGAACCTTTTGCTATGTTCGAGATTTGAAGGATGGACGTATTGATCCGTAGATGGTACTGTTTTCCATCTGGACTCCCTCAAGTATTCTTATGTCTTGTATTCTGTCTTGGAGGAGTTATTATAGTCTCTCTGATATCTACTCTACTCAGAAATGCTCTTTAAGGATGTTTTGCGACACTAAATATAATTCCTTTCTGCATTTTTATTTCAATTCATCATCATTCCGTCGTTGAAATGTAGTGAAACAGGAAGATAAGAACAGTCTTGTCTCCCGGCTAGCAAGAAGCCCTAGTCGAACGGAGCAGGATGCCACCTCTTGAGCACTCACTGGGCGCTAATGAAGTGTTCGTCACTCTCCACCCCACCGCCTTGTTTCCCCAGCTTAATTTCCTGCCACTCTGTATTACAGTGTAAAAATGTGTCTTCCAAGTGGGCGTGGCAAGTAGTTTCTGCGTTTTCTAGGACTTCGATCATGAAGTTAACGAATTGGTGATAGTCTTTTCCATATACTTTTTCTAGTCTGTGGAAGTATCTGTTGCAAAAATTTAAGTGTCTTAAAACCAAACTGGGATATTGACTTATGCATTCCAAACTGAGTCAATTAAATTTGTTCTCAATGCCTTGAAAGTATGGAGTTATGGTAAGAAATCAAATCCAAAATCAGCTATTTTGGATTCATAATAAAAAATAAGTACCCATGGATTTTAATAAGAGCTTTTAGATTTCTATCAAAACGTAATATTTCTATATACTCAAATTTAGGTCATTCCTACCTATCAATACCTAGGAAGGAGTACAGGTACTCAGTACTCCTAGGAACTCTACGAGTTCTTGGTGATATCTTTCAGTCATTTGTGGAAAAATCCTGTTTAAAATACCTTCAGGTATTGCTGAAGGCTTGCAATTTCAAGTCACACCTAAAACTCGCCATATTGTAGAAAGTTAATAGTTAGTAGATTGCTACTTACAAAATCCCTATGCATGAAATATTTGTCATTATTTTAATAATAAACAGAGTTAGATTTTCGAACGTGTTCTTTCGACTCATTGCTTTCGTTCAGAACTCCTGCAGGCCACCTCACTAATGATAGTCAAAGACTCCGACCTCGAACTGCCCATAAATCATTCGAATAACAACTACGTGTAGGAATTCCTTCATCTACGAGTATATAGGGTGTCCGAGAAAGATACGGCCAAACTTCAGGGGTCGATTCTACAAGTAATTTGCAACAAAAAGTGCCACGTATAATTTTTTTAGATGCTTCGTTTTCGAGCTATTTCACTTTTTAAGATTTCTTTCGTAGTTTCGACTTTGTCTCACCATAATGACTAAAGCTCCCTTATTTTTGATGCAAATTCAAATCTGATTACCGTTGAATTTCTGAATTTCCCATCAGATGCGATACATCTCTCGCATCTTGATAGATTTTTTCTAGTCCAAACTTAAAACCATTTAGAGTTTTTTTGACGAAATTCCCAAGAGATTTTCACCCATTTTGTGTAGAGGAAAATCAATGCAATTTTCAGCAAAAGCATCCTCAAAATCTCAGCTTTCCAACGGTACAATCAAAAAATGTTTTACAACGGAACTTAGGGGAGACTTTTGTGTTTGAACGCGGAAAAACGTGAATTCTGGTTTATTATTTTCAATAATGAACCTTTGGAATCGACCAAGAAATTTTTTTTTTAAAACCCCCTCAAAATTTGTTGGTTTTACGTTTCAATGTACGTAGAATCCAAAAATCTGGTATGTAGGCTCCATTTGGGGTCTAATTGTGCCCCGAAGATTTTGGTTGATGTAGGTCACTACATAGGTTCAAAAAAATGAATTTTGAAAAAGCCCTAACTCGAAAAATTTTGATATAAAGGTGTTGTTTTCCCATCAATTTAAGATTCTATTGGATTTTTAGAATTTTTTGAGACCACACAGAGCTCTGTAGGACAAACCGTTTGCTCCCTAAGAGAATTTAAGGGTTGGACGTACATTAAATCAGAAACACGAGTGTGAATCGCAAAAGAGGCCTAATCTCTGATCAATTTCTAGCCGACCGAAATGCGATCGATGTTTTTCTTCATGTTGGTGGCTTCAGGATCGTTGGTGGCTTTGCAGACGAGTGATCTATATAGAAAAATAATAAACCATTATGTAATAATTTGCAGCGTTTTTCAACGAAATCAACGTTTTGACGGGAGGATTTGGCGGCGGAGGTGACCCCTGATTGGGAATGCAGTCCTGATTAGGAATGAGTACTCGCAGCCTTCAACTCAACAGTCGTTGTTACTTGCAGGTACCCATTCTCGATCTGTAACTCAACTCAGGTCCATCAATCCTCAGGTGCTGCCAGGATAGGTTGAGTCACTTGCAGCTGCGTACATTACTTCCTGTTCTGCAATCACGCTTTGCCTTATATTGCCTTCTTACTCGTATTTAGCGAGTTTTCAAAGAAGTAATTTTACACAGGTGCCTAAATTACGTCGTCTCATCGTTACATAATATAATAAATTGTTACAGATAGTTGTAAAATTGAACATCTTGATAGGCATGATGTTGACGTAACGTTCCAGACAAGAGTATGCAACCTGTTGTGAGAACCAATCACTGAAGAAAAAGGGCGTGGTTCAGACGTTTTGTCATTATTAAGCCCATTTTGCGAGTTAGCTGTTTCTACGTGGTTCAGCCAGGACTATTGGACTTTCGAAGGAGTTTTTATATTATGACCCTACTCGTAAGATACACAGGTTATCTACACTTAAGTTGGACATAACTTCAGGGTCCGATTCTACAAGGTATTTCCAACAAAAAAAAATCTCTTATCAATTGTGTTCTAACTCCTTGTTTTTTCAAGTTATTTTAATTTGATGATCTTATGTCATTAAAATTGTCATAACTCCTGTTATTTACCAAGTAATTTCAAATTTGAGGATATCATTGGAAAGATCATTAATTTTCAAGCTCCTAGTCCAAAAACCAAATTTTTTAAATTTTATATAAAACCTTTTTTAAAATCAAGTCAAAAGCAGACTTTAATTTATTTTTGAAACTTGACTTTTTTAATCGAAGCTATTACTCAGAATTCCTTCCTATTCCAAACATGGTCAAATTGTCAACGTTCCAACGGTGTATCAATTGTTCGTTGTTAAATTCAAATTGGAAGAGTAAATCAAGTTTGAATGCCAAAAAACGAGTGTTACTAGGAAATCGAGCATTTTTCACGGCATATGGTCACCCTCCATTTCAAGGAGACTTGATAAGTGGGTTTTTCGAAGAAAACCTTCATTTTTTGCACATAAAATACGCACTATTCGTAGATGTGGTAGTGAGCATAAAGTAACACCTTTCTACTGACTAAAAACATCATCTAATCTGTGTCATGTCAAATTTCAAACAACATTAAGGTAGACAAAACGTTGCAGAGTTCATACCTTGAATTCGGAGGTTCTTTTCGTCGATTGTCTTCCGTTATTTCTTCGAAAAACGCACTTTCTAGGAGTCAGAATTATTCGGAAACATCACCTTTGGATTCAGCGTGAAAAATTACACAGGAAATGATACCAAAATCGTCATGTTTTTGAGAGCGAGGGTGACCATACAACACTTGATTTTCTTGTAACACGTTTTTTGGCGTTCAAACTTGATTTACTCTTCCAATGAGAATTTAAAAAAGAAAAATTGTTATACCGTTGGAATGTTGACAATTTTCCATGTTTTTTTTCGAAGAGCACCCATCGGAATGGGAAGGGATTCTGAGTAAAAACTTCGATTGAAAAAAGTCTAATTTCGAGAAAAAAGTAAAGTTTGTTTTTTGGCTTGATTTTTTAAAAAGGTTTTATTGCTTAAAGATTTTGGTTTTGGACTAAGTAGCCTAGAAAATAAAGCTCTTCTCAACGATATCCTCAAATTTGAATTTAATTGATTAATAACAGGAGTTGTGACAGTTTTAATGATGTTAGGTCGAAAACACGAACAAATCTTTAAATTGAAAAAACAAGGGGTTAAATAAAACAAGTTGCTAAGAGAAATTTTCTGTTGGAAATACTTTGTAAAATCGAACCCTGGAGTTATACCTAACTTAGTGTACACACCCTGTGTATGCAAATTCTGAACTATTTTTTGCTGAGGATACCGTTGAATGACCGACTTATACTGCACTTCTCACCCCTTGGCGCCGCGTATATTGTTCAATTCACTCATAATGTCCCCATTGGCAACCACACTTTAAAGTTTATTTCTTAGTCAATCTTACTCTATTCGGTTATGCTTATGTTATTCAGGATGTCCAGCGACCTGGAAAACCGGGAATACTCAGGGAATTTTACTCTACTGGAAAACTCGGGTAATTTAATTTTTTTTCTCGAAAAACCGTACAAAATCCTGAACGCCGAACATATTTGTGGTGAATTCTGGAAATCAAAGGGAGGAAAGTTCAAGCACTTTTTTTAGTATTATTTATCAATTATAGATGTTCCAAATGTAGAACATATTTCAAATACCTATAGATTTTCATGAAAAAATTCCCTAAACTCAAAATTTTCTCTCGCGTTTTACGTGTCAGGCATTCCTGAACAACGTTGGTTACGTGCAAGTCTGTTTGTCATGAAATCCTTGTAACGGACAAAACTAAAAGAAGTTATTGTCCGATTTCAATTTTGAAAATAAATTAACTTGAAAGTTAATTAACTAGATGGGCTCCTTATGTGCTCAGTTGTTTTGTTATTGATATTTAATAAATACAAGTATCATTGGAAAAAAATGGATTGTGCGGGTTGCCGAGTAGATGGTTCCCTGTTAAGGTAGTGCGAGTTACTTAGAGATTGATGTTTTGAGATCAGCTCCTAGATTAGATGTTAGTTTTATTGATACGAGGAAGCTATTTACTTATTTAATTATTATAGCTACTATTAATAATAAATAAATAACTAAAATTATTTATAGCTACTTATTTAAGCTATTTGCCACATCCACTTGCCAGACATTTTCTAGTGCTTTTTCATTTCAAAATTTCCTTGAAAACCTGAATTTTGAGAAATTATGGTCAAATTTATTCATATTTTAGTTCATTTATAACCCTGGAAAAAGGAATATTGACCCTAGAAAACTCGTGGAATTTTTTTTGGGGAATCGCTGGACAGCCTGTTATTGTCGTGGTTTGAGTTGACAGTGATTGGGGCAAAAAAAGCAGTTTCAGCTGCATTTCTCATTGTACTAGGGTTGATAACAGGGTCGGTACGTCACGGTGAAAGCAGTCGGATACAGCCACCAGTCCCTTCCAAGTCATCCCCTGAGAGGCCGGCCCCAAGCAGACCTGGCGAGGACATCGCACCCGCTTGCCGTCTAGGAAACGCATTCCATCGCCCTGGTTGCACTTTCCTGGCGAAAACCGGTGGGGAGGGAGTCCTCGGTTCTCCTTGTCAAGACCTTCCCGGGGGTTGACGTGACGGCATTTGACGTGATGGGATCACCACACCAGTCCTGGTCGTATCGCCGGATCGAAATGCAAGCCGTCACGGGAGGTCGTAAACGCTTTGCTTCCCGTTACCACCGCAGGATGCACTCGACGATGTTTCATTTCTTAGACATTAACAGAGCCTTTGAAGGTTTGTCTGGTTTCCTGAAGTAGACGAGTGTAGATTACGGCAAGTCTCCATAAAATACATTGTTTGTTGTAGAAAAGGGTGATAGAGGGGGATCTAGTTAGTACTTCTATTAAGAACCGGCGCTCACACTTGAAAAATTGTTCCTAAATTTGAAATTTTCAAGGATTTTTGAAATTTATTAGCGCTTCTGCCTAGGGAATTGAAAAACTAAAAGATTGCCGCTGGACTCATCAAAAGCGAACAATAATTGACAGCGAAACTTGGGAAAAACCATTAAGTCAGTTAGGTTTTTCCCACATTTCGCCGTCAATATTATTGTTAGATTTTGATGATTCTAGCGACAATCTTTTAGTTTTTCAATCCCCTAAGCAGATGCGCTAATGCATTTCGAAAATCCTTGAAAATTTCAATACAACTTTCAAAGTTTGACCGCCGGTTCTTGACAGAAATGCTAACCCGGAACGAGGAACGAACGGCGACTGACTGAGATCCCCTTACGCGTGACTTGAACCTGATTTTCACTCAACAGAACTGGTTTATTAAAAAGGCGTATAACCTTCTTAGAGAAAACATACAGTGACGTTCACGAATAAACTACACAGCAACACCTCGTGTCATATATTTTCAAAATTTTACAGGAGAGCAGCAACAACTGATTTTGCACATAAGGGCAACTCCACTTATCATACGCAACTCAACTCTTCAGGCTCATGGAGCTAAACCAATTAATGATCCAGTTATTTGCGATCTGATTTCCCGTTTCTACGTATTACAGGTTCATTGATCTTATTACATAAAATCCCAACCGTCCGTCGTAAATCGTCTGGGAAACCCGTGTTCGATTCCAGGCTGTGGCATCAATATTTTTTTTCTAATTTAATATATTACGTGTTATAATAATCCTAATACATAAAACCCCAACCCGTGTGAAGTGTAACTCCGTCTAATATGATTCGGCCTTTGATTCCCCCATTTTTCTTCCCCGTTCATCTTTTCATAATATGAAATTATTATGAATATTATAATATTTTCATATATTATATTATAATATATGAAAAGACATAGATATTATAATTTCATATAATATATGAAAAGACGTAGATATTATCTACGATTTGTTTTTGTCTGCTTTTAGCAGGCTTTTCTACTAGTTTATAATAATTATAACATTCAATTTTACTCGCATTATCAGGATCACCATAAGCCACTGTCAGTTTTCAATGCAAACTGGAGATGATATGTGCTGTTACCGTTGGATTCTTGATGTGTGGTGTTGCTTGAATGGAGATTTCAACGTTCTCATTCTGGCAAATGGTGTAAGTGAGTCGCTTAATCGATTTGTCGCGAGATAGCGCGTCCAACGACACCAAAAACTCATTTTCGACAAAAGTTTATAATACGTGGTGTTGTTGTGAGACCGACGCAATATAAACTCACGCAAACGGTGGTTTCCATGGAGTTCTGACGTTTTATCAAAACATAAGGAAAAAAATCAAAATCAATAATTTTCTCTTTTTGTTCTTCTTGGGCATAGAATCAAAGATCGTTGCCGTTCCTACCGAAAAACGTTACTGTTGATGACGTCGGTGGGTGGAAACTAGTTGTTTCCACGGCAACGGGGATAGCTCATTTATGCTGTCGCCCATAAAATGGAATGTTACCTATAACGGACATAGGTTACAATATTGTAAAGTAAAGACATAAAATGTTTCAATGTCTTGTATTTTAGAAGGTCGCTGTAGTTCCCTTGTGGTGGTAGTAAGAGTTGGAGTTGAGTGAATTAAACCAACCAACTTAGGTTGAATTTTCGTCCGACTGCCATTTCTGGCGTCACGACCATCATCAGCTGTCTTCCAAAAGGAAGATCACAATTATTTCTGATGATTTTGCTCATGGCTTCTTTTTGCCTCACCCCCTTAAGTGGAAAATTTATCAGGACCTGCGATCCTGCCCACGAGCGGTCACCAATCCATATAATCTCCCGAGCCTATGAGCCTTAACTTCGGGGATTTCACGGGAACCAGTTCATCAAACCAGCTATCGGCCGTTGGTCTTCTGTTGGTAGTGAAACAAGGCTTACCCAATTAGCTGCAAGTGCAACACTGAAAATCGGTAGTATTCCTTAGCTTCACACTCCACTAGTGGTCACTAGATTTGAATTGGGTATTTCTCAGAGTAAATATGTTTTACAAATCAATCATTAGTAGATAACACTTCATTCAAGAGAGGTTGGCTTATAACTCGAGTCTACCCTGAGAAGTGGCTGGGATGTCTCATCCTTGAGACGGTGACCTGGTGACTTCAGGTGCCTCAGATGGAGACCTTGGCTGGGACCTTGCATTCCTGTACTTCCTATGTCATTCTGAATTGAATGGTATTGCAGTTGACTACTGATTTAGAAAATCCCTCTTTCTTTATGCTTTGAATTTGTGCAGCAGGTCAAAACAATGAGGGTTGTCCTAAATCGAATTTCCCTCGAGTTCTTCGCGTTCCGAGTCTTTCAAAGCAGATTTATGCCTTTATATTCCATGTTCAATACGTTCAGGGAAAAAAAGTTTTACGTGATTTTCTTGGTAGATCCATTTCTCGCGTTTCAAGTGTGAGTTTCTTGAGTCTTGGGAATATTTTAATCCTAAGCAGATAATGAAGAGCAGTTACCATTTAGTTTTTTTTTCGAAATGGGTTCTTGAAAATGTTAAATGGGGTGCGGGTGCAAGAGGAGATAATTAGCTGATCATTAGCAAAGAGATTAGAGATCATTAGATGGTGGATAAAGTATTTAGTATGGTCATAAAAGCATAATTAGATGGGTCATCTGTTCTTTTTTCTCTTGTAGGTTTCGTTAACGAGGAAGATAGGAAAATCGGGAAGATGGGGTTATGGTTCACCAATTAAACCCTGATAGCCTATTTGTGAGTTTACTTGAGGATAATATCCATATTATGGGCCATTTACCTGCATACATCCTGTATCTAGTTCGGGTTGTTTTAGAATCGAGATCTAGATTCCTCTTTTGGGTAACAGACGTGGGGTCAAACAGTTCCCTAGGAGATACTTGCTCCATTCTACTGCAAGAGGAGAGCAAGTCGACGGCAATCACTGTTTGTATTGACCTTCGCGATTTTCATGTTTAACAGCGATGAGTTAGTAGTAGAACATTAGACAGTACGAATAAGACCAGTAAGAGTTTCATGCGAATACCGCCAACTTTTGACGTGGTTCATTAGGAGGGAAATTGAGGATATCAGTGAATATATTAATCCCTCAGGCGACTGCTTTATCCGAGCAACTTGTTTATTATCGCTCGTCAAATCTTCCCTCTTTCGAGTACCGCCCACATAACGACAATCCACTTGAACCACTTGAGCTCAAGTCGTATTAAGATTTAAGAGCAGTTGAATGCACACCAAAGTGGTAAAGAAGAACGCTTTCCTGTTTCTTATTTTAAAAACATCATTCTTTTCCTATCACTGTTGACTCTGATTCAACAATAAGTACGTAAATAATATTTTATTGATTATTTTACCCAAAACCATATCTATCCACTTGAGCTTTTTTTTTTCTCATCAAATTCAGTTACAAAAAAGTATAAAAGACAATTAGGTACAATTATCCCCCAATAGTAGAACAATAAATAACAAACAACATTAGAAACATAACATATGCCAAATAATCTATATTTTCATGATTTTCTGTACTTTGGTGCTCTACGATCATTTCTTCGAGGAATTGGAAACCATATTTATTATTAGAAAGTTATAAACAACTATGTAAGTGAAGGATAATACTTAATATGTCACCTGAAGTGCTCATCCAGGAAAACAGGAAGGTATTCGGGGTATGTCTGGCGTAAGGTGCGCCTGGCGGGAGGTCAGTCAACTCAGTTGGCTTCGCTTGTCCCACATCGCGGCCTCCATCGACAAGCTAGCTAATATATACGGCTTTATAATCGTAGAGAATCGGGTCAACTCGTTGCAATATCGTCTCTTCATAAATCTTAACAAAAAGTAGGGTCTAGGGTCCTTGCCAAAGTACGCTGTCAGTTGAAAGAGAAAGCTGCCAATCCTGAAGATGTGCCACGGACGAATAATATCGGTAGTCGCTAGGAATCATTGAGATTGACATCGTAAGTTATCGGTTCACATCTAAGTGGATGGATTTTCAAGCACGATTTCTGCACAATTCTTGGATTTGACGATGTTGGGGAAGAACGGAATGTATATATGGTATATGAATTGGGAAATCGCGATTGATATGGTCTCTAGGAGCACTCGGATGCATGTGGACGAATTACGTGAGGTCCAGAAATTTACATCCCAATGACTCTGCGTATCTGGCACAGAGCATTTGAAGAATCGGCAATTCATCGAATTGCACTTTTTCTGAGATTCTAATGACTCGTTCTTTCTAGAGCGCTAAAATGTATACACTGTTTCTTAGGATTCACTGTAATCGACATCTTATACGAATTATGGAAGTGACCGGCCATAAGTAGTTCGAATAATGACTTTTTTCATGTTCTTTCCAGAACGATGAAAGTTAGTTCATAACCTCTTGAGTGCTACAATTTGTTGCTTACATCTCTGAAGACAGTGCATACTTCAGTAAGAGAATAATGTAACACCGAGTTCTAGCAAACTTCCCGCCTGATCGTCTTTCGACATAGTTGTGCATGTTTTCGAACTCTTGGCTAGGGTGCGGCTAACTCAGATAGAAGGTCAGCTGACATCAGCTGTCACGATAGCAATTCGAACTAGTGTAACCCTAAATCAAAGCGATTCAAGTCGTCACTACCACTGACGTAATTTACCTACCTGCCTTGTTGTGTCGAATCAAAGGAAGTCTTGAAGGCTTGCTCTTACTCATGGGGACAGCTGCACATTTCTCACGACCAAGCAATTTATTCGAGCGAAATTAGGTTACCCCTCGTTGCAAGCTCATCACTGAGAATAATAACAGACAACTCCTGCCCAAAGTCTTCTGTCAAGGCTGTTGACGAATGAATGGGAAAGAAAGCTAGAGGAATAGAAACCCCTTATGATTCATCATTAGAGTTGTTTTGACGGCTGGGATAGAACATAGTTATAGCGCCCATGAATAAACAGGCTAATTTATTTTCACTTCTTGGATCTCAACAATTCGTTGGTGAACCAATGTTACCATGTCCTAGAAATTCCATGGATTGGATACTTGCGGAACATCAGATGTTGTGTAGCACGGATTCTGTGTAGCACATTCCTTTCAGTTTATTTGTATATAAATTCTGTAGTGCTGAATATTTGCCGTTACAAATCAAGCCGATAGTATCCCATAATCAGCCGCACTTCATCAAGGCAGAATATGAATGGCAAATGTGACAAATACATTTATTGAATGTTCATGTTCATTCAATAATAATAATATTGTAACTTTATTGTTTCAGGTGAGTAAACTTACTAATACACATGCTGTCAACATATGCCCAGATCTTGGTGAGAAATAAATACAATATTTTTAGTTATTTTAGAAATTAGTGGGGCTATAATGTGCAACTTCTTTTCTACGTTTTTACATCGCCGGACTGTTAGAATATCTTTCTCATGTAAAGAGTTGGCGCGCATATAGGCAGACACAATACCATAATTTACTGGTGAAATAGATCTAAAACGTAAAATGGGCGGGGGAATGGGGAATTTGCCTCAATTTTAGATTCTGGAATTTCAAGTCAAATCCTATAATAGGGCCCTAGAATAACGTTTAACACTAGGAATAACCAAGGGGAAAAATTACCGTAGGAGAAAATGCCTAAACAAGTGAAGCCTCTGTTACAAAACACCGCGAAAATCGAGGAATATTATTGACGTCATACAAAAAAAAAACGACGCGAAAACAACTCCGACAACAGACACAGTTCTAGCACCGCACCACAAAACGATCCAGTGAAATGGCTACTCGAATAACGTGATTCAAATCTTGAAACTAAATAAGAGAAGATGAAGACTAATAATGCTTGATAAACTAGTAGGTAGAATCGTATTGTAAAAAAGTGAGTACTATTGTTTCTTTTGGTCACTTTTTTGTCTGGGTTCTTCCTGCCAGTTCGCGGCGCACTCTTGTGCGCACTACTTGTAAGCTAAAAGTTCGTGTATGTTCCGCTTCTGTGGTAAGCGCCACAGAACCTCCTTTGAAGTCAGATTGGTAGAATATCCGTTACGTTTCAAACATGGCTGCCTCTTACACATTGCCACCACATTTAAAATTTCCATCTTCCTTAAATTCTCTAAATTTTTTGGATGCGTTTTGAGCAGCTCACTATGGTTTTATTCCATAAAAATAAACCCCCATTCGAAAAAAAAAAATGTGAGGCAAATTCCCCATTTTGATTTTGAAGAGAATTGCTTTTTTCGTCCCCCAAAAGTGAAAAAATACCTTGTTTGTTTTTCGAGATTTTTTCGTTTAGTGCTCAAAAGCGGAGCGTTTTATTATCTGATAAATAAAATCTTTCAATGATCTAAGACAAGAATCTCTGGAGAAACTGAGTATACGGATATGGTATACGTCCATATCCGTAGATTCTATCGTTAGATATCTTGTCAATGTGAACGTGCAATGAAAAATGGACGACTAATAGGAAAATCAAAAGGAAAAGTCAGGAAATGAGTAGCCACGATCGTTTAGGCTAATCGATGTTTCGCTGATATAAATAGTCGGCTTTGAGCTGTTTGTCTCCAGAGAGAACCTGTAGACTCTGAAACGCCGCAATAACTCATCTACAATAACGCTTCTCATTCACTAAGTCAACTTTCCACGTCTTCAAGTGTCGTAGTTGGACAGTATAGCTTCATCTGTAAAACATCCTTAAATTGTTAATGACATCCATTTTATTCCCACATCACTATTCCAACATCCACTTTCCTCTGTTCCGTTAACTTTCTCAGGATGATACCTCGGAATAAAATGTTGCACCCGCTCTTGAAGCAGTTTTTGAAGAAAAAAATCATCACTGGGTCCTTATACCAATCTGTGGGTGCTTATACCATCCTCCTCGTGGTATCCACCTGGATTCTGCAGAGTCCATCTAAGATTATCTCCATAACGTGTCCACCTTCTTTCTGTACTAAGCACTCACATCTTGGAAGTAATTCAAGAAATCTTTAAATGGAGGTTCTATAGTAGGTACTGAGGTATTGAAGTTTGTTGAGTTCTGTGCTGAGTAATTTGGTTCAAGATGGATAGTAGTACCCATTTTCATGAGATTCTTTTGAGAGAATGTTCCTCTACAGGAAGTCCACGTGAAAGTATTTCTGGTGGAGAATCTCCTTCTCACGTTCTGACCACATATTGTTGAGTCAAAATTGAGTAAACTTGTCAGTTTGTTCCTTGTCAAAGTGACGACAGTGCCAATTACCATTTCTATTCGCATACTACCTGGGAAGCTGTTATGTACTACACACGTCCCTAGTATGCCTAAGGGCTCATCTAATTAGTTCTGTAATTCCATGGAACTGGGTACCAAATCCCGAAAAATATATTGGTTGGTTGGAAGGCCGTCAAAGTTGTTAATCGAGAACTGTATTGACCTTATACAATCAGGTCCTTAAGCCAGTATAGACATAAGGTGCACAACCGACAACAATATGGCTGCGCCTCTCAAAGCAAACGTGACGTTATACAGCGATTCCTGAACAGAGGACTGCGGTCATGCGTTGGTGCGAATTGGTTCTCATCCAATGATGACATCCATAAGAGCCTCAAAATACCCACAGTAAATGAATTCATCAAAATTAGAGCAATAGCCCATCATCAGAGGTCACTAGGTCATATCAACGAGGAGGCTGTGAAGTTGATGGACGTTGATGATCTGCTCAGACGGCTGAGAAGAAAACCTCACGATCTGTGGCAGAGAGGTGTTTTTATGAAGTTGTTCAGTAAGTGTAGTGCGCAGAAGACACTAAATAGCCAAAAATTATAGAGATTTTCTATGTGCCACACTCTCGTTTTGGTCACATTAATTTAATCATTGTCAGGGAAATGTTGCTAATAAGTTGAATTACTCAGCTCAAAAAAAAAAATATATATTAATTGAGGAAAAAATTCCGTGGTTCTATGGACATTGAGACAACTATTGAGATTGTAAGTACCCTGAAGGTAGGTAGACCGGGCTTCCAGGAGCGTGTTTGTTGGTCCAAGATTGGTAAGATTACCTGACTTCTTTCGAATGGATGTTTCTCCATGATAAATCTTTGGTAGTGTTGCTAGTGCTAAAAATCCCTCACATTCAAGTTCAACCTGGGGAAGTCTTGCTTCTCACCTCATTGGTTCGTCCAATTAGGACTCATCTGATTAGCTTGCCTGGTTTCAAGGTTTGCTCAAATCAGGTCTGTACAAAACTTCCAATGTCCTCCACATACATGATGGAAAGATTTAGTTTAATCCTGCTGAATAAGTTTGTGTAAGCTTAAGTAGTTGAAAAAGATGTTACAAGAAATAAAATAACTCAAATTATTATTTCTAGTTTCATTACTATTTCTGTAGCTGTTAGGTTCATAAATTGCCATAATTTTCCGACATTATTGGGGATTGTTTTTTTACTTCGTTGTTTCTCGAGTGGTCATAATTTCTCCACATAATTTGAATAGCAGAGAGGTCAGGAACGAGAACGTTGTTGAGAGGGTACACGATATGAGTGTGTCCCCCACGGGTGGCAACTAGCTGATAAGGGCTGCGTAATGAAGAAATTCGGTATCGGTCAGGACTGGCAGAACAAAAGCTGTTATCGCCTATTTGTTTAGTGACACAAGCGAAATTCTTTCTCAGATAACTGGAACCGACTGCGGACGCGACGCGATATGGATGAAAGCATTTCGAAAACGAACAACCAATCGTGATACCTTCACATTGACAATTTTGGAACCCCACGTATGATAAACTGAAACATTTCGACAACAATATTGGTTAGGTATTCGTCCAGAAATTAAGATTGATTCTCAAACACATGGTATTGTAAGCAACTTTTAACAGATCTAGCTCTTCTGATACCTCAACACCCTTCCGTAGGTTTCGGAATCTCTAAACATATCGATAACACCTGTTCGTCTTATAGCCTCAGCGTGACAGCTTCTTGGGAACCACTGAAAGTGATTGGAAATAACTATGGAATGTTATATTAGCAGAGCGATTCATCATGCTGAAATTCGGTTCACAGCCTCTCAAGCTGAGCCACTGAGCCACTATTTCAATACTTTTATCCTTGCAGGTCACTCAAGAGCCTCCGCCCCACAAAAAGGCACCATCACCTGATTTGCACCTTTCTAATAGGTATGGAGTTTTTAGGAAGGACGTGTCACCGAAGGATATCCGCATATAAATTAAAATTATGAACAGACTATTAAAACCTGGGAAAATAATTTATTCTCGGCTTCTAAAAAACTGTTAAAATGGGTTATTTTGAGAAAACATCACATGATTCATGAGAGGAACTGCAATAGCGCGTAATTTCTCCATAACGCAACTTCTGTCGCCTTATGACTAATTGCTCTTCCTCGGGTAATTTATCCCGATTTTCCACTTTTCTTTTTCTATTTTTTGTGGTAGTCTCGTCGGCCTCATCGTCGTATTGCCGTGTCACAATGCAAAAGCCATTAATATTTTTATGGAGGGACGCGTCCTTGGTTGTGTCGAGCCGCCCGTGCTGCTATTAGGTACCTCCGTCTCACTCTTTCCGATGAATTCCACTGTCGAAGTGGAACTCTGGGAGCTGTTACGAGCAAAAAAAGGGGGAAAAAACTGGGAAAAATTCCGCTCGTGCGGTGATTGAAAATCATGTTAATAGTCGAGTTCCTCTTTACAACCTCGTGCCTCGCATCACTTCCTCTGGACTGGGAGAATCCCCTCTGTGGTAGGTCAAGTGGGGGTGATAATAGTAATCTCCTGAAGTTAAGAACCCTCTCCTTGTTCTAACCCATCATGTATTATGTAGATTAGAGCTGATGTGGACGTCTATCAATCGCAGTGGTCACACATGTAACTAGAAATGTATATAATCAAAGAATCGAGCGTAATAATGGTATACTTCTTGCCTCTTCTAACATTCTAGTTTTACTCACTGGTCTATCTCAAACTACTCGTAGTGATGAATTATTGTAACTATATGGGGCGGATAACCCATATCACTCGAAATTTCATCTTTTTGCTCCCTCACTACCGATGTAATTTTGTATTTTTGAGTTATTAAGTTTATCATCTTCAGTTGGTCTCCTATAAATTGCGTTGTCTTCGTACTAAAGTACCGTTGGCTCACGCGCAAAAATGCCTGATAAACTCGATTTTACCGCAACATTGATCCTTCACGATTAAGCTCCAGTTTGGAAGGTAGTTGGAAGTTGGTTCCAGAATAATTTGCTTTTGAATGTCATGCCGACCCAATCAGCAGGAGCCGTGGAACTTATGCTAAAGAAATCTATTTGCATATGGGAAAAAATGATCAAATGGGAAACCATTTTGGTTCATTATTTTCAATAATGAACCTTTGGAATCGAGCAAAAAAAATTGTTAACCCCCACCACCCTCCTCAAAATTTGATGGTTTACGTTTCAAGAATCGAATATCGAATTAAACATTTGTGCACCGAAGATTTTGACTATAGTCAGTCACTTCTAGGAAGTGAAAAATAAGGGTTGACATTTTCAAATCACCCTTGCTCAAAAGCGTCCAATATAAAGTATTGTTTTTCATCCATTTGAAATAGTTGTGAGTTTTTAGAATCGAATTAGACCAACCAGAGCTTTGAAGGACCAACCGTTCACTTCCCAGAATGACTCAAGCGAAGGTAGAATAATAAAGCAGAAACAATGAGTCGCAAATGAATGATCGCCGACGGACGGAAGTAGGCCAAATTTCTGTTCAAATTTCAGCTGATCAAGTGCGATCTTTGTTCGTCTCTTCGGTTGAGTTTCATGTCACTTATTTGGTGTTCTTTAGTAACCAAGAACCAGATTTCGTTATGAATTTGAATGCACTCACAACTTTTGGATAACTGTTGTTGTTGGTAGGTGCTTTCTATTGAAATAACCTTGGGCGATAATATTTTTGGTAGGTAGTGATTATGGAATGAAGTCCTTGCAGCGAGTGAACATACAGAAAAATGATAAACAGTTGTGTAATAATTTGCTGCGTTTTTCGCTGTGCGTGCTCGTACATTTTCATTTTTGTGTGTTACTGTATGAGATTTTACGTTGTGGTTAGTAATTTTTTTCGAAAGCTGAACCAATATTGTACGCAGGGTGTGTCCTAGAGGCAAAATAAAGGGAAGGTGCGACATGTTTGCGTCCCCTCGAACGATTGATTACGCTTGGATGAGAGGGAGACTTATTAGTCGGTGTAAAATGACACCGCAGACCAGGTGGAGTATGTAAGCGGTGAACAGATGTAAACCGTGCACTGCTGCACCGTCATATTGTATAAGTTATACCGATCACCAATAAACGTCTGGAATGATTAATTCTCGCCTTGTGATATTGGTTCCGACATCATTGTTATTTAGTAATTGGAGTGATATAGGTACTAGTAGATAGGTACTACATCACTTTGAGAACCATGGAGTTTGATTTGTATGAACGAGCAGAGATTCCCACAACGTTCAAGAATGAAAATAGGTTAAGTTTAAAAATTCGAAAGAGTAAATCGTTCGTTCGTTTATTCGTTGAGTAAATCAACACAATGTTTGAAAACTTGCGAGACTGAACTTTCCTTACATCGTTTTTGAAATCTGAAAACCATCTGTGAGATCTGTGTGGATTGTAAATAGTTGACTTGACATCATTATTTAATGTGATTTACTCATTTGATACTACTACCTGGATTTAGCCAAGTTCAATTTTCTATGTTGTGTCGTTACAATTCTTTCAAGTTACAAACCAAGAATTGATTATACTAGGAAAGCTAGAGTTAAGTTTTGAGGACTCACGGATAAATGCAAACACAAAGCAGTAGGTGATAGTAAAACAGGATGTACACAATGAATCAATTCGACTCGTCAACAACTCAACCAATTGATGAAGTGACTTGGAACGTGGAAGTAAGATTTCTACTTGAAGTAACTACGAGGGTAGTGGCCACTCGTAGGGTAGTGGCTTTCCTCAGGAATGGAAAAATCTATTTTGATTAACGATTAAAATCCTAATCAAACCTCAAAAACCCTACGCTTTGTATCAACTTCAACGAACCGATTTTGTTGAAGGTAGGTACAATATCCATGGAAAACTAAATGTTTAGGGAAATATCGGTAACACGGCGATTCATGTTTTCGAGGAAGTTTAATTATGTTAATGTTTTTGGAAAGGGGTTCAAAACTCTGAAAACAAACCGTTTTTTTCGTAATTAAGATTTTTAGTTCTGTTTCGAATTAAGGGGGTCTCAGTCGGTCGCCGTTCGTTCCTCGTTCCGGGTCAGTATTTCGCCAAATCGAAGGCGCAAAAACTTGAAAAGTTGTACCTAAATTTGAAATTTTAAAGGATTTTAGAAATTCATTAGTGCACGGCCCTAGGGAGTTGAAAAACTGAAATATTGCCGCTGGAATCATCAAAATCGAACAATAATTGCCATAGAAATATGGGATAAACTGTTTATTCAGTAGTTTTTTCCATTTTTCTCTGGCAATTAATGTTCGATTTTGATGATTCCGGCGGCAATATTACAGTTTTCAATTCCCTAGGGCCGCGCACTAATGCATTTCTAAAATCCTTTGAAATGTCAAATTTAGTTACAACTTTTTGCCCCTTCAATTTACAGAAATTTTAAGAACGAACGGCGACCGACTGAATTATTTGAAACTTGCAAAACATGATTTTCCTTCTCCAGCACGGATGTCATAAATCGTGGTGGTCTTAAAAAGTACGTGTGAATAAGAACAAGCTCGTACGAATGGCAACACTGCCGGTCTGAGAGGCGTTCTTCGCCGGCTTGACGTTGCGACTGTCCCAACTTGAGCCTCAGCGGCTACCAGCTGCCGTCAACGCGGGTTCCTCTCGGAGGACGAACTTCAGGCTCGACTGACCCCCCCCCCCCCCCCCATCATCCAGTCGACTCCCCCGCACACAATCATCGGGACGTTGGTGTTGCTATTCTCATATTTATGCCCCACTCCCACATCCCTCTTCCACTGTTTAATGCCATCTCTTGATTCACACTCAACGTTACATTGTCTTCCATCGTCTGTGATGCTAACTTGGCATCGAGTCCAAATATCTTGAGCATATTCCAACGAAGAGGAATAAATTCGCATGAATAATATCTTGTGGAGTTCAGCCAATTGAGAGTATATTTGGCCTACGTTTCAAGTTCATTCTATACCCATCATCAGGAGATAGAATCCCGCCTACTCACTACGGGTAGGTCAAGGGTGCACTCGGTGTATGTATAAGTAAAGACGAATGTTTATCTGCATGCAACATAACCCTTCCTAAACCGCTGAACCAATTTTGATGGGGATTTGATGGTTGATTGATATTGATTTCTGCGAATACTACCCGACCTTTACCGCCAACGAAGCAGTCCCTAAAACCGTTACAATTTTGGTTTATTATTTTCAAAATGAACCTTTGGAATCGACCAAGAAATTTTTTTTAAAAATAACCTCCCCTCAAAATTTGTTGGTTTACGTTTCAAGGTACGTACTCGTATTTGGTCGTCCGTCCGCCGTACGCCGTACGCGGCACTTTCCCCACTTAGCATTGACCGATTTTGATAAAATTTGGTATGCTGGCTCCATTTGGGGTCTAGTGGTGCCCCGAAGATTTTGTTTGATGTCGGTCACTTCTTCTAAGGGTTGAAAAATGAATTTTGAAATTTTGAAAACGCCCTAACTCAAACATGTTTGATATAAACGTCTTTTTTCCATCAGTTTAGGATAGTATAGAACTTTTTGAGACCACGCGGAGCCCTGTAGGACAAACCGTTCGCTCCCTACGAGAATTTAAGGGTTGGACGTACGATAAATCAGAAACACGAGTGTGAATCGCAAAAGAGGCCTAATCTCCGTTCAAATTTTAGCTGACCGAAATGCGATCGATGTTTTTCTTCATGTTGGATGGTTGGTGGTTCTGCAGACGAGTGATCTATAGAGAAAAATAATAAACCATTGTGTAATAATTTGCAGCGTTTTTCATGTCAATCCAAACGGGATAGTATCATACAAAAATTACTTTTCGTGGCGATTCCAACGATATAAATATGATAAATTTCTGAGAATTTCAGAATTAATCCGAGTAGACCTTCGGAATGTGATTATAAAAATGTCGTATTAATTTAATATCCAAATCCACTCAACATTTTCAGATCAACTTTGGTTTATACTCGTAGTTAAAATTATTACATGTTCGATTAAAACCGGAGAACTAAACGTTTTTCGTTTATTTTCATTTCGTAAGGTAGTCTCATGGTTTCTAAGTTAGTAAAACTATTGTTCCAATAGATGTGGGGCTGCGAGTTTGCGAGCGAAGCAAGCATTTGAAATAGGATAACAAACTCCGTACGAAATTCGATTTTCACCACCATGTTGCGAATAATTCGATTGTAAAACTGTTCGTGATTAATCTGTTGAATATTGTGCGTACGTCAAGGGCCCAGCCCGAAACTTTTCCCTAAATTTGAGTAAAATCGTGTTTGTCATATCGGACGCGGCTTGTTCATCCGATGTCGATGAAATTCATAGAGGACCGTCACGAGTTTTAGAATTTCTCAGCATGAAGAAACATACCTTCTACATTAATATTCTACATTAATTGGATTCCTGTACTTTTACGAACAGGTCAAACAATCCAAAATATTGTAAGATGTTATTTAGTAGTTAACTAATATTTTTTCATATAATTTAATGGTTTCATTTCGTTCTTTATGTCAATGATTGATAAACCGCTTCTGCAAGCTCGCAATTCTTGCTCTTAAATAAGCAAAGTAAGTAATTCGGGGTAAAAGCGGTTTTTGTTAAGAGAGTCACCAGGTATAAAAGAAAGTACAGGGAATCACGCAAAATTGATTTTTACTCGTATTTACACCCAGTTTGCAGTTCTTATTGATGATAGTGTCTGCAAAACCTCAGGCAAGCGTTGAGCGATGGATGAATGTCGGCGACAAACCGGTTGGTACGAGTAGAACGAACTGGTTGGGAGTTTTCAACGAAGATTCGAAGCGGAAAGTAATTAGACGTTGAATAAACCATAACGCACGGAAAACTGGGGACCCCTGATAACCATGCAAAATGATTCCCTGGAGCGACTCGTACCTACGTACACACACTACCGCTACGCCCTGCGGCATTAAATTTACGATTTAATTAGTACTCGCTGTGAGTGGAGCAGTAGTTTAGATACGAGATATTAGTAAAGAAAAAAGGAATCACATGAGGCTGTGAAAATGTCTCACATCAAGTGCAACACAGCAGATGGATAGACATGGTTTTTTTCCTTCAGTGATATCTGAAATGCTGAGTAGAAAAATCAAAATTTCCGGTCTACAATAAATTCCAGTTTTGCAGTATGAGTGGAATGCAGGAAGAAGAAATACGTTTTGTTGGTTGAAATGACTTGGCGGTTATTCTTACGTTGGACTGATCTAAAAATAGTTTTGTTGGATTGTACCTCTTCTTGGAGTCAACTGCTACAAGGGGTGGGTGAACTGTCTTAAGAATTAAAAAAGTGGTCCGGTGGACTATGAGACTTTCTCGCAGGATCAAAAAGTTCACAGGATTGTATTCCGAAATCGGGAAACTGTTCCAAAGAGGCCAATTAGAAAGTGGTTTTTGACCAGCTCGTCTGTCTGAATACTCATGGAACAGATCCAAAAAAAGGTGACAACTGCGGCTGACCTTGTTTTTTCTACTACGTATGGAAAATGTTCTAAAATGATACAGTCATCCAAAATGTGAAATGTTAGCCAAGGTCAGGTTTTCTGAATCATAGGTAACTAACAATAGGTACCTTTTGTACTAGTTCGTCTTCCTGGTCTTCCCCGATGGGGTGACGTGTCAAATACGAGTAACCATTTTTGAACCAGTCCCCATTAATAACCATATCACGACAGGCCCGAATCGCCATCATAGACAGGAAGGGAGAGGTATTTATTTAAAAAATTAAAGGTGGGAGGACTGGGGTGATCTGATTTATAGACTCCCTCCACTGCGATCCTACTGAGAAGGGTTTATCAAAAATTCTTTCTCCCCACTTTATAGCAACGTAGAGAAAATCGGTATAGGCCACCTTAGAGTTGGTGACAGGAGATAGGGCTTCACTTCCAAGAGTTGTGTGTGTAGCTCGACCCAATGCCTCACAGTAGCCCATAATAATATTATGATATCGAACATATTATGATATCGAATAGATATCGAACATATTATGTTCGATATCTTCCACTTCCCATCAGCGGCACGTGTCCTTGGTTGGTCTGCCTATTTTCTTTAGGTCACATCGAAGTGGGCAATGCCCTGTTAGCAGTCCCACAAGTATTCTGACGTCCTTCTTTTGCATAGCTATGAGTTCATTATCTCGTTTCTTTTAGAACTTCACAAATAATTTTGCCTGTCTGGATTTTGCCGGTAAGCAGCTTTAGGTGGCCCTATCCTCTTGGCAAGACGATCAGCAATTTCATCACCCTCATGACGTTCGTGTCCGGGAATCCAGATAAGGGTGACCTTATTGGTCTGGCCATTGTTTTGAGGGTATTCAGGCATTCCCAGACCAACTTTGAACTTTTAGTGTTTGGAGCAATGGCCTTTAGTGCAGCCTGACTGTCGGATGAAATGTATATGAGATGCTTATTCAGCATTTCTTCAGCGCTGAGTTGAATTGTATGGCTCTCTGCCTGAAAGATCGTGGCATTCGTCCCTAGAGGCATATACAGGCTGGCCGAGTTAATAATGCTTATGCCAGATCTTCCACACATGACTGATCCATCTTCAAATTTGGGCATCTCCTTTTTCCAGTGGTCTCTATGATTGATAATTACCTTAAAAGGTATTTCAGATATTTAGGTAGGTACTTTAGATTACTTAGCTGATTTAACTTTCTCCTAATAGCTTTCAGTCGTTCCCGAAGTCTGTGTAACAAAGCGTCTGAGCAGTTGAAAAGTTTACTTTACCGCTCACGCAGCTAATCAAGCATCTCCCATCTGTATCAGAAATACGTCTTGTTTAATATGTAATGCGCTGGATTTCAGCGCTCTATGATTAACAGAAAATAAGTTAGCTTCATCGCTT
Source organism: Apolygus lucorum (assembly GCA_009739505.2). NCBI lineage: Eukaryota > Metazoa > Arthropoda > Insecta > Hemiptera > Miridae > Apolygus > Apolygus lucorum. The sequence continues at coordinate 13,041,161 of CM019180.2, forward strand.
ATATAGCTGATTCGATATCGTTCCAATCATCTCCACCAGTTGCCAAGAGGAACCAAATTCATCACTCCAGGACATGCTCCCACATCCCGTTCTGAAGCAGGTAGATGCGGACCTAGCTCAGTGCATTAGAGGCCCTCCTTCAAGAGTTTAGATCGTGTCTACATGGGTGTTATGAACCCCATTCCCGTAACCGAAAAGGGGAGAATCGGGAGGAATTTCGCAACGGGAAAAGGACGTTAGTCTCCCTTCGGGTGCCAGCCGGATCAATAGTTCTCAAGTTCCCACTTTCCCGAAAGGGCGGGGAAAGGGACTCGGTAATTCGTTTATCTTAGGGGAAGAGCCCTATTTAATCTGCTTTGATAGTTCGAACGGGATGTTGAAAGGGCTGGAATTAGTGACCTTCTGTGCTGGAATATCGATGAACTGTTTTACCGTCAAGTGCTCGCAGGACACGAAGGCAGTCTTCCCTCTATCGTCGTCTATTCATCAAATGGAGATCGATTCAGCAAGAATTGGAGAACCTCCTGCCACAATTTAGGGCCATAACTATTTCATATTCAGCTTCATAACGTATAGACTACCTAAAATACATTGGTACTTAATTGTATTGACGGATATTAGTTTTCCATTGAATCACGATGTTGAAATCGAACGTTTGATGTAGGAATCCAAAGATTGAATTTTGGTATAGACAAAAAACGTCGTAAAACAGGAAGACATTGTCATGACACAAAATATGTAGGGTATACCTTCCTCAATTGGTTAACGTGGACCTATTTTGTACTTGGTGTGAAAATGTTTGATTTTTACTGGGAAGTAAGTACCACTGGGTTCCAGAGCCATCTAATAGCAACACGATTGTAAAATTGTTGGCGATAATGCTGATTTTTTTTCACTTCTTCACGGGTACTGTGGCTTCTACTGATTATATTACAATGAAGTCAATGTGCTTTCTTCAAGAGCCCAGCTACGAAATATCCTTCAGATCGTAAGAAATTGATGTCAGTGAAATCACTCTGCTGTTTGTCGGTCAGTGAAATTTATGTGGCTTGCGCTCTTCAACCTTGAATATTTTATTAAAATCGGAAAATAATTCCAAGTACTTATCTCTCAGATAATCATAGAACCCACGCTTTTCCGAAAGCTTTTAAACACAAAATAAGTCGACATTTTGATTTCGGAGGGCCCAAATTTGTAGGGTCTCTTAAGATTTATCTGCATCATTAGTAATTTATATTTGGAAGAAAAATTTCATCGATACAATTGATGTTACTGCATAAACATTTAAGTAATTACATCAGTATTTTTATCACTCGGTTACCGTGATCCGACCCAGAACATAAGGGGCGATTTTTATGGTCTCTTGAGCTTTATCTGCTGCACGATTACAAAGTTCCCTGTATTTCCGATTGTGAGAGAGCATCAAACAATATAAGAACGTCATAGGATAGCAGTTAGGTATTTCTAACTGAATGGAGTACGAGTAGGTACTTATTTATCAATGTACACCCTTTCCAAATTATAATGAAGGTTACAGATTTACCGCTGATTTTCATTGTTATTGGATTGTTAATTATGGTCGACCGGAAAAGTAACTGTCATTTCCCGACTCTAAGAAATAAGACTCAAGTATGAATGAGAAATTATGGTGAACATCAAGAAAACGATACCGGGGAACTCGTCTTTCAAAGTGTAATGTTATTTTTATGGTTACAATACTAGACCTAAAGGTTCAAAATCCGCGATGAATTCATTATTTCAAAAATTGGCTTAAAAAATCAATTAATGGCGACTCTTCCTGTGGCGTGTTCTCACCATGCGACTCGATGCCCCTTTTGAAAGAAGCATCCGAAGGAAGTTGATATTCCCGCGCTCCAGCGGGAGGAGTAATTTATGAATGAAATGAGGTTTCATTCACCCTCGTTCAAAGGAGATCCAGATGAAATTCACATTCCCACGCGACCATCCTCGTCTTTGGGTCATCTGAAATGCTGATGCCGAGACGCGGTGTCAGGCCGTGTGGGCTGTGCGTGCCGGCTAGACGTATTGATCACCTGCGGGTTACTATCATCCAATCTCTCACGATAGATCTTCAGATCCGCTTATTGGAAGCATCCTGGATGTAAAACACTCTCTCTAAGATGAATGAATATTGCACTTTATGACTACGTCAATTGCTTATCAGAGAATTACATTATTACGAGTTAGTAAAACACTCATAGTCAGGGACCTCCTGGGAATCAATTTCACAACTACTTTTTAATTGAATGTTCGCCTTTATTTCTTTAAACTTTTGTTTTCGGGATAAAACATTTGCAATTTCAAAGTTTTTTCCGTGCTTTTGATTCTTTCCCACGTATAAATGTGAAAAAACTGTACCCCAATTGGTACCTACTATTAAATAAAGAATAAGAAATCTTTAGGAAAAACTGTATATATTATTTCTTCAATTATTTCTGAATGAGGTCTTATCTTGATTTTTTTCTAAAATCAAATTCAAGTGTTTTGTCGCTACATTTCTCCGAATCCAGAAAAAATCGATTCGGGACCCTGGGATTGAAACCCGACATTAGATTTTGTTTCCACCACCTATTCAATCTCCTGTAATCAACTTTTACACGAACAAAAATATATGAATAAATATTTGTTTATTTTGCGCCATTTTGTACATTATTACAATAAGGTAATGCATGAAGAAATGAGATTTGCTCAGATTTCCTATCAGACGTTAGGCTTGGCCCTTGTAGAGTAGGATCTTTGCAAAATCGCTCTATCTAGTCAAATAAATTGATACCTATACTATTCATTACAGTAATAAGTAAATTACTAAACAATACATTACATTTTTACACATTACTTGAATCCTAGGTTGCATATCTAATCCTACTACCCAAATCCTAATCCAGCTACCTCTAATCCTAATAAGGTTCTGTTTTTCGGCTGCTTGATTAATACACTAGGTGATGAGGCTCTTGAGGTTCATTCAGAAGAAGAATAAAAACACTTTGTTAGGCCTAACAAAGTGTTTTTATTCGTCTTCTGACTGAACCTCAAGAGCCTCAGCACCTAGTGTTCTAATCCTAATCTCTTATCCTAATATCTAAAATCAGAGAAATACAAGTGAGTAGCAAGTATAATCAAGGCCAATGGGTGGATAGTGAAAACAAGGCGTGTTCATAAGTAGGTAGAACCCCACCCATGGTCGGTACTGATGTTAACGAATCGGAAGAAGTCAAACGGTTTGGTTATTTTGTGTACAAAGAACAAGAAAAGCTCGCATGAACATTTGAACATAACTCATTCATCATTCTAGATAATGATACATTATCGCTCTATTCATTCAGTCTTGGGATCAACAGCTGTACTTGCACCGAAGTGAAGCGAAAAAATGACCGTTGGTTTTTGGAGAGAGGGACCACAAGGACGAGTTGAATCGATTATGAATCACTCTTGCCCGAGTGTCGATTACGATCGCTAATCATCTGTTTGCTGACTTCTTGTTGAAATAGGATTACAGAGAGTGAAATATTAAGCGAATAATAACGTATAAAAGATTATGCTTACCTCGGTTAACGCGCTACATGAATATTTTGTTCACAACCTTACATATGAATTCCTCTCTTACTTGTGGTAAGGCAACTCCTAAATGTATGGAAATCATATTAAGTTCAAAGTCATTCAGGAATGTACGCGATTGAAGCTATTCATTCCTCATTATGCGCCATTCATGAATACGAAATCTCATGAATTTTTTAGTTAGGAAAATTGCGTTTTGATTTAGGAGGCACCTTCATGTTTAGTATCCCACAGCTGCTGGGAGAATACACCGAAAACCTCTTGAAAATCAGTATCAGTGATACGTTTTCAAGAATGCCTACGATTTTTTTGGCCATCTATTTGAAACATTCCAACTAGAGATTTCCTTGTAGTTAAGCTGGATTTATGTTCCACCTTCACCGGTTTTATCCCACACTTCCTCAAAAACAAAACCCTTTCCGGTCATCTGTTTCATTACTTGATAAGTCTGTAAAAAGTATCATAATTTATTGTACTATATAAATACAAGTTTTGGAAGCATAAAGGAATAACTCTTGTTGTTGGAGTAGTAAAACACCTACGTTATTGCGAACGACTTCGCTATCGTGTCTCTGGAGCGTGAAGCTGAAATCATGCCAAAAGCGACTAACTCCGTTCTTTCTGACCATCACGTTTACGTACTTTCCAGCCTGAGTACCAATGGGGTTTGCGCATGGGTCGGAAAAACTGTTTGTTGTTATTTTTAATCTAAACTAGACCTCATTCTGAGAATTTTGACACCAACCGCTACCTTCTTTTGTGAGAAGACTTTTTTCTATGATTTTTCAAGGTTTCGAAGTTTATGAAGTCACAGTGGGCTGGGGGTCCCGCCAGGTGGCAGGGGCGCGTGACGTCATACACATTCGAAACTTTGAAAAATCATAGAAAAAGATCTACTCATCCAAAAAGAGAACGGCTGGTGTCAAAATTCTCATAATGAGGTCTACTTTCGATTAAAAAATTAGAAAAAAAAAATCAGGCGCACCCCCCATTGATGCACTGAATCACCAATACCTACTTCATTTCTGAAACATTAGAACTTGAAGGTATAATGACTTTTCGTCTGATCAATGATAAATTCAAAGAGACATTAGAAAAGAAAAGATTTGTTCCATAGGTCCGACTCATCGATTGAAGGGGCGAACTCAGAGATGATTGCGGTCAGATGGACGGCGGTTAAGAGGGGGTGTCCGACCCATTTCCTCGGCGGAATTGTAGGGAAGTGCTGAGGAGAAGAGGAATAAGAGAAGTGGATGACAAGGAGTGGGGTGGGGGGTGCTCGTTAAATGAGATCCTAGTTACCAGCCATCGGCATCGCCTTTCATCCGAGCTGCGATACGAAAGAAAAACTCCCGATGGGAACGCCAGGCACATATTTCGCGCATAAACTTCACATAAAAGCTGTAATACGGACAGGGTCGTATTGGTCTCTGGGTTTGAGAGAATGGGAGGGAATAAAATCTGCCGAGTCCCATTCGAAGGGTGGAAGAACGAAACAACGATTATCTGCTCCTACACAATATTTCTCCAGCAGTTTGGAGGATATGAAATCAAATGGTGGTCCGAAATTGGCGAATCGCCTTATTGATTAGATGGTCCAACTTCTGACATCTATGAACTTTAGATCAAAAACGCTGCAAATTATTACACAAAGGTTTATCATTTTTCTATATAGATCACTCGTCTGCTAAGAACACGGCTTTGTCATTGTTAACACCAACCAACATGAAGAAAAACATTGATCGCATTTCGGTCAGATAAAATTTGAACGGAGATTACGCCTCTTTTGCGATTCACACTCGTGTTTCTGGTTTACTGTAAGTCCAACCCTTAAATTCTCGTTGGGAGCGAATGGTTGTCCTACAGAGCTCCGCGTGGTCTCTAAAAATTCTACAAATTTAATACTATCTTAAATTGACGAAAAAACAATACCTTTATATCTAAATTTTTTGAGTTAGAGCGTTTTCAAATTTTCAACCCTTATTTTTAACCCCTTTAGAATTGACCTTCATCAACCAAAAGCTTCGACGCACAACTAGACCCCAAATGGAGCCTATATTATATAGGCTCCATTTGGGGTCTAGTTGTGCGTCGACTACTGACTGGTATAATACCAGTCAGTATATATCAGTCCATGGTAACTAAGGAAAGTGCCGCGTACGTCGGACGGACGGAAAAATTTTTATTCGATTTTCGGATTTTACGTACTTGAAACGTTTAATTTTACGTACCTTGAAACGTTAACCAAGAAATTTTCAGGAGTTAAAATTTTTTTCCTTGGTCGATTCCAAAGGTTCATTATTGAATATAATAAACCAAAATAATGAATATCGAAACCTTGTTAGAAATTGTAATTGATGGGAATTTATCTTTCGACGTTTTATTTATTTAAAAAAAGTAAAGTAAACAACGATTTCAGGTTGGATTTTCGTCCGACTGCCATTCCTGACGCCACAGACGTCATCAGCTGTCTTCCAAAGGGAATTTCATAATTTTTTATAATTTGTTCTGATGATTTCGCTCATGGCTTCCCATTGCCTCACCACCCTGTGTTGTGACGAGGACGCGCCCGCGGCGAGACTCGAACATACAGCTTCCCCGCAGTAGCCCGTCCGAGAATCGTCGCTAAAGGACGCGTGCTGTCGCGCCGATGTTTTATTTATCCATCAATTCCAATATCAAAAACCAAATTAGGCGTGCGGAATCATGCTTGGTCTTGATTCTCCAGAGGTTATACAGCCACGCTAAGATCGTTCCAGAAAGCGGGAGCGTTTTATGCATTGGAAGTCATCTGTGATGGATTGGCGGTCTTGAGTTCAAAGTTTTCCGACCGTAGGTTACCTGGTCGTTTCACCAAGTTATTCGCTAAAGCTGACGATTTGAGAACAATTGTTTCAAAACCTGAAGATTAAATCTGTACCCCACTCCCTGGATTTGCTTCTCTTTTGAGCACATTTTCCCGAGAGAACTATTTAATGGCACATGTAAGAAGAATGGCACTCAGTAAGAAGGCTAATTATGCATAAAAAACATACGTAAGTCTGCTAGTTGCAGTCTTCTGTTTGATACTGGAGCCTTCTATCATCCCTGTCAATTATAATTGGGATCGAGCCTATCAAATCCACTCCTTAACTTACCTACATTCGTAAAGGCAAAGCCGATTGAGGCAAAGCCGGGATTGACGTCAAGTTGGATGAAAACTAGAATACTATCGGGAATTTTGCTTCTAAAAAGCCTGGAAATATCGGTGGGGAAGCGAATAAAAGCATTTAGTTATATGGTTTGTTCATTAAAAACAGTTGGACAGAACTTGTGTAACTTTCTTCCGGGAAGAATCTTTGGTCATCCTTAGCCAAATCGGTGAGTAAATATTGCTCGCGACTCTAATCTAAATATCTCTTCCAATATGTGTCTGTAATAATAATTACTTTTAAACTGTTCTGGTATCAACCGATCCAATTAGGAAAGCATATATGAGTTATAGGTTCTAAAGAGAAGAAGAAGAGATTATTCTAAGGAGACAGGAAGTACTTACTAGTATAAAGGATATCAAGCGAGTCGGGAGCACAAAAACGCTGCACATTATTTCACAACGACTTATTATTTCCCTATGTAGATCACTCGTCTGCAAAGAACACGGCTTTGCCATTGTTACCACCAACCAACATGAAGAAAAACATCGATCGGATTTTACTCAGCTAAAATTTGAACGGAGATTAGGCCTCTTTTGCGATTCACCCTCGTGTTTCTGATTTATCGTAAGTCCAGCCCTTAAATTCTCGTAGAGAGCGAACGGTTTGTCCTACAGGGCTCCGCGTGGTCTCTAAAAATGCAATACTATCTTAAATTGATGGAGAAACAATACCTTCATATCGAAATGTTTTGAATCAGGGCGTTTTCAATATTTCAAACCTTATTTTTCAACCCTTAGAAGTGACCTACATCAACCAAAATCTTCGAGGCACAACTAGACCCCAAATGAAGGCTGTATACCAAATTTCATCAATTCAGTCAATGCTAACTGAGGATAGTGGCACGTACGGCGTATGGACGGCCACATTTTTATTCGACTTTTTGATTCTATGTACCGTGAAACGTAAACCAACAAATTTTGAGGGGGCTTAAAATGTTTTTTTTCCGTGGTCGATTCCAAAGGTTTATTATTGAAAATAGTAAACCAAAATGGCTTCAACCGTATTGTGCCTTGAGACTACAAACCCTCGATATCACAAGTCATGTGTTCTAAATCACTCGAATAAACCCAATTAACAAGGCAAGTAATTCGCTTTGTGGTCGATCGCAATACTTTTCTCCCCAAATTTTAGGTGGAGTGTGGAAAGTATGAGGTGTGACCTGAGATTAATTTTGAACGTTCACGACGAAAAAAATCACTCTACGAGGTCACGTGAAGTATAGTCTCCCCCCACCGGATATTTCAGGAGTCGTTTCTTTTTTTAATCGATCTCCTCTCCCCTCCTCTCTTTCACCTTTGGTCCCCGAGCTTGATAATTCGGTCATTTTCTCGCCAAGTCCGTCGTGCTTTAGAAGTGCGAGGGTTGTTAGCTCAGGGGGTCAATGACCGATGACCGAATTCGACTGCGTGGAAATCCCTCCGAGTTTCTGCCTCCACTTTCACCCTCTTGGCTTAGTTCGGAAAAAAATCAGGAGACCGATGTCTGGTATTTCTTCTTGTGTCTGCCGCAAAAGAAACCGCAGTATTCAAATGGCGTTTTCCAATTTCCAACTTCTAACTACCCTTAACGATCCAGTGATTTTGTAACAATCAGCTACCCTTTCTTGATTTCATTCCATTTTTATTCTCAAACTCCACAAGGCATTTGAACAACTTTGACTACTTTTGTTTGTTCCGAAAAACCGAATGGTTGCTTTGGAACAACTGGTTGATTGCTTACTTGCTTACTGCCAGTGACTTCTGGGTTGATGGAGATTCTTATTGAATCCATGGTGATTGTAATAGTTCCAAGGCTCTTCCTCATCCGATAAAAACGCTAAGATATCTGCCTGTGAATTTTTTTTTTTTGTGTTGTCTTTTTTTACTACTTTTTTTACTACAACATTTAGTTTTTTAACTAATATTAAAATAACTGAGTTTCTTAGCAGTTTAGGCGACAAAAACTGTTGTTATAAAAACATTTAAAGCATTTTGTATAAAAAATTAGGAACCTTTGAAAAATAGTGTCTAATGTTTATTAAAAAAAAATCATTATTGAAGAGGGTTTTTAACCAAAAAAGCCTTGTCAGTCTCTGCGAGACGTAAGAGCTTCCGAACCACGAGAAATACGTGAGACACACAATATGAGACAAGTGCTTACACATCAATAATTCAAACTGCTTTTCCATTTTGCTTTTCAAATAATTTCTGCCGAATGTAAAAATTGGCAGCAGCAATGAATGTGCTCCAATTCCAAAAAAGACGCTTTACCTGACGGTTCTGATGAGACATTTGCCTCATGTTTTAAAGAGACGTGAAACCTGTGGCTCTCAGTTCAGAACCACAGAATACAGGAAGAGATTTCTTCTGTTTTTCTTGCGATGGACACTACCATTCATTTTCGTGCGCAGGTTTTGATAAAGCATCTTGTTGCCTGTCACATTATGTACGTTAGGCCTGGTCTCACTTTTCATAGTGTAAAGGCGAGCGAAGGAGGCTCTCTGGAAGTAAGAAGAGCCCATTTCAACTTCATGACCGCTTCCTACTTTCAGAATCGCATGCGTTATCAGTAGCATTGTAATCGACATGATCTTGCGTCTCCAAGCGACATGATTTCCTCTTGAGAGCTACTTGTCACTTTTTCAATTAGCCTTATAAATATCATTACAATCTAACTCAATTAAAAAAAATGCTTTAGTTATTACTAGAAAGGTTGGAGAAATTTCGAAAATAGTATTTCACGATGAAATAGACCTTCTTAAGGCTCAATAATTGAGGTAATCCAAACTCCCGAAAAAAACTCTTATAGTTGAGAAATCATCAAACTTTAAAACACAAAAAACACAAACGGTGGATACAGCTTTCGTACAAGTACGCAACCACGAGAGACATTTTATGTCTTATGTTTAATAAATTGAGAGCTTTCCAATATGTGGTGAACGATTTTTGTGGGGTGGAAAATGAGGAAGTTAGTTTTTCCAAGTAACGATTGGTTGTACGTGAAAATCATCAGAAATTTTCGCGTAACGCTCCCCTCATAACGCTCCCCGCGTGACGATTTTTCATTTATGTGCCATAGTAAAGACATAAAATGTCAAAAAAGTTTTCTCTGGTTCCTGTACGTCCAAGATTTGGTAGTTATTTGATAAAATGAAAATAAAACGCTGCACATTATTTTTGAGTTAGGGCACTTTTGATAATTTCAACCCTCACTTTTCATCCCTTAGAAGTGACTGACAAAAGCCAATATACCTACCTAATTTCATCAAAATCGGTTCTTGGTAGCTAAGAAAAGTGCCGCGGACGGACGTATTTTTAAAATTCTGTTTTCGGATTCGGGGGGGGGGGGGGGGGGTTAAAATAATTGTCTTACTCGATTCCAATGGTTCGTTATTGAAAATAATAAACCAAAAAGAAACTATTTGTATTTGGTATCATCAGAGATTAAGGAGACCAAAATGGCGTTTTGATTTGTTAAGAAACTACAAGTGCAAAGTTGTCCTAGTAAGACCCATTTGTCGTTGGGAAGAATCCAGATCAGCTGAGCAATCGTTCCAGCGAGATCCAGGTGTTTTGGTATGGTTGGAGAAGTTCAACCAACTGAATATCGTACATCACGCGGCAGATTATAATATATACACTCAATGGGGTCGGAAAAACAGTTTATTGTTATTTTTAATCTAAACTAGACCTCATTCTGAGAATTTTGACACCAACCGCGACCTTCTAGCGTGAGAAGACCTTTTTCTATGATTTTTCGAAGTTTCAAATGTTTATGACGTCACAGTTGGCTGGGGGGTCCCGCCCAGGCGGGAGGGGCGTTACGTCATAAACATTCGAATCTTTGAAAAATCATAGAAACATATCTACTCATTCAAAAAGATAACGGGTGGTGTCAAAATTCTCAGGATGAGGTCTACTTTCGATTAAAAATTTGAAAAAAATCAGGTGCACCCCCCATTAGCAGCAGGGGTGACTGAACTCTATAAAAGTCCAAGAAAGAGACTTTATCTGACGGTTCTGATGAGACATTTGCCTCATGTTTTAAAGAGACGTGAAACCGTTGGTTTCTGAATCACAGAATACAGGAAGAGATTTCTGGTTTTCCTGCGATGGACACTACCATTCATTTTCGAGTGCAGGTTTGATGAAGCATCTTGTCCCCTATCACATACCTAAGTTATTTCTGGTCTCACGTTTTATAGTGTGAAAGCCTCCTCGCTCTGGGAGTAAGAAGATTCTAACTCAATGGCCGCTTCCTACTTTCAGAATCGCATTCGTTATCAGTAGCATAGTAATCGACATCATCTTGCGTCTCCGAACGACATGATTCACCTTTGAGAGCTACTTGTCACTTTTTCAATTACCCATATAAATATCTTTACAATATAAATCAATTAAAAAATGCATTGGATATATCTAGAAAGGTTGAAGAAATTTGGTAAACAATATTTCAAGATGGAATGGACCTTCTTAAGAACCAATTGTGGTAACAAATGCTTTCTCTGGTTCCTCCAATATTTGATACTGTGTATTCGGTATCATCAAAGACTGAGGAATCCACTGGAGTTTTGATTTTTAAATAATCCCCCAATCTACAAGTGAAAAGTTGTCCTGGTAAGACCCACATTTCCAAGGAATCCAGATCAGCTGAGCAATCGTTCCAGCGAGATCCACTCACGTCCATCGTGTGACAATGGTTTTTTGGTATGGTTGGATTAATTAAACCAACACAATATCGATACCTTAAAGTACAAAGGCGCTATATCCATCCATCTTCCACATTTTTTTATCTTTTTTTTAATTCCGAAAAACTCAAATTCAACAAAACTATTATTGACCTTCTTGAAGATTCTAGCTTGAAAATATTTTTCAAGAAATTGAAGAGTTTAGTGTGATAAGCCATTATTTATAGAATTGTGCATTAGTGAAAACTTATTTTGCGTTTTTCTCAAAACCTCGTTTTCGGACATAGCTCCCTAGCGCTTTTAGGTACATCTCGCAAAATAATATTATACGTATGCACTCAATTCGTTCGTGGAACGCACGGGTGATCGGCCAGTTCAAGTTCGAAGCTTGTGGTGGGGCGCCTTTGGATCCGCAACTGATTCAGACAGAAAGCTCGTTGTAAGGCCTGGGAAACTAAATGAAAGTAGGATATTATGAGTTCTCGCCAGGTTCTCAACTCTCACAAATCGACCCTCCGCGGCTGCACGTGGTTGCTGCAGTTGATTGTATATCCTTGTTAAGGCCGCCATGACTCAGTCTGCGGGCATCGCTACATATGCGGGCGACTGACACGGGCAATCCAGCGCCCCTTTTGTGAAATGATTGTGCAACCCCACCTACTTAGGAGGACGACTTCAACAAGTACTCATAAAAGAGCTACAACTTCACTGAGGAGCTTGTTCGAGGGGACTCCAGTGATTCTGGTCCTTAAATTCTCGTATTGAGTGAAAACGTCCGGTGAATCACGGAGGCATATTGAGTTCACATGGGATGAGGGCGGATCATATGATCATTCAATTTATCTTATAGGGAAAAGAGGGTAGTAATGATCACTAAACATGTTACTACCACTTTCATTGTTCGCAAATGCAACATGAAGGCAAAATGTATTTGATACTGAATTTAGCTTATCAGCTAGAGTACGTATAGTCTGAAGAGAGAAGAGAAGGCATCTGCTTTCAACTGGATGCTCGAATCATTCATCAGCTGATTCGAAAATGCGAACATTTACTTTGGAACATCTCCTCAAACCGTCTTGGTGTGATTCCTCATCTCCACCTGCTGAGGAATATTCTCTTCTACGAGTTCTCGGTATCCTTTGTCGCCAGTGTACTGTCTTATGGTAGTTGACTCACTGAATGCAAGAATACGAATGATGAATTTTTGAAAAATCATCACTATCAACAATTGTAGTCACGTGGATGGAAACACATCATAATAACAACCAAGGGTACATCAGATTTGAAATGCATGTTTAATGAATCACTTCCAATGAGTTTATTAATTCGATTTCAACTTGTGAATCCAACACGTTTTCTTAGACCTCCAGTAGAGACAGTGAGACAGACAATTTGTGTAAGGAGTGCCCAACTTGGCATTCCTAACAGGAAAACGGAAATACCTGATGTTATTCCCTCACGTTTTGCTAGTTATACGACCTTGGCATCCAAGATAGCGTTCAAATTACCGGACTGTAGATTTTTATTACAGAACTATATCTAGTTTACTATTGTTGTTTATTATTTTGAAAATTATTTAATTTACTGTCCTGTTCTTTTTCAGGTGAGTGTCCTTGTGAATATAATCTACTGATGTTATGATTGGTAACGTACCTTCCATAATATTTTACTATTATTTGCGATTTTGTCTTGTAGATCTTATTTTGTAAATGCAGTTGTGCGTCTACACCCCTGAAAACGTTTTCGTAATCGGATTGTTATTTCGTGGACTTAAGATCTGCGTTACAAAGATTTGCGGATAGGCAGACACGAAAATCGTTCAAGATCGTTTGAAACGTGAAATGCGAGTTGAAATTTTGATTTTGGATTACTTTTTAAATCATTATAAAATGCAAATATCAGTTTCCAACCCTTTGTTAGACTCGGAAGCAGCGGTTGAATGGGAAATGTCATTCCTCATCGTAAATTTATCCGTCTAAGTAGCACATTACAGGCAGACACGAAACTTGAATCGTTCAAAATCGTTTAAAACGTGAAATGCGAGTGGACATTTAGATTTTGGAATACTTGTTTTAAACATTACCCAGTGCAATTATCACTACCAATACGTCGGTGGAATCGGGAACAACATAGGTACTTTTATCTCAAAGTTGAATGCATATAGGATTTCCAAGTCTTCGGAATTTTCCAGACCAATTTCGGAAATTTCCAAACCATATTCAGAATTTTCCAAACCAGATTCAGAACTTTCCAATTCAATTTCAGAACTTTCCAAGTCAAATACAAAATGTTCGAAGTCGAATTCAAATTTTTCCTTAACAATTTAAGATCTTTCCATTTCAATTTCAGAATGTGATTGATCTTTCTGTGGGGTGATATACAGCATTTCCGAGTCAAATTAATCTTTTTCCAAACCAAATTAACCCTTTTCCAAATCAAATCAATCCTTTTCCATACCAAACTAAACCTTTTCCAAACCAAATTAATCCTTTTTCGAACCAAATTAATCCTTTTCCAAACCAAATTAATCCTTCTTCAAACCAAATTAATCCTTTTCCAAACCAAATTAATCCTTTTTCGAACCAAATTAATCCTTTTCCAAACCAAATTATTCCTTTTCCAAACCAAACTAAACCTTTTCCAAAACAAATTAATCCTTTTCCAAATCAAATTAATCCTTTTCCAAACCAAACTAAACCTTTTCCAAACCAAATTAATCCTTTTTCGAACCAAATTAATCCTTTTCCAAACCAAATTAATCCTTTTCCAAACCAAATTAATCCTTTCCAAACCAAATTAATCCTTTTCCAAACCAAATTAATCCTTTTCCAAGCCCAAATTAATCTTGTTCCAAACTAAATTAATCCTTTTCCAAGCCAAATTAATCTTGTTCCAAACTAAATTAATTATTTTCCAATCAAATTAATCCTTTTCCAAACCAAACTAAACCTTTTCCAAACCAAATTAATCCTTTTCGAACCAAACTAAACCTTTTCCAAACCAAATTAATCCTTTTCCAAACCAAATTAATCCTTTTCCAAACCAAATTAATCCTTTTCCAAACCAAATTAATCCTTTTTCGAACCAAATTAATCCTTTTCCAAACCAAATTAACCCTTTTCCAAACCAAATTAACCCTTTTCCAAACCAAATTAATCCTTTTTCGAACCAAATTAATCCTTTCCAAATCAAATTAATCCTTTTCCAAACCAAACTAAACCTTTTCCAAACCAAATTAATCCTTTTTCGAACCAAATTAATCCTTTTCCAAACCAAATTAATCCTTTTCCAAACCAAATTAATCCTTTTCCAAACCAAATTAATCCTTTTCCAAACCAAATTAATCCTTTTTCGAACCAAATTAATCCTTTTCCAAACCAAATTAATCCTTTTCCAAACCAAATTAATCCTTTTCCAAACCAAATTAATCCTTTTCCAAACCAAATTAATCCTTTTCCAAACCAAATTAATCTTGTTCCAAACTAAATTAATTATTTTCCAAATCAAATTAATCCTTTTCCAAACCAAACTAAACCTTTTCCAAACCAAATTAATCCTTTTTCGAACCAAACTAAACCTTTTCCAAACCAAATTAATCCTTTTCCAAACCAAATTAATCCTTTTCCAAACCAAATTAATCCTTTTCCAAACCAAATTAATCCTTTTTCGAACCAAATTAATCCTTTTCCAAACCAAAAAATCATTTTCCAAACCAAATTAATCCTTTTCCAAACCAAATTAACCCTTTTCCAAACCAAATTAACCCTTTTCCAAACCAAATTAATCCTTTTTCGAACCAAATTAATCCTTTTCCAAACCAAATTATTACTTTTCCAAACCAAACTAAACCTTTACCAAACCAAATTAATCCTTTTCCAAACCAAATTAATCCTTTTCCAAACCAAATTAATCCTTTTCCAAACCAAATTAATCCTTTTCCAAACCAAATTAATCCTTTTCCAAGCCAAATTAATCTTGTTCCAAACTAAATTAATTATTTTCCAAATCAAATAAATCTTTTTCCAAACCAAACTAAACCTTTTCCAAAAGAAATTAATCCTTTTCCAAACCAAATTAATCCTTTTCCAAACCAAATTAATCCTTTTCCAAACCAAACTAAACCTTTTCCAAAAGAAATTAATCCTTTTCCAAACCAAATTAATCTTTTTCCAAACTAAATTAATCCTTTTCTTCTTTTCGACTTGGAAATCCTATAAATCCAAGTTGAATGGGAAACGTCACTCCTCATCGTAAATTTATACGTCTAAGTAGCACATTACAGGCAGCGCCGAATCGCGTGTTTCTCACCCACAAAGTGAGTCACTAAGCGCGATCGGGGTAATAAGAAAGTCTTCTTAGGCTGGTTTCCGACTCCCCCGTCAGTTTTCACCTAGCAGGCGATCCCCTTCGTCTCCTCCGCCTCCAGCTGGGCCCTCCCGCCCCCGCCGCCTCCACCAGCCGCCCCCCTTCCCTGTTAACGGCGGGTGGGGTCGGGGAGAGATCGATACCTCCTCACCGTTCGGAGGTCCTCCCGTCCCTTCTCTGCGTCACGCCTCCTTCAACGTTACTTTGTGGGTTTGGGATAAGTTCATTTCGGATGACGCTCCGCCGCACGTTTCGGGTTGAACCCGTCCGAAGATCCACTTCATGTTTGAGGGTTAAACCGAGGGTTATTTATGGGTGTTTGGTTTAGTCGGGTTAAACGCGGATCTAGTGGCCCGTTATATCGATAACCACGAAGTTTGAATGCACAAACATCTGGTATCATTCCACACTACTTTCCTGTAGAAACCAAGAAAAAAGTTCATTCATGCAGCATAAGTTCAGGGGTTCGGTCGTCAAATGTTGATTCCTCGGAAATAATGAATAAACATATTGTTTAGTAATGCATGCATTCCAGGGGACGTCCCATTGGATAAGCATTAGATCAGTTAACCAGTTGGTAAGCGATAAAACTGTTGCACTGGATGTAATTTGGTTTATTAGTTTAGGCAAGAAATAGTGACCCCCCCCCCCCATTATCCACCTTAACATTTCTAGCGGTATGGGAGCCTCGAATCTGAAGAGCATTTTAAAATCCATGATCTACGATACCCAATATGCGATTTCGAGTTCACCCACCCACCCCCCCCCCCTTCCCTCACCAATGGTGCCAGTCTGGCACCAAAGCGGGAATACGTCGTAACATTGAACTTTCATCTATTAGTTTTAGTAGGCGGTCCGTCGAGGTTAACATCCGTATTCAAAGTGAAACACAAAAAAAAGAAGAAAAAAACACGAAATATGCGGTTTATGGTGTCCTGGCACCATGGTGGCACCACGATTAGTTCCATGGTGGAACAGAGAATAATTCATGAAAATCCGGAGGTATAATGAGAATTTTTCCTCAATTTCAAAGGTTGTGTACAATTCGTAAGCAGTAAAGGAACCAAAATATTGAAAAATCGGATATTTTATGAATATTATCCCCCACTTGCCCCCTCCCCTTGCGAATTTTGGTACTCAGGTGAAATTATGTACAACTCGGAAGTTATTTGAGTCAAACAAAATAGAAACACACAAATCGGTTGGAAATTGAGGCCTGGACAGAGTTTACAGGATTATGCCCGCAAACGCACGTTTTTTAAGCATTAATCCCC
This sequence comes from Apolygus lucorum, assembly GCA_009739505.2. Classification (NCBI taxonomy): domain Eukaryota; kingdom Metazoa; phylum Arthropoda; class Insecta; order Hemiptera; family Miridae; genus Apolygus; species Apolygus lucorum. The sequence continues at coordinate 13,058,236 of CM019180.2, forward strand.
CTTTCCCCCCCTTAAAAAGCAAAATTCAAAATTTCGGCGCCGTAGTGCACAACTAGATAGTTTTTCGCGTCGATGAAAAAAAGAACCACAAAAATCGGTTGAGAACTGAGGCCTGGGCAGACGACACAAGATTATGCCCAAAAATGCACGTTTTTTTGAGCATCAACCCCCCCTTTCCCCCCCTTAAAAGGCAAAATTCGAAATTCCGGCGACGTAGTGCACAACTAGATAGTTTTCCGCGTCGAACAAAAAAAAACCAGGAAAATCGGTTGAGTACTAAGGCCTGGGCAGACGACACAAGATTTTGTCACACACACACACACACACACATACACACACACACACAGACATACACCTATGGTTTTTTTTCGCGGATTACTGTGTGGTTATTTTTTTTTTTCTGTTGAGTGTTGTCCAACTTCACCCCAGATCGATCGCATAAGGACGCCCAAGTCTTACTGTGGGACGTCCTAAAAACTGAACTTGAAAATAACTAATAAAACTGTATTGAACAGAACTTGACGGTAATAAATTAATAATATTGGGCGCAGAGTTAAGGGGGTCTCAGTCGGTCGCCATTCATTCCTCGTTCCGGGTTAGTATTTTCCTAAATTGTAGGACAAAACTTTATAAGTTTTACCTAAATTTGAAATTTTCAAGGGTTTTATAAATTTATTAATGCATGGCCATAGGAAATTGAAAACCTGAAATATTGCCGCTGGAATCAACAAAATCGAATAACAATTGCCAGAGAACTATAGGAAAAACATGGAAAAACCTGTTTATCAGAAGTTTTTCCCCATTTTGGTTTATTATTTTGAATAATGAACCTTTGGAATCGACCTAGAAAAAAAATTTAACACCCCCTCAAAGTTTGATGGTTTACGTTTCAAGGTACGTAGAATCCAAAAATGGAATAAAAATTTGGCCGTCCGTCCGCCGTACGCGGCACTTTTCCCACTTAGCATTGACCGATTTTGATGAAATTCGGTATGTAGGCTCCATTTGGGGTCTAGTTGTGCTCCGAAGATTTTGGTTGATGTAGGTCAATTCTAAGGGTTCCAAAATGAATTTTGAAAACGTCCTAACTCAAAAAATGTTGATATAAAGGTATTGATTTTTCTTCAATTTAAGATTCTATAAAATTTTTAGAATTTTTGAGACCACGCGGAGCTCTGTAGGACAAACCGTTCGCTCCCAACGAGAATTTAAGGGTTTAACGTACAATAAATCAGAAATACGAGTGTGAATCGCAAAAGAGGCCTAATCTCCGTTCAAATTTTAGCTGACCGAAATGCGATCGATGTTTTTCTTCATGTTGGATGGTTGGTGGCTTTGCAGACGAGTGATCTACATAGAAAAATAATAAACCATTGTGTAATAATTTGCAGCGTTTTTCTTTGGCAATTATTAATCGATTTTGATGATTCCAGCGGCAATATTTCAGTTTTTCAATTCCCTAGGTCCGTGCACTAATGAATTTCTAAAATCCTCTGAAATTTCAAATTTAGATACAACTTTTTAACTTTTTGCGCCTTCATTTTCGTGAAATATTAAGAAAGAACGGCGACCAACTGAGGCCCCGGTAGTGGTAGCATAAGTAGTTAATCTCAAAAAATCAATCTATGAGTACCTTTCACCCCTCGCAGGAGACTCTGCACGTCCACAGGCACAATCTCTGAATATTGTTGGAAAATATAGAAGTTATGGCTGTAACAAGGAAGTTTACGTTGCGCATGTGCAATAGCTACTATCAGTATGGGGTCATGATTTTCATAGGGGGCCATCTCAACTCTAATTCGCATAATTCCTGAAAATGTCGTCGAAATCAAATGAGAAATTTAGAAGTTATGGCTGTGGCAAGGAAGTATACGTTGCGTATGTGCAGTGGCTACTATCAGTCTGCGAGCGATGATTTTCATTGGAAACCACTTACACTCCAACCAGCACAATCCCTGGAAATTTGATTGAAATCGGATGAAAATTGTGAATGAAAATATGAAATGTATATGAAATATGAAAAATGTATGAAAATATGGCTGTAGCAAGGATTTCATGACAGACGCACGCAGACAACCACGGAACCAAAATTGTTCAGGAAGGTCTGAAACGTAAAACGTGAATGGAAATTTAGATTTTGGAGAACATTTTTTTTCAACCTTGATAAGTGATAACTAGAGCTCTGAAAATATGCACGAAAATTTCCCGAAAATATGCACTGGAAACTGGAAAAATATGCAAAATATGCATTTGCCCTTAAAACTGCATACGACTTTGGAATTTCAGTATTTTAAGAAAGGATGTTCCATATTATTACATTTTTTTAGCCCTTTTTTCTCCTAGAAAAAAGTTATGAAGCATCTGGTAAAGTAAACAAGCAATTCAAAAAATCAGTTATACATTCTTTATTTACTTTTATACATTTATACGAACTAGGTATAAAATGTAAAGATGAACTTCATATTATATTGGACAACAATTACACGCTCCAAATTATCAGGTGTAAAACAGTGTCTCCTGTCACTTAAAATTTCTTGCAATGCAGAAAACGATCTCTCTACATCGCAAGATACAATAGGCAAAAATTTAACAGTGGAAATCTCTTTTGGAGAGTAGGGAGAGTCCCATGAGCTGTCTTCTCCTTTGAGAATTTTCGCGATTTGAACCACTGAAGACCGCCCTGGATTTTTCGATAGGACCCCCTCCAGTTTATCCTTGACGGCTTTTCCAGTTATTCCATGCCAGTGGGAGCTTTTTCCGAGCAGGTCGGAAACAGCACCTACGGCAGAGCAGAGATCCTTGGTCTCCAGGTGGTTTATCAAAAGGGGTATGGTACTAAAGTTGGCATTTATAAAGGCCAAACGATGGGCGATCTGCCTGTCCTCCAGAGCGTCCACGGTTTTTCGAATAGCCAGTGCTGGTAAAATACTGGTAAAATATGCTGCAAAATATGCAAAAATCCCCAAAATGACCAAAAAATGCAAAAATCCCCAAAATGACCGAAATATGCAAAAATATGCTATTTCAATTTCAATTTAAACCACCGCATACCCTTCAGAAACCTTCAAAACGTTCAAATACAAATATATACCGCATAATAAAAGATATGAAAAATATGCAAATTCCGAGCTCTAGTGATAACAAAGCTTCCGCAACCTTGGTAGACTCGGAAGCAAAATGCATATCTTCCCCGGTGCTTTATTTCCTCAGAACAATATTTTCAAACTTAGGGCTCAGATTTGATCCGTCTCCCCTCTGTACAGCGCCCGCCCTGTGGCTGTGACTCGCTCATTCGTCCATTGTTTGAAACTATTTCAATATTCGCGGGCCATCCTCGTATTCGCCGGCTTTTGTCACAACTATCTCCCGGTCAATTCATCGGGGGAGAACAAGCATGCAGAAGGGGCGTCGTGTCGCTGGATATCACAACCGGTGGTTACGTTACATGTCGCTTCCACCGTCCCTTCTGATAACAAGACCGTTATCTCTGGCGACATCGCAACTAGTGTTAGCTCGGTTGTGGCACTCGGGCTAATAGCTCATATGAAGGAGAAACCCCGATTATGATTCCGAGCGAGAACCTGCAGAGGAAACGCTGTGCTATCGAGCCCTGATGGGGTCCTCTGCATGAATTTACGTGGACTGCTAGTAAAGTGTTTTTGTGTCGTTTTTAGGACGTCTCAAAATAAGACTTGGGCGTCCTCATGCCATTAATCTGGGGTGAAGGAGGACAACACTCAACTGAAGAAAAAAAAAAACATTGTTTAGTAGTGCATGCATTCCAGGGGACGACCCATTGGAAAAATATTAGTTAAATTTAAACTAGTAGGTAAGCGATAAGACATGTATTATTATTAACTAGCTGGAAAGCCTACTTAAAGCAGGCAAAAACGATTCATCCGACTCTCCCCCGCCACCCACTCCCTCCGCCTCCCGCCCCCAACTCATCCGACTACTCCCGCCCCCAGCTCCTCCGCCTCCTTTCGCCCCCCAACCCCCTCTGACTCTCCCCGCCACCCACTCCCTCCGACTCCTCCCGCCTCCGACTTCTCTCGCCTCCGACTCCTCCCGCCCCCCAACCCCTCCCGCCCCCAACCCCTCCCGCCCCAACCCCTCCAGCCTCCGACTCTCCCCACTCCCACGACCCCTCCATCCCCTCCGTGCATACGTACGTACGTACGGTTGGCGTTTTATATAATTAGATTTTTTTTTTAAACGTATCTTTATTTTATTTTTTATTGACATGGATTTATATCTTTTGGTTAATCTAAAGGTTCTGTTTTTCCATCAATTTAAGATAGTATAGAATTTTTTAGACCAAGCAGAGCCCTGTAGGACAAGCTCCCCACGAGAATTTAGGGGTTCGACTTACGATAAATCAGAAACACGAGTGTGAATCGCAAAAGAGGCCTAATATTCGTTCAAATTAAAGCTGAACGAAATGCGATCGATGTTTTTCTTCATGTTGGATGGTTGGTGGCTTTGCAGACGAGTGATCTATATAAAAATAATAAACCATTGTGTGATAATTTGCAGTGTTTTTCTTAACCCACTCAAAATGACTTTTTTTTCACATTTGAATTTTGCTTCCGAGTCTACCAAGGTAGCGGAAGCTTTGTTTTCACTTTTCAAGGACGAAAAAAAAAGTTCTCCAAAATCAAAATTTCCACTCGCGTTTTGCGTTTTAGACCTTTCTGAACAATTTTGGTTCCGTGTCTGTCTGTCTGTCTAACGCGCATAACTATACGAAGTTATTGTCCGATTTCTATGAAATTTTCAGGGATTGTGCGGGTTGGTGTGTAGACGGTCCCCTATGAAAATCATCATCCCCGGACTGATAGAAGCGACTGCGCATGCGCAAACGTGAATTCCTTGTAACGGCCATAACTTCTACATTTTCCATCCGATTTCAATGAAATTTTCAGGGATGTTACAGACTAGTATTTAGATGGTCCCCTATGAAAATCATCACCTTCGGACTGATAGTAGCCACTGCGCATGCGCAAACGTGAATTTCCTTGTAACGGTCATAACTTCCACATTTTCCACCCGATTTCGATGAAATTTTCAGGGATTATGTGGATTAGGTTGTAGATAGTCCCCTATAAAAATCATCATCCCCGGTCTGATAGAAGCGACTGCGCATGCGCAAACGTGAATTACTTGTAACAGCCGTAACTTCAACTGTCCCCCCAGGGGTCGCGGGTTCGAATCCCAGCCGTGGCTAAGTATTTTTTTGATCCAATCACATACATCTACTCACTTAATTTTTCATCCGAATTTGATAAAATTTTCTAGGATTGTCCAGATTAGCGTGTAGATGGTCCCCTATGAGGGTAGTGGAAGGTACTTAGAGATTCGTGTTTTGAGATTAACTACTGTGCATCTGATCATCTATATAATCGGGTTATGGATACGAGGAAGCTATGTGCCACACCCACTTGGCAGACGTTTTTTTCGTGTTTTTGACCTTACGTCATTAAAACTGTCATAACTCCTGTTATAAAAACATCAATCAGCTTGAAGGTTGATGTTTTTATTGAGTTGAAAGGTGTTACGAGTACTTTATGCTCACTACCATATCTAAGAATAATGCGTATTTTATGTACAAAAAATGAAGATTCGCTTCGAAACAGCAACGGATAAGGATCCACTCTTACATATTGAAATGCTTTTACATTTTTATTAGAAGTATTCTCTTTGGAAGAAGTAATGTAAACAATTTCTCCCTTGCGAGGGAAAAACATTAAATCATGTTTAATGTTTTTCCCTCGCAAGGGAGAATTAGATAAAGTTTTTAAGGTCAAGAAAATAGAAAAGATTCTAATTAACCAAAACAATTTATTATATTTATATACATCTAATATAATATAATATAATCTAATATAAGGCATAATCGTCATCAAGTTGCCGATCACTCAGCTGATCGGTGACCACTCAGGCACCTTCAGCATTCTCCATTGACCCTGCTTCTCAAATTTCAGCTTCCTGCGTTCAACAGGAGAGAAAATGGCCTTGGAGGTCACTCAGCTGATCAGTGACCACTCAGGCGCCTTCAGCATTCTCCCATTGACCCTGCTTCTCAAATTTCAGCTTCCTGCGTTCAACAGGAGAGAAAATGGCCTTGGAGCTCACTCAGCTGATCAGTGACCACTCAGGCGCCTTCAGCATTCTCCATTGACCCTGCTTCTCAAATTTCAGCTTCCTGCGTTCAACAGGAGAGAAAATGGCCTTGGAGCTCACTCAGCTGATCAGTGACCACTCAGGCGCCTTCAGCATTCCTCCATTGACCCTGCTTCTCAGATTTCAGCTTCCTGCGTTCAACAGGAGAGAAAATGGCCTTGAAGCTCACTCAGCTGATCAGTGACCACTCAGGCGCCTTCAGCATTCTCCATTGACCCTGCTTCTCAAATTTTAGCTTCCTGCGTTCAACAGGAGAGAAAATGGCCTTGGAGCTCACTCAGCTGATCAGCGACCACTCAGGCGCCTTCAGCATTCTCCATTGACCTGCTTCTCAAATTTCAGCTTCCTGCGTTCAACAGGAGAGAAAATGGCCTTGGAGCTCACTCAGCTGATCAGTGACCACTCAGGCGCCTTCAGCATTCTCCATTGACCCTGCTTCTCAAATTTTAGCTTCCTGCGTTCAACAGGAGAGAAAAATGGCCTTGGAGCTCACTCAGCTGATCAGTGACCACTCAGGCGCCTTCAGCATTCTCCATTGACCCTGCCTCTCAAATTTCAGCTTCCTGCGATGAGTAGGAGAGAAAATGGCTTTGGAACTCATTCATCTGATCAGTGATCTGTCAGGTGCCTTCATTACTGTCCTTTGACCCACCATCTCGAATTTCACCTTCCTGCGTTGAATAGGAGAGAAATTGTCTCTATACAATGAACATTAATTTGTGATTCACACTCATATTTCTGATTTATCACTAGTCCAAACTGAAGGACCTCCGAGGGAGCGATCTGTTGGTCCTACGGAGCTCCGTGTAGTCTCATTCGATTCTAAAAATTCCAGTCTATTTTAAATTGATGAAAAAACAATACCTTTATATTTAAAGTTTTCGAGCTAGGACGTTTTGAAAATTTCATCCCCTAGTTTTCACCCCTTAGAAGTGACTGACAATAACCAAAAGCATCTTGGTACAACTAGACCCCAAATGGAGCCGATATAACGTGGTAACTAAGAAATCGGTCCGTGGTAACTAAGAAAAAAAACGTTGCAGATTTGCGTGTCGGAATTCACAGAACGACCCCCAGCCCTAAAATATTAACATGTTAAAACTGGTTGGTACGGGCTGTCGCCTTAACGATGTTGATAGGGATTGTTGATTTTCGAGTTTCCTTCACTCCTTCATCTAGTAGGAATAACTTGGAGCCAAAAACTCCATGTAAGGGGTGAAGAGGAATAGGACTAACCTAAAATCTCATTTTCATAAAATGGTCGATAGGGGGTCGATGCGATGAATTATCACTGGAAGTGTATAACGTTCACCATCAATTGAAAAGAACGGCGCCCGCGGTATACCCCACCTTCAACCTCCGATACGTCTTGAAGGTCTTGCCTAGGTGCTCCTGCCACCGCGTTTGCCCTCAACTTTCGCCAAGGTTGTAGATTGAAGGAAAACTGATTCAACGAACATTGAACTTTGATGGTTTTCATTTTGCTTCCGAGTGTACCAAGGTAGCGGAAGCTTTGTTTTTACTTTCAAGGTTGAAAAACAAAGGTCTCAAAAATCAAAATTTCCACTCGCGTTTTTACGTTTCAGACCTTCCTTAACAATTTTGGTTCCGTGTCTGTGTGTCTGTCTGTCATGAAATCCTTGCCACAGCCATTACTTCTACATTTCTCACCTGATTTCGATGAAATTTTCAGGGATTATGAGGATCAGATTATAGATGGTCCCCTATGAAAATCATTACCCCCGGATTGATAGTACTCACTGTACATGCGCAAACGTGAAATCCTTGCCACAGCCATACTTCTATACATCTCATCCAATTTCGATGAAATTTTTAGGCATATGCGGATCAGGTTGTAGATGGTCCCCAATAAAAATCATCACCCCCGGATTGATATTACCCCTTGTAACAGCCATAACTTCCACATTTTTATTCCGATTTCGATGAACTTTTCCGGGATTAAGCGAATTAGATTGTAGACAGTCCCCCTATGAAAAACACTGCCTTGAAAATGACAGTAGCTACTGCGCATGCGCAAACGTAAAATCCTTGTTAACAGCCACAACACTGACATTTTATCCGAATTTGATCAAATTTTCTAGGATTGTTCAGATTGGCGTGTAGGTAGGTCCCCCTATGAAAATCATCTCCCCCAGACGAATAGTAGTTGCTGCGCATGCTCAAACGTGAATTCCTTGTAACAGCCATTACTTCTAACATTTTCCATCGATTTAGACGAAAATTTCTCAGGATTGTTCAAATTAGCGAGTAGATGTTCCACTATGAGGGTAGCGGTAGGCACCTAGAATTTGATGTTTTGAGACAATCAAAATTTATGATTTCAAAAAATAACCGGGAAAACGGACCTCTTCAACGTGAAGCGGAAAACCTCGCTGATTGTCTGTTCGGATCGCCGTCTCCTCCCATTGTTGCCCGATGGTACGACGAGGAAAATTATCAAACAAAAACAGAGAAAACCTAATTTTCCCCATCTTGCTTTTTCTTTTTTTTCCTTCAGTTTTTCGATTTCGATTTTTACTGGTTTTGTGAAATGTTGCATCTGAGGACTATAGATTTCACGATCTCAGCGCTTCAAGCGGCCGTACATGAACTATTCAAGGTTGATGCCATCCTCCGGTTTTTTTAAACGTTCATATTTTCTCCACTGTTGTTTATTCGTAAATTAGGAAGTACGGGCTGAAAGTTCTCGTAGGGGTTTTTTCGAGGTGCTGAATCCGATTTTGGGATCAAAAATAGGAAATTCCGACATGGCGAAATTCCTCATTGTACATGGAATAGCTTCTCAATTTTTTTTTTTTTTTTTTGAAATCTGTAGCACAATAAGTCAGCACTGAGAGAGGTTTATCTCTATTGTTGTTTTCTAGGCCCGGATGAAAAGTAATGTATTGACCAAGAGCTCAGAAAATAAGGATTGAGTCTCTGACCCTTATTCCGATCAATTTGAACCACTGCACCCACGTGTTAGTCCATGGGGACCAGAATCCCCCTCCATGACCAATCCTGGTCCATAGAAGGGGCTCCTTGGTCCATTGCACGAACGTTCTTGTAGGGTGGAAATTGTGCCTATGACTACATCAGATAAAACAATGAAAGTGTTGGAAGAAATGTTTGTTCGATTCGGCTGGCCCAAATGTTGGTGGCCGATAATGGACCGCAGTTTGTCTCCAACTACTTGTAACAAAAGAAAACAACATCAAGCACGTAACATCCACCCCGTACCATCCAAGAACGAACGGCCTTGCCGAGAGAGCAATACGTACCTCCCAACAAAGATTTGCTGCTTCCAAAAACGCTGGGCAAGACATAAGAACCAAATTAATACCGTGCCTAAGTTCGTATCGTAACTCTGCGCACAGCACTACTGGACGAACTACGGCTTTATTGATGTTTGGGTGCCAACTACGTACTCGATTGTCATTGTTGAAGCCTAATCTCGCAGAGCAAATCGATCGGAAGTTGGATCAGCAGCAGCATGCGCGAGGCCACTATAAAGAGTTATTCGTGGGAGAAGTTGAGTGGGTTAAACACCGAAGAGAGGAGAGAGAATTTCAGAAAGCTCAGGTGACAGAGACAGGTCCCTTTAAGATTCTAAGGTACTCGCAAATGGTCAGGAGCCCAGAATGTATGCTGATCACTTGAGGAAGGGGGGGAGAAAGATGCAGGTGGAGGGCCCCATTGTTACCAACAGGTGGTAACTCCGTTACCCGTTACCCGTTGTTTACGGGAAATACATTATTCCATATCTCGATCTTGCCACGTTATTTCAGTTTCCTTTACTCCGAAGGTTGGTTGAACGAATCAGAAACACGAGAGTAACAAGTCACCCAATTGTGCTTTCCTAACAACCAAGAACCAAATTCGTACTGAAGGCGCACACAATTTCGGGATGACGGTGTTTTACTGGTACAAAGTTACTTTCTGTCAAAATAACCTCGATTCACAGTACTGTGAGTACTTATATGTAAAAAAATGAAAAAAACGAACGTCTATTAGTTTCGGAAAGGAGTGCAAAGAACCTATCCCCACATAGTCTTTGAGCACGTTTAAATAGGTTTCCTGACCTCACAAGCCTCTTACGGATCACCAGAGGGCAAGTTCCGCGATCATTTATGTTAATAACTCATTTCACCAAAAACGCTAACGATGAACTACCTGCTCATTATGAGTGCGAATACCGTCATAATATGATATTATCAACAAGTTGGGTCTTATTGCTCTTCATGACGAGTCACGGCATAAGTATGTGCTTTATTCACGTTTTTAATAATTTTTGAAGTATGAATTTCCCCTAAGCACTCGGTAAAATCGTCACAATAATAATTCCCAATTTTTCTTCTTAAACCTTAACATTAAATAGTGAATTTCTCAAAAAAAGGAGAGAAATGAAAGAGGAGAAATGAGGAACTAGAGCATTTGATGATGTTTTCTGGCACTATCCCTTGACTCAATCCCGTTGGAATTTGCCGCGACCAGCCGCGACTTTTTTTTCTATGAAATTTTCAATCCTAATAGAAAGCTTTTGAAGAATTAAAGTCGCAGGAAAGTGTGGAGAGGAAAAAAAACCACATCCTCGCATTTTTCATATCAACAGAATAGAACAGAAAAGATTATGAAGTCATCAACAGTATCTGATTAAGGATAACTTTATTGACACGACCACCATCCACAAAACTGATACCTAATGCTGTACCAAGCACATCTAACGCTATGGAACTGAGTTGTGGAAGCGCTCTCTCCAGCATCAGCAGCGTTAATGACAGTGACGATTTAGATTCATCAATCAGTGTAATGCACTTCTAAAGACATCTAATTATTACCTAGGTATGTTACGGTACCTAAACTCTTGTAAAATTGGTGGAATGTTACATTTGTTTGAATTTAAAATTTCAGTATTTTTCATAAACTTCTTCTAATATTATTTATTGCGCAATTTTCTTTCCTTGAAATATGAAGTAGTATGAAATCCATGATCAGAGCAACCTTCCCTATCAGAACTCTCCACAAATTGATTTTTGATCACTTGACCTATAAGCTCACAGTACTGTGCGATTGCGCGGTAATACGGATGGTAGGTACTATTCATGGAAAATCCGTGTTCTTCGTAGGCGGATGATCTTTACAGAAAATAATAAACCGTTGTGTAATAGTTCGAGAAGTTGATAACAACATTTCCTTCCGTCGGCATTGAGAAAGCAAAATCGTGTGAAGTGCAGTATATATTATTTGTAGAATAGAGAAATATGTGCTCTGAACGGAAAACGTCAATGGAGGAATTCCTTCTTTGCACTTACATTTATTTCCCATTCGCATATCCAGAAGTTTAGCCCCCTCCACACCTTCACTAATGCACTCGAGGTGGCAAACTGGAGAGGCTTAGCGCAGAAAACAAGCCCTTCGAAAGAGAAGTTGTCCCTTCAGCGACTCTATCCGCTAAACTTACTTGGGTCGGTTTTTATCCCACCGGACTCCACCTGACAGCTTCCACGTGGACATCCCTCGCCGGACTAGACCTTGAACGGCATCAAAATGCTCCGACTTTAGTAACTCAGTTTTTGTTCCATACCGTGAGAATATCAGTGGATGTCCCGAAGCCCTGGATAGTTTCCAAAGTTCAAACGCTCAAAATCCTCATCAATTCATCCATCGAATACATTCAAGATTGCGAGAACAGCTAAATTGAATAATTAATCATTCACCAACTTTTAGGGCAAACTTGTGACATTTGCGTCCAACCAGAATCACATTTCAAAAAGTTCATAAAAAAAATTAAAAGTGAAAAAAAAAAATACATATAATCCGAATATCGAATTTTCAAAATCGTCGTGATTCCATTTCAGATCTAGGTTTTAGTGGAAATTTATGTGGAACCATCAAAGGACTGAATCACAAAATTCCTTCCAATTTTTATCTAAATCGTATTTTGTGTCTGTAGTTTTGCCCGAGAAGAAAATTACAAGTTTTTCTGTGACAGTCACGGATTCACATGCAATTACGTTTAACTAACCCGCTTATTATCAAATTTCTCTCACTCTTCACTTTTTTCGAAAATGGTTAGTTTCACACAAAACACGGCCTTCGGGAGGCACGGGAGTCAAAACAATCCTTAGTTAGTCACTGAAGCGCTGACCATCGCCCGGGTCGGTGAGCCCAGGTTAGTCACTCAAGCGCCGCAGTCAGACTATCTTTCAGACTTGAGTGGATTCTTCAAAACGATGAGTTTTCAAGGGCTTTTTTTCTCGCTTATAAAGTGGTGAAAACGCCATGTAGTTCAGTTCGCTTGCAGAGATCCAATAAAACCAAAAACCGTTTTTAGCGGCCTTTTTCAGATACGCGGAAATTTGATTTCACTTTTTCTCAGTAATTTTTTTCTGTTGGAATTCTCCTCATTCAATTTTCAATGATTCAAGACCTCCACAAGTTTACATACTTAGCTCGTTTTTATCCTAAAATTGAAATCTATTTTTATCAAATTTACTTGGTTGGACATGTTGGAACGTAGGTAGGAAGTATTTATTATGAAAATAATCTAAAAATTGTTTTCTGTGAGTGACAAATGAACATACGCCTAAGTAACCTGGAGAAATGGGAAACTTCTGACTCCCGCGCCCCCTAAACACATTAAATACGAGTCATTGGACGAAGAAGTTGGAAAAAACGAAGCTGGTTTTGAGTGGGAAGTGGGATGGTATTCATGATGAGAAAAATTCTTTCGAAATGAAACCCTTTTGAATTTGGCCTTACGGAAGTCCATCATCCTACGGAGGTTCAAGGAAATTTACAGCCATTCTGTTTATCAAAATGCAACATTGAAAGGAAAACGGACGACGACGCGAATCCGCGTCATGCCACATTGAATGTGTTAACACGGAAATTTCCCTTTTTGGAAGAAATTACGTGTTTTTGGATTGCTTTGTCTCCGTAATTATTCGACTTGCAAAACTCAAATTGGTATCAAACGGTAAAAAAATGTAACGTATACTTCAAAAATTTACCAGGCATAAATTATTGAAACCATCACAGTTTAGGAATTATTGTCAGAAAACTTGAAACGCTGCAAATTATTTCACAAAGGTTTTGCCATTGCGACCAACTGAATTTTCCTACAAAGCCCCGGGTTGTCTAAAAAAAATCTAAGAATGCAATACTACTTAAAATTTGTGAAAAAACTGTAGCTTAATTTCGAGAGTTTTCGAGCTATGGCACTATTAAAAATTTCAACCCTTAATTTTCACCCCCTTAGAAGTGAGTGACATCAACCAAAAGCTTCGGGGCACAACCAGACCCCAAATGGAGCCCATAATACCGAATTTCATCAAAATCGGTCCATGGGAACTAGGAAAGGTGCCGAGTACGGCGCACAGTGGGCAAAATGACCAAGCTAGGTGGACAAAATTATTTTTTGGTCGGTTTTTTATTCAAAATTGAATAAAAAGACCCTGATTACGGGAAAAATAATGAAAAGCTTTCTTGACTTCAATGAAAGTAGGCAAACGGTGTATCATGATATTGTTGTTCATGTTTTATCTTAAATTCTTGACATTATAATTAGGTAGGTCCTACTGATTAATTACTTTGAGATTAATGACATTATTACAGTGTTAGACGAATATAACTCTGAAAAATTGAATTTGAAAATATTATAGTCATGTTCTTATTCGACATCGTAGAAGATTCAACTGTTGATGTGCTTGAAGTTGCTTCTTTCAAGATACGGCTTGTGGACCTGTCTTTTGCTGAGTAGAGAGCAGTGAGCGCCGCTAAGCATAACTTTTCGGGACCAGCAGTCAACAATTCTTTCTCTTTTCTTCTTTTTGTTTTATCGCTTGAGTCCTCAAACGGTTTCTCAGGACGCACAGTTGGTTGGTTCATGATTCCTTGAGTAATTTTGTAAGAAATGACAACTTCAAACTCTTTCCCACTCAGCCATGTCGAATATTTGTTGGAAAAAATGTCTTCTTTCCCATGGCTATTTTCCCACCTCTCTCCGATTTTTTTGAAAAGTCTATCACAGCATTTTTGATCATTTTTAAATTTAATATTTTTGAAGAATCGTCGAGATTACCTAACCCGATCACATACCTAGTGAGGTTTTTCATGGCCATCTTTCTTTGGTGGCAAATTGATGGCGAGGAATCGTGATATTTATACCTGAAAATCAACCATTTTATTATGTAACTCGGAAAACGCATAAAATCGCAAAAAAAGGTGGTTTAATACCGAAACTAGAACACTTAAATAAACGGAAAAAAATCGGATTTCCTTGGCAACTCCTGGCCGTGTGCTACTTTAACTCCAAGATGTAAATTATCATTTTTAGAAATACGGTATGGCATATACTCATAAACATACAGTATCAGACACTATTTTTAAATTTTAGCAGGAAAAAATAGTACTTACTCCTTTCAATGGTTTCCATTATTGCCGAAACCAAGCCTGGAACGATTCTGCCTACAACTAACTGCAGCGTAGACGAGAAAAGTTGGGGGTTCATAGTAGCTGATAATACGATCTTATTCGAACAGGAAACAGCGACACTTTTGATCGAAGTTTTTACAGCAATAGAAGATTTTGATAATGTAAATATTAACGTTTTGGGGACTGCAAACTCATAATGAACAATGACTAATATTAGAGATTCCCATGTTTTGACTTGACTTTTGTCCACCTAGATTGGCCATTTTACCCACTGTGCGGCGTACCGACGGCAACATTTTTATTCGATTTTCGGATTCTACGTACCTTGAAACGTAAACCAACAAATTTTCAAGGGGGGAGGAGGGGTATATCTTTTTTTCAGGGGTGATTCCAAAGATCCGTTACTGAAAATAATAAACCAAAAGTGTGGGAATATCATGGTTTTTAGCGCATTATTTCAGCAACAAAGTTTTCCTGGGTTGTCAATTTTGAGATATATTAACCTTAGGGGTCGCGACTCAGTAGCGCAGATGTAAATCGTATGCAATGTTTCATGTTCAAATTGACTGAGCGATCCCTCCTCAGTTGCAGAAGTTGCTTTATTACAGTGCTCAATCCGGATTTAATTTTCCTTGGAGAGGTTGGTAGTAAAACGCGCGACCAACTCAACTCAGTTTTGAACGACTCAGGTCCTCCAACGTGAGCTCGTGGAAATGAAAATATTTGCATTCCACTCCGCTTTAATTTTATATTTGAGGAGGCAAAGGCCTCTTTCAAGAGGTTTCACAGTCAATGGAAATGCGGCGAACCTTCCCTGAGATGACGCGCGCTTTGACCATCTTAATTTTGCCGTTCGGACACTCCAAAAAAAGAAGAGAGAGAGAGGACCCTTGATGTTTGCTCTGGGACCTAGTGGGACGTTTCCCTTTTGAAACTCATGGTAATCCTCGGGAAAGGGAACCTGGGTCGTATACCTCTTTGGTCGAACCCTATGCTAATGCCAGGATTCGCCGGGAAAATGCGAGACGAAGATGAAAAAAAAAAAAGAGGGAAAAGTACTATGTGCGGGGATCCTCCAGTGTGGAGAATTCCCACATGAGTCCCTCGGCTTCGGACATAATAATGAAGACTCGTACCGACCGTCATTGGACAACCAAAGAAAAATAGGAGGAAAAAAAGAACAGCTTACGGAGCGAAAGCGCCTGAAGAAGAAAAAACCCTTTTTCCTCTCCTACTTTCAACTGTTTCTATTTTTCTCTCTCGGCTTGATCTCCCGAGAGGTGGAATTAAATGGCCAATGACATGGATGACGAGCGTCATCCTCCCTCGGAAATTCTAATGGAGGTTGGCTTCCCCCCTTTTTAGGAGACGAGATTTTTCTCGGGTCCCCTCACTCTCTTTTTAATAGAATTATTTTCCATCCCCATCAATCAAATGGAACCAGCTTGAGTAAATAAACAAAAAATCCCTCTCTTTTGAGCAGGATCGTGTGACGTTTATTTTTTAGAAAATTGCGACATTTGGGGAGAAAACTCTAACAAACATTTTTACTGATTAAGTCGAGGAGAACCCGGATCCACCAGCTCAAAAATATTATATGATTTGAACAAAAGGTAGAATAGGTGGGTGTAGAAGTTCGCATACGTAAAAGTTCGCAGGGACGTTTCAAGTATGTAAAGAAGTAGTTGATCTGTTCACTGTGAATATGTTATCAGTTTCAGAGGAGAACATCAAACGGATAAGTTTTATCATCCAGTAGAAGAAGGCAAGTGTTTTATTTTGTACTAGCTGACCCTGATCTGAATGGATCGTAGGCGATTCCCTTTTGGTATATTATTTTCAATAATGAACGCGTATTCCGATGGGAGTTGGGCTGAGAGTAATCAAGACAAAGCAGCGATTTTTGCTGATTACCTAGCAAACACATTCACTCCAAACATTGCTATGACAGATGAACTGACTCTAGAGGTCGCGAATGGTATTGATCAAGATGTCGACATTCCACCCGTTACTATCAAAGAGATTAAGCTCATAATCGATAAGGAAATCAGTCCAAAAAAGGCTCCTGGCTACGACCTTATCACTGGTCAGATCCTTAAGCATCTCCCGCGTAAAGCCATTGCAAAAAATAACCATGATTATTAATGCAATTATAAAACACCGTTGCATTCCTCAGTTGTGGAAGATTGCCGAGTTCATAATGATTCCTAAACCTGGAAAGCCTCCCACGGAGCCAAGTTCGTACAGACCAATCTCACTTCTACCAGTATTATCAAAATTATTTGAAAAACTAATCCACAAGCTACTAGTACCCATAATCGAAGAACGTAAGCTGTTTCCAAGGCACCAGTTTGGCTTTCGACAGAAACATTCCACGATCGATCAAGTCCATAGAATAACAAATATAATTGAACAAGCCCTTGAGGAAAACAAAGTCTGCTCAGCCGTCTTCCTTGACTTCGCTCAGGCGTTTGACAAAGTTTGGCAAGAGGGACTCAACTACAAGCTGCGCAAAAATCTACCAATAAAGTATGCTGAGCTGCTTCAGTCTTATCTCACCAATCGCTACTTCAGAATAAAGCAAGAAGACGCCTACTCAGAGCCAAAGCTAATCAATGCAGGAGTCCCACAAGGGAGTGTTCTTGGACCGCTCTTGTATTTCCTTTATACCAGTGATCTCCCAGAAATTGGAATGAACACCACAGCCACATTCGCAGATGATACAGCGATTTTGGCAGTCGGAGAATGTAACACTGAATCCACCAACAAGTTAAATCAATCAATATCCAGCATACAAAAGTGGACAGCAAAATGGAGAATTAAAATAAATGAAACTAAGTCGGTACATGTCGATTTCACTAACAAAGAGAATCGAGTATATTCCGTTACATTTCATGGGCAAGGTTATTCCGATCGCTAATGAAGGCAAATACCTAGGCATGACACTAGACGCCAAACTTAGATGGAAAGCCCATGTCAAAAAAAAAAAAGGAAGAACTCCTTCTAAAATTCAGAAAAATGCATTGGCTAATGGGGAGACGGTCGAAGTTGTCAATCCAGAACAAGCTTACATTGTATAACCAAGTCCTTAAACCAGTCTGGACATATGGAGCTCAGCATTGGGGCTGTACGGCTCAGTCAAATCGAGACATCATCCAAAAATTCCAGAACAATGTGCTAAGAACGATGGTCAATGCACCGTGGTACTTTCGAAACGAACGTCTCCATCATCTCCATGATTTTAAAGTCATAAAGCCATGGTTTTGAAGCATATTTTTGTGAACGTATTCCCATACTTTTTCGGTCTTATATTTTATAACTCAAGCATCTATCAAAAAATCGACACCGTTCCAATTTCGAATGACCTCATCAAGCATGAATCACTAATCTGTTGTGAGAAAGGTAATTTGAAAATGGCAATTCTATTTAAGTGGTTCGATCAGAGCAGCGTAGTGTATTGAGGCCAAGTCTTAGACTTGTTCAAAGGGGATCTAATCTAGTAATGGCACAATCTCTTAGTGCAACAAACCTATTGGTGACAGCATCGTTTCGTCAGCCTCTAGCAAGAAAGCTCTTTCAGGAGAGTAACCCATTTGTGGAGAGAGAATTTACTACTCTCACTAAATTAAAAGAAAGTGGACGGCAAAATAGTTCAAACAAAAAGAAAAGGTGGAGAAAAAAAAATCGACCCAAAGTAGTTGAACAAGTTTTAGTCCTGTAGGATGAGAATTTATAGTCGCACTTTAATGGAATTGAACGATTATCGGGTTGACTGATGTCGACCTTCATACATATTGGGTGGCGTTCTCTTTTGTACTTCAAATGTACGTATGAGTATTGGCCGATTCTGAACGTGCCTATGAATCATTCAAGAAGCACTCCTGGAGATTGCAATCATTGGACAAAACTATTATTATCATTGCGATACCTTGAAGCACAAAGGCGCTATGTCCAAGACGCTATGATCCATGTCCAACATTTCGCTTCCGAGTCTACTAAGGTAGCGGAAGCTTTGTTTTCACTTTTCAAGGTTAAAAGAAAAACTTCTCCAAAATTCAAATTTCCACTCGCGTTTTACGTTTCCTTAACCGATTTTGGTTCCGTGTCATGAAATCCTTGTAACGAGCATAACTATATGAAGTTATTGTCAAATTTCAAAATCAGCCTCAAAATTGACAGTAGCCTCTGCGCATGCGCAAACGTAAAATCCTTGTAACAGCCATAACTTCTATATTTCTCATCCGATTTCGATGAAATTTTCAGGGAATATGCGAATTTAGTTGTAGATGGTCCCCTGTGAAAATCACTGTCCCCAAATTGATGGTAGCCACTACGTATGCGCAAACGTTAGTTCGTTGTAACAGCCATTACTTCTACATTTTCCATCCGATTTAGACGAAATTTCTCAGGATTGTTCAGATTAGCGTGTAGATGGTCCCCTATGTGGGTAGTGGAAGGTACTTAGAGATTGATGTTCTGAAATTAACTACTATGCATCGGATCATCTACACAATCGGGTTATGAATAAGCGGAAACCATGTGCCACATCCACTTGGCAGAATTTTTTTTCTTTAGAAAAACTCAAATTCTACAAATCAATTATTAACCTTCTTGAAGATTAAAGCTTGAAAATTTCTTGAATATAAAAAAAATATTGAAAAATATTCTTGAATAACGAGCCATTATTTTAAAAATTGTGCACTGGTGAACACTTCTCTTGCGTTTTTCTCAAAACTCCGTTTTTGGGCATAGCGCCTTTGTGCTTCAAGGTATTGAGTATTGGTCACAACTATTTATTCATTAGTTCAAAAGAATCAATTTCTGACAATGACTTGTTGAAGGAATTTGATGTGCTGGCGGTTCGTGAACTAAGAGATAGGATGACCACAACCGAAAGGTTTCGAGACGCGTATGGGCGTCGTGTGGAGTGTGCTGAGGGGCCTACAAGATCTAGAGGCAACACTTCTTGGTAGTCCCCTTCCGCAAAACTGCTGG
Organism: Apolygus lucorum; assembly: GCA_009739505.2. Classification (NCBI taxonomy): domain Eukaryota; kingdom Metazoa; phylum Arthropoda; class Insecta; order Hemiptera; family Miridae; genus Apolygus; species Apolygus lucorum. The sequence continues at coordinate 13,077,850 of CM019180.2, forward strand.
TGGCCAGAGATCATAGGACTATAGAAGTCCAAAACTATTTAGCGCCTTACCGCTCGAAATCAGAAGGATAAACAAAACGGAGAGAACACGAGTGTCTGAAAAGATAAATAATCGATTGAGCCTTCAGCTTACATACATTTTCCAAAAGATTATTAGGCCTCGTTTTACAAGTATGCCTTATATTTATACAAATTAGTCGTTTTAGGGCCGGTTCAAAAAAAAAAAAGCTTCAAATGATCACACAATGGTTTATTATTTTTCTATATAGATCACTCATCTGTAAAGTCATCAACCAAAATCTTCTAGGCACTACTGGACCCCACCGGAGCCCATATACTCCATCAAATCAAATGTACTCCATATAATCCATCAAAATCGGTCAATGCTAACTGAGGTAAGTGCCGCGTACGGCGTACGGACGGCCAAATTTTTATTCGATTTCCGGATTCTACGTACCTTGAAACGTAAACCAAAACATTTTGAGGGAGGGGGGGGGGTTAAACTTGTTTTCTTTTTTTTTTTTTTGCTGGTCGATTTCAAAGGTTCATTATTGAAAATAATAAAACAAAAAGGGGATCCCACCTAATGGATTATTTAGTAAAATAAATATTAATTTTAAAATGAACAAAAAGCAATGGGCTGGTTTTCGATTACCCATGGAAATTATAAATTGTTTGACAGACAACCTTTAAAGTTTAGGGCAGCCACTAACTCTTCGAGATTGTACCCAAGCGGTCCTGTAGAGGAATCCCTCCCACGCTGTATAATCAGCAGTCAGTATCCATGTTGCTGCATCCCAAAGAAAAGGGGTGTAAACTGAAGTGCTCGTGGTAAGCACCATGTGGTTCACAATATGACGGGCGTCCGAGACGAATTTTTTATCGTTCGTGAAAGGTACTCACATGGATATTTTCGGCGTTAACCTTCGGGTGGGCGCTTGGGCGGCAGTTTGGCCGCCTTTTCACTAAAAGCGATATTGCATGGACAAAAGAAATTCACAGCGCAACGGAACGCACAGGTATTCTCTCATTACAACGTAAGACACCAGATGGCAGGCAGAAGCTACGTCAGATTCGAGAACGACGCTCGTAAATCAGTATGAAAGTTGAAAGTTTTTGAAGCACTTGGGATCCGAACGCTCCATTCTGTTTACATCCTCAATTGCCTGTTGCTGGTCAAGTCCAACTTGAACGATTTTCCAACCGGCTCATCGAAGCATGACCATTTAACAAGATCGAGAATCAGCCTATGCCCCCCTCAGGCAAGGCTCAAATCATCCTTGGTCTCCAACCCCCTTCAGATTGGGTGTCGATTATTTAATCGCGTCAATAAAGTAACAAGAGACCTACCTTTTCAAAATTTCAAGAGGGTGTTGAAATGTGAGCTTATGAAACGTGAACTTTACCACATAAGTGACTTTTTTTCTATGAACTCTTGTATTATGTATCACCAGAGGAAAATATTATCCTGTTATGTTTGAACTGTTATTTATTCAAAATATTGTTATTATTCTAATGTTTTTCGAGCAGCAGAGGATATACCTAGTACCCTCGCTTGCTAAAATTTTTGTTTATGACACGTTTGGTTATTAGTTGTAATCAACCTGTGATCTTAGACTGACTGTGATTTTCATACCTCTTCTGTGATATTGGAATGACTGTGATTGTGTTATAAGTATGTGTTGTGTGTGTAGCCCCTGTGACGAATGCTTTCGGCGTTGGCCGGGGTTCCTGCGGCCTGGGGGCGGCCCCCCTGGTGCTTCTTGGGGATGGGTGGTCTGCCTCTAGTTACTCTTCGGGCTGCCTCTCCAGAAATGTATTGGTAGCTCCGGGAGCCACCATGGTGGGTGGGTCCGGGCCGGTCACATGCCATAGATCCTATACAGACCGATCACTTAAGTTTCTAATCCACATATGATTCCGTTTCACGTCTTTTTATTTTTTCACAGTGTTGAATGCGTTTTATTTACATCATGATTATAATATAATCATGAAGGTATATTAAGGTAATATATAGGTATGTGAAGGTATAAGGTATATTATACCTTAAATATTAGATTATATCCTACTAAACATTTGACGGTTTGGTCTGTACATATCGTATGATAACAATAAAAAAGATATTGAATTGAATTGAATTGAGAACGTCGTAATATTTTGAACAGTAAACATGGATAGGTAGGTGCTCAAGTACACTAGGTACTGACTTTATTGTGTTAACCAACATTATATTGTGATGTTGCATTATAAAAGTTCATGCTGTGCTACTGGAAGAAATACTAAATACCTACTTTTTTGGTCTGAATTCGGTCATACTTTCAATCACCTACGTTTTTATTTATACCACACCTACTTGAAATTATTTTTAATGAAACGTATTGATTAGGGTGGAGTCTCTTTTTTAACGGTTTATTGCCTCAAAAGGTACATGTTTCGGCGAAACTTCGTCGCCTTCATCAGCCTTTGAAAAAAAAAGAAAAAAAAGGCTGGTGAAGGCGGCAAAGTTTTACCGAAACATTACCTTTGAGGCAATAAACCGTTAAAAAAGAGACTCCATCCGTAATCATCAATATGGTCACTCCATATACCACCCAATGTAAAATGTATTTCTTTTATCTAATATTTATGGTTGTGTACCTTATTAGTTTTTCCCTAATATGAAAGTCAGTGATCAATGGAGTACACATGCACTTATACGCTTAAAATATTATATTATTCGAAGGCGGTCAAAATGCCGCCCTGCGCCCATCGGTGTGAGCTCAGATGGTGCGCCCGCCCGAAGGTTAAGTGGATCATAATGCAAGTCAAATGGCGAAGCCAAAATTCTATGAGGGGAATCCACACCAGTAATCCAAAACGGAAGGAAACTGGCAGTGGAATTGAAAAGAGCTTATTGTGGAGCAGCTTCAGAAGACAGATTGAATGCTGGAAGGCGCAGCTGATGTCAGCGCGAGGAGGAAGGGAAGACGTCGCATTGGATGGTTCGATGAGAAAACTATTCACTTAATCACACTGGATTCACTGAGTATTACAATTCCTAGACCTACGAGTATGTCCGACTATCACACGCACAAAATAAACAAAGTAGGTAGGTAGGTAGGTCCTCTTCAATTGTCTTAAGAGTTCATATTTGAAAGAACGCTACTATTGAATCATTCTAATTCAATCATCATCCAATCATTCAATTCAATTTTTTGAGTAGTTAATGTTGCTAATGTAACTTGGTGACTCTATAATACGATCACAACTTGCCTAGTTGCAATGCAGTGAATCTCTAAACCCAGGGAAGCCCTAGTAGGCACTTATCCTAATCATCTCACAGGTTGAGTACGGTTTGGTTTTATAATGTTCCAACTTGCGTTTATTGTTCTCAACTTGTGCGCACTCACCGTCAATCGAATCATCCAGATCACGTACATCGAGGACCCGGATACGTGGGTCCCGTATGAACCACCGATGACAGACGATAATTTCAACTGGTCCGAACACAAACTCCAAGCCGAAGCGACGGGTCTTCTCCTGGCTGGAGGCGCAGAATTCCCGTGGGTCGTCGACATCCGACTGGCCGACCAAGACCAGGAAACCTGGGCCGTGGGCAACATCATCACTAATTTCCACGTTATATCCACCGCCAAAGAAATGTGGTATCTCTCCGAAAAGGTGCGCGGAGGCCCCCATCGCCGCAAACCTACGGAATCACCGTAAATTTCTGTGCCAGTTACTTGTGGGAAGTTTATGACCCGAATAACCCCGTCCGGGAAGATTTTGGAGGAACGCGAAGAGTCAAAGTACTTTATGTGCATCCTGAATTCAACATACTCACATTCGAGTTTGATGTAAGTCTGTTAGAATTAGAACAAGATATTCGTCCAAAGCTACCCAAAGTCAGTTACATGCCGATCCCACAGAACCCGTTGACGGGGTCTCTATTAGACCCGGATTTCAAATTACAAGAACTGAATAGATGGGTCTGCCACATAGTATCCTTCGGTAAGAACTCGAACAACGATCGTGACACAAAACTCCTCGACCATAAAGTGAAGTACAGGGT
>CM019180.2:13081999-13108233 GCA_009739505.2 Apolygus lucorum
GAAAAGATCTCATTTTCCGCCTGGTTACCTTGGCGAGTCAAGGCGGGAATACATTCAGCGAAGAGGAACTTAAGGACGGTTGAGAGGGTTAATAGAGGGAAGGGGTTGGGGACCCGAGGGAAGCCCTTGAGAAGGCTCGACAGCAGTCACTTCTCGCAATCTTAATTAAATTCACAATCAACTCTCATTAATTTAACCATGGTTTTCTAAACTTGAACACTATCCTAAATTGGTGTAATAACCTCAGTAAATAAATATTATATAAATATAAATAATAAATAAACATGATATAATAATATATATTATATACATAATAATAAACATAAATATAATATTACATGAATACATATTAATTATCCACATAGGAAGCGAATAGTTGGTCTCACAAAACACTGAGTAGTGTCAAGAAATTCATAAAAACTTAGAAAATTTCAAATCAATGAAAAAGCAATACATGTATTTCAAAATTTTTCGAGGTAGAACGATTTGAAAACGCTTGCCTCAATGTTTTTTTATTTTTTAGCCCTTGGACGTGACTGAAAAATCAAAAGCTTCGGAATACAACTAGACCCCAAAGGCAGTCGATAAACCAAATTTCATCAAAATTAGTTCATGAGATTACGGAAAAATTTGTATTGGATTTTTGGATTCTACATACGAGTAGAATTTCGTACCTTGAAACGCCAAAATAAGTAAATTTTTATGCAATATTTTCAACTTTAAAATTTCAAATATTCTCTAACTATATCAAGATAGGTATTTTTTGAGTACACGAATATTTTGAGAGTAACCTGAATACATTGAGAATATCTTTAATGAACCAAAATGAATATGTATTATTCATCTTTCGTTTGATCGATGATGTAATGCTTCTTCCTTGAGAAGGTCTGGTATTAACCACGGCGGATTTCAGCTTCCGACCATAATTCAAAAGTCCAAAATCGTTCAAAAATTTTACGAAAAACCCAGACGTCTTTGCCGTGCCATTTTCAACAACTTTCCCCCACTATCATAACAACTTTTCACCATTATCAGAGATTCGAGTAAGTCGGTGTTCGGGTACGATTATGACGTTTATGAAATAACTAGCTGAAAAGCCTGCTAAAAGCAGGCAAAAACAAATGGATGTGGTGGATTCCACATCGAAATGGTTGGAGGTTGTTCCAATGAAGAAGACAACAGCTACAGCAACAATAGAAAAATCAAGGAAATCTTTTGCATTTTTGGATTGCCATTTTCCATAGTTACAGAAAATGGACCTCAATGGGTTTCATCAGAATTTTCTGCTTTCTGTAAAAAGATTGGAATAAAGCATATAACTCAATACCATCCACGGTCAAATGGATTAGCGGAGTGAGCGGATCGAACTTTTAAAACAAGGATGTCTTCGTCAAAGGAACAAAACAATAGCCTTGCAGATCGTTTGAGACATTTTCTGTTTTCCTATCGGAATGCACCACACTCCACAGCAGGTACTGATGGGAAGAAGAGTGCGCTCATGTTTCGATCTATTGAAACCTAACATGGTGCGCACTGGATGATGCACTCACGAAGCAGAGGATTCATCAGGGAAGAGTTTTCGTGAATTTACAGATGAAAAAGAAGTGTGGGTGCATGACAAGATAGGGAAAGGAAGTGTTCCGGGGAAAATCATGGAACGTACCGGGAATCTCTCCTACGTCGTTTTGGTTGAGGGCAAGAAGGAAAGGAAGCATGCTGACCAGTTGAGGAAGAGATGAGTCTGGAGCCGGAGGATGAAGGGGTAGGGGTGAGAGGATGTAAGGAACTTTCTAAACGACAACCGTGTTGCTACGGAAAATGCAAACATTAATTATTGTAATTCTACAATATGTGAAAAAATTTTGATGTCACGGCATGGAATCGAACCCGGGTCCTCCTCGTTCGGGCGTCGTATACGTATCTACCTACGGTTGGGATTTTATGTATTAGATAAGTAGTTTTGAAGTAAAAGAGAAAACCAGTCTTCACATAAGATTCACGTTGGCTCGGAGAAATTTCACATCTCAAATTAAATCACATCCGGTTTTGATCACATTTATGTTATTTTAGTGATCTTCCTTTTTAAAAAAACGCTGCAAATCATTGCTCAAAGGTTTATTATTTTCAGTATAGATCGACCTTCTGTATAGATCACTGGTTCTTCATCAATAACACCTACCACCATCTGTATTCTCCCTTGACCTTCCCTCTCAAATTTTAGCTTCCTGCGTTCAATAGGATTGAAAATGGCTTCGGAGCTCACTCAGCTGATCACTGATCTGAAGAGTGAAGAAGATCTCCTCAAATGCTGGAGACGCCTGGAAGAGCACTTCCATTCAATAGGATTGAAAATGGCTTTGGAGCTCACTCAGCTGATCAGTGATCTGAGGAGTGAAGAAGATCTCCTCGAAAGCTGGAGACGCCTGGAAGAGCACTTCCATTCAATAGGATTGAAAATGGCTTTGGAGCTCACTCAGCTGATCAGTGATCTGAGGAATGAAGAAGATCTCCTCGAATGCTGGAGACGCCTGGAAGAGCACCTCCATTCAATAGGATTGAAAATGGCTTCGGAGCTCACTCAGCTGATCAGTGATCTGAAGAGTGAAGAAGCCTTTGAGCAATGATTTGCAGCGTTTTTACCGACCAACATTTTTTTTACCTACCAACTTTTTTTACCTACCAGCTAGGTACTACCTACCACACCATACTGGCTTCACACCTTCACAATCAAGTTATTAGAAAGAACTAAACGCTTCACACTCGATTGGAAAAATAGAAAGCTTCATATGGAAATTAGAAGGCAAAACTGTATACAAATCGAAGAAATGAACAGCGATCGCATTTTAGTCCGATAAAATTTGAATGGAGATTAGACCTCTTTTGCGATTCACACTCATGATTCTGTTTTATCGAAGGAAAACCTTCAAGTACTCGTAGGGACCGAACGGTTTGTCCTACAGAGCTCCGGGTGGTCTCAAAAATTTTTAAAAATTCAATACTATTTAAAATTGGTGAAAAAACGATACCTTTATTTCGAGAGTTTTCGAGCTAGGGCACTCTTGAAAATTTCAACCCTTAATTTTCACCCCTTAGAAGTGACCTACATCAACCAAAAGCTTCGCGGCACAACTAGACCCCAAATGGAGCCCATATACCAAATTTGAACCAAATCGGTCCAGTGTTGCTAAGAAAAGTGCCGCGTACGGGGTACGGCGGACGGTGTACGGCGGACGGACGGAAATTTTTTTTATTCGATTTTCGTATTCTACGTACCTTGAAACGTAAAACATCAAATTTTGAGGGGGGGGGGGGGTTAAAATTTTTTTTTTTCTTGCTCGAATCCAAAGGCTTATTATTGAAAATAATAAACCAAAATGAACCTAAACAATTAAATATGTAAAAAAATGAATATCTTATGTTTAATCTACGATGTTGTATTTGATTTACTTATTCCTTGGGTAGATCCAGTCACATTAGCTATGGTAGATACTAGCTTCCTCTATAATTTAAAAGTTCGAGGTCGTTTAAAAATGTTACGAAATTCCCTAATGATTATTCAATGTCATTTTCCGACGACACTAATTCCCTGAGTTTTACTTCTTTTCCAAGGCCTTGATAGTATGAACGGCGATATTGCAGTTTGTTTCTGTAAGTAGAGAGCCGGTCTCAGCGAGGCTGCAGAAACATCCTTGCGGATGTGGGTCTGGGTCATGCATTCCATCCCCGGCGAGCCTCGAAGCAAGTGGCTGCCGGATGGACATTTCACTGCATCTCGGTATTTAGAAAGGTCCGTTCGTCCGTCTCTCATTTCTCTCGTCTCACCTCTTGTTACTAGAAAGTGAGGGTCAGCACCGGCAATCCTCATTTTTTCCAAAGGCTAGACCTGAATGAGGGTTAGGCGAGAGGTAATCGGTGGTGGAGGTCATCGGCAGATGAATGAACGAATGCCACGAGCCTAATTCAATGAATTTGGTTCTTGAGAGCCTAAGATTTGATAACCTAGAACGAAAATACCAGGTATCCTTCCTACCTATGCAAATGTAAACATATTGTTTAGTAATACATGCATTACAGGGGACTACACATTGGATAAGGATTAGTTCCAATCCAAACAGTAAGCGATAAGACAAACATTTAACTTTCAACTGCTCAAAACTCTTTCACTCAAGGTAATTTAGTTAGTATTTTTGTCAGAAACTGTGGACCTCCTTCACCATTAGCCAACACAACATTTCTTCAGCATGCGAGCCTCGAATTTCACGAACTTTGAACTGTTAGTTTTGGTAGCTGGTCCGTTGAAGATCACCTCTATATTCAAAGTGAAACAGCCTGTATCTGGTATCCTGGCACCATAGTGGCCACACGACTTTGTTACAAGGTAGCACAAAGAATGTACAAGAAAATTCAGAGGTAAAAATGATCATGTTCCTCAATTTCAAAGCTTGGATATCGTTAGTAAGCCTCAATTGGAACCGAAAAATTGAAAAAACTTATACTTCGAGAATATTATCACACACTTGTCCCCTCACCATGCGAATTTTGATGCAACTGGGAAGTTATCTAAGTCGAACAAAACAGAAACACACAAATCGGTTGCAGAATTACTAATAAAGCCTGGGGAGAGTACACAAGATTTTGCCACATTCACACACACAGACATACACCTATCTTTAGTCCGTGGATTTGAATTCAGAATAGTCTAAAACGAATTAATGTGGTTATTTTTTCTCAGTTGAGTGTTGTTCTTCTTCATCCCAGGCCGTCTGCCAAGTTTGTACAGCATTATCATAACTTTTTATCATAAATAATATGGAAGCTTAGAATTAATAGGTTTAAAAAAGAAGATAAATTTCCCAATATGCAACAGGATTTTAACGATTACGTTGATACACAACAACAAACAGCAACAGTTGGAAAGTCATTCGCGATTAAGTAGACTTTTTACACATTTCCACAAGCTCAGTGGGTCCTGCTGATCGGATCGTGATGGAATCAATGAGCAGTTTTCTCTGGCACAGCATGTCTCAATCTACTCTCAAAAGTTAAGTAGAATCCTCTAAATCGCGTGAAATTGGTGTTTCTGATCATGATATTAGAAGAAATTATTGTACAGGAATTGAAAGAACACTTTCAACTGTCGATCACAACCTCGCCGACGCTAGGTCTAGGAAGGCATACAAGGTGCATTATCCAATAAACGAAGTCATAGACTGTTCTTGATTCAGTTGATAGGGAAAATAACTATGAATAGGTACCGGCACATGTCACATCATGCAAGATCCAAAACATCATCCATCTGCATCTCAGACGGAAGAAAAAACTAAACAAATACTAGCGCTTGTCCTTTTGTCAGCCACCCCAATCCAAAAGCCCATTAAATAACGGTTATAACTTCGAATCACTCTAAACCACTTGAGCTCGGAGTAACGAAGAACTGGATGGAACAAAAATATGTAATTAGGCAGGCCGGTGCCCCCAAAGACCGGACACCGAAGAGACAACTTTAACCTTTTTGTGGGCGTCGAGAGTGTGTAAAGAGTGACATCTGTGTTGGTGGGTTCCACCAGTCTCGGAGGTGGGAGAACCAGGAAAAAACGCAAACGGGGAAAAAAGTCGGACTAAAACCCGGTGGACGTGATGAATGAGCTGCGTGTGACGGTTGTCACGCTACGCACTCACAACGGATGCTAGGGATAGAGATTTTAATACGGGAAACAGGAGAAGTTCGGAGATAGTTGACTGTACATCCCGAGACAGGATCAACCAACGAAAAATTCAAACATTGAGATATATCTGTGGAGCTCCAAGAGGTGAATTCCCGATGAGGAATCTCACAGTATTTCGTTATTGATCAAAGAGAAGGCATGATGATGATAATCCATCATCATGATGGATTTACCAATGAATGGTTAAACGAATGAATGAATAAATAAATTTGAATTGGTTTAAATCAAGTAGGGAAATGGTTTCTCAAGAGCTATCTCACATTGAATGCTAACAAGACCAAACTGATGGTTTACGGAGAAAATAAGTCACTAATTGAGGAAAAACACTTGAAAATCACCCTGTACTCTTGTTTAGAAGATCAAATACGCTCATGCAAATCGATAGAAAGAGTTGCAAGGTATCTGGGGCTAGTTCTGGATGAAGAGCTTAAGTGGAAGCCCCATATAGACTATACACACGATAAGATTAGGAAATATGTATATATATTCTACAATGTAAGACGCTCTCGAAGCAAACAATAAAACTTATATACTGCATCATGTTGCAATCTGTATTGCAGTATGGCATAATAGCTTGGGGAGGAACGTATTCCACCCATATAAATAAGTTACATGTTCGGCAGAAAACTATCATAAAACGGTGCAAATTATTACACAAAGGTTTATTATTTTACTATACCGGGTGTCTACACTTAACGCATAACTTCGGGGGTCGATTCTACAACTAATTTGCAACAAAAAATGCCTCCTAGCAATTTTTTCTTAACCCACTCAAAATTCTTTTTTTTCCACTTCGAAGTTTTTTTTCGCGTTTTCGACCTTAACTCCTGTTATTTACCAAGTAATTTCAAATTTGAGGGTATCATTTGAAAGAGCGTTAAATTTTCAAGCTACCCAGTGTAAAATCAATTTATAAAAAAGCAAGCCAAAAAGCAAACTTTTAATTTTTTTCGAAATTTGATTTTTTCTTTTCAACGATTTTACTTAGAACGCCTGCCCATTACGATGGGCGCTCTTCGGAACAAAAACATGCTCAAATTGTCAGCTTTCCAACGGTCTATCAGTTTTTCTTTTTAAAATCAAAATTGAAAGAGTAAATCAAGTTTGAATGCAAGAAAACGTGAGTTTAACTTGAAAATCGTGTGTTTCACGCGGTGTAGGGTCACCGTCGATCTCAAGATGACTTGACGAGTTTGGTATCATTTCCTACGTAATGGGAGAAAAACAGTTTATTGAACATTGTAGAAGGAACAAAGGTGGACAAGGACTCAAGTAGTTGCTGAAACGTTTACGCCTACGTAATTGTTTACGCTGAATCCAAAGGTGACACTTCCGAATAATTCTGACTGCTTGAAAGTGGATTTTTCGAAGAAAATCTTCATTTTTTGTACATAAAATACGCATTATTCTTAGATATGGTAGTGAGCATAAAGCAACACCTTTCAACTCAATAAAAACATCAACCTTCAAGCTGATTGATGTTTTTATAACAGGAGTTATGACAGTTTTAATGACGAAAGGTCAAAAACACGAAAAAAATTCAATGTGAAAAAAAAGTCATTTTGAGTGGGTTAAGAAAAACACTGCAAATTATCACACAATGGTTTATTATTTTTATATAGATCATGAACCTATTTAATTACTATTTCAATGAATGAACAGATTTTTTTTTAACTCTCCGGGCGCACGTAATACATTGCAGTATTCTGGAGAACCTTGCTTCATAGCTACCAATACGTAGTTATGATTTTGTTTACTGGATGCAGCGTTGCATTTTTTGTGGCAAAAAAAAAGTGTCGCGAAAAATTTCTTGACCCTCGCCAAAAGATATAAATCCATGTCAATGAAAAATAAAATAAAGATACGTTTTACAAAAAAAAAATTAAGAATAATACATGTCTTATCGCTTACCTACTAGTTAAAATTTAACTAATATTTTTCCAATGGGACGTCCCCTGGAATGCATGCATTACTAAACAATGTTTTTTTTCAGTTGAGGTTTGTCCTCCTTCACCCCAGATTAATGGCATGAGGACGCCCAAGTCTTATTTTGGGACGTCCTAAAAACGACACAAAAAACACTTTACTGGCAGTCCACGTAAATTCATGCAGAGGACCCCATCAGGGCTCGATAGCACAGCGTTTCCTCTGCAGGTTCTCGCTCGGAATCATAATCGGGGTTTCTCCTTCATATGAGCTATTAGCCCGAGTGCCACAGCCGAGCTAACACTAGTTGCGATGTCGCTAGAGATAACGGTCTTGTTATCAGAAGGGACGGTGGAAGCGACAAGCAACGTAACCACCGGTTGTGATATCCAGCGACACGACGCCCCTTCTGCACGCTTATTCTCCCCCGATGAATTGACCGGGAGATAGTTGTGACAAAAGCCGGCGAATACGAGGACGGCCCGCGAATATTGAAATAGTTTCAAACAATGGACGAATGAGCGAGCCACAGGGCGCTGTACTGAGGGGAGACGGATCAAATCTGTGCCCTAAGTTTGAAAATATTGTTCTGAGGAAATAAAGCACCGGGGAAGATATGCATTTTGCTTCCGAGTCTACCAAGGTTGCGGAAGCTTTGTTATCACTAGAGCTCGGAATTTGCATATTTTTCATATCTTTTATTATGCGGTATATATTTGTATTTGAACGTTTTGAAGGTTTCTGAAGGGTATGCGGTGGTTTAAATTGAAATTAAAATAGCATATTTTTGCATATTTCGGTCATTTTGGGGATTTTTGCATTTTTTGGTCATTTTGGGACTTTTTGCATATTTTGCAGCATATTTTACCAGTATTTTACCAGCACTGGCTATTCGAAAAACCACGGAAGCTCTGGAGGACAGGCAGATCGCCCATCGTTTGGCCTTTATAAATGCCAACTTTAGTACCATACCCCTTTTGATAAACCACCTGGAGACCAAGGATCTCTGCTCTTAGGTGCTGCTCCGTAGGTGCTGTTTCCGACCTGCTAGAAAAAAGCTCCCACTGGCATGGAATAACTGGAAAAGCCGTCAAGGATAAGCTGGAGGGGGTCCTATCGAAAAATCCAGGGTGGTCTTCAGTGGTTCAAATCGCGAAAATTCTCAAAGGAGAAGACAGCTCATGGGACTCTCCCTACTCTCCAAAAGAGATTTCCACTTTCAAGTTTTTGCCTATTGTATCTTGCGATGTAGAGAGATCGTTTTCTGCATTGCAAGAAATTTTAAGTGACAGGAGACACTGTTTTACACCTGATAATTTGGAGCGTGTAATTGTTGTCCAATATAATAGGTATGTAGTTCATCTTTACATTTTATACCTAGTTCGTATAAATGTGTAAAAGTAAATAAAGAATGTATAACTGATTTTTTGAATTGCTTGTTTACTTTACCTGATGCTTCATAACTTTTTTCTAGGAGAAAAAAGGGCTAAAAAAATGTTATAATATGGAACATCCTTTCTTAAAATACTGAAATTCCAAAGTCGTATGCAGTTTTAAGGGCAAATGCATATTTTGCATATTTTTCCAGTTTCCAGTGCATATTTTCGGGAAATTTTCGTGCATATTTTCCGAGCTTTTTGATAACTTATCACTTATCAAGGTTGAAAAAAAATGTTCTCCAAAATCTAAATTTCCATTCGCGTTTTACGTTTCAGACCTTCCTGAACAATTTTAGTTCCGTGGTTGTCTGCGTGCGTCTGTCATGAAATCCTTGCTACAGCCATATTTTCAGACACATTTCATATTTCATATACATTTCATATTTTCATTCACAATTTTCATCCGATTTCAATCAAATTTCCAGGGATTGTGCTGGTTGGAGTGTAAGTGGTTTCCAATGAAAATCATCGCTCGTAGACTGATAGTAGCCACTGCGCATGCGCAACGTATACTTCCTTGCCACAGCCATAACTTCTAAATTTCTCATTTGATTTCGACGACATTTTCAGGAATTATGCGAGTTAGAGTTGAGATGGTCCTCTATGAAAATCATGCCCCAATACTGATAGTAGCTATTGCGCATGCGCAACGTAAACTTCCTTGTTAGAGCCATAACTTCTATATTTTCCAACAATATTCAGAGATTGTGCCTGTTGACGTACAGAGTCTCCTGCAAGGGGTGAAAGGTACTCATAGATTGATTTTTGAGATTAACTACTCATGCTACCACTACCGGGGCCTCAGTCGGTCGCCGTTCTTTCTTAATATTTCACGAAAATGAAGGCGCAAAAAGTTAACAAGTTGTATCTAAATTTGAAATTTCAGAGGATTTTAGAAATTCATTAGTGCACGGACCTAGGGAATTGAAAAACTGAAATATTGCCGCTGGAATCATCAAAAGCACACAAATGGTTTATTATTTTTCTATATTCATCACTCGTCTGCAAAGCCACCAACCATCCAACATGAAGAAAAACATCAATCGCATTTCGGTCAGCTAAAATTTTAACGGAGATTAGGCCTCTTTTGCGATTCACACTCGTGTTTCTGATTTATTGTACGTTAAACCCTTAAATTCTCGTTGGGAGCGAACGGTTTGTCCTACAGAGCTCCGCGTGGTCTCAAAAATTCTAAAAATTTTATAGAATCTTAAATTGAAGAAAAATCAATACCTTTATATCAACATTTTTTGAGTTAGGACGTTTTCAAAATTCATTTTGGAACCCTTAGAATTGACCTACATCAACCAAAATCTTCGGAGCACAACTAGACCCCAAATGGAGCCTACATACCGAATTTCATCAAAATCGGTCAATGCTAAGTGGGAAAAGTGCCGCGTACCGCGGACGGACGGCCAAATTTTTATTCGATTTTTGGATTCTACGTACCTTGAAACGTAAACCATCAAACTTTGAGGGGGTGTTAAATTTTTTTTTTCTTGGTCGATTCCAAAGGTTCATTATTCAAAATAATAAACCAAAATGGGGAAAAACTTCTGATAAACAGGTTTTTCCATGTTTTTCCTCTATTTCTCTGGCAATTGTTATTCGATTTTGTTGATTCCAGCGGCAATATTTCAGGTTTTCAATTTCCTATGGCCATGCATTAATAAATTTATAAAACCCTTGAAAATTTCAAATTTAGGTAAAACTTATAAAGTTTTTTCCTACAATTTAGGAAAATACTAACCCGGAACGAGGAATGAATGGCGACCGACTGAGACCCCCCTTAATACTGCGCCCAATATTATTAATTTATTACCGTCAAGTTCTGTTCAATACAGTTTTATTAGTTATTTTCAAGTTCAGTTTTATTTATTATTTCCGAGGAATCAACATTTGACGACCGACCCCCAAAACTCATGCTGCATGATGAAATTTTTGGTTTCTACAGGAAAGTACTTAGTGTGGTATGATACCAGATGTTTGTGCATTCAAACTTCGTGGTTATCGATATAACGGGCCACTAGATCCACGTTTAACCCGACTAAACCAAACACCCATAAATAACCCTCGGTTTAACCCTCAAACATGAAGTGGATCTTCGGACGGGTTCAACCCGAAACGTGCGGCGGAGCGTCATCCGAAATGAACTTATCCCAAACCCACAAAGTAACGTTGAAGGAGGCGTGACGCAGAGAAGGGACGGGAGGACCTCCGAACGGTGAGGAGGTATCGATCTCTCCCCGACCCCACCCGCCGTTAACAGGGAAGGGGGGCGGCTGGTGGAGGCGGCGGGGGCGGGAGGGCCCAGCTGGAGGCGGAGGAGACGAAGGGGATCGCCTGCTAGGTGAAAACTGACGGGGGAGTCGGAAACCAGCCTAAGAAGACTTTCTTATTACCCCGATCGCGCTTAGTGACTCACTTTGTGGGTGAGAAACACGCGATTCGGCGCTGCCTGTAATGTGCTACTTAAACGTATAAATTTACGATGAGGAATGACGTTTCCCATTCAACTTGGATCTATAGGATTTCCAAGTCTATTTCGGAATTTTCCAGACCAATTTCGGACATTTCCAAACCATATCCAGAATTTTTCAAACCAGATTCAGAATTTTCTAATTCAATCTCAGAACTTTCCAATTCAATTTCAGAACTTTCCAAGTCAAATACAAAATGTTCAAAGTCAAATTCAGATTTTTCGCAAACAATTTCAGAATGTGATCAATCTTTCTGTGTAGTGATATTTCCAAACTAAATTAATCTTTTTCCCAACCAAGTTAATCCTTTTCCAAATCAAATTGAACTTTTTCAATCAAATTAATCCTTTCCCATAACATAACAATATATTTCCGTAAAGTACCTAATCTCACAAAGTAGATGGTCTCCTATGAATTTGGAGGATTGTCGCCAATTCATAGATTGTCCCTGATTCATAGTACCTAATCTAATCTACTAGATGAGATTAGGTACTTTACAGAAATATATTGTTATGTTATGGGAAGGGATTAATTTGATTGAAAAAGATCAATTTGATTTGGAAAAGGATTAATTTGGTTGGGAAAAAGATTAATTTGGTTTGGAAAAAGATTAATTTAGTTTGGAAATGCTAAATATCACCACACAGAAAGATTGATTGAATTGATTGATTGATAAATATTATGTAGCATTTCCAAACTAAATTAATCTTTTTCCCAACCAAATTAATCCTTTTCCAAATCTAATTGAACTTTTTCAATAAAATTAATCCTTTCCCATAACATAACAATATATTTCTGTAAAGTACCTAATCTCACCTAGTAGATGGTCTCCTATGAATTGGGGAGATGGTCAGTCCTTTGTGAGATTAGGTACTTTACGGAAATATATTGTTATGTTGTGGGGAAACAATTAGGTAATCTGGTTTGGAAAAGGATTAATTTGATTTGGAAAAGAATTAATTGGGCTTGGAAAAGGATTAATTTTGTTTGGAAAAAGTTTAATTTGGTTTGGAAAAGGGTTAATTTGGTTTGGAAAAAGATTAATTTGATTTGGAAAAGAATTAATTGGGCTTGGAAAAGGATTAATTTTGTTTGGAAAAAGATTAATTTGATTTGGAAAAGGTTTAGTTTGGTTTGGAAAAGGATTAATTTGATTTGGAAAAGAATTAATTGGGCTTGGAAAAGGATTAATTTTGTTTGGAAAAAGTTTAATTTGGTTTGGAAAAGGGTTAATTTGGTTTGGAAAAGGATTAATTTGATTTGGAAAAGAATTAATTGGGCTTGGAAAAGGATTAATTTTGTTTGGAAAAAGATTAATTTGGTTTGGAAAAGGTTTAGTTTGGTTTGGAAAAGAATAAATTTAGTTTGGAAAAAGATTAATTTGACTCGGAAATGCTGTATATCACCACACAGAAAGATTAATCACATTCTGAAATTGAAATGGAAAATTCTTAAATTGTTTAGGAAAAATCTGAATTTGACTTTGAATATTTCGTATTTGACTTGGAAAGTTCTGAAACTGGATTGGACAATTCTGAATCTGGTTTGGAAAATTCTGAATATGGTTTGGAAATTTCCGATATTGGTCTGGAAAATTCCGAAGACTTGGAAATCCTATATGCATTCAACTTTGAGATAAAAGTATGTTGTTCCCGATTCTACCAACGTATTGGAAGTGATAATTGCATTGGGTAATGTGTAAAAACAAGTATTTCAAAATCTAAATGTCCACTCGCATTTCACATTTTAAACGATTCAAGTTTCGTGCCTGCCTGTAATGTGCTACTTAGACGGATAAATTTACGATGAGGACTGACATTTCTCATTCAACCGCTGCTTTCGAGTCTAACAAAGGGTTGGAAGTGATATTTGCTGTTTATAATAATTAAAAAAGTATTCCAAAATCAAAATTTCCACTCGCATTTCACTTTTCAAACGATCTTGAACGATTTTCGTGTCTACCTATCCGCAAATCTTTGTAACGCAGATCTTAAGTCTACGATATAACAATCCGATTACGGAAACGTTTTCAGGGAGGTAGACGTACCCTATGAACTTATGAAAGACACAACTGCATTTACGAAATCCGAGATCTACAAGACAAAATCGCAGATAATAGTAAAATAAGGTACGTTACCAATCATCACATCAGTAGATTATATTCACAAGGACACTCACCTGAAAAGAACAGGACAATAAATTAAATAATTTTCAAAATAATAAACAACAATAGTAAACTAGATATAGTTCTGCAATAAAAATCTACAGTCCTGTAATTTGGACGCTATCTTGGATGCCAAGGTCGAATAACTAGCAAAACTTGAGGGAATAACATCAGGTATTTCCGTTTTCCTGTTAGGAATGCCAAGTTGGGCACTCCTTACACAAAATAACATCACATCAGCTCAGTAATGATTTTTTTTTTTTTTTTTTTTTACTAACAAGTAGGAAGTCCAATCATTCAGATAATATTCACAAAACAATATTCACCCTTAATAGCATAAACTCTAACAGCCTTTGAGTACAAAAACAACAAAATTATGAATCGACAACAAATAAAAACCTAATAATAAATAGGTATAATAACAGATTTCACTTACTCGAAGGATGCTTATTTAGCGATACCACCAAACGTCGATCAGTAAAGAGAAGGTGGAGACGCCACTACGAAGAAACAAGTAGGTGGGTATAGTTTAGAATTATTGTCTTAGATATAATATAAATTAAGTTAGATTAATTGCAAAATACGGCCAATTGAAGAAGGTTTCTAATAAGTTTAGTAAAAAAGCAGTAGTAGTAGCAGTAATAGTTTAGTAAATAAGTTTAGTTCAATACGGTTGAGGCAGTTGTGTCAATATTTATAACTTAAATAAATATCTTACCCATAATTATAGAAGATAAATTTACGGTAAAATGAAAAAAAAAAATTAAAAACACCTACAGAACAATAGAACAACAAAAACAAAAACGCTATGACTCCAGCTCACAGAGAATAATAATTTTGATAACAATGATAACAGGTAACAATAGTAACTTCCTCTTCACTTTTTAGGACGTCCCACAGTAAGACTTGGGCGTCCTTATGCGATCGAACTGGGGTGAAGGAGGACAACACTCAACAGAAAAAAGTTGTTCAATAATTTTATTGCACAATTATTTACAAGATACCTACATATTATTGACGTTGTCGGGTTTTCTCAGCCAACTCTTTTCTCCATTTATCGAGGAAATACTGTGGGAAAATAACTGCATTTTCCTCCTCATTGTCGCTTTCATAAAAAACTTGTCTGTTGATAAATTTTCGTAAATAATGGATCGAATTTAAAGCTGAAATTTTAGCCGAGAGCTAACAGGCCAAAAAGGTCATACAATTGTGTCAAAATAGTGGAACCCCCCCCATCAAAATTTTATGTATTTACTTTGGCACACAACCGAAAAAACGTTACGAAAATATGTGGAAGCCATGTGCCGATCCATCTTGGTAGACGTTTTTCACGTTAAACTGTTTGATGATTCTATTTAAGTGGATTGATACAAACAAAAACCCTTCATAAATTATTGGCACTGTAAGGAAAATGTTTGTAATCGCTTGCATACGAGTCTGCAACACATTGGGACAGTCTTTTATACATTAAATTATATATTATATAATTTACATTAAATTATACAATACATTAAATTATATAATTTATGAATAAATTTAGGGCTTTCCAACGAATGGTGAACGATTTTTCTACGATCACGAATGACGAAGACTTGGTTGTAAGTGAAAATCAATTTTTAAAAATAACTGTAGGTAACTCTTTTTCGTGACCTATTTGAGACCAATTTTGTGACGCTTTTCGTGACGTTTATTCGTTTATGTGCCAAAATAAAGACATAAATGTCAAAAGCGTCACGAAATTGGTCACAAAATCGGTCACAAAAAAGCGTTACAGTTAGTTTTTAATGATTTCCACTTAGAACCAAGTCATTGCTTCAGAACTTTATCTTCGTCATTCGTGTTCGTAGAAAAATCGTACACCATTCGTTGGAAAGCCTTAAATGTATGCATGAATCACACACTGCCAAAACCGCTGTAATTATGGAAGATACAAAGATATACTCCTGAGTTAAAAGGTAGACATGAAATGTCCCTATGTGTTGCAGACTCGAATGGAAGGGTTTCATCATTTGACATTGTTAGCATTTGTTTTTAATGCATTTTAGATATGTTGCTAGGGATAATATAACGTTTGTATTATCCAACCCACTGAAACTGTTTGCTACTCATTGAAAAACGATTGATTTATCCAAAATTTCATTCTAACTCACGTTGCCAATTTTTCGCCCATTACCCCATTATTGAGTGCTGGAAAATGCGCTTTGTTACTCGCCAACAAATATTTATCGAGGAAGTATATTATTATAGGTAGGTATTTTTCTGTTGAGTTTCAGTTTTCTTTCAGTGGTTGATAAGAAGGCTTTAGTATTTCTATACCTATACCTACCTATGACTGAAGGTTCTGCACTAAATTTGGCTAAAACATGTTCTATGTTTTTAAAATTTAGATATACTTTATTTAAGTAGATAGCATCCGAGGCGCGAAGCGCCCAGTTTTAAATCAATTTCGTTAATTGATAGGTACATAGAACAAATTTCAAATTTTTTAATAAAACTTAATTTTAAAATCGATTGAAGTCAACAAAATAAACTCTTGATTTTTAAAATAAAGATTGCCTATTCCTACAACACCAGCTACGAGACCTGTAAAGTAATGAGTTGTACCTCCAACTTTTTGTTTGTTGTAGAATCCAACTTTTATGTTGTCAGTTGGAGAACCTTAAAATAAGTTGTATGAATCATGACAATTTATTGCTACGTATTTTTATTACTAACCTACATCCCCATGTTATCCTACTTTACGACATGTTACCTTCCCATTTTAAATCCTCCAACAACCCTTCAAGTACCTATTTTGACCTTCAACTTCCATTGTGAACTGGGTCCATAACCTCTAATTATTGTATTGCAAAATTATTAACACATCACGCGTCCATATCCAACAGAAAGACTAACTGACAAAAGAACATCAAGATCAGTGGCGCCTCCTCCAGGCAAACATAGCAAACACTGTTTGCCTTACTACAAATATGCAAAATAAATTAATTAATTTTTGTTGAGATTCTCCTATATTTCCATTTTTTGTAAGTAATATTTAGCTGATTTTTAAACTTTTATAATATTTAGGGACTATTTCAATATTATCAAGGAAGTTAGATTAGATAGGAGAATGGAATAAAAAAGTACGTATTTTGTCTTGGATACTAACCCGCAACACACCAGACACTTGGAGAGGTCGGTAATGTAGATGATTGCGGATGATACGCGGTGCCTGGCGATCAAGGCAAGCAGTTCAAACAAATGAATTTTTCGGGACTGTTTAGAGTGAGAGGCGACGATCGGCGGGGTGGCGGGGGGTCAGCGCGGTATCAAGTATTGCTATACCCCCCCTTCCACCATGGCAAACAGTCAGAAAACTGTTTCGTGACCTTGAATGCAGAGAAACTTGGAAGATGAGCCATGGATACTAATTAGCCCACGCATGAAGACATAACATATCCATCCACACCCACATTATCTCAAGGAAGGAAAGCAGTTCGTTTTTTCGCCGCCGCAAAAGCAGCTGATTGACGTTGACTGGTGTCCCGTTCCCAATTTTACTGTATTTCACTGTACCTAATCGTTTTTCTTGTTGATAGACACTAGGAAATAATTGCAAAACATTGTAGAATGAAGGTTTCACATCTTATTAGGTCTAAATTCAGAGTCTCCCTTTTTGGTTAATTATTTTCAAGAAAAAAGTTTGACTACCCTCAAATTTGATGGTTTACGTTTGCGGTAGGTAAGTACGTGTAGATTTTGAAAATCGAATGTATAAAAAAAAAATCCGTCCGTCTGCGGATTTTTCCTAAATTATCATGGACCGATTTTGATGAAATTTGGTATGTGGGCTCCATTTGGGGTCTAGTTGTGCTTTTGGTTGATGTAAGTCACTTCTAAGCGGTGAAACGGAAGGGCTGATACTTCCAAAGGCACCCCTCTCGAAAACTCTCGATATGAAGGTATTGTTATTTCACAAATTTAAGATTGTACCATTGAATTTTTATAATCGAATGAGACTACTCATAGCTTTGTAGGACAAACTGTTCGCTCCCTACGAGAACTTAAGGGTTGGACTTACGATAAATCAGAAAAACGAGTATGAATCGCAAAAGAGGCGTGATCGCCTTTCAAATTTTAGTTAACCAAAATGCGTTCGCCGATCGTTTCTTTGGGATGTACTCGGTTTTGCTTCCTTAGCAACTAGTAATCAAATTTCTAAACGAAGGAATTCTTTATTTCTTCCAGTGGAGTGTGAAGCGTTTAATTCTTCCAAATAAACTTGATTGTGAAGGTAAAATATGGTTGGTAGGCGGTGACAATAGCAAAGCTGAGTTCTTTGCTGGGACGTGATCAATACAGAAACATATTGTTTAGTAATGCATGCATTCCAGGGGACGTCCCATTGGATAAGCATTAGATCAGTTTAACCAGTTGGTAAGCTATAAAACTGTTACACTCGATGTAATTTACTTATTACTTTAGGCAACAAATAGTGATCCCCCCCCTCACCATTATCCACCATATTATTTCTAGCGGCGTGGGAGCCTCGAATCTGAAGAGCATTTTAAAATCCATGATCTACGATACCCAACATGCGATTTCGAGTTCACCCCCCCCCCCCCCTCACCATCAGGTATAATGAGAATTGTTCCTCAGTTTCAAAGGTTGGGTAAAATTAGTAAGCAGTAACGGAACCAAAATATTGAAAAACCGGATATTTCGTGAATATGATCCCCCCACTCGCCGCCTCCCCTTGCAAATTTCGGTACTCTGGTGAAATCATGTACAACTCGGAAGTTATTTGAGTCAAACAAAAAAAGAAACACACAAATCGGTTGGAAATTGAGGCCTGAGCAGAGTTTACAAGATTATGCCCGCAAACGCACGTTTTTTAAGCATTAACCCCCCCTTTCCCCCCCTTAAAAAGCAAAATTCGAAATTCCGACGCCGTAGTGCACAACTAGATAGTTTTCCGCGTCGAAGAAAAAACGAACCACGAAAATCGGTTGAGAACTAAGGCCTGGGTAGACGACACAAGATTATGCCCAAAAACGCACGTTTTTTGAGCATTAACCCCCCCTTTCCCCCCCTTAAAAGGCAAAATTCGAAATTCCGGCGACGTAGTGCACAACTAGATAGTTTTCCGCGTCGAACAAAAAAAGAACCACGAAAATCGGTTGAGAACTAAGGGCTGTGCAGACGACACAATATTTTGTCACACACACACACACATACACACACACACAGACATACACCTATGGTTTTTTTCGCGGATTTGGATTCAGAATGGTCTAAAACGGATTACTGTGTGGTTATTTTTTTTCTGTTGAGTGTTGTCCAACTTCACCTCAGATCGATCGCATAAGGACGCCCAAGTCTTACTGTGGGACGTCCTAAAAAAAATGAACCTTTGTGTAATAATTTGCAGCCTAGCTGTTTGCCTGACGAATATTATCACGCGACGCCCCTGATCAAGATGGCTATATTTTGCTGACAGTGACATATGACATATAGAGACAGTGAGACGTCTCTACTGGAGGTCTAAGAAAACGTGTTGGAGTCACAAATTGAAATCGAATCAATAAATTCATTGGAAGTGATTCATTAAACATGCCGATCAAATCTGATGTACCCTAGGTTGTTATTATGATGTGTTTCCATCCATGTGACTACAATTGTTGATAGTGATGATTTTTCAAAAATACATCATTTGTATTCTTGCATTCAGTGAGTCAACTACCGTAAGACAGTACACTGGCGACAAAGGATACCGAGAACTCGTAGAAGAGAATATTCCTCAGCAGGTGGAGATGAGGAATCACACCAAGACGGTTTCAGGAGATGTTCCAAGGTAAATGTTCGCTTCGGTAAATAAAAATTTACTGACTAAATAGTGATGTAATTTGTATATTGCTATATTTAAAAAAAACTGTTCGCATTTTCGAATCAGCTGATCCACGCAGCATCCAGTTGAAATCATATGCCTTCTCTTCTCTCTTCATACTATACGTACTCTAGCTGATAAGCTAAATTCAGTATCAAATACATTTTGCCTTCATGTTGCATTTGCGAACAATGAAAGTGGTAGTAACATGTTCAGTGATCATTACTACCCTCTTTTCCCTATAAAATGAATTGAATGATCATATGATCCGCCCTCATCCCATGTGAACTCAATATGCCTCCGTGATTCACCGGACGTTTTCACTCAATACGAGAATTTAAGGACCAGAATCACTGGAGTCCCCTCGAACAAGCTCCTCAGTGAAGTTGTAGCTCTTTTATGAGTACTTGTTGAAGTCGTCCTCCTAAGTAGGTGGGGTTGCACAATCATTTCACAAAAGGGGCGCTGGATTGCCCGTGTCAGTCGCCCGCATATGTAGCGATGCCCGCAGACTGAGTCATGGCGGCCTTAACAAGGATATACAATCAACTGCAGCAACCACGTGCAGCCGCGGAGGGTCGATTTGTGAGAGTTGAGAACCTGGCGAGAACTCATAATATCCTACTTTCATTTAGTTTCCCAGGCCTTACAACGAGCTTTCTGTCTGAAACAGTTGCGGATCCAAAGGCGCCCCACCACAAGCTTCGAACATGAACTGGCCGATCACCCGTGCGTTCCACGACCGAATTGAGTGCATACGTATAATATTATTTTGCGAGATGTACCTAAAAGCGCTAGGGAGCTATGTCCAAAAACGCTGCAAATTATTACACAATGGTTTATTATTTTTCTACATAGATCACTCGTCTACAAAATCACCAACCATCCAATATGACGAAAAAAAGAAAAAAAAGAAAAAAAAATCAAAATCACCAACCATCGATCGCATTTCGGTCAGCTCTAATTTGAACGGAGATTAGGCCTCTTTTGCGATTCACACTCGTGTTTTGATTTTTTGATTTGTATATATATATATATATATATATATATATATAGATATATATATATATATATATATATATATATATATATATATATATATATATATATATATATATATATATATATATATATATATATATATATATATATATATATCTATATCTATATATATATATATATATATATATATATATATATATATATATATCAATATAAACCCTTAAATTTTCGTAGGGAGCGAACGGTTTGTCCTACAGAGCTCCGCGTGGTCTTAAAAAATTCTAAAAATTCTATAGAATCTTAAATTGAAGGAAAAACAATACGTTTTATCGAAATTTTTTGAGTTAGGGCGTTTTCAAAATTTCAAAATTGATTTTGGAACCCTTAGAAGTGACCTACATCAACCAAAATCTTCGGGGCACAACTAGACCCCAATTGGAGCCTACATACCAAATTTCATCAAAATCGGTCAATGCTAAGTGGCAAAAGTGCCGCGTACGGCGGACGGCGGACGGACGGCCAAATTTTTATTCGATTTTTGGATTCTACGTACCTTGAAACGTAAACCATCAAATTTTGAGGGGGTTTTAAATTTTTTTTTTTTCTTGGTCGATTCCAAAGGTTCATTATTGAAAATAATAAACCAAAACGAGGTTTTGAGAAAACCGCAAAATAAGTTTTCACTAATGCACAATTCTATAAATAAAGGCTTATCACACTAAACTCTTCAATTTCTTCAAGAAATTTTCAAGCTAGAATCTTCAAGAAGGTCAATAATAGTTTTGTTAAATTTGAGTTTTTTTGAAATTAAAAAAAGATAAAAAAAATGTGGAAGATGGATGGATATAGCGCCTTTGCACTTTAAGGTATCGATATTGTGTTGGTTGAACTTATCCAACCTTACCAAAAAACGATTGTCACACGATGGACGTGAGTGGATCTCGCTGGAACGATTGCTCAGCTGATCTGGATTCCTTGGAAATGGGGTCTTACTAGGACAACTTTTCACTTGTAGATTGGGGGATTATTTAAAAATCAAAACTCCGGTGGATTCCTCAGTCCTTGATGATACCAAATACTCAGTACCAAATATTGGATGTACAGGAAGCAAAGAAAGCATTTTTCTAACCACAATGGGGGTGCGCCTGATTTTTTTTTTAAATTTTAAATCGAAAGTAGACCTCATCCTGAGAATTTTGACACCAGCCGTTCACTTTTTGTATGAGTAGATATTTTTCTATGAATTTTCAAAGTTTCGAATGTTAATGACGTCACGCGCCCCTCCCGCCTGGGTGGGACCCACTGTGACGTCATAAACATTCGAAACTTTGAAAAATCAGAGAAAAAGGTCTTCTCACGCAAGAAGGTCGCGGTTGGTGTCAAAATTCTCAGAATGTGGTCTAGTTTAGATTTCAAATAACAATTAACAGTTTTTCGGACCCCATTGAGTGTATGTATTATAATCTGTCGCGTGATGTATGATATTCTGTTGGTTGAACTTCTCCAACCATACCAAAACACCTGGATCTCGCCGGAACGATTGCTCAGCTGATCTG
This sequence comes from Apolygus lucorum, assembly GCA_009739505.2. Lineage (NCBI taxonomy): Eukaryota > Metazoa > Arthropoda > Insecta > Hemiptera > Miridae > Apolygus > Apolygus lucorum. The sequence continues at coordinate 13,104,159 of CM019180.2, forward strand.
GATTCTTCCAAACGAAATGTGGTTCTTACTAGGACAACTTTGCTCTTGTAGTTTCTTTATAAATCAAAACGCCGTTTTAGTTTCCTTAATCTTTCAAGATACCGAATACACATAAATCTCTTTTTGGTTTATTATGTTCAATAATGAACTATTGGAATCGAGTAAGACAATTTTTACCCCCACCCCCATAAAATTTGATGTTATACGTTTCAAAGTATGTAGAATCCGAAAACCGCATTTTAAAAAATCCGTCCGTCCGCGGCACTTTTCTTAGTTACCATGGACCGATTTTGATGAAATTTGGTATATGGGCTCTAGTTGTGCCGCGAAGCTTTTGGTTGATGCCACTCACTTCTAAGCACTTTTCTAACTTGTCTCCAGCACTCTGTGCTTCTAAGGGATGAAAAGTGAGGGTTGAAATTTTCAAATGTGCCCTAGCTCAAAAATAATTTGCAGCGTTTTATTGTAATTTTATCAAATAACTACCAAATCTGGGATGTACAGGAACCAGAGAAAACTTTTTTACCACAATTATTGAGTCTTAAGAAGGTCTATTTCATCTTGACATACTGTTTTCGAAATTTCTTCAACCTTTCTAGTAATAACTAAAGCATTTTTTTAAATTGAGTTAGATTGTAATGATATTCATAAAGATAATAATTATCTGAGAGCTAATAATAATAATAATAATAATTGATAATAATAATAATTATTATTATTATTATTGAGAGCTACTTGTCACTTTTACAATTATTGTAAAAGTGACAAGTAGCTCTCAAGAGATGTCGCTTGGAGACGCAAGATCGATTACATTACGTAATAGCATGTCGCATGTCAATTACAATGCTACTGATAACTGCATTACAATGATACTGATGCGATTCTGTAGGAATCGGTCATGAAGTTGAAATGGGCTCTTCTTACAACCAGAGAGCCTCCTTCGCTCGCATTTACGCTATGAAACGTGAGACCAGGCCTAACGTACATAATGTGACAGGCAACAAGATGCTTCATCAAAACCTGCGGACGAAAATGAATGTTAGTGTCAATCGCAAGAAAAGCAGAAATCTCTTCCTGTATTCTGTGGTTCTGATCTAAGAGCCACAGGTTTCACGTCCCTTTAAAACATGAGGCAAATGTCTCATCAGAACCGCCAGGTAAAGCGTCTTTTTTGGAATTGGAGCACATTCATTGCTGCTGCCAATTTTTACATTCGGCAGAAATTATTTGAAAAGCAAAAAGGAAAAGCATTTTGAATTATTGATGTGTAAGCACTTGTCTCATATTTAGTCTCGTTATTTCTCGTGGTTCGGAAGCCCTTACCATTCACAGAGGCTGACAAGGCTTTTTTGGTTAAAAACCCTCTTAAATAATGATTTTTTATGAACATTAGACACTATTTTTCATTTTTCCTAATTTCCTAATTCCTTATTTAGGAAGGTTCCTAGGTTCCTAATTTTTTATACAAATGCTTTAAATGTTTTTATAACAACAGTTTTGTCCCTAAACTGCTAAGAAACTCAGTTATTTTAATATTAATTAAAAAACTAAATTTTTAAAATTTAGTAGTAAAAAAAGACAACACAAAAAAAATTTCCACGGGCAGATATCGATACCTCTGCGCCCAAAGGGCCAAACTGCTTTTTCTTGTTCAAAGGGCCAAACTGAAATCGGTTTCAAGGTCAGAAGTCCGAAGGGCCAAACTGGAATTTAAACGAAAAGTGATTAGGGCCAAACTGCATCCATCTACGTGATTCATATGGCCAAACTGCTGATCTTACCAACTAAAACGCAGCCACAAACTACTCTGATTGCTATTTGCGTGTCAGAGACAAATATAATGGCACAGAACCACAACAACTGACTAGAAAATCGATCTCTGACCCTTTATTATGTTCACGTCCGCTACCTACCAACTTGTTCCATCCTGTGTTTTTGTTATATTATATTCAATAATGAACCTTTGGAATCGACCAATAAACCATTTTTTTAACCCCTCCCCCCCTCAAAATTTGTTGGTTGACGTTTCAAGGTACGTAGAATTCAAAAATCGAATAAAAATTTGGTCGTCCGTCCGCCGTACGCGGCACTTTCCCCACTTAGCATTGACCGATTTTGATTGAAATTTGGTATGTAGGCTCCATTTGGGGTCTAGTTGTGCCCCGAAGATTTGGTTGATGTCGGTCACTTCTAAGGGTTGAAAAATAACAGTTGAAATTTTGAAAACGCCGTAACTCAAAATATTCTGATGTAAAGGTATTGTTTTTCCATCAGTTTTTGCGTTCGAGTCCACCAAGGTAGGGGAAGCTTTGTTTTCACTTTTCAAGTTTTTAAAAAAATGTTCTCCAGAAACAAAGTTTCCACTCGTTTCGGACCTTTCTGAACAATTTTGGTTCCGTGTCTGTCTGTCTGTCCGTGTGTCTGTCATGAAATCCTTGCGCACCCATAACTTCTACATTTTTCATCCGATTTCAATGAAAATTTCAGGGATTGTACGGAATAGCGTGTAGATGGTCCCCTATAAAAATCATCGCCCACAGACTAATAGTTGCTACTGCGCATGTGCAAACGTGTATTTCGTTGTACCAGCCATAACTTTCACATGTTCAAACGTGAAATATTTGTAACTGTCATAACTTCTACTTTTTCATCCAATGTCGGCGAAATTTCTCAGGATTGTTCAAATTTGAGTGTAGATAGTCCTCTATGAAGGTAGTGCAAGGTACTTAGAGATCGATGTTTTTTGAGACTAGTACTATGTATCGGATCAACTATACCTACAATTGGGTTATGGTTATACGAGGAAGCTATGTGCCACAACCACTTGGCAGGCGTTTCTTTTGATTGTCTTTAGTACAATCTATTCTCCCTCCACTCGTTCTTTCTCGAATGTGGTTTTGGAAAAGGTGATTTCAAACGATGGCTAGAACTCGAAGGGGGAAGCAAGGGAAAGTGTTCTCAACCAGATCTCAGCTCATGGTTTTTCGGGCCCTACAACAACTGAGAGAGGTATAATATACCTTCATACCATTATACCTCATTATATTATAATGATTATTCGAATAGTTTCGATTATATTGACTAGAATATTTTTTATGACTTATGGCTCTTGAATCAGTAAGATTTGGCAGAATCGAGTTCGTTCTTTCAAGTCCTGATGTTTGCTTAGGTACAGACGATTCAGTTAAACAACTAAATCAATCGAATTGCATTGAATCAATTGAGTTGAAGTCTGAACACCAGAAATATAGGTAACTTGTCAAGTGTAATGATAATTTTCTTGCCGTCCAGTTGTGTCACTGTGACCACTCCTGCTTTTTCCTTCAGTTTGTGTACCAAAGGGGCGATTCCTCACCAGTACCACGCAGAATACTTCCAGATGAAGAATAAGCTCAACATACGTGATGAGCTCATTGAGACAAATGAAGAGGAGAATGCTGAATAGATGAGGATAAAATCAATGATTTTTAGATTTGTTTCAAATGCTATGCTGTTCATTTACTATTGGAATAATTAAATTTCGTTATCCGTGTTTCAGAAATTACTTAATTTCTGTGTTTTGGTAATAGAATGGCACTATTCAACCATACCTACGTGAATTAAAATCGGGGTTTTCAAAGAAAGACGAAAATATAAGTGATTGGACAGGTACAAAATACCCAGAGAGTTGTAAAAATGGGTAGTTAATTATAATAATTTATTAACGTTTAATTTCAACTGATGTATTAATTGAAGAAGAAATTGCAGATTGACCAGAGCAATTTCCAGTTGAAGGAAAGTCGCAAACCTTAGGGCCAAACTGGCAGTTTGGCCCCTTGTCGCTCACAGATCTCAAGGTCAAATTATGCCCATAGGGCCAAACTGGACCTCTTCCCAGTTTATCTTTTTTTCTTAATATTACAAATTGCGGATGATTAAAAAACGGTTTGGAATTCAATCTTACATAGATTTTGGACCAATTACAAAAAAAACCTAGTTGACTTCATGTACACTGGCCTCGCTACAATCGTTCGCGTTTTAGAAATAGTAGTTCCGGAAGCAGTTTGGCCCTTGGGCGCAGAGGTATCGATATCTT
>CM019180.2:13108333-13164159 GCA_009739505.2 Apolygus lucorum
ATAAAAACGGAGTTGAGTAGAACTTGTCTATTTCCACGAAAATAATGAGTTACGAGTTAAATCGATTTAGTCGGTTAGGTCACCATCAGTAACAAACAATAACTTTATTCTTCGTTATTACTTTTTGTTACTTTTGTTGTTACTTTATTATCTTTAACGTTATTGTTTGTAACTGATGATGACCTAACCGTCGAAATCGATTTAACTTGTAACTCATTATTTTCGTGGAAATAGACAACGTTCTACTCAACTCCGTTTTTATTAAAATGGTTTTCCACAATCTCATCGCGAGTGATTTTATTTGTCTGTTCACCTCTCCTGTTATGTCTTCTGGACTAAAAAGTTTGATATCTCCAAAAACTGTCGTAAAGTAATAAAATGGGGAAAATCGGTTTCTATACTCATGGAGAACCTGATCAAATCCATGTAATGGTCATCCATTTTTTGTACCTTAGTTGAACATAGTTTTTTAATCTCATTCAAAATTGTCTCTCAGAAGCTGCATAGAGAGTTAGTTGAAACATGTTATTTATACTATTGGTTGCTTTATAAACTTTTAGGAAGCGAACACCACGTTTGGTATCCTGATGAAGGACTCAATGAGGAGGTTGAAAGTGATGACAGTCAAACTTGGCTCCTGCATCGAGAAAGCCAGACCCTACTACAACGCCTTGGAGATCGCCAGACTCGCTCAAGTCGAGTGCCAGAAAGCTGCCAAAGCTTTCCAGAGGGCCAACGGTAAGACATTTTTTCGAATAGCTTCAAGTTAGTTTTATACTTGATTATAGTTTTATAGTTAGATTTTACTATCTACTAATGAAGTTGATGAACTTTACTATCTACTCTGAATATTGACTACCTTATCACAAAATCCTACAGGGGCATCAGTTACCAGCAGAGTTATTTTGGTTTATTATTTTCAATAATAAAGTTTTTGGAATCGAGCAAGAAAAAGCAAATTTTTTAACCTTCTCTCAAAATTTAATGGTATACGTTGCAAGGTATGAAGAATCCAAAAATCGAATGTAAAGAATATTTCGTCGGTCCGCACATTCCTTTGTTAATATGGACCGATTTGGTTGAAAATTGGTATATGGGATCCATTTGGGGTCGTTGTGCCGCGAAGCCTTTGGTTGATGTCGGTCAACACTTCTAAGGGGTGAAAATTAAGGGGTTGAAATATTCAAAAGTGCCCTAGCTCGAAAACTCTCGATATAAAGTTATTGTTTTTTTCACCAATTTAAAATAGAATTGAAATCTTAGAATCGAATGAAACCACCCAGAGCCATGTAGGACAAACCGTTCGCTCTCCATGAGGTCTTAGGTCCTTGGGGGTCTCATCAGGTCACTGTTCGTTCCTCGTTCCGGGTCAGTAATTCACGAAATTCAAGGCGCAAAACCTTTAAAAGTGGTACCTAAATTTGAAATTTTAGAGGATTTTAGAAATTAATCAGTGCACGGCCCTAGGAAATTGAAAAACTGAAATATTTCCGCCGGAATCATCAAAATAGAACAATAATTGCCAGAGAAAAATGGGAAAAACCGTTAATTGAGTCATGTTTTTCCCATAAAATGTAGTTGAACTTGAAATTTTCAAGGATTTCAGAAATTCATGAGTGCGTGGGCCTTGGGAATTGAAAAAAATGAAAGATTGCCGCTGGAATCATCAAATTCACCTACAATAATTGCCAGAGAAATACTGGAAAACCCTGGGGAAAACCGTGTATTCAGTAGTTTTCCCCATTTTTCTTTGGCAATTATTGTTCGATTTTGATGATTCCAGCGGCAATATTTCAGTTTTTCAATCCCCTAGGGCTGTTTACTAATGAATTTCGAAAATCCTTTGAAATTTCAAATTTACGTTCAACTTTTCAAGTTTTTGACCCTTCAATATCTCGAAATACTAAGAGCGAACGGTGACCGACTGAGACCCCCTTAGGTGTTGGACTTACAATAAATCAAAAACACGAGTGTGAATCGCAAAAGAGACCTTGAATATCTCCGTTTAAATTTCACCTGATGCCATCGTTGTTCGTTTCTTTGAAATTTATTGTGATAAGATCATTAGTAGCCACTGCTCATCCGCAAATGCTGATGCACATCATTATGCAATTTTTGAAGGAAGCACTACTCTGACATGAAACTCTGCATAAAAAACGCTGCAAATTATTACACAATGGTTTATTATTTTTTATTTTTCTATATAGATCACTCGTCTGCAAAGCCACCAACCATCCAACATGAAGAAAAACATCGATCGCATTTCGGTCAGCTTTAATTTGAACGGAGATTAGGCCTCTTTTGCGATTCACACTCGTGTTTCTGATTTATCGTACGTCCAAACTTTAAATTCTCGTAGTGAGCGAACGGTTTGTCCTACAGAGCTCCGGGTGGTCTCAAATAATTCTAAAAATTCTATAGAATCTTAAATTGAAGGAAAAACAATACCTTTATATCAAAATTTTTTGAGTTAGGGCGTTTTCAAAATTTCAAAATTGATTTTGGAACCCTTAGAACTGACCTAGATCAACCAAAATCTTCGGGGCACAACTAGACCCCAAATGGACCCTACATACCAAATTTCATCAAAATCGGTGAATGCTAAGTGACAAAAGTGCCGCGTACGGCGGACGGACGGCCAAATTTTGGTTTATTATTTTCAATAATGAACCTTTGGAATCGACCAAGAAAAAAAAAATTTTAACACCCCCTCAAAATTTGATGGTTTACGTTTCAAGGTACGTAGAATCCAAAAATCGAATAAAAATTTTGCCGTCCGTCCGCCGTCCGCCGTACGCGGCACTTTTGCCACTTAGCATTGACCGATTTTGATGAAATTTGGTATGTAGGCTCCATTTGGGGTCTAGTTGTGCCCCGAAGCTTTTGGTTGATGTAGGTCACTTCTAAGGGTTCCAAAATCAATTTTGAAATTTTGAAAACGCCCTAACTCAAAAAATTTTGATATAAAGGTATGGTTTTTCCTTCAATTTAATATTCTATAGAATTTTTAGAATTTTTTGAGACCACGCGGAGCTCTGTAGGACAAACCGTTCGCTCCCTACGAAAATTTAAGGGTTTTTATTGAAATATATATATATATATAAATCAAAACACGAGTGTGAATCGCAAAAGAGGCCTAATCTCCGTTCAAATTAGAGCTGACCAAAATGCGATCGATGGTTGGTGATTTTGATTTTTTTTTGATTTTTTTTTTTTTTTCTTTTTTTCTTCATATTGGATAGTTGGTGATTTTGTAGACGAGTGATCTATATAAAAATAATAAACCATTGTGTAATAATTTGCAGCGTTTTATTCGATTTTTGGATTCTACGTACCTACCTTGAAACGTAAACCAACAAATTTTGAGAGGGTGTTAAAAAAAATTTTTCTTGGTCGATTCCAAAGGTTCATTATTGAAAATAATAAACCAATATGAAAAAAAAATATTTTATCAACTGAAATTTGAACGGAGGTTTCGCTTATCTCCGCGACTAAATTCTTCATTCTAGCGAGCGAACTGTTAACTACAATATTCTGATGATGAAATTTGTTGTTTTTCCCGATTCCAAATGTTCATTATTGATAATAATAAACTAAGGTTGGTTTTACAAAGAATGAAAAAATTCGTTATTAAAATCCGGTATATTAGTTTCCAACATAATAATGGTAACAAAGGGTATGTTTCCAAAAATTCACCAACATACACTGCTTCTAAGAAGAGAATGAAATCATGGTGGTCAGAGATGGGTTGAATTCATGACCGGGAAGCCTATTCTGAATTCGTAAGGCCGTTCTTTGATTACTGAGGCCAAGCCTAACGAAAACAGCGTCTGTCATGGATTTACACGCATCGCTCAGCCCTCGGAAACGTTTCAATGATTAACGAACAGTAAACACTTTGTTGTTTTTGTGAAATCAAATTTAAGCAAGTAGCAGCTCCGCGACAGATCCTTGGCAGATAATTTGTGGGGGCGGCCGAACTGACAACCCGCGTTACATCACTTCATCTCGCATTTTTGCTTCAACGCGCCTTGAATATTCAAGATCCTTCAACGCCATCCAAGTTCAGGGTTTTGAATAGTTTGACGGAGTAAATAACACCATTAAGGCGATGCTAGGAGATTGTCTGCAAAATGTCGGCAACAAAGCCGGCGCAATTCGTTGTAATCAAGTTTGACACTTACGTCCGTCGCTAAATAGTGTACCTAGCGTGAGAGGAAGCAGTACGTGCTCTGGCTGTTCAGTGCAACTTTGAAGAGTTGGATACTCAAATGCTAGTTTACTCTTTGCTCTATTCTATAAAATGTTCTGTCCTTCAAATAAACTGTCAATACGAGTGGGAACAATTATTGTGTTGAGAATGCTTAATTTAATATTTAGATGTAAAATAATGAAAATTTGATCTTCACTGTCATCTGGCAGCTTTACTGATTGAATGGCGTCACCAAGATGAACACTTAAGGGGGTCTCAGTCGATCGCCGTTGACTCCTCGTTCCGTGTAAGTATTTCGCAAAATTGAAGGGGCAAACATTTCAAAAGTTGTACTTACCTAAATTTGAAATTTTAAAGGATTTTAGAAATTCATTAGTGCACGGCCCTAGGGAATTGAAAAACTGAAATATTGCCGCTGGGAGCATCAAAATCGAACAATATCTCTCTGGCAATTATAACTTAACTGTTTTGGTTTATTATTTTCAATAATGAACCTTTGGAATCGACCAAGAAAAAAAAAATTTTAACACCCCCTCAAAATTTGATGGTTTACGTTTCAAGGTACGTAGAATCCAAAAATCGAATAAAAATTTGGCCGTCCGTCCGCCGTACGCGGCACTTTTGCCACTTAGCATTGACCGATTTTGATGAAATTTGGTATGTAGGCTCCATTTGGGGTCTAGTTGTGCCCCGAAGCTTTTGGTTGATGTAGGTCACTTCTGAGGGTTCCAAAATCAATTTTGAAATTTTGAAAACGCCCTAACTCAAAAAATTTTGATATAAAGGTATTGTTTTTCCTTCAATTTAAGATTCTATAGAATTTTTAGAATTTTTTGAGACCACGCGGAGCTCTGTAGGACTAACCGTTCGCTCCCTACGGAAATTTAAGGGTTTATATTGAAATATATATATATATATATATAAATCAAAACACGAGTGTGAATCGCAAAAGAGGCCTAATCTCCGTTCAAATTAGAGCTGACCAAAATGCGATCGATGGTTGGTGATTTTGATTTTTTTTTTTTCTTCTCTTCAAATTGGATGGTTTGTGATTTTGTAGACGAGTGATCTATATAGAAAAATAATAAACCATTGTGTAATAATTTGCAGCGTTTTTTATGATACTGCCTCTGGCAATTATTGTTCGATTTTGATGATTCCAGCGGCAATCTTTCAGTTTTTCAATTCCCAAGGCCCATGCACTAATATATTTCCAAAATCCTTAAAAATTTCAAATTTAGCTTCATTTTGTGGGAAAACATAACTCAACTGTTTTTCCCATTTGTCTCTGGCAATTATTGTTCGATTTTGATGATTCCGGCGGCAATATTTCAGTTTTTCAATTCCCTAGGGCCGTGCACTAATGAATTTCTAAAACCCTTTAAAATTTAGATACAACTTTTTAGGTTTTGCCCCTTCAATTTCGCGAAATACGAACGAGAAAGGAATGGCGACCGACTGAGACCCCCTTAAGGTACAGTTTTTAAACAATATGGTTAGTTTTTCGCAGACATAGAATAATATAATATACTAATATTATATAAAATACTAATAATATACTAGTATAGAATAATAATAACGCGTTTTCAATGTATCATAAAAACCGAATCATGAAGTGTCAATAATGCCGTTCTATCCAACACCTACTCTGGTAATGGGAATTCGACCATCAGACATGAGGTTGGTCGCATTCGTTGCGTCTTTGAGTCTAGTTCCCAAACATAACAATACTAGAGAATTTCTCAAATGAACCTCTAAAATTAACAAACAACAACGGTTTTTGGCAAGATTTTTTTTTTTTTTTTTTTTTTTTTCAAAAATGCCAGTTGCGATCATGAATTTTGAAGTTTTTAAAAAAATATTTCGAGATTCTGAGGTGGAACTGCGATGTTCCTTTCAGAAGTGATGAACATGGAAAACCCTGAGGTAGGTAGATGCGACGATCCTTCCTGTAGGAATCGACGAAGCGGGGGCTCAAGCCGTGCTAGGAGTGTCCAATTTGTTCAATTGGGAGGGCTTCCTGAGGGGCGTCTTGGCCATGTTGATTGTTCGGCGTGTTGGAAGAGACTTATCCGACAGCAGACGTCCGAATCTCACATAAAATGTTATTTAAATCACCCTACATTTATAATGGTAATTTATATTACATACCCAATTCTTCACCATAATTCTGAAATTAGCATTTTGTGAGATGATACGTTGGGTAATGAAACCAGGGAGAAAAACTGAATATTGAGCTTGGCCCACCCATGTTATATTCTCAGATAGCAACTGTTCACCAAATACCTAGTCGCTTTGTTCGCTATTTATGTAAACATGAGTGATTCGTCGAGAATACGGCGTTACTGGATAAAAGGTCGTATAATTGGTGTCAAGCATGAAGGACGGAGTCGTGGTTGCTGCTGCAGCGCTGTGAGTGCTTGCTGTTGAGAAAGAAGAAGAAGAAGAGACAAATAATGGTGGACGGTAACTTTTAGAATCGAAGCAGTTCACAGCTGACAGGAGCAGTAGGTCTGAATGCAATGTTTGCTGGGTTGTACAATCCTGATTTACACTCTATTAATTCAAACAGTAGCTCTCAGCTTCAAACTTAGTGAATTGACCACAGAGTTTTATTGTAGATAACTTGTAACTATCCGTACGAAAGTGCAAGATAATGACAATAGTTTAGTGGAAAAAGTTTTGTTTGTCTGATGATCTCAGACCTACGACTTACTTTTACTCTCACTTGGTCTCAGATTTACAGTACTTTCCATTAAAATGCCCTATTGTAATTTGATTGTTCAAAGATTTAGGCCATCCTTAAAACAATGTTTCATGATGAAGAAAATACAATTTATTAGGACATGATTTTTTTTAAAGTTTTTTATTATTATTTTTATTTTGATTGGTTTGTGATAAATTTTGCATAACAACAAACTGGGTTTTCATAGTAATATCATGAAGAAATCAATCAGATTGGTTTTACGGTTTACGGAAACCAGGTATTATCCAGGAGCTGGAGCTGCCTGCAGTACAACTTAATATTCGGTCATTTTTGTTGAGATCTTTCGTATTTCTTACTCTTATCTATCTGTATGTAGTAGGAATCTATCTATAAGTATACTGCCGTGTTAGCCAGAAAGTCTTAACGTGAAAATTTGACCAAATTGAGTTATTGGTACTCGGGGGTTTTGGGGGTCGATTTCTATCGATTTTCGGAGTTTTAGAGTCGTATCTCTATTAGAAATACCTCAAACGAGCCTCCCGACTTTCGCGTTAAGGCGTGTTAACTTGATTTTGCTAAGAAACTAGACGTATCAGAGCGATTCAGAAGAAGAAAACTCCTATCTTGACACTGATACGGGAATCTGCCTATTTCGACGATACGACTTCTCGCATTAAATCGGCATGATACGACTTCTGGTCTCTGAAAACTCAACATTTAGTGTTGACTTTACGTTTATACTCTAAGTGAATAAACGTTTATGTTTATTGATTCAGCAGTTTTTTCTTACACTCTGAACAGAGATATGAAATACGATTGACTTTGAGCCAAGTAGGATGACAAAATAATCAATGTGAAATGGTTTCTTGAATGAAAATGTTAATTCAAATGAATTAATGTTTCAAGAATTAAAATGAACAGAATAGTCGTAACTTCGGGTTTACGAGAGCGTAATCTCGTATCATCGTTTTTTGACAATTTACACTCAAAAATGTTTAATTTTGACTCTAGAAATCGATTCGGCTTTTACTTAATTTCTTTTAAGAAAAACCTATACTATACCTATACCTATACTTGTGGTAAAAGAAAGAAAAATAATCCCGCGAAAGAATTATTTGGCCACGAAACCTATTAGGTCGTTTTCCCGAAATTTGGACGAAGTCAAGATACGACTTTCTGGCTTAGCACGGCAGTATAAATCTCAAACCAAAAGTATAAAATCCATTCAAACCCGAATCTATCTATAGGTATAAATCTATCCAGTCAAACCCAAAAACCTCGTATTATAAATCCTGATTAAACTATTTTCTTTGGTGTTCTAGAGATACATCAAGCAGCTAAAGAAACAGTAACGCTGGCAGAAGCGAGATTCATCAGTCAGAAACACGAATGGGAATTCGACAACGCTTGGCAAGAAATGCTGAACCACGCCACTACGAAGGTTAGATTAAAGGCATCTTGTTTATCTTATCATCAGGCAGAGAACTAGGTACTTCTTAAGATAAAGTTATTCATTATGAAGGTACAACAATATAGCTATGTCTCATAAGAGCACAATTTTAGTAGTTTCTTAATTTTCTTATTCCAACATAGGTACTGTTAGATAGCGAAAAGAATAAGGACATGGGTAAGTGTTGTCATGACGCCATTTCCGTTCGTCCTAAGTTAGCAGCAAGCTGGGTTGAGCGTAGAAACGGGTTCGGGGGGGATTATGAAAATGGATCCCACCGAAAACGGTCGTCTCACCTGAGTTTGTAATTTTATAATTTAATTTTCCTTCTAGTTTTTACTATTTCTTTTATCAGAAGTGGGATTCAAAAACCCGTGGCCCCACAGAAGTGTTATCGAGTGAAATTGTAACCGATATCTCGATGTTTGTTTGAAACCGAAATCAGTTTGTTGTGATCGGAATCCTCCAGTTTCCATTTTCGTTCGAGAGACCAGTTTGTTGTTGCAGTTGAACTTCTACGAGAGTGAAAACTCTGCGGAAATTGACGGGTGTTATGAGTTGTGTAAAAGTGACGGGTCGAGTTTTATCGTGACGTTCGTGTTTAATTACAAATAATACGGGCGTTCTTCAAACGTTCCTACTATGGAAGGCGAACCTGGAAACACGCTTGTCGGTGAGTTGATAAAAGCACTTACACAACGTTCATTTACTCATCATCCGATTGAATTGCCGATTTTCAACCCTGATAAATCAGACTCAGCAAAATGGTTAGCTCAAGTCGATCAACTTCGAGCTGAGTTACAGTGGACTGACAACGTCATTCTTGCGTCCGTCGGCAAATTTCTTCTCAACAGCTCGCGCATTTGGTTCGAAAATTGGACCCCCGAGTTCAGAGATTGGGTTCATTTTTCTCGCGATTTCAAAGAAGCGTTTCCATTTCGGCGTAATCTCGGGAGATTGTTTGAAGAGGCAGCGTTTTTTACCTCTCTTCGCACCAATACGTACGAGACTTATGTTCATGAAAAGTTATCTTGCCTCAGGAGTTTACGGGCAAATTGGTCGGATGTCGATCTCATTGAACTCATTGTTCACGGAATTTCCGAACAGGATGTCCGTTCTGCATGCACTTTACGTAATTGTCAAACAATCCCAGATTTGTTGACATTTCTTTCGGAATTCCCTACTCCAAATCGCACTTTTCGTCCTAGTCACGCATCTACTACTACACCAGGGCCTCTTAACCCTTCAACTTCTGTATATCCTAGAACACCAGAATCCATGAAACGTAGAAGGGTCGACGGTGACGAGCGCTCTGGTAGGCAATGCCATCAGTGTGGTATGATAGGACACATTAGACGGTTTTGTCCTGTTTTGATCAAGACTGATGTACAATCCAGAAGTGTTTCCAATTCCAAGCCTGATCTACATTCCAGTGTACAATCACAAGGTTATTCCACCTCACAGGTACTTTCTAACCCAACTAGTTTGGCCCAGTCTAAACCCGAAAATACCACTCCGTGTGAATTCTGCCTCAAACGTGGGCATGGAGTTGAATCATGCTACCTCAAAGCTGGCATAGAAAAGAGGAGACAAATCAGGCTGGTTTCCACAGGGCCATCTGAAAGTGCTGTTTCCATCATGGTTGATGGGAAATCCTTCTCTTGCCTTATCGATTCGGGAGCGGACATTTCCCTTGTGTCTGATCGGTTTTTCTCAGTATTTCAGCACAAAGTCGAAAAGTGTCACGCAGTAATCCGTGGTATAGCTCCTGGTCAACTAGTTTCCGAGTGGTCCTGCTCAGTTCAAGCCTTTATTATGGGAATTACCTTGGAACTACGTCTGTTTTTTGTGCCGGATTCTATCCTTGATTACGATATTCTTCTAGGCCGTGATATATATGCGGATCCTAGTATAATGACGATTACTGACCACACTGGGAGTAAGGTAATTCGCAAATCCTTGCCTGCGGTCAACATGGTCTTAAAGTCCAACACCCTCGTGGTGGAAGATTTATGTGTTCCTGACGAATATTGCCAGGCAGTTCTGTCGTTACTTGGTCATTTCCCTGACATGATAACTTCTGGTACACGTGTTAGGCGTGTCAACAACTCTAGTCTGTCAATCAATCTGGAGAAAGATGTTGTTATAAATAGACACCCCTATCGCCTATCACATGAGGAACGATGTGCTGTGAGGGAAATAGTGTCAGACCTCCTTGATAATGGCATCATCAGAGAAAGTGACTCTCCATTCGCGAGTCCCATCACCCTAGTTAGGAAGAAAGATGGCTCCTACCGGATGTGTGCAGATTACCGCGAATTGAACCGTTTCACAGTGAAGGACCGCTACCCCCTCCCTTTAATAGAAGATCAGCTTGATAGATTGGGGAACAATAATAAGTTCTTTTCCTCGTTGGATATGGCATCAGGCTTTTACCAGATTCCAATGGCTGAAGAATCCATCCCTAAGACGGCATTCGTCACTCCAGATGGCCATTTTGAATACCTGCGTGTCCCTTTTGGTCTCGCTAATGAGCCTGCTGCGTTCCAGCGTGCTGTCAACAAGGCTCTAGGTTCCCTTCGGCACAGCATAGTTGTGGTCTACCTGGATGACCTCCTTCTTCCATCCAGAACTGCTGATGAAGGACTTGAAAATCTCCGCCAAGTACTTGAGGCTCTCAATGCTGCTGGATTTTCATTGAATATTAAGAAATGTAAGTTTTTGCAACCGTCTGTTGACTACCTGGGTAGGGAGGTGTCATCCCAAGGCATTAGACCAGGTTTACTAAAAGTTGAAGCTCTTCAGAGGTCTCCAGTACCCTCTAGTGTTAAACAGGTCCGCCAATTCATGGGTCTCGCCAACTACTTTCGCAAGTTTATTCCTGAGTTTGCCGTCCGAACAGCCTGTATTACTGATTTAACCCGGAAAGATCATCCATTTTTGTGGTCTCAGGAGCATAATGTTGCCAGGGACTATGTCATTACTTGCCTTACAAGTCGTCCTCTCCTTGCTGTATTTGACCATAACCTTCCCACGGAACTCCACACTGATGCAAGCAGTCTAGGCTATGGTGCTATTCTACTCCAAATGCATGATAGGAAGGAACCCAGGGTCGTTGCTTATTTTAGCCGCCGCACAACCAAAGACGAAGAACACTATCATTCATATGAGCTGGAGACTCTTGCCATTGTGAACGCACTCAGACACTTTCGTGTTTATCTTTTAGGAATCCAGTTCAAGCTAGTCACTGATTGTAATGCCGTCAAAGCTACTGCTACCAAAAAGGATATTATCCCTCGGGTAGCTAGGTGGTGGATGTACATGCAGGATTTCAACTTTGAAATAGTATATCGGAAAGGTAGTGAACTGTCGCATGTGGACTTCCTCAGCAGGAACCCTCCCCCGAGTGCAACTGTATTGCGTGTGAGGCATGATACATGGTTGTATATTGAGCAAAAAGGAAATACAGAGGTTCAAAAGATGTTAGCTGCTCTACGAGATGGTAAGCTGGATCCCAACCAGTATGTTGAAAAGGATGAGCTTTTGTACTACAAAGTTCGAGGAGCTGATGGGTCCATTTCCTTGCGTTGGTTTGTTCCTCGCCAGAGTCGACTTGGCCTAATGCGCATCTTCCATGATGAGCAGTGTCACATAGGACCAGACAAGACCTACGCTTCAATTGCGGCACATTTTTGGTTTCCTCGGATGAGATCTTGTGTTATGAAATATGTTAAACACTGTTTGATTTGTGCCATCCATAAAACGAGGACTGGTCCAAGACAAGGGTATATATTTCCTATTGAGAAGCCAAGCACCCCCTTTCATACACTGCATGGAGATTGTCTTGGACCTCTCCCCACCACAAGCCAAGGTTTTAAATACATATTAATCGTTGTGGACGCATTTACAAAGTATTGTTTTTTTACTACCTTTATGTTCTACCTCTGCTGTGGAAACTGAAAGACAATTCCTCCACGTTATAAGCTTATTTGGAACACCCAAGTTATTTGTGTCAGATGCTGGTTCCAATTTCAAGAATACCACTTTCCCAAAGCTATTGGAGACACTTCAAATTGAGCATCACTGTGTTACCCCTGATGTTCATAGGGGCAATGGACAAGTAGAGAGGTACATGAGAACAGTCATGAACTTGATTAGAGTAGAGACTACAGTTTCGTCAGAATGGTCGAGGAACCTGTGGAAAATTCAGCTTGTCTTGAACAGTACTATACAGAAATCTACTGGGACAACCCCTTTACAATTATTGATCGGTGTGAATACAGCAACCCCACTTCTACAGTCACTGCTTCGTAATCTGGATTGTGATTTATCGACAGTGCGGAATCGTAGGCTGGATCGTGACCGTATAGCTCAGTTGATGAATTCTGCGCAAGACTGTTCTGATATAAACACTAAACGAAGGGATTCTCTGGAGTTTTCAATTGGGGATTTTGTATTGTTGCGCAAAGACAAGACTTTACATAACAGTAAACTTAATTATAAATTACTTGGGCCATATGAAGTCACTTCATGCTTACCTCGTGGGCGATATGAGTTGAAGAAAGTGGGAACTAGGTTCAGAACAAAGGCCGCCAAAGAACAGCTTCGTCGTTGGCCCACTGATTGGTCACTAATATGTGACATTGAAGACCTGATAGACTCAATGGATGGAGAAGAGAGAACCATACCTGAAGTCGATATTGGAAGCCCTGCCACATCACAGTCTTCAGGAAATTCACCTCCTTGCTTCAATGCTGTCGAGATTAATGATCAGACTGCTCCAGATGTCACAGCTCAGGAACAGGAACTACCGACTTGCTCTAGTCCACTTTTCCATGGTTTTGAATAAAAATAAGCTCCTGTTAACTCCTACATTTATATTTGAAAATTTCAATGTAGTGTTCACCACAACAATTTTTATATTCAATTTTCATTTCCAATCTTTTCAATTTATTTCATGAACCGTTCTCAACTTGATATTTGCTCAGTTCTTTGATAGAAAATTCATTTCTAAGGAATAAAGTTGTTATGAAAAGGTAGTTGGAATTTCTCTAATTTTTGCCCTGTGATGTGATGTTGTTTGAATTGAACTCACTGCCACTTTTTAGTTTGACAATGATTGTTGGCTACAATTAGTCAAAAACCATTGATTTAAAAATCAATCAAAATCATTGATTATGATTTCTGGCTGAACTTTGCCGTTTTCTTTTTTTTTTCGGCTGAACTTTGTGCCGAGGTGTAATATATTTATTTTTGGCTGAACTTTGCTGTTTTTGTTTATTTCCGGCTGAACTTTGTGCCGAGGTTTACTTTATTTATTTTTGGCTGAACTTTGCCGTTTTTGTTTATTTCCGGCTGAACTTTGTGCCGAGGTTTACTTTATTTATTTTTGGCTGAACTTTGCCGTTTTTGTTTATTTCCGGCTGAACTTTGTGCCGAGGTTTACTTTATTTATTTTTGGCTGAACTTTGCCGTTTTTGTTTATTTCCGGCTGAACTTTGTGCCGAGGTTTACTTTATTTATTTTTGGCTGAACTTTGCCGTTTTTGTTTATTTCCGGCTGAACTTTGTGCCGAGGTTTACTTTATTTATTTTTGGCTGAACTTTGCCGTTTTTGTTTATTTCCGGCTGAACTTTGTGCCGAGGTTTACTTTATTTATTTTTGGCTGAACTTTGCCGTTTTTGTTTATTTCCGGCTGAACTTTGTGCCGAGGTTTACTTTATTTATTTTTGGCTGAACTTTGCCGTTTTTGTTTATTTCCGGCTGAACTTTGTGCCGAGGTTTACTTTATTTATTTTTGGCTGAACTTTGCCGTTTTATTTATTTCCGGCTGAACTTTGTGCCGAGGTTTACTTTATTTATTTTTGGCTGAACTTTGTCGTTTTTGTTCATTTCTGGCTGAACTTTGTGCCGAGGTTTACTTTATTTATTTTGGCTGAACTTTGCAGATTTTATTTATTTTCAGGTGAACTTTGTGCCGAGGTTTACTTTATTATTTTTGGCTGAACTTTGCTTGTCATAATATGGTTGAACTTCAATATATGGTACTGGTTGAATCTAAGGAAGCAGTGTGCTAGTTTCATTGTAGTGTGACTTATTGACATCATTAGGCTTCAACGGCTGGGTTGGTAAGCCTGGCATTTTGACCTTCTATTGTGTGGTTGGTACTATAGCTTCGAGAGCGAAGCTTCTGTCAGAATTGGCCGTGTAAGATAGCGAAAAGAATAAGGACATGGGTAAGTGTTGTCATGACGCCATTTCCGTTCGTCCTAAGTTAGCAGCAAGCTGGGTTGAGCGTAGAAACGGGTTCGGGGGGGATTATGAAAATGGATCCCACCGAAAACGGTCGTCTCACCTGAGTTTGTAATTTTATAATTTAATTTTCCTTCTAGTTTTTACTATTTCTTTTAGTACCTACCTACTAAATGAATAACATTTTGTCTGAAGCATATCAAATCGCTTTTCCCTCATAGTATTAGAAGAACCATTTGTCTTCTTGCATCATTGGAAACGAGGAAAATTGGGAGTTACTTATCTTGTTACTTGACAAGCGGCTCCGAACAATTTCTACTGCTACTATACCTAATCTGTACTAGTCTAATCCCGAAGTATTGCCATATAGCCGTTCCGTGGCAGTCTGCAGGTGTAGAGATGTGATTTTAGCCGGTTGTCATTAGGCAACCCGGCTCGAATGAAGGGGAATGTCCCGCCCTGGCCAAAGTCTGTTGAGTAAATTTTCACCAAATCTTCCACTAATTTTTAAAAAAAATTAAGAACTAACTCGACCCTTTAGGTTTTGCCTTACTGCTTAGAGCCTTTGGATAAAATTCAAGAAACATGGAACATGCTTCATTCGCGCTTTTCGGCAGAGTAGGGAACTCGCCCGTCACCTACTCCGAGTCGCCCCTCTCGCGTACCTATCGTTTTCAGGTGATTAGTCCAAGGCTAAAGCACGTTCCTTGCTAAAATACTGGTCGAAGATAGGTAATGTTCCCTAATATTTTGAGTTCTGCAAAAATATGCTGATACTCCACCAAACATCGAATGTGTTCTGTTTCAAGTATAACAATCTCTTGTCTATTATGAAAAACACGAGAAGAATATTTTGTTCTTTTTGTAACATGATGCATGTACTGTTTTGAATACAACTCATTTGCAACTATTCACCTGCTTACAATTACTTGTACTTGTATGGCTCAGGTGACTGAAGCTGAATACCAGAAGTCGGAAAGCGGGAGGGAACATCAAAAGAGGGCCACGCTGTTCAACCTAGCCGAGCAAAGAGTAAGAAGTGTCACAGTTTTCGTACAGTACCTTCAAACGTATCCATGAAAAACATTGTACTATGTCGTGCCTCCTACTTGTTGAATTTTCAAATAAGGATGTGGTGATCACGTGTACCAGCAACAAAGGACCCCAACTTCCCAAATGGTCAACTGGCGCTAGCCAGACGCCTGTCCTTTCAAGTAGAAACCCTTCAGAAATGCGTACTTTAGAAAGAGAGGGGGAAATCTATGTATACCTCTGTTGCTGCTCCCCCTCAGGGGACTGTCTCCCACTATCAAGCTCTCGTAATGTTCGAGCTGGAATTCTCCAGATGATAGCAAAGCGGTGGGGTCAGGTACAAATTCTCTGGCCTGTGACCAGTCATGGCATCTGGGGCTGAGACTGTGCCAGTTCACTGGCAGACAGTCTTATCTCAACACTGGTACCGCGGGAGGGGGGAGCCCCTGGCTACCGATACAATGACTTTGTCGAATGAATGACGAAGCCTGCCCCCCGAATGAGGTAGGATTCGCGGGGGTCGTGGTTTATACTGCCCTGGGAGACAAACTTCATCTGTACCCCTGGGAAGGGTTCCATGTGTCATGGCCAGCGAGGATGGCCCTGATACATGGAACCCGACATGTGAGTTTTGTGGATTGTCAAAAACTCGGGTGCCGACCTGCATAGTCGGTAGTGCGAGCTAGACGTGCGCCTCAACCTGTAGGTTATCACAGGGACTTGCAAATATGCAAGGACATTAATTGTGTCAACAATCCCTCCCAGGAGGAGTTTTTCTCTTGCTGCTTGCAGCAAGGGGGGAGACTATAGAGTCGCATGACCCCAGGAATCCCTAAGCGACCTTCGCTCTGGAGGAAGAATAGTAGAATCCCCTTGATGCTGCTCCTCGAGATCATACCATAATGCCGTCATGAAAATCTAACAAGCGATTTTTTTCTTAAAACCTATATCATTTAGCTAGGCAAATACACAACCCCAATTTACCTACCCGGTAACCTGGTTTTGTGTAGACCAGATGCCATCACTACTAGAACCCAGTTTTGTTTAGACCAGAAACCGACATCTCTGAGGTCACATCCTGTGTAACCTGGTTTTGTGTAGATCAGAAACCAAATTCCTGTGAAGTTTCCAAACATCTTACCTTCAATTACTTCACCTTCAATTTTAGAGTCAGATAAACAATCAGACAAAAGTATTAAATTCAGTAATTACTGTTGTTCAGTGATTGTGAAATACAGTCAGTAAGATAGATAGAAGTAAATTTCTCTAGTAATAACTTTATTAAAATTTCAACAGTAACAAATATTTAGCAGCGGTAACCCCAACGTTCGTTCAATCCACAATCACAGACGGTTGCGTGTCCAAGTACACAACAATATGGATCGTTCTTTTCTTTGTAATCACGTGATATGTGGCACAATTATTATGGTAATTAGTGGTACTATGGGAAAATTATGCGGTAAGTAAGAACGAAAGGAAGGCTCACTCCGTGGTAAGAGAGTGTGCTGCTTTGATAGTAGGAACAACAAGTACTACTGTTATGGCAATTATGTATTTAAATCTACAAAGCCGAAATAAAAAATTGTAAAAAGTACTAACTGGTAGTGTCATTTTCTGGCCAATTTTAGAAGTTACTAAGGCAGAAAAAAAAAATTAGAAATTATGTGTTGAATCCTACATAATATGTAGGATATATTGCAATATATTTAATTGATTGAAATAAATGTTGAATGAGGGATCGAAATGAACGAGATGAATCGCATGTGTAGACTGCTGTTTATTGACAAGACGAGACTAAGAGAGAGGGGGTGACATCCTCGAATAGAAGGTAGGCTCCGCCTACTTAGAGCTTTAGGTAGGTACCTATCATTCACCAGGCGTATTTTTAGAAAATTTAGCCGATTTAGCAACAACATTTTATAAAAATATAAACTCAAATTTTAGAGATGACAATCACATAGTAGTAACAAAATCTTTCCCAATTATTTGAGATACATAAAATTGATTTGTAAAATGTGTTAAACAGGATACATGAGCAAATTACATACATAAACACAATTATTATGAGTTTCTAAATTCATACAAGTTCATATAATGAGGTACAATATATCTTTTTTTAAATAGATTAAGCAGGCTTTAACAGTTTATCCCAAATCGTTTTGGTTCCCTCCTTTGTCGTTGAGGATATCGTCTCGGTGGATTTTGAGGTGAGACTGGGGCAGACTTCCATTCTCTGAGAGGTTTTGGCAAATTAGTTGGTTCGAATTGGAGAGCACGACGGAGTGGTCTTTCGTTGCTTTGAGATGTGTTGAAGCCCAAAAATGGTGATCCAAGGGAAGAACGATTGAACTAGGGAGTTGAGTTCTCAGGATTTGACGTCGCATTAATCTCTGGCTGTACGTCCTTTTTGGGTGGAGACAAAACCTCAAAAATTCGAAATTTTCGATCAGATTTCTCTCTGGTTTGAATTGGAGTATCGGAAGAAACGTAGCTATGCGTTTTCAGCTGTGTTTTCGTCTTATCTTTGGGTTCGGCAGGAAACATAAGATCTCTCAGAACAGTATTAAGTTCATTTCCCTTATGGACTCTGAGATAATCAGCCCAATCGTTAGATGCGATCTCACAAAGAGTGAGTTGTAGTTTGAACCTATCAAAATAATCCGATATCGGTTCATCATTTGAGCTCTTGTATTCTTCAAAATGAAAAGTTACACCACTCGGCCCTGTAGACGTTTGTACTGCAGGTCATTGGCGAGTGGTGGTACTTAATTGAAATTCAGCTAACTTTGCTACAATATCAGTAAGATTTTTGATCTGATCTTCGAGGGTTTTTTCTCGGGGATTACTCACATCGGGCGGATTCGGCATTGTAAATGGAGCAGAATTAAACACCAATTTATCCACGAACTCGTTTTAAACACCACAAAGTACTCACGAACTGTTTTGACACGTCCTCGTCGCCATTGCAATATATTTAATTGATTGAAATAAATGTTGAATGAGGGATCGAAATGAACGAGTTGAATCGCATGTGTAGACTGCTGTTTATTGACAAGACGAGACTAAGAGAGAGGGGGTGACATCCTCGAATAGAAGGTAGGCTCCGCCTAGAGCTTTAGGTATCCTATCAATTATGACGTTAATATCCACACACAAAAATCTGAACACACTTCGTTTTTTTGTGGCCTTTTTGAGATTTGGACTCCTTAAGGGGTTGTTCGAAACTCCTGGCTATTTTCGTTTTTATAAACATTTTGGCAATAACCTGAAATTGGTTTAGAAACAATTACTCGAGTTATTAACGTTCATACAACTTCAGGAACCATTGTAGAATGTTCCAAAACTGATTTCAGTGATTTCATTCTAAAAAGTCTATTAAAAATGTCGAGTACAGCTTTATTTTCTTTGAAAAAATAATAATTTATCGCTAAAAGAATAATTTATGCAAAAGTTTTATTCATTCTCTATAAGCTGCTAGTCCTTGTTTTGCCGTTATTATTGTTCTGTACCAAAAAGCCGGTGTTTTTCATGCATTTTTCATTTTACCATAAATTTTATCTTCTAGAATCATGGTGGTGTCTCCACCTTCTCTTTTCATGTCGACGTTTGATGGTGTCACTAAATATAACATCCTTCGAGCCCTGAAGAAGGTGATGAATTTACCGAAAGCTCGGCGAAGAAGGTGTTGTTTTTCCAGTTGACCCCAATCCCGATCAATTGACGTTGTAAAAGTTTTATTTGAACACATTAAATCCTTACATTTGTTTTCTATTGTTTTCCAAATTAGCTTAAATTTTAGATAGGCGGTGTTTACTCTGATCTACCGACACTGCTCTCCGACTGGTAAAGCTGGGTTCAGAACTAAGGTTGATGAACACTTCTCGACTTTTTGTATCTATTCAACCTTCCTTTCGTTCTTCCATGGCCATGGAGAAGTTGCTTGATTACTAATATTGTATTTAGGAGTCTACCAGCCTATACATTATTCCGCAAATTGACTAGCGAATCTGTTCAAAACGCATAAATATCCATGCATGAACTGTTCAAAGTGGTATAATTCAAACGAAACGCCAGTGTGGTCTTTAGTTTTACTTTTTCCAGGTCGCAACGCTCGAGGGCAAACTCAAGAGGAACATAATCAAGGCGCGACCATACTTCGAGGAGAAAGAAGTCTGTCAGGGTCAGTTGGACGCCCAGAAAATGAGGATCGATCAGATCCAGGGGGAGCTCTCTAAGGCCAAATCCGACTACGCGGCTTCGCTTAGACGCTTGGAAATAATCTCTGAAGAAATACATAACCAGAGGAGAAACAAGGTGTTTACCCGAACCCATCACAGTCACCGTTTAAGAGCAATAAAATGTTCCCGATAGCTTTTGAACTTTATTTTATGTGTGGTACTGGTGCTTTCCGTTTATAGGTTTATAGATCAGTACTATTTTCAACCAATCTTGGTACATAAATATTACCAGTAAGCAGTTGGTACTTTATGCATGGTATTTATTATTAATAATCGATTTGACAGCAATTAGTTTTGGATTATTTCACTGAAGTGAAGTTATCACAATATAATTCACGATTGAGGATGTCTCCTCCTCCGTCCTGGTGTAGGAGTACTCTTCTACCTCCTGGTGAAGAGAAGAGAGAACCTAAGTATCCAGAATATTTTCTGACATCAAGTCACCCGTTTATTGCAAAAACTAGACTAGGTATTGTACGCTTGGGTACTTCACAAGTGACTAAGAATGTGGCCTTATGCCAAAATTATTGTAAGCTTGCAAAGACGTTTTCTGGCACATTGGTGACACCACTTCTTAGCACAACGGTGGCAAACCAACATATCCATCAAAACCCTTCTTTTTATGGATTTCAAGACTGATCTGCTGCCCTCCTCCCTAGGGACTGGGAAGATTGCTGTCCAGAACCTCCAAGTTGTGTTTTGCTTCCTCACTACCGAAGGTAGGGAAGCTTTGTATTCGTGAAAGAAGTGAAAAAAAAACGCTGCAAATTATTACACAACGGTTTATTATTTTTATATAGATCACTCGTCTACAAAATCACCAACCATCCAATATGAAGGAAAAAATATAAAAAAAATATAAAAAAAATAAAAAAAATGAAAAAAAAAAACAAAATCACCAACCATCGTTCGCATTTCGGTCAGCTCTAATTTGAACGGAG
The DNA here is from genome assembly GCA_009739505.2 of Apolygus lucorum. NCBI lineage: Eukaryota > Metazoa > Arthropoda > Insecta > Hemiptera > Miridae > Apolygus > Apolygus lucorum. Next base: position 13,129,167 of record CM019180.2, read on the forward strand.
ATTAGGCCTCTTTTGCGATTCACACTCGTGTTTTGATTTATATATATATATTTCAATATAAACCCTTAAATTTTCGTAGGGAGCGAACGGTTTGTCCTACAGAGCTCCGCGTGGTCTCAAAAAATTCTAAAAATTCTATAGAATCTTAATTTGAAGGAAAAACAATACCTTTATATCGAAATTTTTTGAGTTAGGGCGTTTTCAAAATTTCAAAATTGATTTTGGAACCCTTAGGAGTGACCTACATCAACCAAAAGCTTCGGGGCACAACTAGACCCCAAATGGAGCCTACATACCAAATTTCATCAAAATCGGTCAATGGTAAGTGGCAAAAGTGCCGCGTACGGCGGACGGACGGCCAAATTTTTATTCGATTTTTGGATTCTACGTACCTTGAAACGTAAACCATCAAATTTTGAGGGGGTGTTAAAATTTTTTTTTCTTGGTCGATTCCAAAGGTTCATTATTGAAAATAATAAACCAAAATGTCCTCCAAAATCAAAATTTCCACTTGCTTTTTGCGTTTTAGAGCTTCCCGAACAATTTTGGTTCCGTGTCTGTCTGTCTGTCTGTGGTCAATCCTTGTCCCGGGCAAAACTATACTAACCTGTGGTCCGATTTTGATGAAATTTTCAGGGATTGTGCGGGTTAGGTCCTAGACGGTCCCCTATCAATTTCAGCACCTTCGGACCAATAGGAGCGAGTGCGCATGCGCAAACGTGAATTTCCTGGAACCTCGGTTTCTAATGAACCGATTTTGCTCAAATTTGGAGGTTAGTTAGGGACTAACTTCTAAGAGACACCCTATAAGTTTCAATCAAATTGGTCAAGCAATAGCCGCTGCGCATGCGCGAACTTTAAATTTATTGTTACAACCAAAACTCCGCAACTATTCAACCAATTTCGATGAAATTTTCAGGGATTGTGTGGGTTAGGTCCTAGACGGTGGACCGCTAATATTTTGGTATTCAATAACTCTTTGAATCATAATTTTTTCGCCAACTGATTCTATACGTCCATGTTAAAATGAGTGAGGAAGCTATACTGCCCACCCAACTTGGCAGACGTTTTTTTTTTTTCTCTCTCCAAGGAACTGGCGGAAATCTGAACTCTGAACTCCGAACAGAGTCGTCGTATCCTACTGTTGGACTGTTTTACAAGGCAGAGTGATGACATGCCGACATCCCCCGGGTCCCACCGTATACGGAAGGAGTTGGATTATTTCTAGTCCAAACTTGGAACTTTGCAATTTTGGGGTTTTTTTCGACGAAATTAAGAGGTTTTCTCCCATTACCAGTAGGGGAAATTCGATGCGGTTTTCAGCAAAAACATCCTCAAAATCTCAGGTTCGTAACGGTATAATCAAAAAATATTTACACATTTATACAGTCGAACTTTTAGGGGAGAAATTTGTGTTTGAACGTGAAAAACAACGAAATTGACGTTTTGACAGGAGGATTCGTGGTAGGAGGAGGAGCGGCGAAGACCCCCGAATCCTCCCGTCGAAACGTCGATTTCGTTGAAAAAATTCACGTTTTTCCACGTCCAAACACAAATTTCTCCCCTAAATTCGACTGTAAAATATTTTTTGATTATGCCGTTGGAAACCTGAGATTTTGAGGATGTTTTTGCTGAAAATCGCATCGAATTTCCTCTACAGGAAATGGGTTAAAACCTCTCGAGAATTTCGTCGAAAAAACCCAAAAATTGCAGTTTTAAGTTTGGACTAGAAAACATCTAACTAGATGCGAGGTTTAAAATGTATGTTGTAGCTCTTCTGAGGGAAATTTAATGCTCTTTCCACGTGAAATACGGGTGCTATAATCATATTAGTGATACAAGGTTCAACATACGAAAAAAATCTTTAAATTGAAAAAACTCGAAAAAACCAGGGGTTAAAAGAAATTTGCTAAGAGACATTTTTTGTTGGAAATACCTTGTATAATCGACCCCTGAAGTTTGGCCGTATCTTTCTCGGACACCCTGTAGAGCCATGTAAAGATCGCCCTCCCCTAGATATGGAAACTTCGAATTTTCTGTATTGTAATCCACAATGTATACAATATACACAGGCCTCAATACTCAAGTATCATAGCCGAACAAAAAACCAAAGATTGGTTGGAAGTTGAGGCTCGTACTAGCGTTTAAAATATTTATGAACAACTTTTTTTTGCCATTAACCCCCCCTATCCACCAGTTTCTCCCTGATAACGTTATTTCATCATTCCGGTCACGTTGTACACAACTAATGATGATAGAGATTCGAGACTAAAGGAAGTTTCCTTAACCCTGTACTTGGCAAAAGTATCATGGGGATTCTTTCAAATTCCCCCCCCCCCTGAAAGTGTATTTTAGGCCCTCCAAAAAACAAGTTAAATTGAAAAAACTTCTAAAATTTTGAAATTTGAACAGATTTTAAACACGTGTGGTATAGTAAGTGCCTACATATCATACTGCAAAGTAACTGGTAAATGAGAATTGTTATTAAATAAAATGTATTTCGTTCTATTTCAATCAGGAAAAATAATTCATATAAAATCAAATAATGTAAGAATCGCTAGTAATAATTACTACAATTACTATACCTTCTCACTTGCTGCACTAATTAGATAATAAGTAGTAAACGTGAATGTACACCAAAACAACTACGCAGTCTTAATCAAAGACGTAGGTAACGAGCTAATTATCTCAAATTTTAGTACCTACTTTTCCCAAGGGGATTTGTTTCAATTTTTCCCCTAAAGTGTACTCTTGGCCCTCCAAAAACTTGATAAAACTAAAAAAGCTTCTATAATGTTAAAATTTGAACAGAAAACGCGTATGGTATATTAGACGTTGCGAAGTACAGGGTTAAAGAAAACCCTACCTGTAATAATAGGGATGGCAGCAATACATCGATGTTTTTACAATGCATCAAAGTTTTTGTGCCATCGATGGTTGGTTGTGGATTTTTTCAAAACCTCGTTTTTTTGTTTTTACCACAGACTTGGGAACGACATACCAACCAATATGATTTAGGGCCGGTTTATCAGTCACTTTTTACCACCCGGTAAAGCAGATTTATCCGACGGTCATCGGGTAACTCAATCGCTCGCGTTTATCAGTCCCCAGATAGCCGTTATCCGTAGTTTAAAGTTAACTGGTCGTCCGAGGACCGGATAAAAAGTTACGGGGGGGTAACTCGATTTATGCAAGGCTTTTTAACCTCAAAGAGAATTCACTTCTCGTGTTTTTGTCTCCCAGAACGTTCGTTTTTGCAAATTGCGTTGTTGATTGTTAGTCAATTATGCTACAATCGAAAATGGATGTGTGGGGCTCTTTTTCAGACAGCAGCGACGAAGATGTGTGTTTTTGGTCGAATTCCTGCAGTGGGGAAGAAGGCGGAAGGAAGAAAGGCGGCAACATAGTTTGATCACGGATTGACCATTTGGAGAAGTGGGACGATTGCGATTTTTTGATGAGATTTTGATTGGATAAAAGTATAAAAAACCATGATGGTGTCTGTCGGCGACTTTAGTGGCGTCAGTAAAAGCTCTGCCTGTAAAATTGTCAAGCAGGTGAACTGCCAGGCTATCCGCCCAATTTATCAGAATACCAGCAACCAAGGAAGTAGGTATTATTTCAATCTCGGATGGAATTTTATTTAAAAAACAAAAAAACCAGGTTTCCTGGAGCTGTAGGTGCTATGGACTGCACGCATGTAAAAATTCATTCGCCAGGAGGGTCACACGCCGAAAATTTTCGAAATAGAAAAGGGTACCTACTTCTTTATTAACGTACGAACTATTTCGTCTGCAAATTTGAAAATTCTTGACATAAAGGCTCGGTGGACGGGGATCTTGTCATGAACAGACAATTTTCAACAAAGAACAATAGTTACTGCCGTACCAAGAAAGAAATAAGTACCGAGATCTAGAAAAGAAAACACCAAAACATATTGCTTCATCCTCTTCTAATTTATTCTTTTTTCTGATGCAAAACACACTGCGAAAACGATTTTTTTATGTGGAGGAAGCTCGATTTTATTACATGGAAGAAGTATTTCTTCCATGCATAATCGATTATTCGGCCTAACAGACAGTTAATTTTACCAGCCAGTTAATAGTTACCCGGGTGTAAATTTCGCACTGATAAACGGCACCTTTATAGTATCCATAAGTTATACCACCGTTAAAGTTAACAGGGGGATACGTAAACCCCCGTTAACTTTGGTGACTGATAAACCGGCCCTTAGTTAGCTCATACCTCTATCATCAACCAACGTACGACAAGGGACATCATTTTTCGATTTCCACTCACCCTATAACCATGGATAAAAATTACGAAGAAATGTCAATGATAGTTGAATATAGCTTTTAAAAAATCATTGCTCAAAGGTTTATTATTTTCTGTATAGATCACCCTTCTGTATAGATCAATGGTTCTAGATCAATAGCACCTACCACCATCTGTATTCTCCCTTGACTTCCCCTCTCAAATTTCAGCTTCCTGCGTTCAATAGGATTGAAAATGGCTTCGGAGCTCACTCAGCTGATCAGTGATCTGAAGAGTGAAGAAGATCTCCTCGAATGCTGGAGACGCCTGGAAGAGCACTTCCATTCAATAGGAGTAAAAATGGTTGTGGAGCTCACTCAGCTGATCGGTGATCTGAAGAGTGAAGAAGATCTCCTCGAATGCTGGAGACGCCTGGAAGAGCACTTCCATTCAATAGGATTGAAAATGGCTTCGGAGCTCACTCAGCTGATCAGTGATCTGAAGAGTGAAGAAGATCTTCTCGAATGCTGGAGACGCCTCGAAGAGCACTTCCATTCAATAGGAGTAAAAATGGCTTTGAAGCTCACTCAGCTGATCAGTGATCTGAAGAGTGAAGAAGATCTCCTCGAATGCTGGAGACGCCTGGAAGAGCACTTCCATTCAATAGGATTGAAAATGGCTTCGGAGCTCACTCAGCTGATCAGTGATCTGAAGAGTGAAGAAGCCTTTGAGCAATAATTTGCAGCGTTTTTTACCCACCACAATTTTTTTTACCTACCAACTTTTTTTACCTACCAGCTGGTACTACCTACCACACCATACTGGCTTCACACCTTCACAATCAAGTTTATTAGAAAGAACTAAACGCTTCACACTCGATTGGAAAAAAAGAAAGCTTAATATGGAAATTTGATTACTGGTTACGCAGAAGGCAAAACTGTATACAAATCGAAGAAATGAACAGCGATCGCATTTTAGTCCGATAAAATTTGAATGGAGATTAGACCTCTTTTGCGATTCACACTCATGATTCTGTTTTATCGAAGGAAAACCTTCAAGTACTCGTAGGGACCGAACGGTTCGTCCTACAGAGCTCCGGGTGGTCTCAAAAATTTTTAAAAATTCAATACTATTTAAAATTGGTGAAAAAACGATACCTTTATTTCGAGAGTTTTCGAGCTAGGGCACTCTTGAAAATTTCAACCCTTAATTTTCACCCCTTAGAAGTGACCTACATCAACCAAAAGCTTCGCGGCACAACTAGACCCCAAATGGAGCCCATATACCAAATTTGAACCAAATCGGTCCAGTGTTGCTAAGAAAAGTGCCGCGTACGGCGGACGGACGGAAATTTTTTTATTCGATTTTCGTATTCTACGTACCTTGAAACGTAAAACATCAAATTTTGAGGGGGGTTAAAATTTTTTTTTCTTGCTCGATTCCAAAGGCTTATTATTGAAAATAATAAACCAAAAGTTGTAAAAATGACGTTTGCCTTCCGATGTTCTAAAATATTGATTCTTCTTGTGTTTATGCAATCCTTGAATATTTGAATACATGAAACTTGATGTTCAATTGTGGCATATCAACTCTGGAATGCTCAATACTGGCATTTTACATTAATAAGCAAAAGTTTTCCAGTTTCTCTCACTGCAAGCTAATATTTCAGTCATAAATCAAATCGATAATTGAAATATTACGTTTATAGATGTCAAAAAATTACTGATTCATTCTTCTCTCACGGTAAATATTCATAGATGCCAATAAATTGCAGATTTGTTCTTCTTTCACGGTAAATATTTTCATTGTCTTGACTTCGGTTCACAGAGTGGAAGGGTGAGTCCGTCTCCGCCTGTTGGGCCCAGAGAGCCTGGAGTGGGTGCAGAAATCAACAGCTGTTGCGAGGAGACCCACGCACTAGAGAAAGGTGATGAGAAAACGGCAGTAATTTAGATATTTTAGATACTAGTTATTTACTTGTTTATGATTGGAAAGCAAAATGAAAAACAAATAAAGTTTGGAAAAATAATTAGGAGAAGGACGGTGAACGATAACGTCTTGAAACTTGCACAATTATTTGATCATTTCAAAAAAAATCGGGTTCATCTTCTTGATGTGGACGACGCTGTGTTCTTCAGACTGATTAGACTGTCCCGCTCTTCTCTCGATGATGGGCTATTCGATGCCGCAGTTCTATTCGAGGAGCCATACTTTACTCCGTGACGCTTCATCACCACAAATTACCTCTGCAATAGATCTCTGTCCTTGTCATTAATATTGACTTGTTTTCCTGTTCAATTGTCGTGATCTCCTCGTACCGTTCATCTTTTACAATAAATCACCTCTGTATGAACTGCCTCGAGAGCCTCGTGTTCCTAGTCTTGCTTATTTCTTCCTTGTCGAGCTCAGTCTCACTGGAATGTACAGGGTGTAACACGAGTGGTTCACGACCTTTCTCCCACGTGTTCTACAACTAATTTCCAACAAAAAGTGCCTCCTGACCTTTTTCAGGTATCCCCACTCAAACTGCCTTCTTTTCGTGTCGTTGATCTTTGCTCAATAAATCTACCAGAACTCCCTCAATTCATGAGTTAGTTCAAATCTAAAAAATCCGTTGGAAACAGCGTTAAATTTGCAATTTTTTTGATGCCCAATTACATTTTTTTTTTCAAGTGGAGTTGAGATGTGCAAACGACATAATATGTCGTTTCATATTATGAAAAGCAAAACTCGTAAAAATCTTGAACTCGCTTGTTTTTTCAGGCGCCTGGTAACCATATGAATTCTTGACGCAGAATTGTGAAACTTCCCTAAAAAGTGCGCCAAAATCTCAGCTTTCCAACGGTGTAATCCCAAAATATTTTACAATCGAGTTTAAGGGAAAATTTTCTGTTTGAATGCTGAAAAACGTGAAGTTTTTCATTTCAATTTGCCCAATGTTATTGGGCATCAAAAATATTGAACATTTAACGCTATTTCCAACGGAGTTGTGGTACTTAGGTAGATTTATTGAGCAAAGATCAAAAACAAGAAAAAAAATTTCAAAGTAAAAAAAAGGCATTTTGAGTGGGGATGCCAAAAAATGTCAAAAGACACTTTTTGTCGGAAATTAGTAGTAGAACACGAGGGAGAAAGGTAAACCACTTGTGTATAAGGCAGTCTGGAGGTTGTAACTAGAGGTGTGTTGGTACAGCTGTACCAGGACTGTGGAACCGAGTATCAGGTTGGAACGGTTCCACGCAGTGACAAAAACTCGACCCTTACCGGTCCAGTTCCACGGACTGATAAGATATCTTAAGATGGCTCTGGACCGGGAAGAGAATCTTTTCCATCGGTCCAGTTCCATCCTCACCAATCAGAATGATCTGATCAATCATCTCATCAATCTGATCATTCTGATTGGTGAGGATGGAACTGGACCGGTAAGGATGTAACCGGACCGATAAGATATCATAGAGAATGGTTCAATGGCTCTGGACCGGTAAGCATGGATCTTGTTTTCAGTTCTGTTCCATGTTGTACCTGGAAGCGCCCTTACTACTTCCATGGACTGAGAATGGTTCATGGAATGGCTCTTGAGCGGGAAGTTATCTTCTGGACAGGTTAGCATGGAAGTTGTCTCCAGTTTTATTAATTTATTATTGTCATGTTAAGTTCTTAAACTGCAACGTTATAATTATTATGACGTTGCAGTTTAAGAACTTAACATGACAATAATAAATTAATAAAACTGGAGACAACTTCCATGCTAACCTGTCCAGAAGATAACTTCCCGCTCAAGAGCCATTCCATGAACCATTCTCAGTCCATTGAAAGAATTATTCTTTCCTTGAATTGTTTGGCAACTATTATTTAAAATAAATTGCCTCTTTTGTAATACTTGTTCAAATTCCTTCCTTTTAGCGAATTGTCAAGGAAAATGATGCTATTGTATTGCAAGTTGAGATCATAAGCATGGAAGAAGGACGATAGGGATTTGACTGCCTGCTTCATCCATGCCATGTGAGTGGGATTTGATCGCCTGTATCGGTAATGGAACTGTACCGGTAATTTGGAACGGTTACATCTTTGTCACCGTAACCGTTGGAACCGTTCCAGGGAAATACCTGGACCGACACACCCCTAGTTGTAACAATATAGGATGAATTCCAGAATGAAATTCACCTTATTGCTCATAATTAGTCAGAGGAGGGTGTGACGATTCAAACTAGAGGGATGTGACTACCCCTTCAAACCAGTGATTAGATTAATCAGCCGGCCCGAAGAGGATATCGATTCATATCTCTATGAATCGGATATCTCTACAGGCGTAGCTCCAACTAATCGGGAACAAACCAATTGGTTTGTCCCGTAAAAATTTAGGGTCGTCACACTCCTCTCCCTAAAACATACTTCTGGGTTTCAAACAGAAGTATGTTTGAAAAAAGTCAAAGTGACTGAAAATAGCATGAAGCCCAGGAAAGGACGTCTGGAAGCTTCAAGGGAATTCCTCCATCGTAATGGTACTATTCAAAAAGAAGAAGAAGAGAAGAATGCCACGCATGGGTCATTTATGCCACGAATGGGCCATGTATACATAAAAGAATAAATCAATGGAACTGAGGAGAAAGCAAACTAAATAAAGAATACGAACGGCGAAACATTCAAGTGTAATGATTGAAAAGGCAAACTTAGAAAAGGCTTATATAAAAGAAAAACGTAATTGAAATTAATAAAATGCCAGATTGGCAAAGCCTAACAAGAGATTGAATTTAATTGCCGGATTGGCGAAGTTTAATAAGGGATTGAATTTAATAATGTAATTTAATAATATAGAGATTCCTTCTGGATATCTCTTTGGGTAATTCCTTCTGGAATACCCAAGAAAAAGTGGAGGGGAAATGATGAAATAAATTCAGTGCATTTCCACCGAACCACGCTCTGCTACCATGTAACAATATAGGATGAATTCCAGAATGAAATTCACCTTATTGCTCATAATTAGTCAGAGGAGGGTGTGACGACCCTACCCCTTCAAACCAGTGATTAGTTTAATCAGCCGGCCCGAAGAGGATATCGATTCATATCTCTATGTATCGGATATCTCTACAGGCGTAGCTCCAACAAATCGGGAACAAACCAATTGGTTTGTCCCGTAAAAATGTAGGGTCGTCACAAGGTAGAGCCACATCCCACTCTAGTCTAAAACTCAGCCTTTTTCACTACTCCTTACCACATTCAGAACAACTCACTTATCAGTTTCGGGCCCGTCAACACCCCCAGGTGTGAAACCAACAAGTACACCACATCTCACCTCCTTTTACTTCAGTCACTGTAAATTTAAGATTAAAGTCAAAGTCCATTCAATTTATTCAATTTTATCTAGAGTAATTAAAAGCAACACTAAGTCGGAATAGATCTTACATCAATTTCTACGTTAAGGATCTTAGTCCAGGACGAGAGTTCCACAACCCATCATCATTTCAATCTACTTACCTGTTTGCTTGTTCTATGATATGTTCTCATGAGTCAACTTCGAATATTTTCGTAATTGGACTTATCCGTGATCAGAATGAATAGAATCATTAGAGTTTTGTGGAATTATAAAGAGAGTCGGTGCAATCCATGAAAATATGTACGTAGTAAACAACGTATTTCTTACTGGAATCTGGATTTCAGTAATTGCGTATCAAGAATACTGTAAGTAGCAAAATTAAAAATAGAGGATGTAAGTCGAGTTCAGCTGTTTCTTTAAAGTCAGCATGGAGTTCAATCCTTTGAAACCTAGCAGCACATCTGACTTCATTCCAGCATTCATATTTACAGGCTCGGGTGACTTCGAAGAGAGGAAAGAAGACGGGGATTGCGATGGGAGCGCAGGGGTCACCAGCTGGGATATCGAGCGGGAAATGGAGAGAGCTGACCTTAGAAGCCTCGGTAGCGTCAGCATGGCCACGTCCTCGGCCCTTAGTGATGCTGACGACCTTGACATCGATCCTATCGAAGAGGTAAGTGTCTACCCTAAGTTGCATCACTTCTCTATTAAAATGTGTTGATTTTAATTTCAAAATTGACCAACAAATCTCTGTATCAAGTTACATTTTTAAGCATATTTGCAAATTCTTTTGTTTTAAGTAGAAACGAGAAAAAACCTACTTACCTTTCAGGAAAAACTCCCAATACATTTCAATTTTCAAATATTTGGCAACTTTTTCACTCTTTCAATAATTAATTACCTCTGCTCCAGTAAGTAGGAGCATGGATATATTTTCCACAGAGAATTGCAATCCATTTCCAATACTCCTGAAAAAAGGTTCTGTGACGGTTCCCAGTCATTTGGAATCTTCATCAGTTGGATGGTAATTGGAAAACCACAATACCTGAGATTTTCAAACAGAATTAAATCTGATTCCATACAATTCTTCTCGCTGCAGTAGGTATCGGCGAATAGCAGTTGGGGTTAAAAATACGTGGAGGGAAGGGAGGGCCTTTTATTGGATGGTTCGATGATAATGAAGGACTCTGAGATACACTGGACTCACTGAGTATCACAATTGTTAGACCTAGGTCCGTCTAGGACGCAAAAAGTGTGTTCATACCCAGTCTCGGGGTAACCAACTGCTATAGCTTAGACAAAATTTGTCTAAGAATGCATATTTAATATGCAACAGTATTTTAAACGGAAATTCTCAAAATTAATGAATTTATCATAACATTAATAAATCTTGGCATCATTAGCAAGAAAATAAACATCTTTACTGACAGCCAAGCAAATATAAAAGCCCTTCAAAGTCCCATCACCACTTCAAAACTGGTGTGGAAAACGAAAAGGATCTGTTTCTGGAAAATTACAAAATTTCATAAAATGGATACCCGGGCAAACCAACCAGCGTGGGAACGAACAAGCCGACATTCTGGAGAAATAGGGTTCAAAGAATGAATTCATGGGACCCTCTCCAGCAATTGGCATCTCAAAGAACGCCTGCAAAGAAAAGGTTAAAAACGGGAGTCCCAAGACCTTAATGTACTCTAGTCATAAGAAACTGATATGTGGGATGTCGATCTCATGATACGCATCCATATGATCCGCGTTCATAGTCCGTATGATGCGTTCATATGATCCTAAACAAACTGTATGGCTGACTTTTAAAAGTCTGTAGAATTCTAAAAATCGTGGGCAATCGAATATCACCAATGTTTTCATGTGAACAAGAAGTGGTCGAGCACTTTCTATGGAGATGCGACTGCTTGTGGAGATCCAGAATGGAAGCATTCGGTCACCACATAGTGAAACGCGCATCTTTCCTCGAAATCTCCTGGAAAATGTTTTTTTTTCTATTTCGTTGATCTCAGCGGAAGATTTACTGACTCCAATATGGGGTGCCCGGCGGAATCCTCTAATGAGGGAGAGTGGAAGCCACCAGAGCCTGAAACTCCATTTCTTCCAATGGCAACCCCAGGCAGTGAGTAGGACGCGCAAACCAATAAACTAAGAGAGTAGCTGCCTATTTATTTGTCTTAACACCCTGAATATTTTATTTTCATGGAAGTTTATGTTTAAAATGTCCTGGCTGAGAGAAAAGAATAATTATAAATCGATTGTTATTTCCTAGTGAAATCTTGGAATCTCCCGTCTTCCCTGTATCTCCCGAAAAATTTGCCGAAAACTAGCAATTTCAGCTCACTAGCGCGCGGCTTCGAAAATTGCCGGAAAAACAGTTTGCTCTATACGAGGTAAAAACGTCTGCCAAGTGGGTGTGGCACATAGCTTCCTCATATCCATAACCCGATTGTATAGATGATCCGATGCATAGTAGTTAATCTCAAAACATCAATCTCTCAGTACCTTCCACTACCCTCTTAGGGGACCATCTATACGCTTATCTGGACAATCCTGAGAAATTTCGTCGAAATCGGAAGAAAAATGTAATTGTTATGGCTGTTACAAGAATTTTACGTTTGCGCATGCGCAGAGGCTACTGTCAATTGTAAGGCCTTGATTTTCATTGGGGACCGTCTACAACCTAATCCGCATAATCACTGAAAATTTCATCGAAATCGGACAATAACTTCGTATAGTTATGCCGGTAACAAGGATCTCATGACAGACACACAGACAGACAGATACGGAACCAAAATTGTTCAGATAGGTCTGAAACGTAAATCGAAAAGTGAAAAGAAAGCTCCCGCTACCTTGGTAGACTCGGAAGCAAAATACCCGGCGATTTTCTAATAATGCAGCAACTCTTGTTTTGGCAATAATTGTCGTGAAAAAATGTGCTTCCTTAAGCCCTAGTTAGATGAGCAACTTAAATTGCAGGACTGAGCAATTCTCGTCAATAAAAATTGTTATAAAACTCTCAACAATTCGGCCCCAAAATGGGGCTTCAAACTCACGTTTTGCTGGTATGTACTTTCAGTTAAAATAAACTTGATTGGTGAATAATAACATAATAATGATAATTGATGAATAACCAACGGAAAAATAATAACCCGTTGTTTGATAATTTGCCTAGTTGTATTCCAGGGAGTGACTGTGGCCTTAGGAGCTTTCATAGTACACTGACGATGTTCCCACTTTTCCCACGATCTATGAATTAGAACGTTTATCAAAAGTGATTTGTTCAACTAATTGCAATCAATCTCCATCTTTGCTCAGGATTTGGAAGAGCTGAGGCAAAAAGTGCGAGAGCTGTCTGTGGTTGAGAGCAACAAAGGGGAAGATTGGGCTCTCGAACTCTCAGAGGCCATTTCACGTCTCGACAACGCCATGTTCAGGAAAGAAACGAACGAAGAACTGAGAGCTCTGGTGAGAGCAAAAACGCCATTGAGCATTGATTAAGTAGATTTGAAACCCCACCACAAGCCTCTCTGTTGTAACTACTTAGAACTTCTTCAAACATTCTCCCCGTAGTACATTCTTCTCTTTCACGTTTCAACTCGTAATATTTTCTTATTTATTGAACTAACTGCCCTTAATTAACTGTAATCTTTCTCTTTCTAAAGAGTCTTTCTAGATAAATTATAGTGTGATATTTCATTGTTAAGTCGCAATCTTCCAGATTCGCTTCAATTTAATTTAGTTATACGTCTATCTGATTGTTTCATGTTTGTTCGATTTTTTTTATTAACCATACTTTGAATCTAAAAGATTTTTAGATGTTGACTGTTATGTGAAAATGAATAAAAAAATTATTCCTTCATATTTTATGGTTTTTTGAAAATAACGATTACCCTCGTCCAATTCAATCAAGCTAATAATTTAAAATGTAGCATTTTTCATAATATGAAAATTAATACAATTCGAACAGAATATTGTGAGAAGAGGCCTACGAGTCGTGAAATTGCGAGTGATATTATCACTCGCAATTTCACGACTCGTAGGCCTCTTCTCACAATATTCTGTTCGAATTGTATTAATTTTTCAGAAATACAATTTTGTTGTCCGATCAAAACTCATGAAGCCTCTGAAATTCGAATGGGGACATCCCTTGATTGGGCGGGATGAGACAGCATACAAGTTACAAGACTGGATAGAATGGGGAATTTGTCTCAATTTTAGATTCTGAAATTTCAAGTCAAATCCTATAATAGGGCCCGAGAATAACGTTTAACACCTGGAATACCCAAGGGGAGAAAATTACAATAGAAAAAAATTCCTTAACAAGTGAAGCCTCTGTCAAAAAACATCGCGAATATCGAGGAAAAATGATTACGTCACTCCCTGGGGTTCCTCACGGAAAACTGTGCTCTGGCGAAGTGTATTAGGAATTTCGGCAAATAGTGTCAGAGAATGCCAACAGGTTGAGTCGTAGGTGGGCACATGACCACATGAAACAAGGGCTTGTGACGACTTGAAACGATCCACTCAAATAATGTGATTCAAATATTAAAACTGAATAAGAGAAGGTGAAGACTTAGAATGCTTGATAAACTGATAGGTAGAAGCGTATTGTAAAAACATATTGTTTAGTAATGCATGCATTCCAGGGGACGTCCCATTGGATAAGCATTAGATCAGTTTAACCAGTTGGTAAGCGATAAAACTGTTTCACTCGATGTAATTTGGTTTATCACTTTAGGCAAGAAATAGTGACCCCCCCCCCCCCTTACCATTATCTACCAAAACATTTCTAGCGGCGTGGGAGCCTCGAATCTGAAGAGCATTTTAAAATCCATGATCTACGATACCCAACATGCGAATTCGAGTTCACCCCCCCCCCCCCCCACATCGCCACCACCAATGGTGCCAGTCTGGCACCAAAGCGGAAATACGTCGTAACATTGAACTTTCATCTATTAGTTTTAGTAGGCGGTACATCGAGGTTCACATCCGTATTCAAGGTGAAACAAAAAAAAAACACGAAATATGCAATTTATGGTCTCCTGGCACCACGGTGGCACCACTATTAGTTCTATGGTGGTACAGAGAATAATTTATGAAAATCCAGAGGTATAATGAGAATTTTTCCTCAATTTCAAAGCTTGGGTACAATTAGTAAGCAGTAAAGGAACCGAAATATTGAAAAATCGGATATTTTGTGAATATTATCCCCCCACTTGCCCCCTCCCCTTGCGAATTTTGGTACTATGGTGAAATCATGTACAACTCGGGAGTTATTTGAGTCAAAGAAAAAAAGAAACGCGCAAATCGGTTGGAAATTGAGGCCTGGACAGAATTTACAAGATTACGCCCGCAAACGCACGTTTTTTAAGCATTAACCCCCCCTTTCCCCCCCTTAAAAGGCAAAATTCAAAATTCCGGCGCCGTAGTGCACAACTAGATAGGTTTTCGCGTCGATGAAAAAAAGAACCACAAAAATCGGTTGAGAACTAAGGCCTGGGCAGACGCCACAAGATTATGCCCAAAAACGCACGTTTTTTGAGCATTAACCCCCCCTTTCCCCCCTTAAAAGGCAAAATTCGAAATTCCGGCGACGTAGTGCACAACTAGATAGTTTTCCGCGTCGAACAAAAAAAGAACCAGGAAAATCGGTTGAGTACTAAGGCCTGTGCAGACGACACAAGATTTTGTTACACACACACACAGACATACACCTATGGTTTTTTTCGCGGATTTGGATTCAGAATGGTCTAAAACGGATTACTGTGTGGTTATTTTTTTTTTCTGTTGAGTGTTGTCCAACTTCACCCCAGATCGATCGCATAAGGACGCCCAAGTCTTGCTGTGGGACGTCCTAAAAAAGTGAGTAAAATTGCTTCTTTTCGTCACTTTCGTGTCTGGGTTCTTTCTGCCAGTTTGCGGCGCACTCCTGTGTTCAATCACATAAACTAGTTGTTTCATGTCTAAAAGGGAAACTTGTCACGTCACAGACTCCCGGTACATTTAAAATTTCCATCTTCCTTAAATTCTCTAAATTTTTTGGATGCGTTTTCGAACAGTACACTATGATTTTCTTCCACATCAGTGAATCCTCTTTCGAAAAAAAATCAAAAAATTACGAGGCAAATTCCCCATTGGGCTTTCCAAAATGGTGATAGTTTTTCAGAAAATTATGATGTTTTCTGAAGTTTATTTCAGGTCATATTATTGTTACACTAACAAACAGACTAGCATTTTAAAGTACATCTTCCACACTGGCAGTACATGCTATCAATAAACACGCAAAATTAAGGGGGTAGAGATGGGCGGTATTTAACGTAACAGTTAAAAATAACCTATCACCGGATTTCGTTAATTCCGCTTGGAACCTATTACCAAAATAATCCTGTTACTAAATAACGTCCCAAGGAAGGCTCGAAAATGTGTGGAGCCAAAACAATAGCTTGGGTTTTTTAATCGAAAAAGAGTGAAAATACAATAACACGTAAATATGTCGGGAATAACTTGATAGAAACCCCAACTTGGGTAGGAAACGAAACCTAGAGATCAACGGGATGATACTTCGGAATGGAATAACATGATAAACAAACGAACGTAGGTCGGGAACAAAAATTAGAAATCATATAAACGATACCTTGGAATGGTATGTCGGAATGAGCTTCTGAGAAGGTTCCTGAGATAACCTATTAATAAATAACAGGTTATTGGAACCTATTACCCACCCAGAGCGGTAACAGTGGAACCTAATACGCAAATGTAACCGTTTCCCCCATCTCTATAAGAGGGTCTCAGTCGATCGCCGTTAATTCCTCGTTCCGGGTAAGTATTTCCCTCAATTATTGGCGCTAAAACTTTAAAATATGTACCTGAATTTGAAAATTTCAAGGAATTTTGAAATTCATTAGCAGCATCTACCTAGGGAATTGAAAAAATATTGCCGCTGGAATCATCAAAATGGAACAATAATTGTCGGCAAAAAATGAGGAAAAACTAACAGAATAAACGGTTTTTTCCATTTTTGACAGCAATTATTGTTCCATTTTGACGATTCCAGCGGCAATCTTTTAGTTTTTCAATTCCCTAGGCAGATGCACAAATAATAATAATAATAATCCTAAAATTTCAAATTTAGGTACAGTTTTTAAAGTTTTTTAAAGTTTTTAAAGTAATTGAGGGAAATACTAACCCGGAACGAGGAATGATCGGCCATCGACTGAGACCACCTTAATCTTTGCACTGTACAATGTATGTAATTGGAACTGATTTTTCAATAACTTCGTTTTTCGCCATTTTTACCAGTAATCCAGCATTTTCGGTAATCGGGCAGTGCCATGGTCTGACATCTGCTGGATTACAGATGGAACATTGAGAATTTTTCCTAAAATTTTTTTCTAATAGGCGACTATGTTATTCAGTAAGGAGGAATGAGAAAGGTGAAATTGATTGGTATCGGTTTTACGAACAATCTTGGTAAATTTAATATATCGTAATATTTTCTTAGACAAAATCCAACACTATGTCACAGGTTAGCCAACCTCGACAACAATGAAACCGCAAGGTTGGTTACATGATAACACAATACATTATTGAAAGTTCATCATGAACGAAGTTAAGCTGTACTTAACAGGCAACACTTCAAATCCCTTCTCCATGTCTCCAGAATGGACGATAAAGAAGTGATTTGAAAAAGATGGAGTCAAAACTCAAAATATTGCAGCGTGATTTCGGTTAGAGATCTGAACATTTTCACCTCTAAATAATTTGTAGGCACACATAAATTAAATCTGGAATCACCTTGATTGAAGATAGGAAAAGGTAGGCGTTCTTCTTACGAGATAAGATTAGATTACTTATCATCGATGAAGTCCGAATCCATCTTCTTAAACTTTTCCTGCAGATCATCAGGTACTGTGAGCGTACTTGGGTCATCCACTTCAATTTCATCTTCAGTTCGAATCAGAAGATTTATGACGTTTTCAGCAGCCAGGAGATTTTCTCTATTCTGAAAATCATAAACCAACAAAAAATCAAATCTCAATTAAAAAAAAATTGTTCATCCTCCCAGATCCCTTCGACTTATCTCCAAGAGGATTCAAGTTCTCCTTTCACTTATATCATCTTCAATATGATTGGGAATGCCTTCCACTTTCTCGACCTATGGGATTCCAGCTCCCTTTCACCTATGACTACACTGGATGTAAGCCTAACTTGTCTGTCATACTATATAAGTAAATTCTACAACTAATTTGTAACAAAAAATGTCTCCTAGCAATTTTTTTTAAAGCTTCGTTCCCGAGTTATTCCAATTTTAAACTTTTTTTCGTGATTTAAATCTTACGTCATTAAATCGAGCATAATTCCTTTAATTTGCTGTTTAAATTACAATTCGAGGATACCGTTTGAAAGAGCATTAAATTTCCTATCAGATAAAAGCATTAAATGTTATTTGAGACGAAATTTGAGACATGAAAAAGCCCTTTGAAAAGAGAATGAGGAATTTCACCATGTCAGAATTTCCTATTTTTGACCCCAAAATCGGATTCAGCACCTCGAAAAACCTCCTAAGGCAAACTTTCAGCCCGTACTTCCTAATTTACGAATAAACAAAACAGTGTAGAAAATACGAATGTTTAAAAAAAAACGGGAAAATGACGTCATCCTGGAATAGTTCATTTATTGCCGCTTGAAGCGCTGAGATCGAGAAATCTATAGTCCCCAGATGCAAAATTTCGTTCAAATTTCGTTCAGGTGCAAAAGTTCGAAATCGAAAAACTGAAGAAAAAAATAGAAAAAGCAAGATGGGGAAAATTAGGTTTCCCCTGTTTTTGTTTGATAACTTTTCTCTTAGAAAACACGATTTCGTCGTCCCAATGGGCAACACTGGGAAGAGACGGCGATCCGAACAGCCCAATCAGCGAGCGTTCCCGCATCACGTCCATTTTCCCGGTTAGTTTTGAAATAAAAAAAACGTCTGCCAAGTGGGTGTGGCACATAGCTTCCTCGTATCCATAACCCGATTGTATAGATGATCCGATGCATAGTAGTTAATCTCAAAACACCAATCTCTAAGTACTTTTCACTACCCTCATAGGGGACCATCTACACGCTAATCTAGACAATCCTAGAAAATTTCATCAAATTCGGATGAAAAATTAAGTGAGTAGGTGTATGTGATTGGATCAAAAAATACATAGCCTCGGCTGGGTTTCGAACCCGCGACCTTAGGAGCTCTAATCAAGACTCTATCCTCTGAGCTACCGATGACCTGCAATTAATGGGATTTGAGATTCTCACAGCACACCATTCCTCTATGAAAGAATCCCTCTATGAAAAACAATTCTCTGTGATTTTCATAGGGGACCATCTGAACTCTACTCTGTAACATCCCTGAAAATTTCATTGAAATTGGATTGGAAATGTGGAAGTTATGGCCGTTACAAGGAATTCACGTTTGCGCATGCGCAGTCGCTTCTATCAGTCCGGGGGCAATGATTTTCATAGGGGACCACCTACAACCTAATCCACATAATCCCTGACAATTTCATTGAAATCGGATGGAAAATGTAGAAGTTATGGCCGTTACAAGGAATTCACGTTTGCGCATGCGCAGTTGCTTCTATCAGTCCGGGGATGATGATTTTCATAGGGGACCGTCTACACACCAACCCGCACAATCCCTGAAAATTTCATAGAAATCGGACAATAACTTCGTATAGCTATGCGCGTTACAAGGAAATCATGACAGACGGACAGACAGACAGACACACAGACACGGAACCAAAATTGTTCAGAAAGGTCTAAAACGCAAAACGCGAGTGGAAATTTTGATTTTGGAGAAATTTTTTTTTTCGTCCTTGAAAAGTGAAAACAAAGCTTCCGCTACCTTGGTAGACTCGGAAGCAAAATTTTGATTGTCTCCCAAAAATAACAGGAGACTTATTTTCCAAAATCAGCCCGATTTTCATCTATCCCACACCATTAACTATTCAGGAAAAATGCAAACAGAATTCGGAGAAATTCCTCATTTTACGTCATTTGGAAAACCTTGAATTCTTTCAATCTCAAATTGAACTACGAGAGCCAATATTTTGCCAAGATGCAAGAACAGTAAAAACTGCGCCAAAATCCCTGCTTTCCAATGGTATAATCAAAAAATATTTTACAACCAAATTTATGGGAGAAATTTGTGTTTGTAGGCAGAAAAACGTGCATAAAATCAGCGCTCCGGCCTCCTGTTTCCCACTTCCACCATCCGACCCCTCAGATCGTCTAGCGGGGGCGATGATTTTGTTGAAAAAATGCAGGTTTTCGGCGTTCAAACACAAATTTTTCCTCTAAGTTCGCTGAGGTTTTTACCATTCGTAAATCTTGATAAAATATTGGTTATTGTAGTTCAATTTGCGATTGAAAACTCGGCGCTGCGCGCCTCGGCGGGGGCTTCGCCCCCTGCACCCCCGGATGATTTCCGCTTAGAGCCTAATGGCTAAAATGTGACATACCTTGAAAAGGTTTTTGCTCCCTCTCCCTCTTTATCTTTCTTCCACTGTAATATTTAAGATACCTCCTTATTCATAATAACATCAGGTTGTCAAGCATATTTGTCGTCAAGCATATGATAAATCATAGCGCTACTTTCCTGTCGCTTTTTCCTGTCGCTTTTTACTGTCGATTTTTCCTGTCGTTTTTCGGCGGGGGGTCCCATCGCTAAAACCTTTTCAAGGTCCCAAATCCTCGAATTGTAATTTTAAGAATTATATTAAGAATTTTAAGAATTGTAATTTAAACAGCAAATTAAAGGAATTCTGCTCGATTTAATGACGTAAGATCAAAATCACGAAAAAAAGGTTTAAAATTGGAATAACTCGGAAACGAAGCCTTTTTAAAAAAAAATTACTATGAGACTTTTTTTGTTGCAAATTAGTTATAGAATCGACTCCTGTAGTATGGCTGACCAGTTAGGCGTACACCCTGCATAAGCTGTGCTCTCTGTGATGTCTTCTTTCTTTTCTTGGCTCTACAGCCTCCTCCAAGACGGCTCTCCACTTCACTCTATCCTTTGCCGCATTCCTCCAATCCCGGCAACCAGTCCTGGCAACGTCCACCTCCACATAGTCGATCCATCTCTGCTTAGGTCGTCCCTTTCCTCTGCTCCCTAGCGGCTGCGCTTTAAAAAGTTTCTTCGCTGGATCATCGTCTGGAAGTCTTGCCACATGCTCACCTTAGGAACCCCAGCTTCGCAAAATGGACCACACCAATATCGCCGTACTGCTGGTATACTTCCTCCTCTATGTCTCCAGCTCCCATGGTCACAGACCGGGCCGAGGATTCTACGCAAAATCTTCCTTTCAATAGAGTATTTTTGTACTTCCCGTGTTGACAAAACGCGAAACGTAAAGAAGAGCAGCTAGCGCGAGCACTCGTAGATGCTAACTTTCCGAGTCATTTTTTTCAGAGCTCCTCTGTGAAATCGTGAAAAGTGAACTCCTGTAGTGACGTTAACGTGATGCTTATAAGTTAAGTTGGCAAGGTTACTTTGGCGGATTTTTACTCCTTGTCTATTTCAAATTTTGTTCCCCTTTCAGATAGGATATTAATTTTTTCTTTTTCACGTTCCTAGTATCATGATAAAAGTTATGGAAGAATGGATGGAGCTTATGGCAGAGTCCATGAGGTGAGTACATCTGGCAGAGTTCCTCCACTGAGAAGGAACTTGAGCAAGTATTCGATGATTATTTAAGGTTTCTGCTAGTGAAAAAGCACCCCATTTCAGAAATTTCCATGGTAGAAGAGGAAGTTATTGTCAAACCCCAGGATATACTAAATCTGACTTGAGGATTCAACATAACCACTTAAACAATCTAGTACTCCCTTACAGACCAAATTTAGCGAAGATTTTATTATTTTATGGTTTTATTATTTTTATGGTTTTATTATTATTTATATTTTTCGATTTCTTATAAATATTATAAGAAATCCCTACTACGTTATAAATATTATTTGTTTTTAAATTTATTACCTAATTATTTTTTATTATTATTGATTTTTATTATAGATATTATTTAATAGTTATCAATAATCAACTGCTTATAATATATGCATACCATATATTATATATATACAATATATTATATTGTTGTGGGTTTTGACGGTAATTTACCGATTTTAGGGCATGTTGCAGTCCAGGTTTTGGTAGACCTGAATAAGGACGATTTGTTGTTACTTTCCCGGTTTTATTGTTTTGGCTCTCAATTTTTGGTTTAAGTGAAATATTATTTTGTGCGAATTTGAGGAGAGCTGTCGTGTTTATTTTGTGTTTACCAGGTTGTAATATATATAGATACCAGTAAAATGAATAAAGAAGTATGATAGTACCTACCTAACAAATGATAGTAAAACCTATTGTAGAAAAATTGGAACCCATAGTTGATGAAACAATAATGAGAATTTAATTAAAATAACTTCAATATTAATGACGAAGTGGAAAGGTAGTGGTAGGTACAAACAAATAGTCTTTTCTGTTCAACCTTAAACTTGCTGTTTTCTTCCTTGGGTAGTCCATGGAAGAAGAAAAACAACTCCATCTACTCTGAGGTTATCCTCACGTAGCGCACCCTCGCGTAGACAGTGGATTTTTTCAAACGCCAAAAGTTGGCTTTTGGCGTCAAGGAACTTTTCGCGTGTGGGAGTAGATACGTGTGAAACGAAACGGCAAGTACAAAAATACTCTAATAGCTCTAATTCTATTCCCCGACTGTTTGGTCAACACCCATGTTTCCGCTCCATAAACTTGAACCGGACGGAAAAGCGTCTTGTATACAGGGAGTAAGCCTAACTGGTCAGCCATACGGGACCAGTCGATTCTACAACTAATTTGCAACAAAAAATGTCTCTTAGCGATTTTTTTAAACCCTTTGTTTTCGAGTTATTTTAACTTTAAACTTTTTTTCGTGATTTTGACCTTATTTCATTAAATCGGTCATAACTCCTTTAATTTGCCGTGTAAATTACAATTTAAAGATACCGTTTGAAAGAGCATTAAATTTCCTATCGGATAGATTCCTTAACTTTTTTTTGAGTCAAGGTTTGAGACATGGAAACGTCCTCTAAAAAGAGAATTTTACGAAATTTTGGAAACCTAGCATTTTTTCAATCTCAAATTGAACTACGAGAACCCATACTTTTTCAAGATGCAAGAACAGTAAAAACTGCGCCAGAATCTCAGCTTTCCAATGGTATAATCAAAACACATTTTACAACCGAATTTAGGGGAGAAATTTGTGTTTAACGCGGAAAAACGTGCATTTTTTCAACGAAATCAGCGCTCTGGCCTCCTGTTTCCGGAGGCCTGGCGGTCTACAGCGGCGCCGACCCACCCACTGCTATTGTCCGACCCCTCAGATCGACTAGGCGGAGCGCCGATTTCGTTGAACAAATGCACGTTTTTCTGCGTTCAAACACAAAATTCTCCCCTAAATTCAGTTGTAAAATGTGTTTTGATTATACCATTGGAAAGCTGAGATTCTGGCGCAGTTTTTACTGTTCTTGCATCTTGAAAAAATGTTGATCCTCGTAGTTCAATTTGCGATTGAAAAAATGCAAGCTTTCCAGAATTACGTAAAACTCTCTTTTTAGAGGAAGTTTTCATGTATCAAACCTTGACTCAAAAAAAAGTTAAGGCATCTATCTGATAGGAAATTTAATGCTCTTTCCAACGGTATCCTCAAATTTTAATTTACACAGCTAATTAACGGAGTTATGACCAATTTAATGACATAAGGTCAAAATCACGAAAAAAAAGTTTAAAGTTAAAATAACTCAAAAACTAAGAGTTTTAAAAAATCACTAAGAGAAATTTTTTGTTGCAAATTAGTTGTAGAATCGACTGGTACCGTATGGCAGACCAGTTAGGCTTACACCCTGTATAGTGAGCTTCGATTTTCTCGAGATTGTCCGGGAATTTTAATAACGAGAACTTGAATAAAGTAGCACCGGTTGGCAGACAACAGCCTCTTGGCAATCTCGACCACACTATCGTTTGTCGTATGCACGGTGGAACCAAGGTAGGTGAAAATTTCAACCCTCTGAAATGTCGAGCTGCCGATTGTTATGGTATCAGGGAGTCTTGAGCTTGGGGTCGGGCCAGACACCATGTACTTTGTCTTATCCATGTTAATTTGGAGGCCTGTGATGTACCTTCAGTTATTGTTTGTTACCGATGATGATCGATTTAACTTTGTAACTCATTATTTTAATAGACAACGTTCTTCTTAACTCCGTTTTTTGTTAAAATGGGTTTCCACAATCTCGTCGCGACTGATTTTATTCCTATTTAGTCTCCATTCAATAGGTAATGTTTGGTAAAAAGGAGATCATTTTAAGAAAACGTACTTTTCCTGGTTTTAATCTAATTTCACTTACAATAATATTTAATAAGAAAGAATTCCCTTATTAAATTACCGTTTCCCACTTGTGGTACTCTCGCAAAATTATGTAGGCATTGCAATCGCGGATGTCTGTTCTGACTTTTCTTGTTTTGCAGAGGTGAAGTAGAGCACGAAGGATGACGTTCCTGACCAATGAATCCTCTTCCCTCGATTTATCATCTGAGAGGTACTGTAACTCCAGTGGTAACCTGTTGAAAAATATGTACATCAGGGTATGATAATATGTATGATATTTATTTGTCATAAAATACGAGCGTAAGTATTAAGATGAGATCTGGTCACTTTTATATCAATGATAATCATGTCACTACATGTTAATGAATTTTTAAAAATGAAATTCATGGATTCCCTACTATCTTTGGATTAACGAAATTCCCCCTAACCTGCAGGATGGACAGCCTAACCCACACTATGCTACACCTGGCAACACTGTGTGATTATAGCCATTATATTATTCTCTTTAGAAGGGTTTAGTAGGTTAAGTATGGTTGCCATTGAGGGAGGCACATACATTCCTGCTAGAGCATTGATGAAGCTAACCCTGGTAGTCCGTTATGTTCGAATACCATGTCTGCTAGCTTCGCTCGCTCATCCAAATGGGTGAGATCACGGGACTTGTTAATCCAAACGGTTCAGACTCCTCAGTTGTGATTTTTAGCCTTACAGGAATCGTGGGATTTAAGTCTAAAGAATTAGTATTCCTGTGGTATTGAATACAGCCATCTCCTTTGGCAGTTATTAACTCCCCCGTCATTGATACTTGAGTACTGACCAACTATTCGGTAGGTTCTCCTCAACATTTTCTACCCCCTCGACAATTCAAGTAAAAATTGATTCTGATGTTCGGAGAGTATCCAATTATATGACTCCTGTTAAAATCGGTCCAACTGTGCAACATTTGAAACAATTTACGCACTTTGGACATTGTTCTAGTATATTGTACAACTCTCTGTATAAAAGTACCAAATTTGGTGATGTTTGCAAGAGTCGTTTGGCAGTAATTGGTTTCAAAAACAAACAGTAAACAATTTTCTAGGCAGCGCATGAGTGAAAATCGATTATGACATCGCGAACGACTATTTAAGAGGGTAAAGAGCAATGTGCAATAATGCCCATCAAAATCGGTTCAGCCATTTACATGTAGCACACTTTACCGCAGAGTTGAAAGAGCTTTACAGCTTCCAGAGCCAATCGCATCACAGAAATTCAAATTAGTTCATGTTGTCGCCAACTGTTAGTCACAGGGACAACCTTTGTAGCACTCATGAGAATTATGAGGAACATACTTTTTGAGCACTTAGTTTTGATTTGAACCCTTCCCAAGCCTAATCTGTTCCTTCAGTTTGTTTTTGAGAACCAAGTTCAGAGTAACATATTTACAATAATTTTCTGTACGAGAAAACGAATGTTTTTAATTATTTCGTAGTATTTATTTGTATTCTCGTACAACATGCTTGTCCCCCGTCAGCGTAACTTACTTGTCATTATCTTCCGCATCGAATTCTTCTGGTCCGGCCAGCGGCAGGAGAAGTATTGGCAAAACTTCGTAAGGGGGGCCCATTAGGACTTCGTGAGTCGACTTATCAAACAGGCAGTTGTAAACCGCTGAGGCGATGCCAAACCTGGAAATCCGATTAATGTTTCATTAAAGAGGAAGAGAAATGGACATTCAAGGCAAGAAGAAATTGAAATGGGGAAATTGATACTGGGCACAGATTTATCGCCTTCGGGATCCATTGACTGACAGTTTAAAATATCCCTAGTTTGAAAATATACGAGTGAAATGGATGAAATGAAGTAGCGATATCACATTCAGAGTTCAGGGAGCTGAGGGCTCCCAGAAAACTGCATAAGACGTATCATCTCAGAATACCCCTTATACGGAACTGGAAGCTCTCGCTCTGGAACTTCTCCCAGAGAGGCAAAATAACGATACGCAGCCTCCCATGGGTCTGTGATATCTATCTACGTGTTATTCATGCTTACATGGAGTATGTTGGTACAAACTTGAGTACTGATTTGTTAGCAACTTCTGTGTGAACATCACAAAATAAAGATATAAATCGTTTCATAGATGAATTACCTATTTTAATAGATTCGTATAGTATTCGTACTTAGTAGGTCCGCGTAAAGAGACTGGAGTACCGAGAGAAGGCACTGACATACAAAAGCAGACAGAGAACCGCTCAACTGCACAGCAGGGGAATTTTCTCCGGCTAGAATCCGCGGCACTTCCATCTCTAGGGAGGTCTACGAAACCTTTGCAAGACCTACAATAGAACCTCGGCAGCTCCTTTTAACCTCACGAAACTGTGCCGATACGAGTTATTTTAGATTTTTAGAAACTATTAATAATTATTTCAAGTCGGAAGTAAATTGTAAATGGCGAAGAGGATCCAACAAGCTTGTATCACCTCTGTACCTACAATAATTGTTTCATAAATGGGAAATTTGCCTCACAATTTTTTAATTTTTTTTTTTTTTTTTTCGAAAGAGGGTTCATTGATTTGGAATAAAGCCATAGTGTGCTGCTGCTCGAAGACGCATCCAAAACATTTAGAGAATGTAAGGAAGATGGAAATTTTAAATGTAGCGGCTGTCTGTCACAGCAGTGCTACCTCTGAAAGCACACATGAAATCATTAGCTTACATGATCGAACACACGAGTGTGCTGCGAACTGGCAAAAAGAACCCAGACACGAAAGTGACCAAAAGAAGCTATTCTACTCACTTTCATTCACAATACGCTTCTACCTATTAGTTTATCACGCATTATTAGTCTTCACCTTCTTTTATTTAGTTTCTATAATAGTTCGTTTTGATATTTGAATCACATTATTTGAGGGGATTGTTTCATGTGGTCATGAGGGCGTCTACAACTCTGCCTGTTGACATTCTCTGAAACTATTTGCCAAAACTCCTTTTACGCTTCGTCAGAGCACAGTTTTGCAAGAGAAACTGTGGGAAGTGACTTGTATTGGCATTGTCTTCTACGGTATTTTTTTCTCCTTGGGTACTCCTGGTGTTATACGTTATTCTAGGGAATTCCCCATTCCTGCAGCCAATTGACTGACCTTGGTCTCCTAAAACATTTTTTGTTCTTTGAAGTCTACGTAGAAGATGAAGCAGAAGGACTCAATTTCTCCTTATCAATTTTTTCATTAGGCAAATATATATATATATTTTTTTTTCCAACATCTTCAACACATTTTGGGCAGATGGGGTCATTCGAACCCATGACTCGAAGGAGTCGTATGACCCTAAGCTGTTTAGGACAATGGAATGCCATCCAGTAATGCTATAGGACCTTTGGACCGAGTAAATCTTCTTTATTTGCCCCTTTATTTGGCCATAAAATGGCAGAATTTCACATTTTTTGTGCCCACAATCCACCTTATTTTGTTCAATAGCGTGTTCTTCCATTTATCATACGAATACATTTTCGGAACGAATTTCTATTTAGTAGGTAGTTTCTCTCTTCTGTTATATTATTTCACTGAAATGTTCTCGAAAGTTGAGGTGTGAAAAGTGGACGGTTGAGTAAAATGGTTGTTCAAATTAAAGGTCTCCAAATAGAATATACACTCCAACAACTATCCAATGAGGGCGTAATGACTTCACACGTAAAAAAAGTAAATCCTATTTTTGTTGATTTGTCTGAATCACACCTACAGCATTAGTTCATGTATCCTCCGCTAGGGATAGTAAAGCATTTTTCCCTTGAATCTCAAGCTTTACCAAAATAAGTAACTAAGCTTATCTCATATGATTCAAAGGAAGAACGCTTTATTATCCCTAGCGGAGGATACATGTACTAATGCTGTAGGTGTGGTTTATACGCTCGTTATTTTTGTTATGTTATTAAAGTTTAAAAATTTTCTTTTGAACACTTCCTGTTCCTGTCCTTGAACACTTTGAAATACAATTCAGGAAGTTCGAGAAACAAGAGAGTCTGCCCACGGACTTCCACATTATTGTGGGTCCTTCAAGAGAACCAATCTATGGTGTTTTTTATCACTAGTCTGAGTTAAGAAATATAAATCCGGAGATTTCTTTGCAAACATAATCAAAGCAATACTGTGATTCTTCGAAGCTGGGGTTTCAAGCCATTAGGAAAAATAATATAACATCAGAAAAAAACCTATAAATGGTGATTTTTTGGAAAAATAGGACATTTAAAAGATCTTGAGCAGTTGCCTATATAGATTAAAGGCCGGTTTACACGCTCATGCCAATTGTGCAAACCGGCTTGTGCAAGCCAGTTTGCACAGTTATATCGTTGCGTGTGAACGGATTTTGCGCAAGTCATTTGGCTTGCACAAACCAAAAAATCTGGCTTGAGCAAAATCTGTCTCGGACAGAAAATTGGCATGAGGTTAGAGCGAAGTTTGAGCGTGTGAACGCAGTACAAGCCAAACTCACGATCTCGCGCAGGCGCATCCGTTCTTTTCTAGGCTTCAAAACCTGCCTGTAGCCAAACATCTCAGTGTTGCTGACAACCTTTTATGGGGGGTTAATGCTCGACTCATTACGGTACCAGTTCATAGTTTAGGAAAAGCATTAGGCTCCCCTATCAATTCCACGATCAAATGTTCTATGAGAAAGGTTATCCTTCCTGAGCAACCAAACCATGCTCCATTTTCGACCTATTTTTGAGGCAACTTTTTTCTTATCAGGCAAGCCGCCGTCGCACATAGAATGAGTTCCTCCTCACCTAGATCAAAATTTATTTAGAAATTAGGGGTTTTGATTTTTTAAAAAGAACTAACAAAATAGCCACAAGTCCACTGAACGGGCCACACCTTCGTTCAAGCACAACTGAACGTGTGAACACGACCACGTTGTTTAGTGCAATTTGCGCAAACTGGCTTGTGCAAGCCGGTTTGAGCAAATGGCTTGAGCGTGTAAACCTACCTTTCAATTGGAGAGGGGCTCGTGTTAATCACTGGGAGAACCCTCAAGAAATAGTTCTCATCTGGATCTAAAAGTTTGGTTCTAAAACTTGGTGACTGCGCCAAATTGCCAACCACTTGCGCCAAATATTCGAGTTTTTGGCCCGTTGTGTTGAACGCTTTGTCGCTCACTGCATCCAAAATCTTGGCTATTCCTGGGCCGTCCAAGACAGAGTCTGCAATGCTGCAAGCAGTATTTTGACTTCTCGACAAATTCGCGAGCAGTTTGCAAGCGTTGTCGCCCAACAAAGATGCCGGATCTAAAGCCAGCTTGAGGATTCTTTTCCCTTGGTTGTCTTTCGAGTCCATGATGAACCTGGAGCCCTTTTCGTCGCCGGATATGTTGACAAGTACTTTCAGGGCGAGATTACCAGCGTCATTGTTGAATTTTTCGGACAACCCCAAAAGATCGTTCACCTGAAACAAAGAAAATTTGTTAGATAAAAAGGAATATCCCTGCTCCACCTCAACCTGAGGCAAGCGCCGCTGACATGGACATAGACCAGTAGTGTTTGCCATAAACTGACTGATGTCTGCTGTTATCCTCTCTGCATAATCAGATGCCTCCCTGATTTGTTCCGAGGAGGTGATCTTTGTATCCAAAATGATCTCAGGAATAGTTGGTTACCTGAAAGGATCTCTCATGGGTTCTTGAATGTCATTCCACTTCTGCTAACTGAGATGAAAGTGATTTTGGGATCCAATGTCACTAGTAAAGTAAATTAAACAACCATTTCAGGTTGGATTTTCGTCTGACTGCCATTCTTGGCGTCGCGGACCTCATCAGCTGTCTTCTAAAGGGAAGATCAGAATTTGTTCTGATGATTTCGCTCAGAGCTTACCATTGCCTCACCGCCCTGGGTTGGAACAAGGGGGGAGATGAGAGCTCCAGCCGCCGAAAAACGCACGCTGCCGGCGATGAGCCTTGAACCCACGATCCCTGCAAAGGTCGGTCCAAAGTCCACCACCAAACAACGATGCCCCAACGACCGTAGCCACACCGCTGTTCCCCAATGTCACTAGTAGTAGACCAGTGACTCTCGAGTACAGGCTCCCTTCCTAGACAGCATGAATATTCCTTGTAGCAGAAGGAATATGATGGTTCACCTGGGAACGGAGGTGGTGATTGCGTTACCTCACGATAGAAAACTGTCAAATTCTATAGAATAATAAAGTTGTACCTAATTTATTTAAAAAAAGGTAATTTTCCAAGTTTTGGGTACAGCTTAGATGCCTCTCTTAGCTGCCATAAAAACCCTAAGAAAGTTGAGCATCCCTGTTATTTTGGAGAATACCTGGATATTATACAGCCCTTGTCTGAACCATCTGGCATTCTTTATCTTCAACATTTCTGGAAAAGAGACTCCCAAAGTGATATCTTGAAATTTCACCAACACGTATCATCTGAAGAGGTTTAAAACCTAAGGTTATCCCAGAATATTACTCGCCCAATTGAAGATAGTCAAATTTACTATGAAAACAGCCAGTTCTTCATTTCTAACGGAGGAATAAAGAACCATATTTCAATAATGATTTCTTGTAATTACACCGAAATGTATACTCATTAGGGTCCTAATAACCTCGGACCGGGTGTTTTTCAAGTAAGCAACAATGGGGTATTCCGGTGGGTCGGAAATTCAGGTTTTTGACCTCAAATTTGGTTTCAGCACCCTTGAAAACCTATGTACTACAACTTTAAGCCCAATGATACTGTAACATGTGGTAGAAAAATTAATTAAAGAGATCACACGTTTGAAACATATTGTTTAGTAATGCATGCATTCCAGGGGACGTCCCATTGGATAAGTATTGGATCAGTTTAACCAGTTCTTAAGCGATAAGACTGTTTCTCTCGATGTAATTTATTTATTACTTTAGGGAAGAAATAGTGACACCCCCCCCCCCACCATTATAAACCATAACACTTCTAGCGGCATGATAGCCTCGAATCTGAAGAGCATTTTAAAATCCATGATCTATGACACCCAACATGCGAATTCGAGTTCACCCCCCCCCCACCACCACCACCACCAATGGTGCCGGTCTGGCACCAAAGCGGAAATACGTCGTAACATTGAACTTTCATCTATTAGGTGTAGTAGGCAGTCCGTCGAATGTCACATCCGTATTCAAGGTGAAACACCAAAAAACCAAAGAAATATGAGGTTTATGGTGCCCTGGCACCATGGTGGCACCACTTTTATTTCCATGGTGGTACAGAAAGTAGGTAATTCATGCAAATCCTATGGTATAATGAGAATTTTTCCTCAATTTCAAAGCTTGGATACAATTAGTAAGCAGTAAAGGAACCGAAATATTGAAAAATTGGATATTTTGTGAATATTATCCCCCCACCCATCCCCTCCTCTTGCAAATTTTGGTACTCTGGTGAAATCATGTACAACTCGGAAGTTATTTTAGTCAAACAAAAAAAGAAACACACAAATCGGTTGGAAATTGAGGCCTGGGCAGAGTTTATAAGATTATGCCCGCAAACGTACGTTTTTTAAACATTAACCCCCCTTCCCCCCCCCCCTTAAAAGGCGAAATTCGAAATTCCGGCGCCGTAGTGCACAACTAGATAGTTTTCCGCGTCGAAGAAAAAAAGAACCACGAAAATCGGTTGAGAACTAAGGCCTGGGCAGAGTACACAAGATTTTGTTACACACACACACACACACACACACATACACACACACACATACACACACACACACACAGACATACACCCATGGTTTTTCCGTGGATTTGGATTCAGAATGGTCTAAAACGGATTACTGTGTGGTTATTTTTTTTCTGTTGAGTGTTGTCCTCCTTCACCCCAGATCGATCGCATAAGGACGCCCAAGTCTTACTGTGGGACGTCCTAAAAAGGCGGGCCACTATAAATGCACACACACCAGGCGAGGACTACGCCGCGCGCGTGTGTGAGTAGTATTTTGTAGTATCCAAGAGGTCCTCCAAGGGTTTCTGTGCATGGATACTTTTTTCAAAGACAGTTGGCTAGCTACGTCACACCATTCAAATCTTCAACTTTCCTTAGCTTCTCTGATTTTTTAAAAACATTTTCTCGACGAACAGACCCGATTACCGTTATTCCTGAGCCATGCTCTTTTGAAAAAATAAATAAATAAATTGACTGAAATACCCCATTACCTGATGTTCTACAATATTATAAGACCCCTCTAAGAAATGTAGGTGAAAATACTTGGAAACACTCCTGGAAGCTGTTATTCGGTTTTTCCAATGAATTCTTTGGGTACAAGGGATAATTTTCGCTCTGAAACTCTAGACATCTCAGTTACTCTGAGTTCTCTCTTTAGTGCCACCCAGAACTCGATACTACATAAAACATAAACACACCCTGGCATCTCAGAACGTGTCAGTGCAATCGACACTTCCAACTCAGCAAAATGGATGAGGTCCGGGAAAACTGATAAAACCACCTTAATAATTTGACATCGGTACTGATTTAATAGGTAATTGTCGACGCTACTTTGTTCCAAATTACGCGCAATAGGGCAAGGAGACAACTTGGTCATGTTGGGTACCTATTCGTAATAAAAAGTGTAAGTATTATTTACCTACGATTGTGTCGAAGCTATGTTCGTGGTTTTACTAACTTATTATTTCCTAAACTGATACCAACTAGGTACTTACCAAAGTGCCCTGGTGAAGTTGAGCGCTACCCTCACGCGCGCTGATCATCAGTAGGATGTTGAGGACTTGCTTTCTCATCTCTTCATTGTTCGCTCGAAGGGCATACAAGGCCTCTTCGATGGTCAAGTTAATCTTCGTAGTCTCTGGAGGCATCTCATAAAAATTGCTCTAGATATACCTACCAATTCTTATTACAGCCAATGAAGATCAGAACTTTGTTGAAGGTTCTTCGTCTGAATCTACCATTAGACTTCTGATTTCCACAAACCCAGAAACTGACAATAAACAAACTTGGCACTGACAATATAATATAAACTATATTAGCATACAACGACCGAAAATTTTGCACGGCGATTCACGACAGCGATTACGCCAGATTCGCGCACATGTTGGTGTTTTTAGGTATTATCATTATCACTCGTTATCATCTTCTTCTTGTCTTATCAGTTGATATGGTTGTCGTTGAGCTGAGAAGCCACAGTGGTTGTTTGATGCTTTTCTTGAAGTTCGATTGAAGTGGATTCATGAAGATCCAGTGAAACTGGAATAACTGTATAACTATAAGTTATAACTAGTATAACTGGGTAGACCCAGTACATTATAGCAAGCTACAATGCACCTATTCTCTTTACTTACCAAAACGAAATGAGTCCTTGTTTTTTTTTTTTTATAAAGGTATTGTTTTTTCATTTATTTAAAATATCAACAACCGTTCGCTTCCAATGAGCATAATTAATTACACGCATTATTAACTGTACTTATTATTAGTATTAACTTATTATTAGTATTAACTGTACCTAATTATTAACTGTTTAAGGTTCTTTTTTCTTAATTTCAAATTACAAACACACCTGCTCCCTATACGACTACAGGTGTAAACTACAGTTAATATCATGTTCATAAAAATAATAAAATCACAAACAAGTAGTAAAACTAGTCAACATAAGCAAAAAGTACATAAACAAAATTAAAATAACATCCATAACAACATTCACAAATCACTAAAATCTATGGACTCCAAGTAACACAACAACTCCTCCCGAAAATCCCGCAGCAGCTCCTGAAATGGGGTAGGGCAGCATAATCAGCTGACAGCATAATCTTCCACTCCATTCTCACACGGTTGTCATCATACTTTGGGCATTCAAATAAGATGTGATCCCAGGGCTGGGGAACCCCCATTTAGCACTGACAGCTGTTGTCATCCACTATCTGGAAACGTTTGAGGTAAGCCCGGTTTTTCCCATGTCCAGTGAGAAGTTGAGTCAGCTTCCAGGATACTGCGAGATTCACGTTAAAACGAGACTCAACAGTGGGAAAGAACCTCTTCGCATGGCTCCCATCCTCAGTCGCCATCCACATACTCCCCCAGCATCTATTGCTGTCCGCTCTTAACTGAGATCCAAGTGCTGAACGAGGCTTGAGCTCTAAAACGACTGGAATCGAGACATCAGCAGCTGCACTCTTCCCATCCGCCTCCTCGTTTCCCCTGATTCCGACGTGGGCCTTAACCCAGCCCAAATCCAATCTGAGTCCAATGAGTCCTTGTATATTAGGCCTAAAGCTGTAACTTTTTCTCTATAGAGATAAAGAACATTTTTCAATTTTCAAAATTCAATTGCTTCTGAGTCTACCAAGATAACCGAAGCATTCTTTCCACGTTTCAAGGTTTAAAAAACGCCAGCCAGGTATGGCAATAGTTTCCTTCTACCCATAACCCAATTTTAGAGATGATACGATGCATAGTAGCTAATCTCAAAACACCAATCACTAAGTACCTTGCACTACCCTCATAGGGGGCCATCT
The DNA here is from genome assembly GCA_009739505.2 of Apolygus lucorum. NCBI lineage: Eukaryota > Metazoa > Arthropoda > Insecta > Hemiptera > Miridae > Apolygus > Apolygus lucorum. Next base: position 13,163,606 of record CM019180.2, read on the forward strand.
ACAAGTCACCCCGCACTATCTCTGAATATTTCTTCAAAATCGGATGGCAAATGTAGAAATTGGCTGTTACAAGGATATTCACGTTTGCGCATGCGTAGTGTATTCATCAATCCTAAGATAGTCATCAAATTCGGATGAAAAAAGTTATGTAATAGGTATTACAAGGATTTTTCGTGAGGTACCTACCTTGTTCACGTTAGAAGTCCTCAGTCCTTTCTTCATCTCGGTGAGCACACAAATTCCAATTTCTACGAAAAGGCTCCATATTATAAAATAAAAGTTACTGAAACTGCTTTCATATGAAGTGATTAATTAGGCAAGTATCTTACTTAGGTTTATGTGATACAATTCAGTCAATGGCTTGTTACAAATTCACTTGCAAGAACTAAAAAATGTATCCATATGCATCATCTCCATCAGTGGAAATAGTTCAAATCTGTAGGAAGTCAGCTGTTTCTTTAGTATCTATTCTGTGTGTTTCTCTCCCGTTAGACTTGAAGCCGAAGTCGTGTGAAAATTTCTCCCTTGAACGTCTAGTGTAGACAATAACCTAT
>CM019180.2:13164259-13199267 GCA_009739505.2 Apolygus lucorum
TGAACTCCATGTTGACTTAAAAGAAACAACTGAACTCGGCTTACATCCTCTATTTTTAATATTGCTACTTACAGTATTCTTGATACGCAATTACTGAAATCCAGGATCCAGCAAGAAATAAATGGTTTACTACGTACATATTTTCATGGATTGCACCGACTCTTTCTCTATAATTCCACAAAACTCTAATGATGAAACTCTAGCTGTCATAAGTCCTTCTGTATTGTGACATCCATGAAGTCATTCCAGCATTCATATTTACAGGCTCGGGTGACTTTGAAGAGAGGAAAGAAGACGGGGATTGCGATGGGAGCGCAGGGGTCACCAGCTGGGATATCGAGCGGGAAATGGAGAGAGCTGACCTTAGAAGCCTCGGTAGCGTCAGCATGGCCACGTCCTCAGCCCTTAGTGATGCTGACGACCTTGACATCGATCCTATCGAAGAGGTAAGTTTCTACCCAAAGTTTGATCACTTCTCTATCAAAATGTGTTGATTTTAATTTCAAAATTGACAAACAAATCTCTGTATCAAGTTACATTTTTAAACATATTTGACAAATTCTTTTGTTTTAAGTAGAAACGAAAAAAAAACCTACTTATCTTTTAGGAAAAACTCCCTATACATTTCAATTTTTAAATATTTGGCAACTTTTTCACTCTTTCAATAATTAATTACCTCTGCTCCAGTAAGTAGGGGCATGGATATATTTTCCACAGAGAATTGCAATCCATTTCCAATACTCCTGAAAAAAGGTTCTGTGACGGTTCCCAGTCATTTGCAATCTCCATCAGTTGGATGGTAATTGGAAAACCACAATACCTGAGATTTTCAAACAGAATTAAATCTGATTCCATACAATTCTTCTCGCTGCAGTAGGTATCGGCGAATAGCAGTTGGGCTTAAAAATACGAGGAGGGAAGGCCTTTTATTGGATGGTTCGATGACAATGAAGCACTCTGAGGTACACTGGACGCAAAAAGAGTGGTCATAACCAGTCTCGGGGTAACCAACTGCTATAGCTTAGACTAATATGCAACAGTATTTTAAACGGAAATTCTCAAAATTAATGAATGTGTCATAACATTAATAAATCTTGGCATCATTAGCAAGAAAATAAACATGTTTACTGACAGCCAGGTATAAAAGCCCTTCAAAATCCCATCACCACTTCAAAACTGGTGTGGAAAACGAAAAAGTTCTGTTTCTGGAAAATTACAAAATTTCATAAAATGGATACCCGTGCAAACCAACCAGCGTGGGAACGAACAAGCCGACATTCTGGCTAAAGAGGGTTCAAAGAATGAATTCATGGGACCCTCTCCAGCAATTGGCATCTCAAACAACACCTGCAAAGAAAAGGTTAAAAACGGGAGTCCCAAGACCTTAATATACTCTAGTCCAAAGAAACTGATAAGCACAGACAGGCCAGGATGTGGATCACATGACACGCATCCATATGATCCGCGTTCATTGTCCGAATGATGCTTTCATATGATCCTAAACAAACCGTATGGTTGACTTTTAAAAGTCTGTAGAATGCTAAAACATCAAGGACAATCGAATATCACCAATCTGTTCTTGAGAGCAAGAAGTGGTCGAGCACTTTCTATGGAGATGCGACTGCTTGTGGAGATCCAGAATGGAAGCATTCGGTCACCACATAGTGAAACGCGCATCTTTCCTCGAAATCTCCTGGAAAATGTTTTTTTTTTTTTCTATTTCGTTGATCTCAGCGGAAGATTTACTGACTCCAATATGGGGTGCCCGGCGGAATCCTCTTTTACAAATAAAGGGGCCTCTAATGAGGGAGAGTGGAAGCCACCAGAGCCTGAAACTCCAGGCAGTTCTTCCAATGGCAACCCCAGGCAGTGAGTAGGACGCGCAAACCAATAAACTAAGAGAGTAGCTGCCTATTTATTTATGTTAACACCCTGAATATTTTATTTTCGTGGAAGTTTATGTTTAAAATGTCCTGGCTGAGAGAAAAGAATAATTATAAATCGATTGTTATTTCCCAGTGAAATCTTGGAATCTCCCTTCTTCCCTGTATCTCCGCTCTGTACTAGGTAAAAACGTCTGCCAAGTGGGTGTGGCACATAGCTTCCTCGTATCCATAACCCGATTGTATAGATGATCCGATGCATAGTAGTTAATCTCAAAACATTAATCTCTAAGTACCTTCCACTACCCTCTTAGGGGACAATGTATACGCTAATCTGGACAATCCTGAGAAATTTCGTCGAAATCGGAAGAAAAATGTAATTGTTATGGCTGTTACAAGAATTTTACGTTTGCGCATGCGCAGAGGCTACTGTCAATTGTAAGGCCTTGATTTTCATTGGGGACCGTCTACAACCTAATCCGCATAATCACTGAAAATTTCATCGAAATTGGACAATAACTTCGTATAGTTATGCCGGTAACAAGGATCTCATGACAGACACACAGACAGACAGATACGGAACCAAAATTGTTCAGATAGGTCTGAAACGTAAATCGAAAAGGGAAAAGAAAGCTCCCGCTACCTTGGTAGACTCGGAAGCAAAATACCCGGCGATTTTCTAACAATGCAGCAACTCTTGTTTTGACAATAATTGTCGTGAAACAATGTGCTTCTTCAAGCCCCAATTAGATGAGCAACTTAAATTGCAGGACTTGAGCAATTCTCGTCAGTAAAAATTGTTAGCAACTCTCAACAATTCGGCCCCAAAATGGGGCTTCAAACTCACGTTTTGCTGGTATGTACTTTCAATTAAAATAAACTTGATTGGTGAATAATAACATAATAATGATAATTGATGAATAATAAACGGAAAAATAATAACCCGTTGTTTGATAATTTGCATAGTTTTATTCCAGGGAGTGACTGTGGCCTTAGGAGCTTTCATAGTACACTGAAGATGTTCCCACTATCTATGAATTAGAACGTTTATCGAAAGTGATTTGCTCAACTAATTGCAATCAATCTCCATCTTTGCTCAGGATTTGGAAGAGCTGAGGCAAAAAGTGCGAGAGCTGTCTGTGGTTGAGAGCAACAAAGGGGAAGATTGGGCTCTCGAACTCTCAGAGGCCATTTCACGTCTCGACAACGCCATGTTCAGGAAAGAAACGAACGAAGAACTGAGAGCTCTGGTGAGAGCAAAAACGCCATTGAGCATTGATTAAGTAGATCTGAAACCCCACCACAAGCCTCTCTGTTGTAACTACTTAGAACTTCTTCAAACATTCTCCCCGTAGTACATTCTTCTCTTTCACGTTTCAACTCGTAATCTTTTCTTATTTATTGAACTAACTGCCCTTAATTAACTGTAATCTTTCTCTTTCTAAAGAATCTTTCTAGATAAATTATAGTGTGATATTTCATTGTTAAGTCGCAATCTTCCAGATTCGCTTCAATTTAATTTAGTTGTACGTCTATCTGATTGTTTTATGTTTGTTCGATTTTTTTATTAACCATACTTTGAATCTCAAAGATTTTTTAGATGTTGACTGTTATGTGAAATGAATAAAAAATTATTCCTTCATATTTTATGTTTTTTTGAAAATAACGATTACCCTCGTCCAATTCACTCAAGCTAATAATTTAAAATGTAGCATTTCTCATATCACTCGCAATTTCACGACTCGTAGGCCTTCTCTCACAATATTCTGTTTGAATTGTATTAATTTTTCAGAAATACAACTTTTTGTCCGATCAAAACACATGAAGCTTCTGAAATTCGAATGGGGACCTCCCTTGAGGCAGTATACTAGTTACAAGACTGGATAGAATGGGGAATTTGCCTCAATTTTAGATTCTGGAATTTCAAGTCAAATCCTATAATAGGACCCTAGAAAAACGTTTAACATTAGGAATACCCAAGGGGAGAAAATTACCATAGAAGAAAATTCCTTAACAAGTGAAGCCTCTGTCACAAAACATCGAGAAGATCGAGGAAAACTGATCACGTCACTCTCCAGGGTTCCTCACAGAAAACTGTGCTCTGCTGAACCGTAATAGGAGTTTCGGCAAATAGTGCTCGAGAATGTCAACAGGTAGAGTCGTAGGCGCCTGCGTGACCACATGAAATGATCCCCTTCAAATAATGTGATTCAAATATCAAAATGAACTAAATAAGAGAAGATGAAGACTAATAATGCGAGATAAACTAATTAGGTAGGAGCGTATTGTAAAAAAAGTGAGTAAAATGGCTTCTTTTCGTGGCTGGGTTCTTTCTGCCAGTTCGTGGCGCACTCCTGTGTTCAACCACATAAACTAGTTGTTTCATGTGCGCTTTCAGAGGTAGCGCTGCTGTCGTAAAGGGAAACTTGTCACGTCACAGACTCCCGGTACATTTAAAATGTCCATCTTCCTTAAATTCTCTCAATTTTTTGGATGCGTTTTGGAGCAGCGCACTATGGTTTACTTCCACATCAGTGAACTTTCGAAAAAAGAAAAAAAAACATTTAAAAAATGTCAGGCAAATTCCCCATTGGGCTTTCGAAAAAGGTGATAGTTTTTCAGAAAATTATGATATGTTGTGGTTGTGAAGTTGCTTTCAGGTCATATTAATGTTACAGTTACAAACAGTCAAGCATTCTAAAATACATCTTCCACACTGGTAGTTCATGCTCTCAATAAACACGCAAAATTAAGAGGGTCTCAGTCGATCGCCGTTCATTCCTCATTCCGGGTTAGTATTTCCCTCAATTACTGGCGCTCAAACTTAGAAAATTGTACCTAAATTTGAAAATTTCAAGGAATTTTGAAAATTCATTAGCAGCATCTACCTAGGGAATTGAAAAACTAAAGGATTGCCGCTGGAATCATCAAAATGGAACAATAAATTGTTGGCGAAAAATGAGAAAAACCTAACGAATAAACGGTTTTTTCCATTTTTGCCAGCAATTATTGTTAGATTTTAACGATTCCAACGGCAATCTTTTAGTTTTTCAATTCCCTAGGCAGATGCACAAATGAATTTCAAAAATCCTGAATTTCAAATTTAGGTACAATTTTTACAGTTTGAGCACCGGTAATTGAGGGAAATACTAACCCGGATGGAGGAATGAACGGCAATCGACTGAGACCCCCTTAATCTTTGCACTGTACAATCTATGTAATTGGAACTGATTTTTCAATAACTTCGTTTTTCACAATTTTTACCAGTAATCCAGCATTTTTGGTACATAATCGGGCAGTTCCATGGTCCATGGACATCTGCTGGATTACAGAGGGAACATAGAGAATTTTTTACTCCTAAAATTGTTTTCTTAGGCGACCATGTTATTCAGTAAGGAGGAATGAGAAAGGTGAAATTGATTGGTATCGGTTTTACGAACAATCTTCGTAAATTTAATATCGTAATATTTTCTTAGACAAAATCCAACACTATGTCACAGGTTAGCCAACCTCGACAACAATGAAACCGCAAGGTTGGTTACATGATAACACAATACCTTATTGAAAGTTCATCATGAATGAAGTTAAGCTGTACTTAACAGGCAACACTTCAAATCCCTTCTCCATGTCTCCAGAATGGACGATAAAGAAGTGATTTGAAAAAGATTCAAAACTCAAAATATTGCAGCGTGATTTCGGTTAGAGATCTGAACATTTTCACCTCTAAATAAGTTGAAGGCACAATAAATTAAATCTGGAATCACCTTGATTGAAGATAGGAAAAGGTACTTCTTACGAGATAAGATTAGATTACTTATCATCGATGAAGTCCGAATCCATCTTCTGAAACTTTTCCTGCAGATCATCAGGTACTGTGAGCGTGCTTGGGTCATCCACTTCAATTTCATCTTCAGTTCGAATCAGAAGATCTATGACGTTTTCAGCAGCCAGGAGATTTTCTCTATTCTGAAAATCATAAACCAACTTGGTTCAAAGAATCTATTTAGACTCAATAAAAAAAAATTGTTCCATCCTCCCAGATCCCTTCGACTTATCTGAGCCAAGAGGATTCAAGTTCTCCTTTCACTTATATCATCTTCAATATGATTGGGTATGCCTTTCACGTTCTCGACCTATGGGATTCCAGCTCCCTTTCACCTGTGACTACACTGGATGTAAGCCTAACTGGTCTGTCATACTGTATAAGTAGATTCTACAACTAATTTTTAACAAAAAACGTCTCCTAGCAATTTATTTAAAGCTTCGTTTCAGGGTTATTTCAATTTTAAACTTTTTTCGTAATTTTGATCTTACGTCATTAAATTGATCATAACTCCTTTAATTTGCAGCTTAAATTACGATATGAGGATACTACCGTTGGAAAGAGCATTACATTTCCTATCAGAATAAATGCATTAAATGTTTTTTGAGACGAAATTTGAGACATGAAAAAGCCCTTTGAAAAGCGAATTTTACGTAATTTGGGAAACCTCGAATTTTTTCAATCTCAAATTGAACTACGAGAACCAATATTTTTCCAAGATGCAAGAACAGTAAAAACTGCGCCAAAATCCCAGCTTCCCAATAGTTTAATCAAAAAATATTTTACAGCCAAATTTATGGGAGAAATTTGTGTTTGTAGGCAGAAAAACGTGCAACAAATCAGCGCTCCGGCCTCCTGTTTCCTACTTCCACCGTCCGACCCCTCAGATCGTCTAGCGGAAGCGATGATTTCGTTGAAAAAAATGCAGGTTTTTGGCGTTCAAACACAAATTTTTCCTCTAAGTTCGGTTGTAAAATATTTTTGATAATACCAATGGAAAGCTGAGATTTTGGCGCAGTTTTTACCATTCTTACATCTTGGAAAAATATTGGTTATTGTAGTTCAATTTGCGATTGAAAAAATTCGAGGTTTCCCAAATTACGTAAAATTCTCTTTTCATAGGGCTTTTTCATGTTGAATGTAAAAACATTTAAGGCATCTTTCTGATAGGAAATTCAATGCTCTTTCAAACGGTATCCTCGAATTGTAATTTAAACAGCAAATTAATTAATTTACTTAATTAATTAATTTTTAATTAATTATTGTGCTCGATTTAATGACGTAAGATCAAAATCACGAAAAAAAGTTTAAAATTGGAATAACTCTGAAACGAAGCCTTTTTAAAAAATTACTATGAGACATTTTTTGTTGCAAATTAGTTATAGAATCGACTCCTGTAGTATGGCTGACCAGTTAGTCGTACACCCTGTATAAGCTGTGCTCTCTGTGAAGTCGTCTTTCTTTTCTTGGCTCTACAGCCTCCTTCAAGACGGCTCTCCACTTCACTCTATCCTTTGCCGCATTCCTCCAATCCTGGCAACGTCCTCCTCCACATAGTCGATCCATCTCTGCTTAGGCCGTCCTTTTCCTCTGCTCCCTAGCGGCTGCGCTTTAAAGAGTTTCTTCGCTGGATCATCGTCTGGAAGTCTTGCCACATGCCCACCTGAGACGCCTTCGTAAAATGGACCACACCAATATCGCCGTACTGCTGGTGTACTTCTATGTCTCCAGCTCCTGTGGTCACATACCGGGCCGAGGATCGTACGCAAAATCTTCCTTTCAAAAGCTCTAATTCTATTCCCCGACTGTTTGGTCAACATCCATGTTTCCGCTCCATAAACTTGAACCGGACGGAGGAGCGTCTTGTATATAGTGAGCTTCGATTTTCTCGAGTGTCCGGGACTTGAATAATGGGAACTTGAATAAAGTAGCACCGGTTGGCTGACAACAGCCTCTTGGCAATCTCGACCACACTATCGTTTGTCGTATGCACGGTGGAACCAAGGTAGGTGAAAATTTCAACCCTCTGAAATGTCGAGCTGCCGATAGTTATGGTATCAGGGAGTCTTGAGCTTGGGGTCGGGCCAGACACCATGTACTTTGTCTTATCCATGTTAATTTGGAGGCCTGTGATGAACCTTCAGTTATTGTTTGTTACTGATGATGATCGATTTAACTATGTAACTCATTATTTTGATAGACAACGTTCTTCTTAACTCCGGTTTTTGTTAAAATGGGATTCCACAATCTCGTCGCGAGTGATTTTATTCCTATTTAGTCTCCATTCAATAGGTAATGTTTGGTAAAAAGCCGATCATTTTAAGAAAACGTACTTTTCCTGGTTTTAATCTAATTTCACTTACAATAATATTTAATAAGAAAGAATTCCTTGAGTAAATTACCGTTTCCCACTTGTGATATTCGCGCAAAATTATGTAGGCATTGCAATCGCGGATGTCTGTTCTGACTTTTCTTGTTTTGCAGAGATGAAGTAGAGCACGAAGGATGACGTTCCTGACCAATGAATCCTCTTCCCTCGATTTATCATCTGAGAGGTACTGTAACTCCAGTGGTAACCTGTTGAAAAATGTGTACATCAGGGATATGTATGATATTTATTTGTCATAAAATACGTGCGTAAATATTAAGACGAGATCTGGCCACTTTTATATCAATGATAATCATGTCACTACATATTAATGAATTTAAAAAAATGAAATTCATGGATTCCCTACTATCTTTGGATTAACGAAATTCCCCCTAACCTGCAGGATGGACAGCCTAAACCACACTATGCTACACCTGGCAACACTGTGTGATTATAGCCATTATATTATTCTCTTTAGAAGGGTTTATTAGGTTAAGTATGGGTGCCATTGAGGGCGGCACAGACATTACTGCTTGTTTACCTCGGGAATGAGAACTGAATAAACCACACTGGTTGAGAACTAAAACTTGTATTAAACAGAACTAATAATTAATTTGAAATGGAAAATAGAGCGCAGAGTTAACTTGGTAGTCGTACGTTCTAGAAGTAATGGCGGAGGCATCGGGGGCGCGGAGAGGTTTCTTCGTCGCAGCCATCTTGATCAGCCCGGTGCATTCATTTTCTGTGTTGTTCTTAATTATGATCGTCCTTTCTTTATTAGTTCATTAATTTTCATAGATCTAATACTGGCCTATTAATTCTGAATGCAATAACCCATTGATAGTACGAGAAGATCTAATTTGGTTCATTCTTAGCTGAATCTCTTAGCGGCGGAAGTTGGAACTAGGGGACTACTTTGTCTTTGGATCAACCGCTCAATTCTGGGCGGGAAGGTCCAAACACTGCTAGAGCAATCATTTGATGGAGCTAACCCTGATAGTCCATTATGTTCGTATACCATGTCTGCTAGCTTCGCTCGCTCATCCAAATGGGTGAGATCACGGGACTTGTTAATCCAAACTGTACAGACTCCTCAGTTGTGATTTTTAGCCTTACAGGTGTGAGCAGCCGCTCACTGGAAAGCCTCTCCAGTAGGGCGGGGCTGGGTCAGACCACCGACCCCCTTCGGCCTGACTCGTAGGTGACGTCACCACCGACCAACCAGAAGACGCCAAATACCATCTCGCGCGCCCTCCCCCCTCCGGCCGGAGAAGCGTCAAGAGCTTCTCCCCCACCATCACCGCCGCCCCCGCCAACACCACCTCGTGGGGCGGAGGGGGGAGAAGACTGAACCTCGGGTCGGGCCTGGACGACTCTACTCCCCTCTAGACCTCTGCCAAGTTAAGGTCCATTGAGAGCTCCGCGCCCGTGAGTCGTTTAACCGCCACAGTCTCCCCCCACGCCGCCACGCTGTACGACCCCCTGGACATCAGCGTCGCCACGAAACCATCCTCGCCACACAATATCGGAAGGATACCTACGGGCCCCAACGTGAGTGCACAAACTAATTACATTTCATTTCCATTGGCCAATGACTAGGAGTGACGTGTAGTCTTAAGAGTAAACTTTACATAGTCTTGAGTAACATTTCGCCACGATTTTCAATTGAACATTTTAACTTAAAGAAGAGAGTAAACTCACTGATTGATCCCTTGATATTCTGACCTCGCAATGAACTTGATACACACAAAGGAATAAATGAATGTATTGACAATTAGGAAAACTTATACTTGTTTCATACTATTGAGAACGTTCATACTTACCATATTTCGCATTCTGCAACCATCATTATCGTTGAATTGGACAGTTGTTTCCTATTAATTTAATAAAAGTGCCATTTATTGTATTTCGTTTACCTATTCTGTCAGAGTATACCTGGTTTCCAGACTGCTAGTTCGAGGCAAGTGCATCGCCACACCTCAAGGTTTTGATAAGTCCCTTCAGGACCGCCACGTCAGCCCATAAGGCAGGAACACATTTGTGTATCCATTTTACATTTGGCCCTTCAGGCTTTTACTTTTCAGGAATAAATCGCCACGAGACGCTCAAGGTCGCCACGCATTTTTCAACTTATAAATTCTTCACAGGTAAATACCTTTTGTTATATTTTATCTGTGTTTCGACTTTTGCCTTGTTTCTTTTCAGCTAAAATTCTCTCTCAAAACAACCCCCAACTCGTGCGATAGTTTGGGTTGTCGAGTTCATTAACCTAGTAGGTGAGCCCGACCACCCAAGCGCCTAGTCCTCTAGGACAAAACAAATATACCTGCGAATTGATAGCAGAGGTGAACCTTTCCCTTCACCGCTGGTACCCAATTTGACAGGTATAACAAACTTACACAGGAATCGTGCGATTTAAGTCTAAAGAATTAGTATTCCTGTGGTATTGAATACAGCCATCTCCTTTGGCAGTTATTAACCCCCCCGTCATTGATACTTGAGTACTGACCAACTATTCGGTAGGTTCTCCTCAATATTTTCTACCCCCTCGTCAATTCAAGTAAAAATTGATTCTGATGTTCGGAGAGTATCCAATGCTACGACTCCTGTTAAAATCGGTCCAACTGTACAACATTTGAAACAATTTACGCACTTTGGACATTGTTCTAGTATATTGTACAACTCTCTGTATAAAAGTACCAAATTTGGTGATGTTTGCAAGAGTCGTTTGGCAGTAATTGGTTTAAAAAACAAACAGTAAACAATTTTCTAGTCAGCGCATGAGTGAAAATCGATTACGACATCGCGACCGACTATTTAAGAGGGTAAAGAGCAATGTGCAATAATGCCCATCAAAATCGGTTCAGCCATTTACATGTAGCACACTTTACCGCAGAGTTGAAAGAGCTTTACAGCTTCCAGAGCCAATCGCATCACAGAAATTCAAATTAGTTCATGTTGTCGCCAACTATTAGTCACAGGGACAACCTTTGTAGCACTCATGAGAATTATGAGGAACATACTTTTTGAGCACTTAGTTTTGATTTGAACCCTTCCCAAGCCTAATCTGTTCCTTTAGTTTGTTTTTGAGAACCAAGTTCAGAGTAACATATTTACAATAATTTTCTGTACGAGAAAACGAATGTTTTTAATTATTTCGTAGTATTTATTTGTATTCTCGTACAACATGCTTGTCCCCCGTCAGCGTAACTTACTTGTCATTATCTTCCGCATCGAATTCTTCTGGTCCGGCCAGCGGCAGGAGAAGTATTGGCAAAACTTCGTAAGGGGGGGCCCATTAGGACTTCGTGAGTCGACTTATCAAACAGGCAGTTGTAAACCGCTGAGGCGATGCCAAACCTGGAAATCCGATTAACGTTCCATTAAAGAGGAAGAGAAATGGACATTCAAGGCAAGAAGAAATTGAAATGGGGAAATTGATACTGGGCACAGATTTATCGCCTTCGGGATCCATTGACTGACAGTTTAAAATATCCCTAGTTTGAAAATATACGAGTGAAATGGATGAAATGAAGTAGCGATATCACATTCAGAGTTCAGGGAGCTGAGGGCTCCCAGAAAACTTTGCATAAGACGTGTCATCTCAGAATACCCCTTATACGGAACTGGAAGCTCTCGCTCTGGAACTTCTCCCAGAGAGGCAAAATAACGATACGCAGCCTCCCATGGGTCTGTGATATCTATCTACGTGTTATTCATGCTTACATGGAGTATGTTGGTACGAACTTGACTACTGATTTGTTAGCAACTTCAGTGTGAACATCACAAAATAAAGATATAAATCATTTCATAGATGAATTACCTATTTTAATAGATTCGTATAGTATTCGTACTTAGTAGGTCCGCGTAAAGAGACTGGAGTACCGAGAGAAGGCACTGACATACAAAAGCAGACAGAGAACCGCTCAACTGCACAGCAGGGGAATTTTCTCCGGCTAGAATCCGCGGCACTTCCATCTCTAGGGAGGTCTACGAAACCTTTGCAAGACCTACAATAGAACCTCGGCAGCTCCTTTTAACCTCACAAAACTGTGCCGATACGAGTTATTTTAGATTTTTAGAAACTATTAATAATTATTTCAAGTCGGAAGTAAATTGTAAATGGCGAAGAGGATCCAACAAGCTTGTATCACCTCAGTACCTACAATAATTGTTTCATAAATGGGAAATTTGCCTCACAATTTTTTAATTTTTTTTTTTTTTTCGAAAGAGGGTTCATTGATTTGGAATAAAGCCATAGTGTGCTGCTGCTCGAAGACGCATCCAAAAAAATTAGAGAATATAAGAAAGAGAAAATTTTAAATGTAGCGGCTATCTTTCACAGCAGTGCTACTTCTGAAAGCGCACATGAAATCATTAGCTTACATGATCGAACACACGAGTGTGCTGCGAACTGGCAAAAAGAACCCAGACACGAAAGTGACCAAAAGAAGCTATTCTACTCACTTTCATTCACAATACGCTTCTACCTATTAATTTATCACGCATTATTAGTCTTCACCTTCTCTTATTTAGTTTCTATAATAGTTCGTTTTGATATTTGAATCACATTATTTGAGGGGATTGTTTCATGTGGTCATGAGGGCGTCTACAACTCTGCCTGTTGACATTCTCTGAAACTATTTGCCAAAACTCCTTTTACGCTTCGTCAGAGCACAGTTTTGCAAGAGAAACTGTGGGAAGTGACAGAGGCTTCTTCACTTGTATTGGCATTTTCTTCTACGGTATTTTTTTCTCCTTGGGTACTCCTGGTGTTATACGTTATTCTAGGGTCCTATTATAGGAGTTGACTTGAAATTCCAGAATCTAAAATTGAGGCGAATTCCCCATTCCTGCAGCCAATTGACTGACCTTGGTCTCCTAAAACATTTTTTGTTCTTTGAAGTCTACGTAGAAGATGAATCAGAAGGACTCAACTTCTCCTTATCAATTTTTTTAATTAGGCAAATATATATATATTTTTTTTTCAACATCTTCAACACATTTTGGGCAGATGGGGTCATTTGAACCCATGACTCGAAGGAGTCGTATGACCCTAAGCTGTTTAGGACAATGGAATGCCATCCAGTAATGCTATAGGACCTTTGGACCGAGTAAATCTTCTTTATTTGCCCCTTTATTTGGCCATAAAATGGCAGAATTTCTCATTTTTTGTGCCCACAATCCACCTTATTTTGTTCAATAGCGTGTTCTTCCATTTATCATACGAATACATTTTCGGAACGAATTTCTATTTAGTAGGTAGTTTCTTTCTTCTGTTATATTATTTCACTGAAATGTTCTCGAAAGTTGAGGTGTGAAAAGTGGACGGTTGAGTAAAATGGTTGTTCACATTAAAGGTCTCCAAATAGAATATACACTCCAACAACTATCCAATGGGGTCGTAATGACTTCACACGTAAAAAAAGTAAATCCTATTTTTGTTGATTTGTCTGAATCACACCTACAGCATTAGTTCATGTACCATCCGCTAGGGATAGTAAAGCATTTTCCCCTTGAATCTCAAGCTTTACCAAAATTAGTAAGTAAGCTTATCTCATATGATTCAAAGGAAGAACGCTTTATTATCCCTAGCGGAGGATACATGAACTAATGCTGTAGGTGTGGTTTAGACGCTCGTTATTTTTGTTATGTTAATAAAGTTTCAAATTTTTCTTTTGAACACTTCCTATTCCTGTCCTTGAACACTTAGAAATACAATTCAGGAAGTTCGATAAACAAGAGAGTCGGCCCACGGACTTCCTCATCATCGTGGGGCCATCAAGAGGTCCAATCTATGTTGCTTTGCATCACTAGTCTGAGTTAAGAAATATAAATCCGGAGATTTCTTCGCAAACATAATCAAAGCAATACTGTGATTCTTCAAAGTAGGGGTTTCAAGCCACAAGGAAAATTTAGAGGATCTTGAGCAGTTGCCTACATAGATTAAACATACCTTTCAATTGGAGAGGGGCTCGTGTTAATCACAGGGAGAACCCTCAAGAAATAGTTCTCATCTGGATCTAAAAGTTTGGTTCTAAAACTTGGCGACTGCGCCAAATTGCCAACCACTTGCGCCAAATATTCGAGTTTTTGTCCAGTTGTGTTGAACGCTTTGTCGCTCACTGCATCCAAAATCTTGGCTATTCCTGGGCCGTCCAAGACAGAGTCTGCAATGCTGCAAGCAGTATTTTGACTTCTCGACAAATTCGCGAGCAGTTTGCAAGCGTTGTCGCCCAGCGAAGATGCCGGATCTAAAGCCAGCTTGAGGATTCTTTTCCCTTGGTTGTCTTTCGAGTCCATGATGAACCTGGAGCCCTTTTCGTCGCCGGATATGTTGACAAGTACTTTCAGGGCGAGATTCCCAGCGTCGTTGTTGAATTTTTCGGACAACCCCAAAAGATCATTCACCTGAAACAAAGAAAAATTGTTACATAATTAGAAATACATGAACACTCATTTCTACCAAAATTGATTATAAGGTAACACGGTTAACCATCTTCGTCTTGAATGTATTAACTGCATTTTATCACTAGTCCACCTCAACCTGAGGCAAGCGCCGCTCACATGGACATGGACCAGAAGTGTATACCGTAAGCCAACTGATGCCTCCCTGATTTGTTCAGAGAGGATGATTTATGTATCCAACATGGTCTCAGGAATAGTTAAGATACCTGAGAGGGTCTCTCATGGGTTCTTGAATGTCATTCCACTTCTGCTAACTGAAATGAAAGTGATTTTGGAATCCAATGTCACTAGTAAAGTAAATTAAACGACCATTTCAGGTTGGATTTTCGTCTGACTGCAATTCTTGGCGTCGTGGACGTCATCAGCTGTCTTCCAAAGGGAAGATCAGAATTTGCTCTGATGATTTCGCTCAGAGCTTACCATTGCCTCACCGCCCTGGGTTGTGACGAGGGGGGAGATGAGAGCTCTAGCCGCCGAAAAACGCACGCTGCTGGCGATGAGCCTTGAACCCACGATCCCCGCAAAGGTCGGTCCAAAGTCCACCGCCAAACAACGACGCCCCAACGACCGTAGCCACACCGCTGTGCCCCAATGTCACTAGTAGTAGACCAGTGATTCTCGAGTCCCCCTTCCTAGACAGCAAGAATATTCCTTGTAGCAGAAGGAATATGATGGTTCACCTGGGGACGGAGGTGGTGATTGCGTTACCTCACGATAGAAAACTGTTAAATTCTATATACTAATAAAGTTGTACCTAATTTATTTTAAAAAATGTAATTTTCCAAGTTTTGGGTACAGCTTGGATGCCTCTCTTAGCTGCCATAAAAAAAACCCTAAGAAAGTTGAGCATCCCTGTTATTGTGGAGAATACCTGGGTATTATACAGCCCTTGTCTGAACCATCTGACATTTTTTATCTTTAACATTTCTGGAAAAGAGCCTCCCAAAGTGATATCTTGAAATTTCACCAACACAACATCTGAAGAGGATTAAAACCCAAGGTTATCCCAGAATATTACTCGCACATTTGAAGATAGTCAAATTTACTACGAAAACAGCCAGTTCTTCGTTTGTAATGGAGAAACAAAGAAACAGATTTCAGGAAAGATTTCTTGTAATTACACCGAAATGTATAATCATTAGAGCTCTAATAACCTCGGATAACTTGGAATATCTCAGTTGAACAGAACAAAAGATGTTCCAGAGCAGAAATCATCCAACCCGTTGATTCTCCTCTGAGTCTTCAAGAATTGAGAGACCAGGTGTTTTTCAAGTAAGCAAAAATTACCTGATGTTATACAATATTATAAGACCCTCTAAGAAATGTTGGTGAAAATACTTGGAAACATTCCTGGGAGCTGTTATAGGAGAGTCTAGCCCCCAGAAAGTGTTGTTGGGTTTCAGCGCTACCTACCGCCACTTCAACGAACTACCATTTCTGATATCTTATCAGGTGATTATGCTCGCGATCGCATTACCGTCGCTCCTCTAACTTGCAGTTATTCCAAGTTATAAACTTGCAGTTATCTCCACTATAATAATGCATTCTGCTTGATTCGTCACTCCAAAACACAAAAATGCAATAACAAGTTCCTTTTCCTCGAAAATTAAAAATTCAGGGAAGTAGAGCCGCCAAACTTAGAAATGAGCAGTAAAACCGAGGTATGCCTACTTTTCAGAAATGCCGCTTGACCACGCTCACATCGAGCTGATAAGGATAGTAGTTTGCTGAAGTGGCGGTAGGTAGCGCAGTGTTATGTTTGCGTGTCATTGAGTGAAGGAGAAGACCTTCTCGATGCGGCGTTTGCGTTTTCTTTAACCCCCACTCAACGAAGAGAGAAAAGTCCCTATCCTAACACGCAGTGCTGTTGCATCGGCGGTTCATAACCACACCGGCATGCAGAGTACTGAGGATTGCGGCTAGCCCATCAGCCCCGGTGTTTCATAGAAACCGACCGACAGGAAGACGGGATATTTACCTATTGAGCCTAGTACTTCGAGAAGATCCTTATTCGAGGAGAAGGTTGAGAGTGAAATGAAGAAGTCGGTTGACTGGACTAGATTGGCATCAGGGAGCATCCCTGAGTGGGCTTATATACTCATGTAGTTTACTCGGGAGAGAGAGAGGTGGAAGGGTGACGTCATGTTGGCGTGTCCCCCGTACCTCGTCTCCCCTAGCGGGTGATGACTCACTCAGGGTTCCTCCTGTTCGCTTCTTTATTTAAGAACTAATTGCTGATTGATATGTGGGTCATAACACGCTGAAACCCGACAACACTTTCTGGGGGCTAGACTCTCCTAGCTGAGGATTCGGTTTTTTCAATGAATTCTTTGAGTACAAGGGATGATTTTTGCTCTGAAACTGAAGTCATCTCAGTTACTCTGAGTTCTCTCTTTGGTGCCACCCAGAATTCGATACTACATAAACACAACCTGGCATCTCAGAACGTGCAAACGACACTTCCAACAGCAAAATGTATGCGGTCGAATCATTACCCGGGAAACCTGATAAAACAACCTTAATAATTTGACATCGTTACTGATTTAATAGGTAATTGTCGACGCTACTTTGTTCCAAATTACGCGCAATAGGGCAAGGAGACAACTTGGGTCATGTTGGGTACCTATTCGTAATAAAAATTGTAAGTATTATTTACCTACGATTGTGTCGAAGCTATGTTCGTGGTTTTACTAACTTATTATTTCCTAAACTGATACCAACTAGGTACTTACCAAAGTGCCCTGGTGAAGTTGAGCGCTACCCTCACGTGCGCTGATCATCAGTAGGATGTTGAGGACTTGCTTTCTCATCTCTTCATTGTTCGCTCGAAGGGCATACAAGGCCTCTTCGATGGTCAAGTTGATCTTCGTAGTCTCTGGAGGCATCTCATAAAAATTGCTCTAGATACCAATTCTTATTACAGCCAATGAAGATCAGAACTTTGTTGAAGGTTCTTCGTGTGAATCTACCATTAGACTTCTGATTTCCACAAACCCAGAAACTGACAATAAACAAACTTGGCACTGACAATATAATGTAAACTATATTAGCAAACAACGACCGAAAACTTTGCACGGCGATTCACGACAGATTCGCGCACATGTTGGTGTTTTTAGGTATTATCATTATCACTCGTTATCATCTTCTTCTTGTCTTATCAGTTGATATGGTTGTCGTTGAGTTGAGCAGCCACAGTGGTTGTTTGATGCTCTTCTTGAAGTTCGATTGAAGTGGATTCATAAAGATCCAGTGAAACTGGAATAACTGTGTAACTGTAAGTTGTAACTAGTATAACTGGGTGTACAATGCACCTATTCTCTCTACTTATCTAAACAAAATGAGTCCTTGTATATTAGGCCTAAAGATGTACCTTTTTAGGACGTCCCACAGTAAGACTTGGGCGTCCTTATGCGATCGATCTGGGGTAAAGTTGGACAACACTCAACAGAAAAAAAAAATAACCACACAGTAATCCGTTTTAGACCATTCTGAATCCAAATCCGCGAAAAAAACCATAGGTGTATGTCTGTGTGTGTAACAAAATCTTGTGTACTCTGCACAGGCCTTAGTACTCAACCGATTTTCCTGGTTCTTTTTTGTTCGTCGCGGAAAACTATCTAGTTGTGCACTACGTCACCGGAATTTCGAATTTTGCCTTTTAACCTTCCGGTACACGCGTAGGCGGCACCTGTGCCGCCTCGACCTTAGTTTTCGTATTTACGCACGCATTCTTGATTCCCGGACGGCGGGATCTACTGCTATTTGTTAGTTACCATATTTATCCAGAGATCATGCTGGTTTTACCTTGCCGAGTCAAAAGTCGCGCCAGCGTTATCAGTTGCAATCTGGCTAGTGCGAGTTTTTTCCTGTAAAAGTTCTTGAATAAAAAAATTGATTGGCTTTTTTTTCCTTGCTCCCTCCTTCCTCCCTGAGAGCGCTAATGAATATAGAACCCATCTGCACTGCGATAACGATAATTTGGTTGAGGAAACAATCATGTCGATTTCATTGGAAAAAGTTGGCTGTTTATGATTTTAGGTAGGTACCTACTTATTTGGTTTATGAGCATACAAACTATAAAATTATAGTAAGTTTGATTCAGGTGGTTTACCTAGCATATTGACACAGCTGATAACAACCTTTACAATAATGACTTTGGGCAGTTAAAACTTCATTTTCATGGGCGGCATGGGTGCCGCCACGCGGTGTGAATTGAAAAGCAAAATGGCGCGGGTACCGGAAGGTTAAGGGGAGGAAAGGGGGGGTTAATGCTCAAAAAACATGCTTTTTTGGGCATAATCTTGTGTACCCTGCCCAGGCCTTAGTTCTCAAACCATTTTCGTGGTTCTTTTTTCGTTTGACGCGAAATACTATCTAGTTGTGCACTACGGCGCCGGAATTTTGGATTTTGCTTTTTAAGAGGGGGAAAGGGGGGGGTTAATGCTTAAAAAACGTGCGTTTGCGTGGATAATCTTGTAAACTCTGTCCAGGCCTCAATTTCCAACCGATTTGCGTGTTTCTTTTTTTGTTTGACTCAAATTACTTCCGAGTTGTACATGATTTTACCAGAGTACCAAAATTCGCAAGGGGAGGGGGTGAGTGGGGGGATAATATTCACAAAATATCCGATTTTTCAATATTTCGGTTCCTTCACTGCTTACTAACTGAACCCAAGCTTTGAAATTGAGGAAAAATTCTCATTATACCTCCGGATTTTCATGAATTATTCTCTTTACCACCATGGAACTAATAGTGGTGCCACCATGGTGCCATGATGCCATAAACCGCTTATTTCGTTTTTTTTTTGTGTGTTTCACCTCGAATACGGATGTGAACTTCGACGGACTGCCTACCAAAACTAACAGATGAAAGTTCAATGTTACGACGAATTTCCGCTTTGGTGCCAGACTGGCACCATTGTTGGCGTTGGGGTGGCGGGGGGGGGGGGGGGTGTGAACTCGAAATCGCATGTTGGGTACCGTAGATCATGGATTTTACAATGCTCTTCAGATTCGAGGCTCCCATGCCGCTAGAAATGTTAATGTGACATTTTGAAAGCACCTAACTCTATTTTTGTTGAAGCGTAAGGGTTTTTGTGTGCGTGTGTTGGCACACCTGTTTTCAGAGTTCAAGTTTTACCTCCGTGATGCAATGTTCGATAATTTTACTACCCCTTTTAAAGTTTTTTAGTGGTAAATTAGTCTCGCGAACTATTGTAAAGTTACCAGGAAAACCCTAATAAATTTATACGTCGGGTATTCGTGTGGTTTTATTGTTTTCCCGACATTTGGCGACCGTGACAGGACTTGTGGTAGGGTTAACCTGGTTTTTTCCGTTTTTGAAGTGCCGTTTTTCTCGAAAGTTTTCACCCGTTTTGTGACTGTTTTTCGGCCGAATTTTTCGTTTGAATTGTAACTATGTCGGAGTTTGAAAGATTGAGATCGGATCGTGCGAGAATTCGTCGATCATTCACGAACATTGGCAAAAAGATCGACGCTGTTTTGACCGTTGGGCGCGAATTAACGGACGGTGATCTCAACGAACTTACGTCGCTTTTTCAGCTGCTCACCGTAAGGAATGACGAACTTGTGGGTAAAGATTCTGATTATCTGGAGATGTTGGAACTAGATGAGGCAAAAGAGAAAGAGTTGAACGCCGAACAAGATAAGGTAGATGAATATAACCTTAAATTTTTCAAAAATGTTCCCTACTTGGATGATGACAGATCACAGATTAGCAGCTCTTCTTCTGATTCTAAAAAGTGTAAGTACAAGTTACCTATTCTACAGTTGAAGAAATTTGGTGGTGATTTGAGAGATTGGCTACCTTTTTGGTCTCAGTTCTCCAAGTTTGATGAGGATGAGATGATTGACGATGTTGACAAATTAGGGTACCTAACTCAGTGCATGATCGAAAATTCGCCCGCCAAAGAACTTGTAGACAGCTATCCAGCTACTGGGACTATGTATGCTTCTGTTGTAAAGGCTTTAAAGGATCGTTTCGGACGTAGTGATCTTCTGACAGAATTCTACATTAGAGAGCTCCTAAGGTTGATAATTTTGAACACAAATTCTCGTGACAAGCTTTCTCTGTCTGTGCTGTACGATCGACTTCAGTGCCACCTCCGCAATTTGGAGACTTTGGGTGTTGCATCAGATACATGCGCCCCTATTTTGATGCCTCTTGTCTCCTCTTGTTTACCTGAAGAAATGCTCAAGATATGGGAGAGAACCTGTGCCCCCAATGTGAAGCGAACAAACCCTAATGCTACATCTAAGGATTTTCTGGACAACTTGTTGTTGTTCCTCCAAATCGAAGTGGAGGGGGAACAGAAGGTTGAGTTAGCCAGGACGGGTTTTGGTCTGTCACAGTCTAGTCAGAGTGCACATAGCGGGTCAGGCAATCAAAGTAAGGTGGTGAAAGAGCCCAAAGTACCTACTGCAGCTAGTCTATTAACTGAATCCAAACCTGGTGTTTTGGGGTGTGTTTTTTGTGATGGTAGTCATAGCCCTCAGGACTGCAAAATGGCTCTAGACATGTCTCTAGAGAAGAGACGTGAGAAGGTTTCGAGTGGTAGAGCCTGTTTTTCTTGTCTTCAAAGAAATCACACTGCAAATCGATGCAAACGAAGACCCAGATGTGTGATTTGCAAAAAGGGGCATTTCGTGTTGATGTGCGATAGGTTACCTAAGGATGAAGTCTCCTCACCAAACCAAGGTCAACCTGTTTCTAAAGATGAGACACTTGCTGCAGTTGTTAATCGTTGTAGTGTTCTCATGCAGACCTTGGTTGTGACTGTCAGGGGTACCAATGGACAAAATCGTACAGCTCGATTGTTGATTGATTCTGCCTCTCATCGATCTTATTTGCTTGCAAGCACTGCAGTGGAAATGGGATATGATCCATGTCGACAGGAAGCTATTCAGCACTCTCTTTTTGGAGGAGCGACAACAGGAGTTGTGAATCACAACATTTATCGACTCTATCTGTCAAGGTTGGATCAGGATTACCACTGTAATTTTGAAGTATTGGAGCAGTCTAGGATCTGTGGACAAATTTCTCCTGTGATTGAAGGTCCGTGGATTCGGGAACTTGAAGCCCACAAAGTGAAGCTTAGTGACACTGGTTCAGCCACAGATATTGAGATTTTGGTAGGTGCTGATATTGCGGCCAAATTGTGGACTGGTAGGAGAATACCTCTAAGTTGTGGATTAGTAGCTATGGAAACTAAACTTGGATGGACGTTATCAGGAAAGGTACCAGATGTTCTGCACTCAAGTCTAGATACAAGTCATGAGACACTTGCTACGGTGGTGACTAGCATGTTGAGCAAGGAAGCTACAATCACAGACTTGTGGTCTTTGGACACTCTAGGAATAACTAACCCATCGGAAAAGACGTCTAGAGCTGAAATTGAAGCTGCCACCCAACAACATTTTCGAAGTACAGTTTCAGTAGAGAAGGGACGTTTTGAAGTGCACCTTCCATGGGTTGAGAACCATCCTGCACTACCTGACAATTACCAATTGTCATTGAAACGACTCCACGGCACAGTGAAAAAGTTGAAAGTGGAGGGTCACTATGAAGCATACCAAAGTCTATTGGATGAGTGGTTGAAGGACGAGGTGATAGAGGAGGTACCTTCGGACGAGCTTGATTTTCCTTGTCATTACCTACCTCACAGACATGTTGTGAAGCCCTACTCTACCACACCTGTTCGTCCAGTATTTGATGCTTCATCAAGAGAGAATCGTAACCCCAGTCTGAATATGTGCCTAGAGAAAGGCCCCAATTTGATAGAGAAGATTCCTACAGTATTAGCAAAGTTTCGCCTCAAAAAGGTGGGAGTAGTTGGAGACATAAAGCGTGCTTTCCTGCAAATTGGTGTTTGTGAACGAGACAGGAATTTTTTGAGATTTTTATGGCTTGATCAGAATGGTGTCCTGAAGCAGTATAGACACAGACGTGTGGTATTTGGTGTGTCACCCAGCCCATTTCTGTTGGAATCATGCATAAGTTATCACCTGGACAACACCATGGCTCTGTGTAGGGAGGGCAAGTTGGATTGGCCGATTTCGTTCCTGGAATTGCTTGCTAGCAGTTATTATGTTGACAATTGCCTCGCCAGCCTTGATGATATGGACCAGGCTCTTCAGTTTGTGGATGTAGCTACCAAAGTAATGGCTGAAAGACAGTTCGAGCTCAGAGGATGGGAGCTTTCGGGAGAAGTGGATTCTTCTACCCATACAAACGTCTTGGGCATCCTATGGCATAAAGCTGAAGACATATTGTCTATAAATTTTGACAGTTTGAAGTCTCTCAATCCACAAAAGGTCACAAAAAAGGTTATGTTGAGCGCAGCTCATCGGATTTTTGATCCCATTGGCTTATTTTGTGGAGTTGCCTTGATCCCAAAATTATTAGTGCAGAAAACATGGGAATTGGGACTCACCTGGGAACAAGAGGTTTCTGAGGACCTCAAGAAGGAATTTCTGGATTGGTTTCAAGAAGTACCACAACTTGCTCAAGTCCAAGTACCTCGTTGGATATCCATCAGCAATGCTTCTAACAAGAATTGGACACTTCACGTGTTTTCCGATGCATGCCAAACCTCCTATTCAGCTGTGATTTTTCTACGTGTGGAACATGAGGGGAGAGTAAGTGTCCAGCTGGTAGCAGCTAAAGCTAGAGTAGCTCCTACAGCCAAGTCCAGTAAGGGAATGACCATTCCAAGGCTAGAGTTACTGGCTGCCTCAATTGGATCTCGCCTCTACTCCTCTGTTGTGAAGGACTACGATTTGTCGGATGTGAGAACAATTTTCTGGACAGATGCCACAACAGTTCTGGCTTGGATTCAACGAAGTGAACCGTGGGACATTTTTGTGATGAACAGGATTAAAGAAATCCGGGAACTGACGAATGGATGTGAGTGGCAACATGTGCCTGGCTCACAGAATCCCGCTGATTTACCTTCGCGGGGTTGTTCTCCCAAAAAATTCATGCTGTCTCGTTGGTGGGAGGGCCCTTCGTGGTTACATGCCCCAGAGAGTTCATGGCCTCGAAGTAAAGGTGATTTTGACGAGGATGAAATTAATACTGAGAAGAAAAAATCAATTGTTTCTTCCATGGTTAGCTCTCCTGTGGAAGAAAAGTGGTACTACAGGCGATTTTCGCACTACAAGATGATAGTACGCACTGTGGGTTGGATCTACCGTTATAGGAAGAACGCGAAAATAAAAAAGGACCATCGTGTTTACCAAGACCTTACTGCTGAGGAGTATGCAATGGCGGAATATAAGGTACTTTCTATGGTTCAGGAAGAGTCTCTAAAAGGAGTTTTTGATTCAAAACTTGCAAGCCTTCTACCGTTTGTAGATGAGCATAATTTGATCAGGATAATGACGAAGATTTCGTATAAATCGGATGGTAATGATTTTCGTCACCCCATCGTATTGTCACCTGATCACCCTGTGGTTCAACGTTTGATCATGGACATTCATTTCGAGAACTGTCATGCTGGAGTCCACATGTTGATGTCCATACTGCGGCAACAGTTTTGGTTACTGGGTGGACGAAGAGCGATAAGAAGTATAATAAATGCATGTGTTCGTTGCAAGAGGTATACAGCAAAACGAATGGAAAGCAAGCCTATACCCCTTCCAGAGCCTCGAGTGCGCAACGCTAAAATTTTTGAGATCTGTGGTGTGGATTTGGCAGGGCCTTTGTACCTGAAAACAGTGAATGGTTCCCGAGAAAAAGGCTACATTTGTCTCTTTACCTGCGCAGTGTACCGTGCCGTTCACTTGGAGTTGCTATCATCCCAATCTACGGATAGTTTCATTCAAGGATTTAGAAGGTTCATGAGTCGAAGAGGACGTCCTTCTACAATGTACAGTGACCGTGGTTCGAATTTTATGGGACTGGAAAACGCCATGATGCAGCTGGATTGGGAAGAAATATCTCGATATAGCTCAGTTCGGAAAATAGACTGGCGATTCAATCCACCTTCTTCACCCTGGTGGGGAGGATGGTGGGAGAGGCTAATTGGGGTCCTAAAAGTATTGTTGCGAAGAGTATTGGGTCGAGCTTCACTGAATTATGAAGAGATGCAGACCATCCTGTGTGACTGTGAAGCAGTTATAAATTCACGCCCAATTACCTACTTGTCTGAAGACCCAGAAGACCTGACTCCTCTTTCACCGAGTATGTTTCTACAAGATGTAGAAGAGGTAGGAGTACTTGACCTGGATCTAATTTCAGCAAAGGACCTAAGAAAACGTCATCAGTATAGACAGAAGCTTGCTAAAACTCTCCGAGAAAGATTCCGAGATGAATATCTTGGGCAGCTTAAATTGACCTCATCCAAACAAACTGTCAGAGAAGTTCTGCCTGGAGAAATAGTTTTGATTGGTGATGACAAAATTGCGCGCTTAGATTGGCCCCTTGGACGAGTCACTGACGTCATAAAGGGCTCAGATGGTAATGCCAGAGTAGTTGAGTTGAAGACAGCTGCTGGAGGACTGACTCGCCCTATCCAAAGACTATTCCCGCTGGAATTACATCTCCAACTGGATCAAAATGATCAAGTTACTCCTCATATTCATCAAATATTGAGTAAAAAGGATGCAAATCTGGTTCCACAACCCCCTGACTCAGATGAAAATGATCAAGAGTCTGATGTCACCCCTACTCAAGACTGTGATGTAACTTCAGAGACTGAAGAAGATGTGATACCTGACAGACTTTTGAAAACTCGTCGAGGAAGACTGATTCAAAAACCTCGAAAGTTGGATTTATGAGAATTTATATATTTTTGAATTTATAATGTTTGTTCAAGTTTTGAAAGTCTGATTATGTTAATTAGAATTAAGTCAAATTCGATGGCATGTTTAATAACTGAATGAATATTGTTTTACTAGGTGATTCTATGCAAATATTTTATCAAGCATGTAAGTTAGAGTGCAAATTATATACGAGCGGTATAGTTCCCTGTTGAATTTCTGTAAGATTTGATCTTAAAGGTTTGATGAGATTTAATTAATTTTAAAGTTTATTGATTGTTTTTGTGAAATATCACCAAAGTTCGTGTTGGCAAGAGGGGATTATTTGTCGAATAAACACTCACACAGATCACCGGATAACTACCTTTTATTTTACAAAACAGAACGTACTATAATTTCAACTCGAAAACGAACGACAAAACAATTTTTCTTTGACTTTTACAACGAATAACGATTACGAATGAACAACGAACATACACACTGATTCAACGGAATTTTGCCGGTAAAAACTCGGATATAGCGAAAATCATTTCGTCGAAACAGTCGCACCATGGAGTGATGATCCACCAAACCTACTTCCATACACTTGTTTCCATAGGTGCCCACCAACAAAGAATGGATCTCCAACATCCTCCCACCTAATGTTCAATGAAGAACATTACTAAGTCATAGGTCCAACCGCTTGGGAACCTTAACCGCACGTCCAACACGAGTCACAAGTGGGGTGGTCTGGGCAGCAAGCTCTGAGCCAGGATCAGACACCTCCACAGCAGGGTCCAGAAGCATATCTTCAGCAGGGTCAGGTAGCACCTCTTCAAAGTCCTCCAAAGTATCCAGGGCCTCCAATTCTTCCTGCTCCGAATCTTCCAGAGGATCCATTGCCATTTCCACCTCCAGTGGGAACACCCGCTGCAACGGACGAGTCATCACTCCCTTAGCAGTCTTTAAATAAAGAACCCTAATATGACCATCACGACCGCGAACAATCTCTTGAATTAATCCAATGGGCCACTCTAGTCTCTTCACATCATCTGAGCCTATGAGGACAACTTCTCCAACTCTTGGTTCCCGAGTCCCTCTTCGGTGTGTCCACTTAAGACTGCCAAGATACTCAACCCGAAATCGTTCCCTCAATTGCTGACGCAATTCAGATCTATGACGTAGACGACGATCCAAGCTATTCTCGTCTATAGCATCACAATCGGGGGTTCCTGAAAACTTGATATCCTGCAAAAAGGCAGATGGGGTGAGAGCCACAGGATCCATATTGCTCTCAGATGAAGGAGTAATGGGTCTCGAATTGACCAAACTCTCACATTCACAAAGAGAGGTGTACAACTCTTCAAGGTCAAGACATGCTTTCCCCAATGTACGTCGCAGCAATCTTTTAACAGTCTGGACCATCCTCTCGTAAAACCCTCCCCACCACGAAGCCAAAGGTGGGTTAAACCTCCATTCGATGCGTTCAACACTGGAATATGATGTAATGGTCTCCCAATCCAGTGCTGCAAAAGCATTGTTTGCACCATGAAAACACGTTCCATTGTCACTATACAATATCTTGGGCCTACCTCTTCTTGCAATAAACCTTCTCAGGGCCAATATGAAGGCGTCTGTGCTCAATGATGTCACCAATTCCAGATGAACAGCACGGAAGACTCCACAGGTAAAAAGGGCCACCCACACCTTCTGTCCATCACGCAAAACCAATGGCCCAGCATAGTCTACACCAACCACCTCAAACACAGCAGCATCTGAAACACGGGATGGTGGCAGTGGTGGGGACTCAACATCAAACCTCTTTCCACTGAAGCGCTTACAAGAAACACATTTCTTCACAATGTTCCGGGTCAGTTGACGGCCCCTCAGAATCCAAAAGCGCTCCCTCAGCAAACTCCATAAAGTTGCAGCTCCAACATGACCATTCCTACAGTGAAAATCATACACCAATCGCTGTACAACTGGGTGATTGGTTGGAAGAAGAATAGGAGTAGTGAACCCCTCAAGATCATCTCGCTCAGAGATCCGGGTTTGCAGTCTCATAACATCAAAGTCATCCCTAAAGGGTCGCAGCTCACGAATACTCTTATCTGTAAGGGTAGGGAATGCCTCCTCCTGAACCAGACGACACACCACATTCTCTGCAGCCTTCAGCTCCTCCATGGAGAGCACCCCTCTCTTACGCGTACGACGATTCCTACAATTGAAGACAAAACGGTTAATCCAACCAATCATTCTCACAATTTTCTCATACTTGGAAAAGAAGCGGTACATCCAGCTGTGATCCATAGTTGCCGAAACAAGGGTAGACGACCTGTTCAGTCTTTCACTAGATATAGCCTCCTCTTCAAAAACACATGGTGATAGTGGCCATCTATCCTCATGAGCCCTCAACCAAGACGGGCCCTCCCACCAACGCGACCTGACCAGCTGTTCAATGCTGCACCCCCTAGAAGGTAAATCGGCAGGATTGAATTTACCTGGTATGTGTCGCCAAGTAATGTGAGCTGTCAACTCTCTTACCTCTTTCACCCGATTCCGAACAAAAACCGACCATTCCTCTTGACGATGAATCCAGGCGAGTACAGTACTGGAATCGCACCAAGCATACGTAGGGACATCACTCCATCCAAGCGCATCCTGAATGGACCTTAATAGACGAACTCCAATAACCACACCCATCAGCTCCAACCTTGGTATAGTCAAACCCTTCAATGGTGCCACCCGAGATTTTGCCTGAACCAGAGATACAATAACTCCACCATTTTCCGCTTCACTACGAAGAAAAACACAGGCAGCATAGGCCTTTCCACTAGCATCACAGAACAAGTGTAATGAAGGATTCTTCAGTGTTCCCAAATTCCTCTTGACAGCAATGTTTTTCAACAGTTTTACTTGTTTTCGCCAGGTCTCAAAAGTCTTGTGGTCTTCCTCCTCTAATGGATCATCCCAACCAAGCTTCTTTTCCCAAAGGGTCTGCAACATCAACTTCAACTCAACAGTTGCAGGAACACAAAAACCAATGGGATCGAAAATCCTCTGAGTCATGGACAAAACACTTCGCTTAGTCAACACCTCTGGCTGTGTGGTTGTCTCCCACCAATCCAAATTGAGGCTAAGAGAGTCTACATCTCGGTCCCATTTTAGTCCAAGCAAAGACGAGGGAGCGTTAGACTGTTTGTCAAATGAAAACTCCCACCCTCTCAGATTGAAACCACCTTGAGCCAAACAGTCAGTTGCCAAATCTTTCAACTTCTCAGCCTCAGCAATACTATCCACACTCATTGCTAGGTTGTCCACATAGAAGCCCTTTTTCAACCTGCTCAACACTTCACCATTCTCAGAAAACCCATTTTCTGAACTCAAACTCAAATGATGATCCAAGACAGCTGCCAGCAAAAATGGACTGCAGGTAACACCAAAAACAACACGTGTGTGTCTCAAAGTAACCTGCTCCTGAGTGTCTTTTTTCCACAAAAACTTCAAATATTGACGATCCTCTGGGTGGATTGAAATTTGCAGAAATGCCTTCTCAATATCTGCCGATACCCCAATAGCTTTTTCCCGAAAACGAAGCAGAATGTCTGGTAATAGTTCAATCAAATTTGGCCCCTGTTCCAAGCAGTCATTCAGTGAAGGGTTCCTTCCACTTTTTGCTGAAGCATCAAAAACAGGACGGACTTTAGTGGTGCTACTTGATTCCTTAACCACTGGACGATGGGGCAAGTAGTGACCCTTCCAATCATCTTCAGTCCTCTCAATGATATTCAGTTCCAACCATTCATTGAGCACTGCATCGTAGTTCTCGAAGAGCTTCTCTGTTTTCTCAATTTTCCTCAACATACTCTGCAGACGGGTCTCAGCAAGTTCCCTATTAGTCGGTAAATCCTCAACAATGTCATACCAAGGTAGTCGCACTTGGTACCGACCATTCACAAATTCCACAGTACTCTGGAATTGTCTCAAAGCAGCAGCTCTTTTCTGATCCTTAGTCTCCTTTTCACCAGGATCACTGATGCCAATAGCCTCCAATTTCCACAGATCTGACACGTCACCTTCTGCTATAGTGGTCATGGTGAATGTTGTGGCAAGATTTGAACTGCATCGCACAGCATTAGACCTCAAGCGGGTTCCCATGAGTGTCCAACCAAACACAGTCTCCACAGCAACAAAGCCAGATGAAAGGACCTCACGTCTTCCAGACCAGATCTTTCCCGCCACATCAGCACCAATCAGAACATCTATTGGGCCAGCCATATCAGTCAAGGGTACAACCCCCAAGTTCCTGAGTTCTAGGGCAACCTGATCATCTGGCTCAGCAACCGGGATGTACGATGCAATTGTATCCTGATTCAAAGTCGTAAAGTTGCACTGATAACCATTTGACTCACTCCGCAACCGAACTTTAACACATTTGTGTTTTGTTGCCCCAGTACTGCAACCTCCAAAAAGCGAGTGAATAAGAACCTTATGATCAATAACTTCATACTTCATTTTATCAATCAAGTGGGTGGAAATATAAGACCTCTGAGAACCACCATCAACCAACACACGAACAGGAAGCCGGGTACATTCACTGAACATGGTGACAACAAATGTCTGCAAATAAACCTCACTAGATGATGACCCCACAGTCAAACTGTGATTCACAGCTAACAGCCCATTCTCTGTCTTGACGTTGTCTTCTGAACTTGGGCTATCACCTTCTGAACCCCCTCCATTGGCCTTATAACACAAAAGTTGGTGATGATGCCCCCCACAGAGCCCACACTCTTTATTGCACTTTCGAGACATGTGTTTCCTTCCCAAACAGACAAAACAGCAACGAGCCTGAGCAATTGATTGACGCCTTTCTTGGATAGACATAGGATATGCCTTGGCACAGCCCCCAGATCCATGCCCTCCACCACAAAATAAACATTTTTCTACTGAATTTGTATTTGCCAATCCAGCAGCTGTTGGTGTTGGTGAACGTTTCAACAAAGTTGTGTCAGTAGCACGAAAGTCCCGATCCTTAACCCCAACAGACTGAGAACAAGCCATAGCTACCCTCTCTTCAGCTTCCACCTCACACTTAACGAATTTCAACAGACTATCCATTCGGCACTTCTGAGAGGTAGCACTAGTATTGGTTCGCTGCCATACCTTCAATGTTTCAGTGGGTAAACAGGATTCAACCAGTGGGAAAAGGATGGATGCATAAGTGTCCGACATAATACCCAAGGTCTCAAGAGCACGTAGTTGGGCTTCAAGGCGGTCATACAAACTCGGCAAAGTCATATCCTCATGTGAGGTAACCAACTTCAGAAGTTCCCTAATATAAAATTCTATAAGTAGATCCTCTCTGCCACATCTCTCCTTCAAAGCAGCAATAGCCTTATCATAGTTATCCCCAGAAGGTGGGAAACTTTCCACCACAGACCTTGCCCTTGACTCGGGGATAGTTGCCTGAAGGAGATACTGAAACTTATCTTCTCTTGACAGAGAAGGATCAGAATCTATACTCGAAAATTGGGCCCAAAATCCAATCCATTGTGACACCTCACCACCATACTTCACCAGCTCCAACTTAGGCAGACGAAATCTCTGCCTTCTCTCAGACTCACCTTCAGAAATAACAGAACCCATGGTAACACGTGATTGAGGTTATCAACCATGCTCTTCAATGTGAAAAACTTAACATGATATTTATCAGATTCGTCGATCTCTGCCAACAAAACCTCGTCTTTCTCTTCGAAACTATGCATAGCAGACAAAACATCCCGATCCACAGACGTGATCTCATAATAGCGATGTTCTAGAACAGAATACTTTGCGTTAATCTCCGTCAAACCGCATTTTTTGATGATAAGTTCATGCAAAGAAGCCTCCTGCTTCTCAAAGGATAGTCGTAGAACTCCCCTTTTCTTCACCAAAGACGTCAAATTATTCGTCACACCTTCGTTATCCATTTTCACTTAAAAGGTAGGTACTTACAGTTCACAAGTTCTGTCCAAAATAATCAAATTCTCAACCTCACTGCCAACGTCCTGTCACGGTCGCCAAAATGTGAAATATCACCAAAGTTCGTGTTGGCAAGAGGGGATTATTTGTCGAATAAACACTCACACAGATCACCGGATAACTACCTTTTATTTTACAAAACAGAACGTACTATAATTTCAACTCGAAAACGAACGACAAAACAATTTTTCTTTGACTTTTACAACGAATAACGATTACGAATGAACAACGAACATACACACTGATTCAACGGAATTTTGCCGGTAAAAACTCGGATATAGCGAAAATCATTTCGTCGAAACAGTCGCACCATGGAGTGATGATCCACCAAACCTACTTCCATACACTTGTTTCCATAGGTGCCCACCAACAAAGAATGGATCTCCAACAGTTTTGATCAAATTTTGATTTTTTATTTGCTCTCATGTGGATTTAATTGTTTCAAAATTTCATTGTTTGAAGTCAAATTTCACTGTTTAGTTCGTTTCAATTTGACTTGGTGGGAGTATGTGACATTTTGAAAGCACCTAACTCTATTTTTGTTGAAGCGTAAGGGTTTTTGTGTGCGTGTGTTGGCACACCTGTTTTTCAGAGTTCAAGTTTTACCTCCGTGATGCAATGTTCGATAATTTTACTACCCCTTTTAAAGTTTTTTAGTAGTAAATTAGTCTCGCGAACTATTGTAAAGTTACCAGGAAAACCCTAATAAATTTATACGTCGGGTATTCGTGTGGTTTTATTGTTTTCCCGACAGTTAAGGTGGATAATGGTGAGGGGGGGTCAGTATCTCTTGCCTAAATTAATAAATAAATTACATCGAGTGAAACAGTTTTATCACTTAACAACTGGTTAAACTGATCTAATGCTTATCCAATGGGACGTCCCCTGGAATGCATGCATTACTAAACAATATGTTTCTCTATAGAGATAAAGAACATTTTTCAATTTTCAAAATTCAATTGCTTCTGAGTGTACCAAGGTAGCTGAAGCATTATTTCCACGTTTCAAGGTTTAAAAAAACTCCAGCCAGGTATGGCACATAGTTCCCTCCTACCTATAACCCAATTTTAGAGATGATCAGTAGCTAATCTCAAAATACCAATCACTAAGTACCTTGCACTACCCTCATGCAGGGTCATCTACAAGTCACCCCGCACTATCTCTGAATATTTCTTCAAAATCAGATGACAAATGTAGAAATTGGCTGTTACAAGGATATTCACGTTTGCGCATGCGTAGTGTATTCATCAATCCTAAGATAGTCATCAAATTCGGATGAAAAAAGTTATGTAATAGGTATTACAAGGATTTTTCGTGAGGTACCTACCTTGTTCACGTTAGAAGTCCTCAGTCCTTTCTTCATCTCGGTGAGCACACAAATTCCAATTTGTACGAAAAGGCTCCATATTATAAAATAAAAGTTACTAAGACTGTCAAATCTGTCGAAAGTCAGCTGTTTCTTTAGTACCTATCTATTCTGTGTGTTTCTCTCCTGTCAGACTAGAAGCCGAGGTCGTAAACTGTTGAGTTTGAAAATCATTACTATTTTTACTTCCATGTAGAAGTACTCTGCCATGGATGTAGGCGATCCTTTGTTTTTTTTACTTCCACCTTCCACGACTGCGTGTTAGCGTTAACGTGAGGGTACCCCCTAGGAGAAGAAGCCATCTTGCTTGCCCCGTTCTCTTGCTCTCCTTTCTTTAAAACGCGTTCGTTTTCTAAATACTATTAATCTAAACTAGAATAGCATCAGTAGAAGTTTAGGTAGTACTTTCAATTTTAAGTAGGAAGTGACTCGCGAGTGAGTAAGTGGAAACTTTTGCGTCGATAGGCCGCGGCCAGGTCGGCATAACCTCGCCGGGTTACCGGGAAAGACACTTCTTTCGGATTTCTCGCCTCTCTTTTCAATACGGATGATCAGAAGTTCTAGGACAAAAGTGATTTGAAGAAAGTAGTAAGATCAGGAATTTGTTCTCGCAAATTATAAGCACGGTTACGAATCTATTCGTTTCTGAACGTCCCCCCCCCTCCTGCGTCAATCACGTGGCGTGATTCTGCATTTAAGGTAATATCTCATACATTACATAGCGCATCCACTCAGTGAACTGCATGATCACAATCTACAGACTCCTAACAAAGCATCAAGAATCGTAGTATGAGTGACTAACACTGGAGATTGAATAGAAGCATGACAATAGCGTACCTCTACTCACCGCACCGCGTTATCACTATTTATGGACTACTAACAAAGCAATAAGAATCGTAATTTGCATGATTAACATTGGAGATTGTTTAGAAGCATGACTAGACGTACTAAACAAGCTTCCCCTGCTTCCAAAAAACCATTTACTTTGATATTCACACCTAAAAAGCCTATTAACCTTCCGGTACTCGCGTAGGCGGCACCCGTGCCGCCTCGACCTTAGTTTTCGTGTTTACACGCGCATTCTTGATTCCCGGACGGCGGGATCTACTGCTATTTGTTAGTTACCATATTTATCCAGAGATCACGCTGGTTTCACCTTGCCGAGTCAAACGTCGCGCCAGCGTTATCAGTTGCATTCTGGCTAGTGCACAGTTCTTGAATAAAAAAAATTGA
The DNA here is from genome assembly GCA_009739505.2 of Apolygus lucorum. Lineage (NCBI taxonomy): Eukaryota > Metazoa > Arthropoda > Insecta > Hemiptera > Miridae > Apolygus > Apolygus lucorum. Next base: position 13,198,185 of record CM019180.2, read on the forward strand.
TTGGCTTTTTTTACTTGCTTCCTCCTCCCTCCCTGGGAGCGCTAATGAATATAGAACCCATCTCAGATGGGCCATCTGTACTGCGATAACGATAATTTGGTTGAGGAACCAATCATGTCGATTTCATTGGAAAAAGTTGGCTGTTTATGATTTTTGGTAGTGTGCGTACGACGTGATTTAAGGAAATTTATGAAAACGTGGCTCAGACAATAAATAGAAATTGGTATGAAAGCGGTACCTGGGTGTCGTCGACGACGAGTGGAGAGGGGCCCCTCCGTTGACAGGCTGCGAAGATCTGGCGGGATCCAATTTACGTAGGTATATTGTCAGAGCCCACGTATATATTACGATAATTTTAATTTTAAAATTCACTCAAAAAAAGACGCGTGAGAAACTTTAGAGCGAGGAGCGTAGTGGCTTGGGCGAGTGTCGCAGGCGAAGTGGGTAGAAGGATAGGACGCACGCCGTCAAGAGAAAGCATTGTGCACAGACATGAACGGAAACATTAAACGCCGTTTGACCCGTAAACAACCGTTCGAATGGAATGCGATAAGAACGCAACATTTTCCACCCACCCAAAATAACATTTTGAAAACAAATTTATAAATTGCGTCATTTTATGCGCACAAAAAGAGAACAAATTTTAAATATACTTCAACAGTGCAAAATAGTGCACTATGGAAACTAGAACTAGAAATAAGTTAATTGAACAAACATGCAGAGGAACAAGGTAAGTTGGTGCAAAATGGGCAAAAGGTTAGGAAGAGTGAAAAGTTTTAGAGTCCTGTTTTGGAAACCGGTTCTACCGCTTCAACTGGGGGAAGCGCAACCAGCTTCTGCGCAGGTCGAACCAATGACCCAGTAGGAGTGCAGACCTTGACGTTGCGGACAACTCCGTCTCTTCCAGGGTAGGTTTCTTCAATTCTTCCAATGGGCCATTGAAGTGGGGCGGTATTTGGAGTTTGAACATAGACAACATCTCCAACAGCAAGGTTGTCACGAGGATGGATCCATTTTTCACGGGAATCAACGTTTGCAGATAATCTTTAGACCATCGCTTCCAAAAGCACTGAGCTGCCGCTT
>CM019180.2:13199367-13242279 GCA_009739505.2 Apolygus lucorum
ATTGTTTTTTCTTGTAGGCTTGAGAAAGAGGCCATAGTTTGCCCCGAAAGCGCTTGCCAAATAAATGTTGAAAAAAGTATATTGACGTCCTCTGCTTCCTTCTCCACAACAACCAAGAAAATGACTAAGTACAGCAGGAGTACAGAACAATTTGATAAAATAGGTAGGTATCTACAAGGAAATTGCGGTTTACTACGTCACAAAATAGCTGATGAAGTAGAAGATTGGGGGATGATCATTGATGCTCTACACTTGTTCTGAAATGTCAATGCAGGCTCCTGAGCGCAGCTTGTGGCTTAGGTTGCAGTTATAGTTTGGTCACTTCTCTCCTTCTCAAACCACCCAAATAGAAAGAGTTAGTTTTAAAAACATGTAAGGGACATTCCCTTTGGCCCCCAAAGGAGATGTTTTATGACAGGTATGTTGTGGGTCCCCTAAAACTGTAGCTCTTTAAAAGGGTCCAAAAAGATGAGAATTGATCTAGCATGCTACATACTCCATTATTTTCAAATATTAAATGTGATTCCCCCCGTGTTCCCTACTTTTCACTTTAATTCAAACTGAAGCTTGCCTCATCTAGTTTAGGAGGTTTTTCTTTTCCTCTCGGCTGTTGTGTTAACATCTAGAACCTATGTAACCCTAACTCGGAATTTATGCGTAAATATTCAAAAATGAGTGTATCAAAGCTGTCAAGCCCGACAGATCTTGAATTATCCTAGATGTACAGCTTGGACTTGGAGCAGACCTGGCAGGCTAAAGAAATTATGGCTGAAAGGAGTGGCACCCAACATCAGGATCATGGCTGTCGCGGCGCGGGAAAATTGCCCCGGGGTTACTTGGGTATGGCATCTCGGCAGGTATACTCCGTGGTATCACCACCCGCGTCCTGCTTGGTTCTTTCCCAAAATGGAGGTAGCCAATAGGGGCACTTCCTTCATCCTTTTCTCCCATTCTTCCTCATCTCCCCTTATCCTTAGGGCTGGCGTCGAGTGAGTCTGGAGCGTCCTTTCCTTTTTGAGTTCATCTAAATTGGTATTTTATATTGTGCCCACGACTTTGAAGGAAGTTTTTTAGGAAGTAAAGAACTGGACTAATGGTCAAATGTCAGAGTGTTCCCTACTCTTCTCTCGATTGTAAATTTGAACAATAATAATTTGTATTAGTTTTTTCTCACCATTATTGTTATTGCAGAGGAACTGGATCGTTCCGAATTGAAAACGAGCGTTCGAGTACGTCAACCTCCCGGTGGAGCATCTTCCGGCAGCTTCTGGTAAACTCACCTTTCTTCACCGACCATCTCTACAGAAATTCACCATCATCCTTTCACTTGAGCTTTCCTCATATTTGCACATGACAAGCTACCAATGTTCTATGTACGTATTTATCGAAAGCTGCACGTTACGTGGATATTCTGTCGTTTAAGTTCTCATCGAACCCTTCGTATTGTATGAATATAACGCAATTCCTTGACTTTTATTTATGGTCTTGTTGGCATTATTTCTTTGATTATCAGACTATAGGTACAAATAAGGTGTCCTACATAATTTTCATGCTTAAAGTTTTCATGATATCGTTCCCGCTGTGGCACTGTACCTAGATACTGTTCCAAGATCTCTTCCACTGACTCTGAACTACTTCTGAACTACCTATCCTCCTAAACAAGAAAAAATGAAGTTACACCTACGATATTTTTTGTATTAATGCCAAAAAATTATTTATATTCTTCATAGATATAAATTTATAGTTGATAATTTGTTAGCATATATTTATGTGTTTTGTATGCAATAATAAAATATGCTTAGTATAAATGTATGTTAGGCAAATAATTGATCCTACAAACAGTGCAAGTTAGTTTATTTTAGTGCTAACATCGACAAATTTGAAACATCCGTAACGAATGTTACTTTCTTTTTGAAATTCTAATAAACTGCCTACCTATTAGTTTATGTATCAAAATTGTGTTGGTTTTTTTAAACCTCAGATCCCTTGTCTATAACTATACTTTTAGGTTGATACAATGTATATATGTCAGATTCTTCACTTGGCGAGGCGTATCCAACGGTGCCAAATAGATTTTTATTTCAGTTGATCCGCTCAGATGTTATTGAAAGGAATTAGGTCATTTAAATCTGATGTTGAAACATCGTAATAATTTTCCATCTATTACCAGCATTTCCGTAACGATTTTCAAACATTTTATCTCCTCATTTGTAAAGCAACTCGATTTACGGTTACTCCAACTCAACATTGAAGCTTTCTCCGCTTTTAGTTAATTAAATTTATCTGGTTAAACTCAATCAGGAGGCCCTTAATAATGGGCTTTAAAGCACCCCTGAAATGGAACATTTCTCGGATCGGGTCTTACCCTAAAATTGGGCATTTTCCGGTTTTATTAAAGTGAGGTTAGTAATGTGGAGCCTCGAAAAATATGATTTTGCCTTCTTCGTATTATTTCAGATTCGCATAACAATATTCATCGCCGCTATTCAGCAAAACTCGATCTTGCAGGAAATCTGCAAGTACCTACCGTTTCCACTAAGGTAAAACGCTGCAAACTATTACGCAACGGTTTATTATTTTTCTTTAGAGATCAACCGTCTGCAAAATATCGCATTTGATCAGCTGAAATTGCCTCACTTCGGTCAGTGAACGTTCATATGCGATTCACACTCATGTTTCCGATTCATCATCTGTCCAACTTACAGAGTAACGAAGACAACATTCCCCTGGTCCTCCTTGGAGACAACAATGGTCCAAAGGGCCCCTTCAAAGGACCGTTGGGAGGAAGAACTTTCTTTCGAGAAGGCTAAGGGATACTAACTCTTGGATCTGATAAATGACACAATAATAATTATTGTGCAATGAGCAATTATTGCTCATTTAACAATAGTTGATCGCCTGGGCGGTTTCATTCGTTTTTTTAAATTTTGAACTATCCTAAATTTAAAAAGTCATGAAACTTTTATTAATTAGGTAATTAATTATCCTCGTTAAGAAATCGGTTGGCCCTACTAAGTTTTCTGTCTCCTACAAAGGGTCGTGTATTGTGTCAATGTCTTGAAAATTTTGGAAATTCAAAACTATGCTTGTATATCAAAAGCTAGGGCGTTTTGCAAATGTTTTTTCCCTTTTTAGTGACTGGCAATAAGAAAAACTCTCGAGTCACAACTAGACATAAAAATGGAGCCGATATACCACATTTTATAAAAATTGGTTCATGAGAACTGGTCAAAGTCCTGCATACCGGAAGAAAAAATTTTATTCGATTTTTAAACTCAAAAAACCATTAAATTGGGGGGGGGGGGGGGGTATAATTTGTCTCTTGCTCGATTCCGAAGGTTCATTATAATATAATTTATATTCATTATATTATAATATTATTATATTATAATAATAAATAATTAAGCAAAATGAGCGAAGGTAGGAAGGATGGTTTTTAGGGAGGTAGGTAGTCGTCACAGAAGTCATTCGGCCTCAAGCCAGACCCTCTCGACGCCAGACGGAGGTTTTACGACTTGCAGACGAAGATACTTTTTCGAAGGCATCGTAATCTCAGGTCCTGGGTTCTATCAAAGACATGAGACGCTTGCAGTGCTGGAATTAGAAGTACCTACTAAACTATCGATGAAAATTAGGTAGCTACCTATTATTTGTATTATAAAATTAATTAATAGGAATTATTTTCCACCAAAAATTATTACCGATCAAAGAACAAAATATTTTATTGGCAGTTCTTTTTGGAAAAAAGGCCACATTTAATTTTCGCTTGCTGATCCCTAGATAAAAAGTAGCGAACTTTTATTCTGCCAGTTTTAAACCATACCAACCGTACTTCAATAGGGTGTCTACACTCAAGATGGGCATAACTTCAGGGATCAATTCTACAACTAATTTGCAACAAAAATTGTATCTTAGCAAATTTTTCTTAACCCACTCAAAATGCCTTTTTTTTCACTTCGAAGTTTTTTTTCGCGTTTTCGACATTACGTCATTGAAACTGTCATAACTCCTGCTATTTACCAAGTAATTTCACATTTGAGGATATTGTTGGAAAAGGACGTTAAATGTCCAAGCTACCAAGTGTAAAACCAAAATATTTTAGCGATAAACCATTTCTAAAAAAGCAAGTCAAAAAGTCAACTTGAAAATATGTTCGAAATTCGACTTTTTTCTTTTCAACGTTTTCACTATGAACGCCTCCCCATTTCGAAGGGCGCTCTCCGGAAAAAACATGCTCAAATTGTTAGCTTTCCAACGGTCTATCAATTTTTCTTTTTAAAATTCAAATTGAAATAGTAAATCAAGATTGAATGCAAGAAAACGTGAGTCTTACTTGAAAATCGAGTGTTTTACGTGGTGTAGGGTCATCCTCGATCTCATAATGACTTGACGAGTTTGGTATCATTCCCTACGTGATTTCTCACGCTGAATCCAACGGTGGTACTTCCGAATAATTCTGACAGCAAGAAAGTGGATTTTTCGAAGAAAATCTCCATTTTTTGTACATAAAATACGCATTATTCGTAAATATGGTAGTGAGCATAAAGTAACACCTTTCTACTCAATAAAAACATCAATCAGCTTGAAGGTTGATGTTTTTATCGAGTAAAAACGCTGCAAATCATTGCTCAAAGGTTTATTATTTTCTGTATAGATCACCCTTCTGTATAGATTAATGAATCCTGATTTTATTAATAATAAATCGTCGATGAAGTGAGTTTCAGGAGGCACTCATTTCCATGTCGGTAGGTACTATTTTTCGAATTGTATGCACCTTGAAACGCGAAACATAAAATGTTTGGTTTGCTTTGAGCAATGGCATCGGAGCTCACTCAGCTGATCAGTGATCTGAGGAGTGAAGAAGATCTCCTCGAATGCTGGAGACGCCTGGAAGAGCACTTCCATTCAATAGGATTGAAAATGGCTTTGGAGCTCACTCAGCTGAACAGTGATCTGAGGAGTGAAGAAGCTCTCCTCGAATGCTGGAGACGCCTGGAAGAGCACTTCCATTCAATAGGATTTAAAATGGCTTCGGAGTTCACTCAGCTGATCAGTGATCTGAAGAGTGAATAAGATCTTCTCGAATGCTGGAGACGCCTGGAAGAGCACTTCCATTCAATAGGAATGAAAATGGCTTTGGAGCTCACTCAGCTGATCAGTGATCTGAGGAGTGAAGAAGATCTCCTCGAATGCTGGAGACGCCTGGAAGAGCACTTCCATTCAATAGGATTGAAAATGGCTTTGGAGCTCACTCAGCTGATCAGTGATCTGAGGAGTGAAGAAGATCTCCTCGAATGCTGGAGACGCCTGGAAGAGCACTTCCATTCAATAGGATTGAAAATGGCTTCGGAGCTCACTCAGCTGATCAGTGATCTGAAGAGTGAAGAAGCCTTTGAGCAATGATTTGCAGCGTTTTTTACCCACCAACATTTTTTTTACCTACCAACTTTTTTTTACCTACCAGCTAGGTACTACCTACCACACCATACTGGCTTCACACCTTCACAATCAAGTTTATTAGAAAGAATTAAACGCTTCAGACTCGATTGGAAAAATAGAAAGCTTCTTATGGAAATTTGATTACTGGTTACGCAGAAGGCAAAACTGTATACAAATCGAAGAAATGAACAGCGATCGCATTTTGGTCCGATAAAATTTGAATGGAGATTAGACCTCTTTTGCGATTCACACTCATGATTCTGTTTTATCGAAGGAAAACCTTCAAGTACTCGTAGGGACCGAACGGTTTGTCCTACAGAGCTCCGGGTGTTCTCAAAAATTTTTTAAAATTCAATACTATTTAAAATTGGTGAAAAAACGATACCTTTATTTCGAGAGTTTTCGAGCTAGGGCACTCTCGAAAATTTCAACCCTTAATTTTCACCCCTTAGAAGTGACCTACATCAACCAAAAGCTTCGCGGCACAACTAGACCCCAAATGGAGCCCATATACCAAATTTGAACCAAATCGGTCCAGTGTTGCTAAGAAAAGTGCCGCGTACGGCGGACGGACGGAAATTTTTTTATTCGATTTTCGTATTCTACGTACCTTGAAACGTAAAACATCAAATTTTGAGGGGGGGTTAAAATTTTTTTTTTTCTTGCTCGATTCCAAAGGCTTATTATTGAAAATAATAAATCAAAATGTGTTACTTTATGCTCACTACCTTATTTATGAATAATGCGTGTTATTGTCAAAATATGAGCAGTCAGAATTATTCGGAGGTGTCACCATTCGATTCAGCGTAAAAAATTAGGTACGTAGGGAATGATACCAAACTCGTCAAGTCTTCTTGAGATTGAGGGGGACCAACATCCCCCGGGTAGGTGATCTACATTTACGGTTTCTCCTAGGATGTAAAGCCAACTAAGAAAACGAGATGAAGTAGTTTCATTTTAATAAAATACTTAACAATAAATTCACAACACTGAATAATCAGATTATTCACAAAGTAGAAGCAAGAACAACAAATTGCACTTAAAAACGAAAAAAGAGAAGTACTATGCTTTCAGTTTGTTCGAACAAGTAGGCACACACTCGTCTTATACAATAAAAGCTCGTCCTAAAATGCTGAAGGTAAAATCCGAGATCCTATAAATATAATATATTTTGTACGTCTATAACTATTGTGCTTCAGAAAATAACTATATTCTTGACGTTCCAAATCACTGTAATCCATAAATCGGTGTAAAAGAAGAAGAATGCAACAACACAAAAATAAATAATACATTTCACTCATAAATTAGGCAATCACAGTTCGACTATTGTACTTGGTAAGAGTACCACACGAGGGGTTCTGCAAGGATGGATTCTCAATCTTTGTGCTCCTTGCAAAGGAGAGCAGCACCTCAAACGCAGCACAGGAGATTACTCTGCGCTGATGACGTAACGCTACCTCCGCGGCACGACCCACGTGGACAGAGGTCGGCTTTGAAGGTAATCGATTTTCCTGCGACTGAACCTGGAAAAAAATCGTTTTTAGTGTTAGAGATGTCAACACTTAAGAATGCTGAGTCAATTTGTAATGAGGAATTTCACCGAATTCTGTTTGCATTTTTCCTGAAAAGTTAATGGTGTGGAATAGTTGAAAATCGGGTGATTTCGGAAAATAAGTCTCCTGTTATTTTTGGGAGACATTCAAAATTTATGATTCCAAAAAATAACCTGCAAAACGGACTTCTTCAACGTGAAACGAAAACGCTCGCTGACTGGCAGTTCGGATCGCCGTCTCCTCCCATTGTTGCCGAATGGTACGACGAAATGTTGTTATCTAAGAGGAAAGTTATCAAACAAAAACAGGGGAAACCTAATTTTCCCCATCTTACTTTTTCTATTTTTTTTTCTTCAGTTCTTCGATTTTGATCTTTACTGGTTTTGTGAAATGTTGCATCTGAGGACTATAAATTTCATGATCTCAGCGCTTCAAGCGGCCGTACATGAACTAATCCAAGTTAACGTCATCCTCCCGGTTTTTTAAACGTTCATTTTTTCTACACTGTTTTGTTTATTCGGAAGTACGGACTGAAAGTTATGTAGGAGGTTTTCGAGGTGCTGAATCCGATTTTAGGGTCAAAAATAGAAAATTCCGACATGGTGAAATTCTTCATTAAACGATGAATTTAAATAGTGTTAGGAGAAGACTCAATGCTGGATGAAAATCGAGTTTCAGCTGCCCCATGGCCAAGCCAGCTACCTATCATGTTGGGAGGAATTGGATACCTAAGTTGTGGCGTAAGACTTGGCAACACTATTACTAGCTTCCCTGTTCATGCTGGCTGCTGCTACTAAAACTGAATGGGGGGTGCGCCTTGATTTTTTTTTTAGATTTTTAATCGAAAGTAGACTACATCCTGAGAAGTTTGGCACCAACCGCGACCTTCTAGCGTGAGTAGATCTGTTCCTATAATTTTTCAAAGTTTCGACCGTTTATGACGTCACGCGCCCCTCTCGCCTGGGCGGGAACCCCTAGCCTAGTGTGACGTCGAAACTTTAAACATTCATAGGAAAAGATTTACACACGCTAGAAGGTCGCGGTTGGTACAAACATTCTCAGAATGAGGTCTACCTTAGATTAAAAATAACAATAAACAGTTTTTCCTACCCAGGTGCACACCCTATTATCCTGAGTTATAAGTGATGCGAGTTATATTGAGAACAATTGCTCTGTATTCTATGTAACCTTTTATAATAAAAATGAATCCTCAAGTAATTGTTTATACTCCCGTAAAATATTCCTAAATTCGAGCTCAAAACCGGCACACTCAAATTTGGATTCTTATTTACATTAAAAAAAATGTTTTTTCTGCGTAGGATTAGCAGATCAGAATTGACCCGGTAAAGCGAAAAATCGAAAACTGTTGATGTGTTATTGGCAACCTTTACTGATGGATTGATGGGTGTATGTTTTTCTTTTCAGAGAAGTAAGCATCCAGGTCCCTAAAGCTGGGTTCACATGAGTGCGTGTACACCAATACGAGGCATATGGTGCGCAGCAAGGATGAACGGATGTTTCCAAAGTTACCCCAGGCAAAACGAACGAGGCAGCATCCGCCTGTACTAGATCACATACTTCTCGTTTCTAGATCCACATACTTCTTGCTACTAGATACTCAAGAGCAGAGAAAATTAGGTGAAATATAATATTAGAAGAAAAAATTCACGGAAGACGGCTTATTTATTCAAGCATCGAGGATGTTCACTGAATGTTCACTTTCGTAACTCTATACGCCCCCCCCCCCCCCCCCTCGAAAAGAACATTTGATTCAAAAATACACGAAAAATAAAAAACAACATCATAGTACGTTCCTAAAAACCCAAAACAAGTTTGTTGTAAAGATCCTTGAAAAAAAAAAATATATAAAAAAACGTCTGCCAAGTTGGGTGGGCAGTATAGCTTCCTCACTCATTGTAACATGGACGTATAGAATCAGTTGGCGAAAACTCGGCGCTGCGCGCCTCGGCGGGGGCTTCGCCCCCTGCACCCCCGGATGATTTCCGCTTAGAGCCTAATGGCTAAAATGTGACATACCTTGAAAAGGTTTTTGCTCCCTCTCCCTCTTTATCTTTCTTCCACTGTAATATTTAAGCTAACTCAGCTGATCAGTGACCACTCAGGCACCTTCAGCATTCTCCATTGACCCTGCCTCTCAAATTTCAGCTTCCTGCGTTCAACAGGAGAGAAAATGGCCTTGGAGCTCACTCAGCTGATCAGTGACCACTCAGGCACCTTCAGCATTCTCCATTGACCCTGCCTCTCAAATTTCAGCTTCCTGCGTTCAACAGGAGAGAAAATGGCCTTGGAGCTCACTCAGCTGAACAGTGACCACTCAGGCACCTTCAGCATTCTCCATTGACCCTGCCTCTCAAATTTCAGCTTCCTGCGTTCAACAGGAGAGAAAATGGCCTTGGAGCTCACTCAGCTGATCAGTGACCACTCAGGCACCTTCAGCATTCTCCATTGACCCTGCCTCTCAAATTTCAGCTTCCTGCGTTCAACAGGAGAGAAAATGGCCTTGGAGCTCACTCAGCTGATCAGTGACCACTCAGGCACCTTCAGCATTCTCCATTGACCCTGCCTCTCAAATTTCAGCTTCCTGCGTTCAACAGGAGAGAAAATGGCCTTGGAGCTCACTCAGCTGATCAGTGACCACTCAGGCACCTTCATCATTCTCCATTGACCCTGCCTCTCAAATTTCAGCTTCCTGCGTTCAACAGGAGAGAAAATGGCCTTGGAGCTCACTCAGCTGATCAGTGATCACTCAGGCGCCTTCAGCATTCTCCATTGACCCGCCCTCTCAAATTTCAGGTTCCTGCGTTCAACAGGAGAGGAAATGGCCTTGGAGCTCACTCAGCTGATCAGTGACCACTCAGGCACCTTCAGCATTCTCCATTGACCCTGCCTCTCAAATTTCAGCTTCCTGCGTTCAACAGGAGAGAAAATGGCCTTGGAGCTCACTCAGCTGATCAGTGATCACTCAGGCGCCTTCAGCATTCTCCATTGACCCGCCCTCTCAAATTTCAGGTTCCTGCGTTCAACAGGAGAGGATGTCAAGCATATTTGTCGTCAAGCATAATATGCTTGATTTATCATATTATGATAAATCATAGCGCTACTTTCCTGTCGATTTTTACTGTCGATTTTTCCTGTCGAAATTCACGTTTGCGCATGCGCACTCGCTCCTATTGGTCCGAAGGTGCTGAAATTTATAGGGGACCGTCTAGGACCTAACCCGCACAATCCCTGAAAATTTCATCAAAATCGGACTACAGGTTAGTATAGTTTTGCCCGGGACAAGGATTGACCACTGACAGACAGACAGACCGACAGACAGACAGACACGGAACCAAAATTGTTCGGGAAGCTCTAAAACGCAAAAAGCAAGTGGAAATTTTGATTTTGGAGGACATTTTTTTTTCACTTCTTTCACGAATACAAAGCTTCCCTACCTTCGGTAGTGAGGAAGCAAAAAGGTTTTAGAACTTTAAAAATTCGGCATGCTTTACTCTGCCCAATGGCTTCGTAAAAATGTCTGCCAGCATTTTATCTTTCGGAATATACTCTATTAAAACATTCCCATTCTTAACATGGTTTTTGACAAAATGATATATCAATATGCTTACTCTTCTAATTTACAACATAATTCTTTGCTACTTGAATTACACCTATATTGTTACAGAATACTTTGGTGGGATTTTTCTTAGTAACTGGAATAAACTTTGAGATCAGTTGGAAGCCAAATTGTTTCCTGAACCCCAATTGACAGAGAGACATGTCTCTTCTTGTGAAGCAGAGTATGTATACTCTGTATGTATACAGAGTATGTATACAGGCAATAGAACTTTGCTTCTTACTGGACCAGGACAACAAACAATTACCAATTCTAGCACAGCCACCAGATATTGAATGTCTACCAGTTAACTCATTTCCCCAATCAGCATCACAATATATATTTAAGTCAAAATTTTCCGATTTAGAGTATTCCATAGAAACTTTACGAGTACCATTTAAATACCTGAAAACTCTTTTCAATGCCACCCAATGCACTTTCTTAAAATTATTATTGAAACGACTCAAGGTATGCACTGCAAACACTAGGTAGGATCCAGAAGCTCAGGGGGTGGTCTGACATAAATTTCCTCATGAACAGCGACAATCCTGTTGTGCTAAGTGCTGCGTTTGTAGTGATTGCCAGTTTATTCCAGAAGAGGAAGAAAAGGCGCTGCAGGATGACCAAACTGTACAGAGACCTACCATTAACATGGGGACAAATTTTTATCAAAAGCTTACTTGAGTGAAACTGAAAACTGTGAAGAGGTGGAATTGAACCTTGGTGTACTGTGAAAAACTCTACTACAGTCTATTAACTATGGGGAGTCAATCAGAGGGGATCTGAGGCGAGGCACTGTGGGTAGATGTAGAATCCCGTCATCATCTTGTTCGCCGAATTCCTTTGATGTACCACCACCAGATTACTCCCTTACGACCACATGTATTTTGCCTCGCCTCGGGAACACGTCCACGCCGGTATGCTCGCCACTTAGTTGCGCAAATCGTACGCCTCATGCAGCTGCCTCGTATTGTTATATACATGTCTTAATGTCTGTAGAGCGTAAAACACAAGAAGAGAAGTGAGGGCGTTTAGTAATGTAGAAAGTTCGTAAGAGCGTTCACATGGCTGAGTGATTACGCTGAAGCGTGCAGAATTGTTTCGGAAACGACCAGAAAGCAAAACTAACCAATGGTTCCTGAAGATCGAGATCTAACGATGGTTTCCCCGTTGAGATCGAATCAATAAACGAGTTGTGGAAAATGACGAGAGTTTGTTATGAAGTTTATCAAGTAGCTCTGTTCGTAATCCACACTGCGTAATACGAGTATATCTAATTTTTCAATACACTCCAAAAGTCCACCTCCACAAAGCTCACTCCCATCCCATCAATTGGCTCCAGCCAATAGCGTCCAATTACGCACTACACATTATAGACACTAAGCAACCATCTTAATACATCGCATAATTATGCTGAAGGTAGTAGAGTGTTGTGGAGAGGTCTAAGATTTTGGAATCGACCTCCAAAGGCACCTTAGGATCGACCAACAAAATTATGAAGAATGTCAATAATAACACTAGATTACAAAATTTAGGGGTGGTCTGGCTGCCTCGTTCTTTCACCACTTTTCTTATGGTATTTGGTGCGCTGAATCCGAATCTGACGTCAGTTTTTGTTGTTTATGTCGGATTTTCAAGATATAGCTAGTTTTAAGATTTTTCTAGTTCTCACTTTCCTTCATTTTTTAGTGAGAACTCATCTTGCTCAAATCTCCTCAAAAAGTACTCAGACTTATAGGAAATTTCATGTAGAATCCGAATATGTACTTAGTTTTTAAGTTAAACTGTGTTGAACCGCCTATTTTCCACAAAACGTATCAAAAAACACCGGTTCTCAACGTTTTTTCTTCGGGTTTTCCCTTACATTTTGCCACTTGAAAAAACAATTAAGGCTACAAAAATGTTCTCGGGCTTTTACTTTGTAGGGGGGACACCCCAGGGGAGAATGAGACCAATCGCAGCCTCCTAAACCCATTAATATCGAAGGAATGAGCTTTTTCATGGCACTGAGATGAAAATTCACAAAAACCGTTAGTTAATTTTTCGAGATAAGTAAGTGCGTTCTAAATCTGTTTTCCTCAAATGGATTTTCCTTTCTTCTGTATTTTTTATGCTTGTCACCTATTAAGAGTAAGATCGAAAATAGGTACTCAAAGGGGGAGTAAATCATAATTGGGAAACTCTTGTTTTGTTAAGTGATTTTAATTCAATTTTACAAACGAAACACAATAAACAGCAGAAAAGTTAACGGTGTAAATCTGTTTCATGAAGGCTCAGATGAATCAAATTTGGTAAAATGTTTGGTTATTCCACCAAGATATGAAAACCATGGAAGAACGGTACAAAGGGTATTGGGAAGTTCACATGATGGCGGACTATTGTTGGACCTTAAAAAGAGATTTACCTCGGCGGCGAAGTTTTCTCTACATAGATTCTGGCGATGAAACCTCTGAGGTGGAGGAATAACCAAACATTTTACCAAATTTGATTCATCTGAGCCTTCATGAAACAGATTTACACCGTTAACTTTTCTGCTGTTTATTGTGTTTCGTTTGTAAAATTGAATTAAAATCACTTAACAAAACAAGAGTTTCCCAATTATGATTTACTCCCCCTTTGAGTACCTATTTTCGATCTTACTCTTAATAGGTGACAAACATAAGAAATATAGAAGAAAGGAAAATCCATTTGAGGAAAACAGATTTAGGAACGCACATACTTATCTCGAAAAATTAACTAACGGTTTTTGTGAATTTTCATCTCAGTGCCATGAAAAAGCTCATTCCTTCGATATTAATGGGTTTAGGAGGCTGCGATTGGTCTCATTCTCCTCTGGGGTGTCCCCCCTACAAAGTAAAAGCCCGAGAACATTTTTTTTAGCCTTAATTTTTTTTTTCAAGTGGCAAAATGTAAGGGAAAACCCGAAGAAACATATTGTTTAGTAATGCATGCATTCCAGGAGACGTCCCATTGGATAAGCATTAGATCAGTTTAAAAAGTTGTTAAGTGATAAAACTGTTTCACTCGATGTAATTTATTTATTACTTTAGGCAAGAAATACTGACCCCCCCCCCCTCACCATTATCCACCTTAACATTTCTAGCGGCATGGCAGCCTCGAATCTGAAGAGCATTTTAAAATCCATGATCTACGATACCCAACATACGAATTCGAGTTCCCCCCCCCCACCGCCACCTCCCCAACGCCAACGATGGTGCCAGTCTGGCACCAAAGCGGAAATACGTCGTAACATTGAACTTTCATCTGTTAGTTTTGGTAGGCAGTCCGTCGAAGTTCACATCCGTATTCAAGTTGAAACACAAAAAAAAACACGAAATAAGCGGTTTATGGCATCATGGCACCATGGTGGCACCACTATTAGTTCCATGGTGGTACAGAGAATAATTCATGAAAATCCGGAGGTATAATTTTTCCTCAATTTCAAAGCTTGGGTACAATTAGTAAGTAGTAAAGGAATCGAAATATTGAAAAATCGGAAATTTTGTGAATATTATCCCACCACTCACCCCCTCCCCTTGCGAATTTTGGTACTCTGGTAAAATCAAGTACAAGTCGGAAGTTAATTGAGTCAAACAAAAAAAGAAACACGCAAATCGGTTGGAAATTGAGGCCTGGGCAGTGTTTACAAGATTATACCCGCAAACGCACGTTTTTTAAGCATTAACCCCCCCTTTCCCCCCTTAAAAGGCAAAATTCGAAATTCCGGCGACGTAGTGCACAACTAGATAGTTTTCCGCGACGAACAAAAAAAGAACCAGGAAAATCGGTTGATAACTAAGGCCTGGGCAGAGTACACAAGATTTTGGTACACACACACACACACACAGACATGCACCTATGGTTTTTTTCACGGATTTGAATTCAGAATGGTCTAAAACGGATTACTGTGTGGTTATTTTTTTTTCTGTTGAGTGTTGTCCAACTTCACCCCAGATCGATCGCATAAGGACGCCCAAGTCTTACTGTGGGACGTCCTAAAAAAGTTGAGAACCGGTGTTTTTTGATACGTTTTGTGGAAAATAGGGGGTTTAACACAGTTTAACTTAAAAACTAAGTACATATTCGGATTCTACATGACATTTTCTATAAGTCTGAGTACTTTTTGAGGAGATTTGAGCAAGATGAGTTCTCACTAAAAAATGAAGAAAAGTGAGAACTAGAAAAATCTTAAAACTAGCTATATCTTGAAAATCCGACAAAAACAAAAAAAAACTGACGTCAGATTCGGATTCAGCGCACCAAATACCATAAGAAAAGTGGTGAAAGAACGAGGCAGCCAGACCACCCCTAAATTTTGTAATCTAGTGTAATTTTTCAAAATGTCTATAATGTCACCAGAGAGGATTAGTCCGTCAGCCAACAATTTCGATAAGTTATGATCACAGAAAATTGCGCCTTTGAGCGCATTCAACTCAACGTTTTCAGTACCTACTGACTGTACTTAATCAACACTTCTTTAGTTTCACTTTGAGTTAACACGTAGTCCTTGTACCAGGTACTTACGATCAAAATTGAGGAATTATAAGAGCGTAGATATGTACTGAAATGGAAAACTTACCAGAACCAAACCACGCCAACGACGGTGAGGAGGACTATCTCAACGTAGTAGCCATCGATGTCGGTGACACAGGAACCACCAGCTGCCGCGCACTCCTGCATACAAAGAGATAATTAGTGTTCATACAATTCAGGTCACTAGCTATACTATTGTGGTTTTTTCACTCATTCATTACCCGGACACACACCACCGATATAAAACACAGCATCAATATAAAAATATAGATAGGTAGATAAATTATTGGAGGTTTACCGTAAATGTCATAGACTACCGTTTTGCTTCAAACAATCGATTACACCGGTCTCCCTCAATTTTCAGCAAGAATTGACCACTTATCTCGGTGCATTCATTGCCTATAGTTAACCGTATTTCAGAATCTCCTCCAATATTTTCACGAAATCCAAGTATAACAGACATTTTTAGTCAGTAATAACTTCATAGGGATCTTCCTCATACATTTATTTCCAATAAGTAACTTGTAGAGATGGGCAGTATTTAACGTAACAGTTAAAAATAAACTATTACTGGGTTTCGTTAATTCCGCTTGGAACCTATTACCAAAATAACCCTGTTATTAAATAACGTTTTAGGGAAGGCTCCTAAACGTGTGGAGCCAGAACAATAGCTTGGGTTTTAATCGAAAAAAGAGTGAAAATACACTAACACGAATATATATGTCGGGAATAACTTGATAAAAACTCCAACTTAGGGAAGAAATGAAAACTAGAGATCAACGGAATGATACTTTGGAATGGAATAACAATATAACATGATGAACAAACGAACATAGGTCGGGAACGAAAAGTAGAAATCACAGAAACGATACATTGGAATGGTAAGTCGGAATGAGCTTTGAGAAGGTCCCTGAGATAACCTATTAATAAATAACAGGTTATTGGAACCTATTACCCACCCAGAGCAGTAACAGTGGAACCTAATACACAAAATGTAACCGTTTCGTCCATCTCTACACCAAAGAGTAGTTTTGCTTCCGAGTCTACCAAGGTAGCGGAAGCTTTGTTTTCACTTTTCAAGGACGAAAAAAAAAAGTTCTCCAAAATCAAAATTTCCACTCGCGTTTTGCGTTTTAGACCTTTCTGAACAATTTTGGTTCCGTGTCTGTGTGTCTGTCTGTCTGTGTGTCTGTCCGTCTGTCATGATTTCCTTGTAACGCGCATAACTATACGAAGTTATTGTCCGATTTCTATGAAATTTTCAGGGATTGTGCGGGTTGGTGTGTAGACGGTCCCCTATGAAAATCATCATCCCCGGACTGATAGAAGCGACCGCGCATGCGCAAACGTGAATTCCTTGTAACGGCCATAACTTCTACATTTTCCATCCGATTTCAATGAAATTTTCAGGGATGTTACAAATTAGTATTTAGATGGTCCCCTATGAAAATTCCTACCTTCGGACTGATAGTAGCTACTGCGCATGCGCAAACGTGAATTTCCTTGTAACGGCCATAACTTCCACATTTTCCACTCGATTTCGATGAAATTTTCAGGGATTATGTAGATTAGGTTGTAGATGGTCCCCTATGAAAATCATCGTCCCCGGACTGATAGAAGCGACTGCGCATGCGCAAACGTGAATTCCATTGTAACGGCCATAATTTCTACATTTTCCATCCGATTTCAATGAAATTTTCAGGGATGTTACAGAGTAGTGTTTAGATGGTCCCCTATGAAAATTACAGAGAATTGTTTTTCATAGTGGGACTCATTCATAGAGGGATGGTCTCCTGTGAGAATCTCAAATCCCAATGATTTCAGGTCATCGGTAGCTCAGAGGATAAAGTCTTGATATGAGCTCCTTAGGTCGCGGGTTCGAAACCCAGCCGAGGCTATGTATTAATTAACTTAATTTTTCATCCGAATTTGATGAAATTTTCTAGGATTGTCCAGATTAGCGTGTAGTTGGTCCCCTATGAGGGTAGTGAAAGGTATTTAGAGATTGGTGTTTTGAGATTAATTACTATGTATCGGATCATCTATACAATCGGGTTATGGATACGAGGAAGCTATGTGCCACACCCACTTGGCAGACGTTTTGTACTTTGTCAAGAGAGATTTTGACAACGAGGAAGCTAGTCAATAAAGAGTTGTAAGTGGCTTGGTTGCTTTACGAGATTTATGGTAGTAGGAACTTACAGTTTTCAACGCTTGCACTGAGCAGTCATTGGTGACAGTAAGGTTGCTACCAACACAAGAGCGATATGTGAAGGTATCGACAACAGCAAGGGCAGTAGTGGAAGTCCACGTTCCTCCAAGGTTACAGAGAGTGTTCAAGAGCGTCATGTAAGTACCCCCTGCATCAGCGTCTGACACCATTGCAAAGAATGCCATCTGCTGCACAAACATGGCAGACGTGGTTACCTGAAGACAGAACAAATTAATCAATAGTTTTATTCCAACATCAGTAAGTTCCCTAAGTCTAGATGAAGTATCATAACCTAATATTATGCCATTTATTAACTAGAACAGTAAGGAGAAATACCTAGTAAATTTCAATAAGTTTCTGCTCAGGCCAGAAACAAAGTAACTTACTTGATGAATCGCAAGAATCCCAGTCAATAATAAATAGTAGTAAAAAGGTATATCTGTGTTTGCTTTGATTATCATCGGTGTCACATACACGAATAGGGCGCCTACTAAATTGAACGCCAACCTGAAACAGCAGAGAGCAATCCCAACAAATTAATTTGAATACCAAGCCTACAGCGAGATGGTACCATCCAAAGATGGGTACCTAACTGGAATATTTTGGTAAACCATCCATGGACCATTGACTTTTTCGTTAGCTTCTTGAATGCTTGCTCTAGCGGGACTTTTCTCAATGGCACCTGTGAGTGGCCAGCTAAAACCTGATATGGTAGTAGAACGCAGTGACAATAGAGCAGCAGAATTAGAAAACGATGTTTGAAAATTGAAGCTGTTGTACTTGATCTTTCAAGATTAACTGTTGAATCTGGAAGAGCCTAGCAGTATGGAAGAGATACTTTTAAATGTCGATCTACCTAATGTAGAGCAAACATTGAACAAACCACAGGTGTCACCCAGGCCACATGGCAAACATATTATCCCAATTGCCACAGTCATTATTAGCTGTTATACGAACGTCTAAACCGCACTGGCAGCATTAATTCACGTAACCTCTGCTTGGGCACCAATGGTACCATTAGGAGAATAAGTTACATTCATGAGAAACTACACCCATTGGTTATATATGTCTATTCAAACTCTTTCAATGTTTGTAACACCTTAAAATTCACACATCATCATTGTATGCACTAAATAAACATAAACATGATTAATTGGATAGATGCAACTAGAAAAGAATGACAACGACAGGACAGATGAAATAAGCTCAGGTATTTGATAAAGATCGAGATAATGATTCAAGGGAGAAGTGGAATCTAGCCCTAGCGGAGGGTAGATGAACTAACACTGCCAGTGAAGTTTAAACATACGTGTTTCGTAATAAGTATAATGTAAGTGCAATTAACCTAGAAACAGTATGAATAATGATTTCCATTAATCGATATTTCATTCATGTGATGGCACGTAGGATATAACACCAACCAGGATGTTGATGCTCAAAGCCAATTCATGTTGAATCAGTTATCAAGATAACATGACCAACCAAAGCCACATAGTTAGTGATATTTTTCTCACTGGTACATTACCTGTAAGGGAATGCCTTCAGGTAGAGATCCATCGGTCGTCGGGGGTGATTCAATTTTGTGACGATGATGGGAAGTATAATCTGAAGGGGGACGATCGGTACAGCTAGAACTGCTAATTTTTCCTTGGGCACCCCCTTCTCAATGAACTTGAGAGACGTCACTCCATCGAACGCAGCGAACCCCATCTACAAGAATAATACATTTTTTTTACAGACAGAAGTGACTAATTGAGTAGACAGAAGTGACTAATTGAGTAGACCAACAGTATACATTTCAGCATCCAAGACTTGGAGCAGCACACTACGTTAAAATGACGTTTCGACTTCTGTAATAATGACATGCAAACAATTCACATATACATATTAGTAAACTACGTAAATATGACTTATGCAGGAAGCGCTGCTACGTTATTACACATGACTTTGCACGCATTATTGCACTGCTAGTCCTCCTAGGCACTGGTGAGGGCAGAGTCAGCTTGGCCAACATGGTGGGGCAGGGGAAAAGAAACTTTCCCATCCATACATAATATTTACGTCAGCCTTTTTGAACTAACCATCACACTTAGTGTCACATAGGGGTTGATTTCCCATTCAAACTGGAGCAACTTTACACTGCCGCTGGCCGCGTCACGTTGACGCCGAGAATAAGTTCTCAGAATTTTCAACTTTTTTTTATGTCAAAATTTTTGAAAAAATAGGTAGGTATCAGGGGCGGCTACTGATAGGAGCATAGGCGCATGTGCACCCCCAGCCAATTAAAAAAGAAAAAAAATTCAAAGTTCGTTCCTCTTCGTTTCAAGAGTAAGTTGGCTAGTGACAGAAGACTCGATCGTAGGCACTGTGCTAGTTGAATCTACGCGCGAAAACTGGCGGGAGCTCCCTCTTTTCTGACCAATCACACCCGTTTGGAGCATCACTTTCCTTTGCACCATTTCAGGGGAGGGTGACGTCATTCGAGGGAGGCAGGCACGTGAGATTGACCAACCAGAGAGCAGGACATTTTGTCCTCTTGAGCAGCATTGGTTCGTTGCTCCCCCGTCAGAGAGCTCTGCAATCCGGATTTCCTTGTAGAGTAATAAGTAAACAAACAAACTAATGGGACTCCCCCCTCTCGTTATTGCCTATCATGGAATTCCTTGGCAACCTAAATAGAGCATCCGTCCATCCATAAACAAACAAACCTGATAAGGGAATTCCGTTTTACGTTTTCGGTTTACTACCGTTTCAGTAGGTACACACCGTTTTGTTCAAAGTATTGTGAGTACTTAGAGTGTTGTAGGTACGATGAGTAGTTTACATTAAAGTAAAGTAAACTATTTGCGTTTGTCGATTGTGGAAAAGTGCGACATTCGAGAAACTGGCTGCCCTTTGCTGTCTCTATCTGGACTCCAGCAGGCGTTGAAATTTGCCGTGCAGATTTCAGAAACCGTGCAGATTCGTACCGTAAGTTTTAATGTCGACTATTATAAGAAGGTAGATTGGCTTTGTGGGAGTGAAGTGACTAACTGACAATTTCGCCTACTTTGTTCTCCAACCGAAATGAGGCTCGAGTTAAAGACGGCATAAGTGATCTCCCATTCAGCCAAAAAATTGAAAAACGCATTGGCTGTCTCCCATAAGAACGCTCTGGTAGATTTGCGTATACCTAGTGTGTCGTCAAAATATAATGCAACAACTCGACAGTGCACATCGTCATAATCTGATACAAAAAAAAACGAAACGGTTAGAAAAATAGCCGTGCGTGGGCATGATGAGAGGGAAGATTCTTCGAATCTCGGAGTTTTCAAGGGGCTCGTTAATTTTTCTTCCGAATTGGACGATGTTTTGAATCGTCACGGGCAAATATACATTTCAGCTATTCCAATTAGATGGATGAATTTCTTGGGTTTCGACCTTTGATGATTATTTCAGAATTTCAGAATTTCTGTTAACCACTAGAGAACATGTTTCGTGTCTATTGCACCTAAGTATTTAGTACCGTTTGCAATTTTAAGATGAAAAAGTTACCAAGATTTATCCCATTTGCATATTGTTGAAATTTCTATTTGGCAGAGAAAATCACTTATTCTGTCCCTTCTCCATAGCCTCTCCTGATCTCTGTGCACCCCCTGAGTTTCGGGGCGGGAACCGCCACTGGTAGGTATACTTTCTAATACATGTTGCTGCTATAGCATTTCGGCGAAAAAAATTTCTCCGCCAAAGGTGACCAACGCGTTTTTTGTTCCCGCGTTCAACGTGTTGAACCAAAATTTCAACTCGTTTGCAAGAATACATTATACAGACGTACATGAACATATGAGGCAGGAACAATACAAAATTTTACAGCAAATAAATACGATGTAGGAAAAATATAAGGAGGATAAGCACATTATTGACTCTACCTTGCTAGTGAGAAGTAGGAATGCAAATAGTTGGATATTGGGCAACTTCAGGATGCGAAGAAGCATGTGGTAGCTTCCAAAAGCAGCTCTGACTGAAGGCGCTTCACCTCCCACGTCGAGATTTTCTCGTTTGATGAAAGCAACCAGTGTAGTCATGAGAAGATACGCCGAACCCCAGAAGTACAAGAAACCTGCAGGAACAAGTTTATTTTAAACATACTGATCCATGAGAGTGGGAGGAGCCTAATGACCATAATTGATCAATAATTTGAAGATCCTGCAACAACACGAGCCAACTCGAAAGTTGTTGCTTACAAGTTAACACGTATTTCCCTTAGTAGGCTACCTAGTACGCAGGCATCAGGAAGTTTAATTATTGGTATGAAGAGTTGGAATTTCAAAATTGGTACAATTAGCTTTTGATCACGTTAGCATCGCTGTGGATGAAGGATCTTGTTATCAGGATCAAGTTACTTCCATGAGTACTCATCAGCCGGGCTTGTTGAACACTCAAGCGCAAGGTGCTTTAGCGTCAACAAAGCGGAGAGTTGTATACCAGTAACACAACACTACAACGAGGATCTACGATTTCCATAAAAAAATAATAAGAGCTGTGATTTGTCAATGTGAGCTGAGATGTTATTTGTTTAAAATTTGTCTTAAAACATACGTAATGATGCCTGATATAGAATAATATTTCGGATCAGTGATTAACACAAAGAACGATCACAGAGATTGAAGATATTTCAGGCCAATGGATGACTTTCAGTAAGGTTGGAGGAAACTCTTCTTATCCAGTCATTCCCCAATAATAATTCGCCGGATAACCGATAGATGGAGCAGGCATTCAGTCAGGACATGCTCGCACCTTACCGTTTGATATCGGTTGATAGGCAGCAGTATAGTAACTATACTATACGGGAGGACAAAACGGCTTGCACGCCTTCATTAGAGAGTTTTTGCTTCACACGGTGGCGAGCTCCCGTGAACGTGAAGCTACGGAAAACTGGAGTTGATGCTAACCTCCCCACTCCTTTTTACCACGGAACCGTGACTGTAACCATGGAAACGGGACGCTCCGTGGATTCTGTTATCATAACCTGACACCGCCACCATTTTGTCTGTGACAAGTTCGCCACCATTTTCGTCCATGTTGAAGTGGACTCCAAAGAATGGAACCAACTACAAAAACCTAGTTTTGAGTGATCAAGCATCAAAGTTATTTCAAGTTTGTAAATCAGGTGATAATTGTATTGGAATTTCCTTCTTTTTCTCTCAAATTTAAATTAATTCCGCGCCATTTCCTACTTCGAGAGCATGAGATATCTGTAGTAGAACGCCTAAAATTAAAATTATATGTAGTTGATTTCTTTTTGAGATTTTGGAAAACGCTGTTACCAAATTTGAGTGATGAACCAACTCAGTTGGTTCCATTCTGAGGAATTCTAAACGATTATTCACATTCAACAATCAGTTGTTTGCAATCCTAAATTCATCATTCTTCTAGAAGAAAGCGATACCTTACTCATGATCTCACCCTCACAAATCCTCAAAAATATATTTTTATAGGTTTTTATATAATCCTGTCTCCATTTTTTTCCGACCAAACAGTATTCTGGGTATTATTGGTAGGTGTAGTAGTAAACAGGGTGTTTCACGAAAAGGTTTTCACCCCTCTTCATTTCCCCAGAATTCAGCATAAAAAATTGGGACCAACGCTATTCTTTATGATTTTTTGTGAGGAATTCAGGAAAAATACTTTCGCGCAAATACTTGCGGGCAATTGCGCGCAATTGACACCAACTTCATTTATTCAAATGGACCCCCCCCCCCTTTTTTTTAATCACAAATTCGAATTCAACGTCAAATTTCATGACAAACTCATACCCGAACAAAATTTTGTTATTGCGCGAAACCTGACTTTTTGAACGCTCTAAGTTGCGCAACTCCACAATTGCACAAAAATTAGGTTTTGGAGGACCCTAACTGTGGCACATATTTTTTCATAATTTTTTTACTCTGAATCACAGGGTCATCGTTTTTAAATTTGACTGGTATTTTTCTATTTTTTCTATTTTGCGCATATTATGCGCAAACTGCATATTATGCAGTTTGACGCATAGTTATTAATTTTACTATCAAATTGCAATTACAATTAAATTGTTGGCAAACTTCTTATAAACTCATGAACACAATAATTGTGTTCATTCTTAGTCACATGCTATTTCTAAAATGCCAATTATTGGCATTTTAGAAATAGCATGTGACTAAGAATGATGATATTTTAGGCCTATCTTTTGTTATAAGTTTTTCTCTCAGTCCCAAAATTTTCAGAGTTCACGTATGGTATTACACCTAATTAATAAATACCTACTTATATTTTGAAATATAATAAATGACAATAAACTCGGGAAAATTATTATATTTTTAAAATTGCACATGGGTAAGAATGAGTTTTAAATGTGTTATTGCCTGAACACATTTTTAGATCAGTTTTCTTTCACTATTAATCAAGTGAAATATCAAATGAAATTATGATCATGTGAACTACCAATATCATTCGTGATTGTATTCAGACCTCAAAATTCAACGTGTGTTAGGCAATGTTTATCTTATTAAAATTACTTTTCGTATGGGGTGACTATAAATATATTTTTGCAGAGAGTTAAATAAACCTCTATTGAAGTTCCATTGCAGTGCCCTGTAATAACCTCAAGTAGTTTCAATGTGAGGTAGGTACTTATTTTTAAAGTATATTTTGGCAAGAATTGAAGAAGAAATCTTGCGATTCGCAAAACCAAAGCAATGTAATAACTGTTATCAATGTGTAACCTACCTAAAGGTTGCATCTTGCGGTGGCAGGAACCCGACCGCGGGAGGGGACCGTGTGAAGAGCGCTTCACACGGGCGGGCTTCACGAACGCGCGGCCCCGCGACAACTTCGGGAAACTTCGTACCTTTTCGGTCATCATCGGACCGCGTTATTTCCACGGACGGTCCCTCCCACGGTGCGCCCGTGTGAAGCAAAAACTCTCTATTAACTGTTAATGAAGGCGTGCAAGCCGTTTTGTCCTCCCGCAGAATCTTGGTTTTTATTCTTTTTGAATTCGCTCAAGTTCTTATTCGCCGTATCAGTTCAGTTTCACCCCTCTCAAACCACTTATATTGGCTCGGACTTCATCCACGAAGTTTCCTCGAAGTTCTTCGCATTTTCTCAGCACGAGAAGCTATCAGGGGGCCCCCGACTCGTCGCAACGAAGGTAGGAATTTTTCCTTATTATTAAGTCAGAGCCAATTTCCCAATTAATTTGTTTTTTTCGCTTAAAAACCTATTATTGTTTTGGTAATTAAAAACCCCCCCTACAAAGGTTATTCGAGCCCTTGGGCTCCTTCTACTTCTCTGAATCCAGGTTCGATCTACTTGAAGAAACACATCCCATATAAGAAGAATATAAACACCTGGTAAGGAAATCATCCCTTCGTCTGAGGGCTCAGATCTCAAATAGCTATTGCAGAAAGAAGCTGATTCGAGAGCCATGAAGACCACGTAGCCGAGAAAGAAACCAGCTGTTTGGCCCACAGTGTTGCAAGTTGAAGCTAAACTCTTGTTCTGCCTGAAAATCAAACCAAAATTTTATACTAAAGAAAGTGACTACTGATGATCAAAGTTATAGCCAGGCTGGAAACAGCGCTGATAGATATGAAGATGTTGCTGGAGAAATTTAAATTCGATGCTATTTTTTATTGTTTACTTGAAGGTTAATTATATCATACCGTATTTTTGACTAACTGTACTGTCAAACTAGTTTTGTGTGCTATTAGTATTTTCAAAATTATTATCATAATCATAATTAATACCTCTTTAACATTGTGAGAGCCCAGCCGTCCACTGCTATGTCCTGAGTGGCTGCAAGGAAGTTCATGGCAAAGAAGAGCACCGTCAAAAATCCAACCTGAAGCAATAAGTGGTTCATTCATAACTAGTACACCTACCTAATGAAAAATAGTGGACAAAGTCTGCCAAGTAGGTGTGGCACAAAGCTCCCTCAAATCCAAAACTCATGCGTTGACCTCATTCTGAACAGCTGAAAACCGCTAATCCTTTCGTAATTAATCATGATTCATATTCTACACGTTAACTAATCCTATACATTTGAAGAAGCTATACTGCCCACCCAACATAGAAGACGTTTTTGAAGCAATATACTACGAGAAGTCTCATCATTATGGTGATTACCTGAGGATTTTCAGCACTGAGCCAAGAGTCGATGTGGAATGAAAGGAAGATCATGAAGAATCCAATGAGGTACTGAGCGGGTACTAGCCACGTTTTCCGCCGACCAAATGAAGGCCAGTAGAGTGAATCGACAAGCGGAGCCCACAATAACTTCAACGAGAATGGCCACATGGTGAAGCTGAATTCTGCCTGCAAAGAAAATAAGGGGCTTAGTAGTATCACGAGAAAACTTATAGGTACGAAAATAAGTCAATATTGTAACTGCTTGTTGAAATCTAATAATGCGGAATGTGCTACTAATTTTTTTCAAGTTTACGTTTCAAGTAGGTACCCATCAAGCCATCAATGTGAACTTATAAGTGCAGACGATGATTTATAATCATGACATAACTTGGTCACTCTCACTCACTCACTGCCTGGAGTTGCTTCCGGAAAAGAGTTTCGGGCTCTGATGGCTTCTACTCTCCCTCTTAAGAGGCCCATTTATTTTAAAAAGAGGATTCCACCGGCTACCCCTTTTTGGAGTCAGTAAATCTTCCGCTGAGATCAGCGAATTTTTCTATCCTTTTCCAGGAGATTCCACGGTGTAGTGACTGAATGCTTCTATTATGGATCTCCAGAAGTGGTCGCATCTACATAGAAATTGCTCGCCAGAGTCCACTTCTTGTGAGTAAGTAAAGTAAAGTAAACAACCATTTCAGGTTGGATTTTCGTCTGACTGCCATTCCTGGCGTCGCGTGTCATCAGCTGTCTTCCAAAGGGAAGATCAGAATTTGTTCTGATCATTTCGCTCATGGCTTCCCATTGCCTCACCGCCCTGGGTTGGGACGAGGGGGACGATGAAAGCCCCGGATGCCGAAAACCGCACACTACCGGCCATGAGCCTTGAACCCACGACCCCCGCAAAAGTCGGTCCAAAGTCCACAGCTACACAACGACACCCCAACGACCGTAGCCACATCGTCCGCCCTTATTCACATGAACACATCGATGATATTCGGTTGTCCATGATGATTAGCATTCTACAGAAGTGCTCTGTTGAAATGCCTATCATTAGTCTGATGTTATTTCGACTTTTAGAAGTCAACCATAAGGCTTGTTTAGGGTCATATATTATGAAGTGATAAGCATTCTGGTCTGTCTGTACCTATCAGTTTGTTTGGACCTTCCCGCCCAAAATGGGCAGTTGGTCCAAAGAGAAAGTAGTCCCTTTTACCAACAAAGTAGTTCCCTAAGAATGAACCAAATTAGATCAGCTCTTACATTCAATGGGTTATTTCATTCAGGACTGATAGGCCAGTATTAGGTCTATAAGAATTAATGAACTAGTAAAGCAAGGACGATCATAATAAAGAACAATACCTCCGCGGTCCGATGCCTCAGCCATACCTACAACGCACTACCTACCAAGTTAACTCTGCGCTCATAATTTCTTGTTCAAATCAAACAAACGTTCTTAGTTCTCAACCAGTGTGGTTTACTTAGTTCTCATCCCGAGGTAAACACAGTTTCTTTGGAGCAGAATATAGTAAGGTCTTGGGATTCCCATTTTTTAGTCTTTTCTTTGCCATTCTTTGAAATGGCAATTGCTGGAGAGGGTCCCACGAATTCTTTATTTGAATCTTCTTTCGCCATAATGTGGATTTGTTCGTTCCCAGGTTGGTTGGTATGCCCGGTTATCCATTTTATTGAAATTTTGTAATTTCCAAAAAAACTTGGTAGGTCATATCATGGAAGCACAGTTGAAATATCGTCTGTAAACAGCTGATAGCTAATCAACAAAAGGAGGCACTATGGAAGCTACTCACTGTGTGTAGTATCCAAGGCAACTCCTCTCACCAAGGATCATGAAACGAAAGTCCTCCCATCATCTTGCGACAAATAATCCGTACTTCCTACCTTTGTAATTTATGGTTATGAATCAACGCCTGTACCTATGTTTGTGTTCGAAAGTGTCTATGCTCTACACAACGAGAGCTTTCAATGTAAAATTAAAAGGATAAGTTTTCAAGACATGGCGTATGCACCATCACCTTATCCGTTGACAATATTGTAACCCACATTAAATTTCCTGATACATGCAGTTAGTTGAGGCAGTAAAAATAATAAACTAAAACCATAAGATTAAGAAACGCAACAAGCCCTACTTGCTCCTTGAATGATACTCCT
This sequence comes from Apolygus lucorum, assembly GCA_009739505.2. Classification (NCBI taxonomy): domain Eukaryota; kingdom Metazoa; phylum Arthropoda; class Insecta; order Hemiptera; family Miridae; genus Apolygus; species Apolygus lucorum. The sequence goes on from CM019180.2 coordinate 13,227,035, forward strand.
TTGTTCTGAATGATCATGGGGATTGTTGCAGAAAGGCCAAGTGGGATTCCCTGGAGAAGATACAGGATGAGGAGCAGGGCGATGTTCCATTCGTCACCACGGATTTCAAAATGAGACCCACTTTCTGACCCTCGTCGTTCTTCATCAACTTCCATCAACTGCTCCTCAGCTTCGTCTTGATCACCTCCCCCATCCTCTCTGCGTCGTCTCATTGTCAATTTGTCTTTGACTGAAACAATGCAATCGAAAATATACGTCCTGTTCGGTGCAAATTTAATATGGTGAATTAAATAGTTACAGCTAGACTAAGATGACCCTAGAGAAGAAAAAGAATACATACAGGATTTTTAACAATAGTTAATCACATGCGCTCCAGCCCATACCACACAGAAGGACGACCTAGGATACGCCTCCTGCATGTCCCAATCTCTGGCACATTCTTGCAGTTATCGTGGTAACTCTTGGGAAAATAGCTGATGCTGCTTCTGCATACTTCAGAGATATGGTTACAGTGCTCGCTTCTCAAGAAAGCAAAACATATTCTCAACCATCAGTCAGTAAAATTTACTGCTACATTTAATGTAGCAGCAGATAAGGAAGATCCTAGAGAACGCTAGTGATTGGGACATGCAGTGGGCGCATCCCAGACCTTTCCCCACAGACAGGACATCAGATATCTACCTGTTGTAACGAAAATCAATTCTCCGGAAGCTGCACTCATCCTATTTTCCGCCTAAGCCTGGCATCACGTCTGGTACTAGCACCTAAAATTTGTTAATTATGATGGCAAAAAATAAAGCAGATTCAAAATCCACCCATCTCAAGCGGTGATTTCAACATTCGGGACTTATATAGTTTGTAAAAAGTACATATAATATTTTCCAAAAGGATTTCCCCGACTTTTTGCGGAGATCAAACAAATCTTAAAAGGTAAATTACTTACGGGAAAACCTTTCAAATCTGAATTCAACGATGAATCTGAATTCAAATCTGGATTCAACGAAAGATCCGAAGCTTTTCGCAAACGTATTATGAGCATTACCAATTATGAAGATGCTCAAAATTTTTGCGAAAAGCTTTCTGATTCTTAAAATACATTAAGGAAATTAAGGTGTACCCATTATTTATCTCAATTCAAAATCTCGTAATTCGATTGACTATCGGAAATACGAAACGAAACTGATTATCCAACAAGATGATTTCTAATAAAGAAGTTCTTTACCATAAATTTCGTTTCAAATGGTTATAATAGCGTACTTACGTCTGTGCGCCTCAACAAAATTCAGATAACTCTAACGACTTATCCAGGTTTTCCAATTTGGAGCCTGTTTGCTTTCAAATGAAGGTAAGAAATATACAGGTTGTCCGTGAGTTAATGATTCAACCATTTTACCTCTGATGTTGGGAGGGAGAAAAAACTTCAACCGGAAACACCCCTTAATTTTGGTTTATTATTTTCAATAATATACCTCTGGAATCGAGAAAGGAGAACAATTTTTTATGTCCTCTCAAAATTTGATGGTTTGGTTTCCAAGGTACGTGCTGTGTGCTTGTTCTTCTAAATTGTCACTCCATCTTAATCGTGACCTTCCTCTCTTCCTTGGACCATTCGGGCGAGTTAACAGGAGCTGCTTAGCCGGATCGTTATCATCCATTCGGAGAACATGGCCGGCCCACCTCAATCTCCCCAACTTCACGAATTTGACAACTTCAAAATCATCGTACAGCTGGTAGAGCTCTTCATTGTGGCACCGTCTCCATTGTCCATGGTCGAACACCGGGCCCAGTATTCTCCGAAAAATTTTTCTCTCAAAAATTCTAAGGGCATTCTCAGATTGCTTTGTCAAGACCCACGTTTCTGAAGGATTTCAAGAGTGGCAATAGTCCAAAATAGCATCGATTAGCAGCTAGTGTTCTTGATTTTATTTCTATCGTACAATCATTATTTTCGTGGACAGAGGAACCAAGATATTTAAAAACATCCATTCCAAGGTACGTAGAATCCAAAAGTCGAATGAACAATGAGGAATTTGCCTCACATTTTTTAATTTTTTTTTTTCGTAGGAGGACTCACTGATATGAAAGAAACCCATAGTGTGTTGCTCGAAAAAGTATCCAAGAAATTTAGAGAATTCTAGGAAGATGGAAATTTGAAATCTGTAAGGGGGCAGCCATGTTGTGACGTATCCACCTGCCTAACCAATCTAATTTCATTGCTCTGTACTCTTCCCTTCTCTCCGGGGTTATCCGCGGAAAGGTTATGTAAACAAAGAATAAACGTTAGATAGTGTTCATTCAAGTGTATTCAGTCGTGATTCAAGAATTGATGGGTGTGCAAATGATGACTCTACAGAGAAAGTATTTGTCAGTGTGCCGAACGTATACCATCGAGCGAGAAGGCAGAAATGGTTGGAGGCTGCACATCCACCACCAACAACCCAGTTTTATTATTGTGAAGACCATTTCAATGTATGTGTCGTGCCTCCAAGGAATTTTGTTGTCGTATTTTCACAAATAAAAGTAACGGTCCCTTTTCCACAGGAATGAGGTCACAACGGCCAGACACCCAACGGTCGAATTGTCCCTCCCCCAGGAGGACTAGAACCTCCCGGAGTAGGGGAACGGTATATAAGGGCCATTCCTATGGAAAAGCGATATACCACTTGTAAACTCTCAAAGCGATCTTATCTCTTCAACAACCCATACCAAATCTCAAACCTAAAAAACACTTAGGAAACTAAACCTCAGTAGCAATCCGGTTTTGTGCAGACTGGGCCTACACTTCAACATCCTCCACATTTCATTAACTTCATTTGGTGAGCTGGGTTCTACACAGACCAGAAGCCATTTTCCCTAACAATTTAGTAACCCCGTTTTGTGCAGACAGGAAGCTAAATTGTTCAAAAACGTCCCTTCAAAATTAAACCGACAAATTTCTTCTTCCAAATTATAGAGTATAAACTTCCCGTATATTTCAGTCATTTCATACAACAATTTGGAGTCAGTAAATTCACGCATTCAGAAAACAACTTTGGTGACCCGCCTAGCCAAAAATCATAACAGTGGTGAACCCGACGTTGGAAGTTTCTCTATTTAACCATGGACATCGATCAAGAAAACAACGGTTTCCGAACGCCTCCTACAGAAGATGTGAATCAACCTCAAGATCGCTTCGCCAACCAACCATCTTCATTCACTGCGCTCTTTAACAACACCGCTACGAAGTCGCAAACCATAGAAGCTGCATCGGTAAATATTCCGCTCACTTTACCTCCCTTCTACAAGCACGACCCTCGTTTATGGTTCCTACAACTAGACGCAGCATTCCTAGGAGCGCGTATTACAACTCAACGCACGAAATTCTCTAAAACCCTTCCACTACTACCTTACGAAGCCGCACTTCAAACAGCGGATATCACCAACAGTCTACGAGAAAACCCGTATGACGATCTTAAACGCCGCCTCATAGAAATCTACGAACCATCCCAGCACGCTCGATTACTCGCTCTCACGGAACCTCAACAACTCGGAGACCAGAAACCCTCACACCTTCTAAGAGTCATTAAACATCAAATGGGAGATGTTTTACCATCCGACGTCGCTAAAACGTTTTGGATTAAAGCTTTACCCGTTGACATCCAAGTAATGCTCGCCCCGTGGATGACCCAAGACGCGGACCATCTCGCAAGAATTGCGGACTCCGTAGCGGAAGTGCGTACGCACGCTCGCATCGCACCGGTGGAACTTAAAACGCAGAATGCGATCGACGAAATACAGCCGACATATTCCCGCCGTTCCCGAAATCGGACACCTTCACCGCACCGGTCCCGTCATAAATCACTCTCTCCGCCTCGGACGAAGCGCCTCGACCGTCAATCGCGCTCAAAATCTCCGAGTAACCGTAATCTATGCTGGTATCACTTCAAATTCGGCAAGTTCGCAAGGCAATGTAATAAACCTTGCCAATTCAAAAAGGTATCGTACCAGGAAAACTAACAAACCCGCCGGTACTGAATGCACCGGCGGGATCGACCATCTCCAACCGCTTGTTCGTTAAATGCCGAAAATCGAATCTTCCCTTTCTCATTGATACTGGAGCCAGCGTCTCACTAATCCCCAATTCTCTCGTCAAGCGTTCAAGGAAGTCATCATCGCATCAGTTGTTCGCCGCTAATGGTTCATCAATACCAAACTACGGCTCCTTCACAACCTCGGTCTTCCTCGACAATGAACGTTATTCCTGGGATTTTATCGTCGCTGACGTCCAAAAACCAATAATAGGAGCGGATTTCATCGCCTATTTCGGTCTTCATGTAGATCTAAAAAACAGAAGACTTTACAACCCCTCCTCCACGGTACCAATCAAGGGATATGTCTCACCTATCAACTCTGGCATCACTACGACACCAACACCGGAGAAATTCACGAAATTACTGGTCAATTATACGCCCTCACCACGTTCTTCCTCAGAGCTCTCCAAGACGTATCACTACATCGAAACCAAAGGTCCACCCGTCTCCGCTCGAGCCCGCCGTCTACACCCCGATCAACTACGGCTGGTTCGGACCCATTTCGATAAACTTCTGAAAGAAGGAATAATTCGTCCTTCAAAATCACCGTGGTCGTCCGCTCTTCACGTGGTCCCAAAGCCCGACGGGTCACTTCGCCCGTGCGGGGACTATCGCCAACTTAATGCGATAAGTATACCCGACAAATATAACGTCCCTCACCTCCGAGACTTCTCCGCGCACCTCAGCGGCTGCTCCGTATTTTCAACACTCGACATCGCAAAAGCTTTCCACCACATCGATGTTTTTCCCGAAGACATACCCAAAACGGCTATAATTACTCCGTTCGGACTCTTCGAGTATGTCAAAATGAATTTCGGACTACGGAACGCCGCCCAATCTTGGCAGAGATATATGGACAACATATTAAGAGGTCTCGACTTCGTATTTTGCTTCTTAGACGACATTTTAGTCGCGTCTAAAAACATCGACGAGCACTACGAACACGTTAAACAAGTCCTCGAAATATTCAAAAAAGAGGGACTCCAAGTTAACAAAAATAAATGCGTCCTAGCCTCATCGACCGTCACCTGCCTAGGACATCAAGTTTCGCCGGAAGGTATTCGTCCAATTCCCGCCAAAGTCAACTCTCTTCTATCTTTTCCGACGCCAACTACCGTTACTGATCTCCGAAGATTCCTCGGGATGATGAACTTCTATCGACGACATCTACCGCACGCAGCTCAAGATCAGGACGCGTTAATAAAGGCGATCCCACAACCACCTAAGAAACGGGATAAGAGAAAATTGAATGGACACCCGAACGAGAACAGGCTTTTAAACAATGCAAACTAAGCCTTCAAAACGCATCACTTCTCGCTCACCCTTCACCCACGGCGAAATTATACCTCACTACGGACGCATCGGATTGCGGTATAGGCGCGGTCCTACATCAAGAGAGCGTTAATGGTCCGCAGCCCCTCGGATTTTTCTCCAAAGTTCTCGCGAAACCCCAGCTCAAATATTCAACATTTGACAGGGAGCTACTCGCTATATTTGAAGCGATTAGACACTTCAGGGATTCGCTAGAAGGGCGAAATTTTTATATCCTCACGGACCATAAGCCACTTACAACCTGCCCTAACCCAATCAAGAAAAACCGCCTCGCCGCGCCGCATCCGCCAACTTGAATTCATAAGTCAATTCACTACCGACATAAGGTACACTCCCGGCGAGGAAAACACAGTCGCCGATGCATTATCTCGTCCGAGCAAACATGATGAAATCAACGAGATAACTCCGTTCCCGTCTCCTTCAGCTATCAGAGACGCGCAAAACCCGGAAACTGACCATGAGATGCGCAATCTCATTGAACATAAAAAATTGGAACAATGTACAATGCCGGGCTCAACCTCACAAATATGGTGTGACACAACTTCCGACACTCCTCGGACTTATATCCCTCCGTCAATGAGGTCCACCATATTTCATCACTATCACAACATACATCACCCGGGAATAAGAGCTTCCCGTGATCTTCTTAAATCTCGCGTTTTTTGGCCGCGTATGAACACGGATATTCGCCAATGGGTCCAGTCATGCGTCAAATGCGCCAAATTCAAAACCTATCGCCATGCTCATCCTCCACCTATGGTTTTCGACCACGTACTCCAATTTGAGCACGTTCATCTTGACCTGGTCGGAGCTCTTCCAGTCTCTAATGGAAAACGCTATCTGCTCACTATGATAGATAGAGCGACGGGTTGGACAGAGTGTGTCCCTCTATCATCCATCACAAGCGAATCCGTCATAAAGCACTTCATGGAACAGTGGATCAGCAGATATGGATGCCCGAGACTGCTAACCGTCGATCAAGGTCGCCAATTTGAAAGTACAGCCTTCAACGAATTCCTACGAAAAATGGGCATAGAGAAAATAAGGACCACCGCCCACCATCCGCAAGCAAACGGCAAAGTGGAACGCTACCACGGCTCTCTGAAGGCAGCTTTAGCTACTTCAGCTACCTCCGCCACCTGGACCAACGATCTTCCTCACATCCTCCTCAGCCTCCGAAACTCAATACAATCGAAGGACTCTCACAGCCCCGCGGAAAGAACCTTTAAAACTGCGCTCCGTCTTCCCGCAGATATTTTCCACCCGCGCCCTACAATCATCAAAGAGGCTGAAGAGGACGAACCTCGAGATTGGACCTTCCCATCTCGCTATTATTCAGCGAAGAAAATGTTCATCCGCGAACCTGGCCTTCATAAGTCCCTAACACCTATTTACTCCGGACCTTTTACCGTCATTCGTAAAACCGACAAAACGGTCACTTTAGACCTCGAAGGTTCGGAGCGGACAATTTCCCTTGATAGGTGCCGCCCATGCCCGTCATATTAGCAGGTCACCGACCGCGAGTACTCGGGGAATACCCATTCCCTCCATCAACGGACTCCGCTCTACCTTCGGTGCGGAAAACAGCTTGGGGGACGAAGACACACTACGCCGCTGCTCACGCTCGTGCTCCACGCCCGCACGCGCCACCCCCGCGCCGCCTCCGACATCAGACTTCGCAGCGTTTCATCTACGTCTATTCGCCTTTAAATTCAAATAGCAAGCATATGTTTTTCAAAATTCAAATTTTTCCAAATTTAAAATTTTCAAAATTTAAAATTCAATTTAAAATTTTTCAAAATTCAAATTCAAATTTTATTTTCAATTCTTTTTTTTCACAATTGTAGTACAATCTTTACCATACTTCTAGTCATGTTATTTATTTGTAAAATCCTGGGGGACGTCTGTCGTGCCTCCAAGGAATTTTGTTGTCGTATTTTCACAAATAAAAGTAACGGTCCCTTTTCCACAGGAATGAGGTCACAACGGCCGGACACCCAACGGTCGAATTGTCCCTCCCCCAGGAGGACTAGAACCTCCCGGAGTAGGGGAACGGTATATAAGGGCCATTCCTATGGAAAAGCGATATACCACTTGTAAACTCTCAAAGCGATCTTATCTCTTCAACAACCCATACCAAATCTCAAACCTAAAAAACACTTAGGAAACTAAACCTCAGTAGCAATCCGGTTTTGTGCAGACTGGGCCTACACTTCAACATCCTCCACATTTCATTAACTTCATTTGGTGAGCTGGGTTCTACACAGACCAGAAGCCATTTTCCCTAACAATTTAGTAACCCCGTTTTGTGCAGACAGGAAGCTAAATTGTTCAAAAACGTCCCTTCAAAATTAAACCGACAAATTTCTTCTTCCAAATTATAGAGTATAAACTTCCCGTATATTTCAGTCATTTCATACAACAATTTGGAGTCAGTAAATTCACGCATTCAGAAAACAACTTTGGTGACCCGCCTAGCCAAAAATCATAACAGTATGTTTTGACTTACTGATTTATTTCATATTGCTTACATTATTGGACTCAGGAATTAATCAGCCAAGAAGTTCAGTTGACACGTTTTGGAGGAAAGTGGTGAAGTTGGTCAGTTTTTGCGTTGTTTCGCTAGAGAGCCCGAACTGAGTTTTAGCTGCGGTCATCTTGACTTGTGTTGTAGCTGCCAGCCCTCAGCCTCACCAGTTTCCTGCGGTGTTTTTGACAGAGGCTTCGCTTGTTTAGGCATTTTATCCCACGGGTATTCCTGGTGGTTAAACGTAAGGGCCTTAATATGGGATTTGACTTGAAATTTTAGAATATAAAATTGAGGCAAATTCCCCATTTTCCGACCACCCGCCGTATGCGCCACTTTTCCCAGTTCCCAAGGACCGATTTTGATGAAATGTGTTAGATTGGCTCCGTATGGGGTCTAGTGTACCCCGAAGCTTTTGGGTTATTGTCAGTCACTTCTGAGCAGTAAAAAGTGGGAAAACATTAAATTTTCCAACACGCCCTACCTCAAAACTTGCGATAGACAAATATTTTTTTGTTTTTTTTCATAGTTTAAAATAGGGACGTTTTTAAAGAATTTTTTGACACCACCCAGAGCTCAGTGGGATCAACCATTGCCTAATGAGGATAATTAATTACCGAATTAGTGAGTGTTCATTGCGTTTTTTCATCAATTCAAATTCTAGAAACGAAATGATTTCACCCAGACGATCAAAAATGGGTAAATAAATGAGCGTTTATTTGAAACTTATCAGATCACGTGCCCGCCAGCTAGGTTCCTATGCTTGTAGAGGCCTCAAAGTTGGTGCGGGCTGTGCAAAGTGTAGTACTGTTCGCAGATAGAAAGAATGCGGTTGGCCAATTTCCCGAAGGGTATACCTGCTAACGTAGGACGACTACCTGTTCCAAAATCTTAAATAGCCTGTTGAGGTGGGGGCTGGGGAAAGGGCCGGGCCTCAGTAATCGTAATCCAGGCATCGAAAAAACTCGAGTCATAATAAGGTAGAGAGCCCCTCCACTCAGCCAATTGTTAGGAAGGATTATTTTTATGTTGGATGTGAGTTTCACTTGCCCTTCTTTTTACCCTTCAGTCGCCTATAAAATTTGAAGAACTAAAGAAGCATTATCCTTTAGGTACTGTAAGCGTGATTTTATTTTCGAATGAATGAATGTACATCATCTTAATTGAGAAGACTTTCCCTAGGATAAGGAACCTGTTTTATTAGTGTTCTATATTTGTTTTGTTTTGCTTGTAAAAAACAATCCTTCACTTCATCATCAGTCGGTAGTCAACAAACCTGTCTCATTTTCCCAGGCAGGTAGAATAAGGACGATATTTTTGGGATTGTAATATACATGGACACCTCACCAAACCATCCGCATTCTTTCAATTTGCAGACAGTATGACATACTGTATGAATACATTGTATTCGAACTATTTGCAAAAAATTATGGGGTGTTAGCGATCGAAGTTTTTTTACCCCTCCTAACAACGATGATAATAAGGGTGGACCATTAACTCTCGGATTCCCTGTATAAGCACCACTTCCATATTATATCATCAATTAGTTAGGTAGGTGTTTTCTACCTACATACCATAAGGTAGAACGAAACATACAACATAGGGAAAATAGCAGTCCAAGTGCCCAACGCGAAATTTATGAAGTCACGCTATGGCATCTGATCATCCAATCCATTCAAGGTCAAAAAACCATTCACAACGAAAACATGTGCGAAAAAGTTGATCATATTCATGTGCCGAACTGCCGCATCATTCAATCTTGACTACATGAAGCCGTTCTATGAAGTAGGTGTTCTGTAGAACTCGAATTTCAAAGCAGTTCTTTCAAATACTTTTCAGCATGCATTGTTGGACATTCACGGATTCTGATAAGTAGGATACTTACTAAAATTTATTAGTGAAGACAGAAACATAGCCAACGTGTCAACATTTTGATGACAGGTTCATGGTTACTTACTTCGAAGCCCACTACTATTAGGTTATCAACGGGGACACTGGGACCGATTTGTTTTCAAGTGCTTTCCGATTGAATAACCGATATCCTCAACTTTTCCGATTTGTTTAACGCGATAACTAGTACAAGTTTACAAGAAAGTGTGAGGGAAAATAACGCATGATGTGTACGTTCGTCGCACGAAAATTGAACTGTTATCAGATGACAGTTAGTGATAAGCCGGAAAACCACGTAAGTGTTGAAACAGTTTGAAATCGACTCAACAGAGTGCGATAGTATTGTGTGACGTCATGATCTTCGCGGTCTTTTCATCTCATTCAACCAGGTAGACCATTGACCCAACAAAACCAGTAAAAACGATTGCCTATTTCAAAAGAAAACTAGAATATTCTAGTCTCTTTACAATGCTTGAAGAGTCCTTGAAATTACGTAAGAGAGGAAATCGCAAGTCACAGAGCCAACACTCGAGGACAAAAGGGCATGTTTCGTTCCTAGAATGTATATTTTTGCAAATAGGTGCGTAACTCATGTTCGTGTTAAGCTTAAACATTCAGAAAATAGGGTGAACTGTAAAAACTACAATCTGTATTGATGTCTAACTGTATTGTGTCCAGCTAACGCACTTTGAGTTGTGAGTGAGCTAAACCTGTTTTTGGGCGTCCCTAAGTAAGACTTGCGTTTAAATGCGATTAATTTGGGGTGAAGGAGGCCAAAACTCAACGGAGAAAAAACCCACATAGGAAACCACATGGGTTTTAGGCCATTCTTAATACAAATCCGTAAAAAACCACAATCTATGTGTGTGTGACCAAATCTTGTGTACTTTACCCAGGCCTTATTCTCCAACCGATTTTCGTGGTTCTTTGTACGTCTGACGCGGAAATCTATCTAGTTGTGCACTACCTCGCAGGAATTTCTAACTTCGCCTTTGAAGGGGTGAAAGGAGGGGTTAAACCTCAGAAAACGTGCGTTCTAGCTTGCGTACGCAGCTCGGGCTCAATTTCTCATGACTAACACAATTTGTCTACTTGTGCACCACGTCGTCGGAATTTCGAAATTGGTGTATAAAGGGAGGAGGGAGGGGGGGGGTTATTTGCTACAAATCAGGTGCATTCTGATGATTTCCTGAGCTCACTACCTAGGAACTCTTCAATTCCCAACAAATTTGCTTGTTTGTTTTTTTCGTTTGACGCAAACAATTTCCCTGTTGCACATTGGTAGGTAATTCATCTGAGTATCGAAATTAGCATGGGGTGGAAGAGAATGGGGAAATAATATTCACAGAATACACTTGTTGCTTCCGAGTCTTCCAAGGTAGCGGAAGCTTTGTTTTCACTTTTCAAGGTTTGAAAAAAAGTTCTCCAAAATCAAAACTTCCACTTGCGTTTTACGTTTCAGACTTTCCTGAACAATTTTGGTTCCGTGTCTGTCTGTCTGTATGTCAGTGTCTGTCATGAAATACTTGTAACCGGCATAACTATAGGTACGAAGTTATTGTCCGATTTCGATGAAATTTTCAGGGATTGTGCGGGTTGGTGTGTAGACGGTCCCCTATGAAAATCATCATCCTCGGACTGATACAAGCGACTGCGCATGCGCAAACGTGAATTCCTTGCCACACCCATTACTTCTACACGCAGAAGATATGTATAAGTAGAGATATATGTATATCTCATCCGATTTCGATGAAATTTTCAGGGATTGTGCGGGTTGGCGTGTAGATGGTTCCCTATGAAAATCATTACCCCGGACTGATAGTAGCCGCTGCGCTTACGCCAGCGTAAAATCCTTGCCACAACCATGACTTCAACATATCTCAACCGATTTAGATGACATTTTCAGGGATTTTGCAGATTAGCTTGTAGATGGCCCCCTATGGAAATCATTACCCACGGACTGAGCCACTGCGCATGGGCAAACGTGAATTCCTTGTAACAGCCATCACTTCCATATTTTCAATCCGATTTCGATGACATTTTCAGAGATTATGCGGATTAGGTTGTAGATGGTCCCCAATGAAAATCAAGGCCTTAAATTGACAGTAGCTTCTGCGCATGCGCAAACGTAAAATCCTTGTAACAGCCATAACACGTACATTTTTCATCCGAATTTGATGCAATTTTCTAGGATTGTTCAGGTTGGCAAGTAGATGGTCCCCTATGGGGGTAGTGGAAGCTTGTTGGAGATTGATGTTTTGAGATTAACTACTATGCATCGGATCATCTATACAATCGGGTTATGGATACGAGGAAGCTATGTGCCACACCCACTTATTTTCGTAACTGCGTTGAACTTCAAGGAGAATCAATATACCCTTGGATTTTTCAGAATAACTTTGGGTCACCGCGAATCAAGTCAGTGGTGTCACCGTAGTGTAATGAATTTTAAATGCTGTTGAAATTCGATGCTCGCATGTCTCTGGAAATAATGTTATGGTGGATAAGGTGAGAGGGTCCACCATTTTGACCGAAATCAAAAAGGAGGACGAGTATCCACTCTTTTCAGTGAGTCTAATTAGTGAAAATAGATTAAAACGCTGCAAATTATTACACAATGGCCTATCATTTTTCTATAGATCACTGGTCTGCAAAGCCACCAACCATCGAATATGAAGGAAAACATCGATCGTATTTCGGTCAGCTATAACTTGAACGGAGATTAGGCCTCTTTTGCTATTCACACTCGTGTTTCTGATTTATCCTACGTCCAACCTTAAATTCTCGTAGTGAGCGAACGGTTTGTCCTACAGAACTCCACGTGGTCTCAAAAAATTCTAAAAATTCTATAGAATCTTAAATTGAAGGAAAAACAATACTTTTAAATCAAAATTTTTTGAGTTAGGGAGTTTTCAAAATTTCAAAATTCAATTTTGAACCTTTAGAAGTGACCTACATCAACCAAAATCTTCAGGGCACAACTGGACCCCAAGTGGAGCCTACATACCATATTTCATCAAAATCGGTCAATGCTAAGTGGCAAAAGTGCTGCGTACGGCTCACGGCGGACGGACGGCCAATTTTTTATTCGATTTTGGATTCTACGTACCTTTAAACAATTTTTTTTCTTGGTCGATTCCAAGGTTCATTATTGAAAATAATGAACGAAAACGTGGTTGCTGATTTCGGGAAGATTACTTCGTAGTCACATAACTTTCTCTGTTTTGACAGACCGTTAGTGTATATTCAAAATGAAGGTTGTTTGTAAGCTTCAAAATGAGAAGCTACTTGTAGCTTATAATTTTCCTATCAAAATGAGAAAATTGAAGAGTTAAAAATTGATAATAAGGTTCTCCACCAAGCAGGTGTAGCACATGCTAACACGGTTGGGTGGGTAATATAAGTCGTCAGAACTACTAAGTGCGCAACCAAATTTGGAACATTTCTTCCAACATCATATTTCACTCAAACATTTTTTCTTGCTCGAATCCAAAGGTTTATTATTGAAAACAGTAACACGTCCTACAGACTTTGGATGTTCTCATTCGATTCGGACTTTTTTTTAAATTCGATTTTCGGATTCTACACACTTTGAAACGCAAACCATCAAATTTGAAGTGAGTTGAATTTTTTTTCTGGCTCGATTCCAAACGTTCATTATTAAATAATGAATTAATAAATTCATTATTAAATAATTTCAAATTTTGAAATACTTAATGTCTAAAATAATCAGACCTTATAAGAGTGAACGATTGTTCCTACGGAGCTCTGGATGGTCTTATTCAATTTAAAAAATTCGAAACTATTTTACATTGATGAAAAACCAATGGCGTCTCCTCCAGGCAAACATAGCAAAAAACACTGTTTGCCTTGCCAAAAACATTCAAAGTGAATAAATTAATTTTCGTTGAGATTCTCCTGTATTTCCATTTTTTGCAAGTAATACTTAATAAATAGCCGTTTTTGGAAAATTGCAATAAAATTTGGGGAATATTTCATTAAACCCAGGAAGTTAGATGAAATAGGAGAATGGAATAAGTAGGTACGTATTTTGCCTTGGATACTAGCCCGCAATACACCAGAGTGTTGAAAGGTCGGAAACTACGATGGATTGCGGATGATACGCGAACTAGCGCTGGGCCCGTCGATGCAAGGCAAACAGTTCAAAAAATGAATTTTGCGGAACTGACGATCGGCGGGAAGGCCTTGTTTGGGTCAGCTCGGTGTCAAAAACCCCCCACTATCACATCAACCAAGGCAAACAATCGAAGAGCTGTTTCGTGACCTTGAAAGCAGGGAAACTTGGAAGATGAGCCATGGATTAATTACCCCGCATGGCAAAGCATGAAATATCCATCCACCCACATATCTGACCACGATTAGCTAACCAAAATGCGATCGCAGTTCGTACCTACTTTTGAATTGTAGGTAATTGGTTTTGATTCCTTAGCAACCAATTTCTTATGAATGAATTCTATATTTCTTCGAATGGAGTGTAGAGTGTTCATTTCATTTTCGAAAACATGGTTGGTAGGTAGTGACTATGGTAAAGCTACGTTCTTTGCTGGTGCTTGAATTGTGCGAGAAAAACCCTTTGAGCAATATTTGCAGCGACTTTGTGATTCCTCTAAGACAGGCCAAGCTGTTTGCCAGACGAATATTCTCACCTGACGCCCCTGTGAAAAACAATACCTTTACATTAAAAGTTTTTGAGCTAGGGCGTTTTAAAAACTTCAGCCCTGATTTTTCACCCCTCCGAAGTGAGTGCCATCAACCAAGAGCTTCGGGGCAGAAGTAGACCCCAAATAGAGCCCATATATCAAATTTCGTCATAATCGGTCCATGATAACTAAGGAAAGTGCCGCGTAATCATTAAATTAGGACCATACTATTTTGGTTTATTATTTTCAATAATGAACCATTGGAATCGACCAAGAAAAAAATTTTAACACCCCTTCAAAATTTGATGGTTTACGTTTCAAGGTACGTAGAATCCAAAAATCGAATAAAAATTTGGCCGTCCGTCCGCCGTCCGCCGTACGCCGTCCGCGGCACTTTTGCCACTTAGCATTGACTGTTTTGATGAAATTTGGTATGTAGGCTCATTCGGGTCTAGTTGTGCCCCGTAGCTTTTGGTTGATTAGGTCACTTCTAAGGGTTCCAAAATCAATTTTGAAATTTTGAAAACGCCCTAACTCAAAAAATTTCGATATAAAGGTATTGTTTTTCCTTCAATTTAAGATTCTATAGAATTTTTAGAATTTTTGAGACCACGCGGAGCTCTGTAGGACTAACCGTTCGCTCCCTACGAAATTTAAGGGTTTATATTGAAATATATATATATATAAATCAAAACACGAGTGTGAATCGCAAAAGAGGCCTAATCTCCGTTCAAATCAGAGCTGACCAAAATGAGATCGATGGTT